>OU342745.1:87474203-88674203 GCA_910589775.1 Avena eriantha
TGTGAAAATAACACACATCCGGTGACACTGGTGGATCCATATGTGGTTTATGGAAAGAACAAACATGCAATAACTCTAGATGTGGTTTGTGAAGAGACCAGACATGCAATGACACTGGTGGATCCATGTGTGGTTTGTGAGAAGAACACACATGCAATGACACTGGGTCTGGTTCAGGAAAAGAACACAGATCCAATGAGACTGGTGTATCCTTATGTGGATTGCGAGAAGAGCAGACGTGCAATGACTCTGGCTGTGGTTCATGAAAAGAACAGACCTGCAATGACACTGGTGGATCCATGTGTGGTTTGTGTGAAGAACGGACATGCAATGACTCTGGTTGTGGTTCATGAAAAGAACATGTCAGGGGGATAACCTCCGGATACCCCAACTGGACAAGAACTACGGCAGTCGGATCATGCTCGGCTGGCTTAGCGCAGCCAGACAAGGCAAGTCAAGCCGGCTACCTCACGGTAGCCGGAACAGCAAGAAGCAACCGGCTACAGCAGCGTAGCCGAAACCAATCAGGATGACAGGGCGACGTGCGGCACAGTGCGCAGCACGCCCTGGTACAATGACAAGACTGGCAACTACTCAGCCATACCGAAGACTTTGCGGGGTGACGCGGGAACAGTGGCCCGATGCTGACGACAGGCTCGCACGGTGTTCACTGTGCCCACGACGACCATACCGCTCATACTCTGATGGGACATAGTTATACCGTATAGTATAGATGACCAGCCGGCTGGGACCCACCTGTGGGGCCCGCCAGACGGACTGGCCAGTGAGACCGTTGCCTCTCTGCCTATATAAGGAGAGGCAAAGCCTCAGTAGAAATGGTTGGTCTGTGTGCATTTAAGACAGTAGCTAGAGAATATAGCTCGAGGAGCACTTGTACCCCGTATATCGCTCATAGTCAGATCGGTAGGAGTAGGAGTTTTACCTCACCACGAGGGCTCCGAACCTGGGTACTTCCTGCGTCCAGCTACGCCTGCTTGTATCCAATCCCGTCTGCGGACGCCGTCTATAGCTTCCCGGCTAGTCCCCACACCTCTATCTAACCTGCTTAGGTACTGCTGTTCCCAATACAACGACAGTTGGCGCCCACCGTGGGGCCGATGGATTCGACCAGAGTCACGTTCCGCACGGGACCCCGCACTTCAGCCGGTGAGCGTGTGGCCTCCGGCCTAGTGCTCACGCTCGGCAAATTTGACTGTGTCATCGACAATGCTTCCTGCTTCACCGGAACCTCCTTCCCGGCAAACGGCTCCATCCTGCTTTTCGGCGACCTCCTCGTCTATGTCGCCACCGTTCCGGAGCATTTCCCTAGGGAGATCGTCTCTGTCGTGGAGCTGCCGTATTTGGGCAGCCGCACCTCCGTCGCTTCTAGTGGCGTCAAGGTCATGATCGCTGGCTCTAGTCCTCAGCCCCGTCAGCCATGGCAGCGAGGCGCGGACGAGGGCGGAACCTCCGTGCCACCGCATACCTGGAACCCGGTGGAAGAGGCCATTGATCGGTTCCTCACGCCGGTTAACCTCGGGGACAATTCGGAGGAGGCGGAGGCCTACTTCGCCATGGAGAGACAGCTTCTCCTCCAAGAGGCCATGGAGCTGGCGGCGACCCGCAAGCAACTCGAGATCACCCGGCGCGACTACGACCGCGCGCACGGCTTCACTCCGTCTACCGCAGCGCCAAGCCGGCGCGGCCAGGTGTGACGCCGGGGCGGCGAGCTAGGCGAAAGGATGGAAAAAGATGGGGAACAGGATCCTGCGCCCGCCCTCATCCGGCCCACCTACAGCACGCCCATCAAGAACCTGCACGCAGCACGAGCCGCAGCAGAAGAACTGCCCAACTTGGAGGGCGAGGAGCGAGCACGCCAGCACACTCGGGTGCAAGAGCTCCTCCGAATTGCGAACGAGCAGGCTGGCGCCAATCGATAGATGCAGAAGGACCCTAGCTACTCCAAGGGGAGTAGGCCACCGCCAACAGCAAGGGCACGCCTCACGACACCCAACAGGCATCCTCCCCTTAGCCGGCCAAGGCCCGCAGCAAGTGTCGCGGTTCAGGGAGCAAGGGCCAACCGCGCCAAGAGGAAACGGTGAACAGCAACCCACCGCCTCCCCCTCCCCCAACCGGAGCACCAAGACCCGCCGGTTCCCGTCTCTCAGTCCGAGTGGGAGCGCCCAACCCGGATCGCTTGGATGCCCGTGACCGCATCGAGCTCCTCGCTCAGGCACGCGTTACGGAGGAAGAAGACTCCACCGGGCCAGTTTGTTTTGGACCCCGCATCCGCAACGAGCCGTTTCCGGATAAGTTCACCCTGCCCAGGGACACCCCCAAGTATGGCAGCAGTATGAAGCCAGAAGACTAGCTAACCGACTATGCCATGGCAGTAGGCATTGCCCATGGGAATAAGTGCACAACTGTGCGCTACGTCCCCCTTATGCTAACTGGGTCGGTGAGGACATGGCTCAACAGCCTCGCACCCAATAGCATCAACGCCTGGCCAGACTTCGAGAAGGTGTTCGTCCGCAACTTCAATGGCACGTACAAGCGTTCGGGACGCCCACACGACCTGGCCTTGTGCATCCAGGGCGACTGCAAGACCAACCGCGAGTACCTCGCCAAGTGGACAGAGTTGCGCAACAGTTGCAAGGGCATCCTAGAGAGCCAGGCCATTGGCTTCTTCATCGAGGCATGCCGAGAAGGCACCATGCTTCGTCACCGGCTACTGTGTGACGAGCCGAAAACCATGGCGGAGCTCATGACGGTAGCGGACCAGTATGCCACGGCAGATGCCACCATGAAGAAGCCCCTCCGGGTAAGTGCTGAAGGCCGTCCGACTCCTACGGAGCCGGATCGCGACCATCCGAGCAATCCGGCTAGAGAAGCCGGATCCTCCAGGCGCCACAGCAACGATAACCGGTTCCATGGGGACCGCCAGGCCGAACAATAGAAGTTGCGCTACCACGCGTGGCAGGTCAATGCTTTGGAGGGCGCGCCCGACACGCCGGCTAGTGATGCACGCAGGCAGAAGCCACGACTCACCTTCGACCAGATGTTTGACGGCCCGTGCAATTGGCATAGCGGTCCCTTCAAACCGGCTACGCACACCACCCGGAACTGCAGCTAGACTCGCCAGCTAAAAGACCAGGGCAACCAGCAACGTCTTCCCTCGACCCCTCCTGGTGGACCACCACCACCGGCTAGGGGAGCCGGCAATGATGGTAACAGCGGCAACAGCGGCAACAACAACAACGAGTACCCCCAGCCGCACGCCGCCTACCACATCTTCGAGACGGAGCTGGACGACAAGCACAGTCACAGGCGACGCTCCAACAACGTCAATGCCATCGTCTCTCCGGTCCCCTAGTACCTGAACTGGTCGGAAACCCCCATCACCTAGAGCCGAGAAGACCAGCCTGAGCAGCTGTCGACTCCGGGGGGCTACGCCATGGTGCTCGACCCCCAGATCGTATCCAACGAGCGCGCCTACCGCTTCTCGCGCGTCCTCATTGACGGAGGCAGCAGCCTCAACCTGCTCTATCGGTCTTCGCTGGAGAAGCTGGGCATTCGCGAATGCGACCTGCGCCCGACTACCACAACGTTCCACGACATATTGCCGGGACTGGCTTGCGCCCCGCTAGGTAAAATCCAGCTGGACGTCATCTTCGGGACCGAGGAAAACTTCCGCCGCGAGCCGATTTGGTTCGAGGTAGTAAACCTGACGAGCTCCTACCACGCTCTCCTCGGGCGCCCCGCCCTCGCTAAATTCATTTCCGTCTCCCACTACACGTACCTCAAGACGAAGATGCCGGGACCAAATGGTGTGATCACCGTCGCCGGCTGCTTCAGGCGGTCGATGGAGTGCGCCTCAGCCAGTTCCAAACTGGCAGAGGCCATCATGATAGCCGAAGAGAAGCTCGTGATCATGCGCAATGTGGCCATGGCCCAGCAAGATATGCCGGCTAGCAGCAAGCCGGCTGGAGAAGGAACTTTCTAGCCGGCAAAGGAGACGAAGAGGATACTGCTCGACCCCTCCGACCCGACCAAGTTCGTCACCATTGGTGCCAACTTGGACAACAAATAAGAAGGCGCGCTCGTCGACTTCCTCCATGAGAATCAGGATATCTTCGCATGGTCACCCAAGGACATGCCAGGTGTACCGAGGGAGTTCGCCGAGCACTCACTTCATGTGCGGCCGGATGCCAAGCCGGTCAAGCAACCTCTGCGCTGGTTCGCAGAGGAGAAGAGGAAGATTATCGGTGACAAGATCACCCGGCTCCTTGCAGCCAGGTTCATCATGGAAGTGTACCACCCGGACTGGCTGGCAAACCCAGTCCTGGTGTTGAAGAAAAACAAGACCTGGCGCATGTGTATCGACTACACCAGCCTGAACAAGGCATGCCTAAAAGACCCGTTTGCATTGCCCCGTATTGATCAAGTCATCGATTCCACAGCCGGCTGTGATTTGTTGTCTTTTTTAGATTGTTATTCAGGTTACAATCAGATCCGGCTAAACCCGCCTGACCAAATAAAAACATCGTTCATCACCCCATATGGGGCTTTCTGCTATGTAACCATGCCTTTCGGTCTGAAGAATGCAGGCGCTACCTATCAGCGCTGCATGCAGAAGTGCTTGCACTTGCAGATCGGCCGAAACGTGCACGCTTATGTGGACGATGTGGTCATCAAGACCAAGGAGAAGCGCACCCTCCTCAAAGACCTGGGACAGACATTTGGCAATCTCCGGCAATACCAGATGAAGCTAAACCCGGAGAAATGCGTCTTCGGAGTCCCATCTGGCCAACTACTATGTTTCCTCGTATCTCAACGAGGAAACGAGGCGAATCCGGAAAAGATCACGGCCATCAAGAGGATGGAGCCGCCCAGGAGACTGCTTGGAGTCCAGAAGTTCACCGGATGCCTCGCCTCCCTCAGCCGTTTTGCCAGCCGGTTGGGGGAGAAGGCACTCCCGTTGTACCAGCTGATGAAGAAGACGAACAAGTTCTCCTGGACCTCACAAGCCGACGCTGCTTTTCATGACCTCAAGCGCATGCTATCCACAACGCCCGTTCTAGCCATGCCGGTTAGCAAGGAGCCGATGTTGCTCTATATAGCAGCCATCAGCTGGGTCGTCAGCGTGGTCCTGGTGGTGGCGCGCCCTGAGGAAGGCAGGGCTCAGTCGGTTGAGCGACCCGTCTACTACCTCAGTGAGGTTCTCTCCCTCTCCAAGCAGAATTACCCCCACTACCAGAAGATGTATTATGGCGTGTACCTGGCATGCAAGAAGCTCAAGCACTACTTCCAGGAGAATCTGATTAAGGTCATGTGCACTGCACCCCTTTCATAAATCATCGGCAACAAGGATGCCACCGGCCGAGTCGCCAAGTGGGCCATCAAGCTCGCCGCCTACTCCATCCAGTACGAGCCCCGGCTCATGATCAAGTCGCAGGCGCTGGCAGACATCCTCGTCGACTGGGCCGAGACCCAATACCTCCCACCAGTTCCGGATTCGGACCATTAGAGGATGCACTTCGACGGGTCGAAGATGCTCGGAGGCTTGGGAGCCGGCATCGTGCTCACCTCGCCCAAAGGAGACCGACTGGAGTACGTCATGCAGATCCACTTCAAGGCGTCCAACAACATAGCCGAATGCAAGGCACTGGTGCACGGCCTCCGGCTAGCCAGTGAGTATGGTGTCAACCGAATCCTTTGCTTCGGCGATTCGGATAGTGGGACGCCCGCGATGCAAACATGGCTCTCTACCGATTCCACATACAAAAGCTCAGCGCTTGCTTCGGCGCATGCGAATTCCATCATGTCCCTCGCATCAACAACGAGGCAGTCGATTCGCTCGCACGAATCGGATCCACCAGGCAGGCGAGCCCACCTGGGGTCTCCTTGGAGCACCTGCGCAAGCCCTCCATCAACCCGTCCCCCGAGTCAGATTCTATCATATGGGCAGGGAGTGCCCCGGTTGATGGTGCGGCAGATGCAGAGCCGGCAGAACCCCCAAAGAAGAAGGCCCCCACCAAGTCCGGCAAGTCAGTACCCTCCGGCTCGCAAGACCCGAGGGCTGCCGACTCATCAAGCGGCTCGGGGGTTGCCGTCCCAGGTATCTCATTTGGACGACCCCCGACGACCATCAACCGGAGAGCGGAAGCATCATCGCCATCCGGGAGATACCATCCTAGGCATAGCGCTTCATGAACTACATCGCCAATGGGGAACTTCCGCATGACGAGGTGGAGGCCAGGCAAATCCGGCGCCGCGCGCCCATGTACACCATCATCAACAAAGAATTGTACAAGCGCAGCGTATCCGGCATCTTCCAAAGGTGTGTTGACGTGGACACAGGCTACCGGCTGCTCAAGGACATCCACCAGGGCAAGTGCGGGCACCACGCTTCGTCAAGGGCGATAGTCGCCAAGGTGTTTTGCCATGGTTTCTATTGGCCCACCGCCCTCGAGGACGCCGAACAGCTAGTCTGCACGTGCAATGGGTGCCAACACTTTGGGCAGCTCAGGCATATGCCGGCTTCGGTGCTCAAGACCATACCGATCACCTGGCATTTCGCTGTTTGGGGCCTTGACATGGTCGGTCCCTTCAACCGAGCGTGCACGGGCATGACCCATCTGCTGGTGGCACTAGACAAATTTACAAAGTGGATCGAGGCCAAGCCCATCCGGAAGCTGGACGGGGCGACAGTCGTCACCTTCTTCACCGACATCATCAACCGGTTCGGCTACCCTAACAGCATCATCACCGACAACGGCACGAACTTTGCCAAGGGGGCCTTCGCCCGGTTCTGCAGCAACAAGGGCATCCTGCTGGACCTTGCTTCCGTCACGCACCCACAGTCAAACGGGCAAGTCAAAAGGGCAAACGGCTTAGTGCTAGCTGGCACCAAACCACGCCTCATCGAGCCTTTGGAGCGGTCGCCCGGATGCTGGATCGAGGAGCTTCCGGCTGTGCTATGGAGCCTCCGCACCATGCCGAATAGATCAACCAGCTACACCTCATTCTTCCTGGTCTACGGATCGGAAGCCGTCCTCTCCGCGGACATCGAGTTCGAATCTCCACGCAAGCCCCTCTACAATGAAAAGGGCAACCAGGAGGCACGGGAAGACGGTGTGGACCTCCTCGAGGAGGCCCGCGAACTGGCATTGTCCAGATCGGCCTTGTACCAGTGATGCCTACGCCACTACCATTCAGGCTGGATCCGCCCTATCGCGTTCTGCGAAGGCGACATAGTCCTCTGGCTGGTGCAGGACACGAAGGGCATGCACAAGCTATCGCCACCCTAGGAGGGTCCCTTCATCATTAGCCGGGCGCTGCCCAACGACTCCTACTACCTCATCGACGCGCAGTAGCCACGCAAGAACAAGATGGCCAAGTCAGATGAGGAGATAGAGCGCCCTTAGAACGTGGCCTTGCTATGCCCGTTTTACACCTAGTCACCAGATAGTGTATGTATCCCGCAAACCCTATGAATGAAAATGCGAACCCCTCCATGATACTCGAGGGATCCTTGCTAGAAATTTGTATGCATCTGTTTTCCGGTTCAATTTTTCTGGCTTCGGCAATCCCTACCCGGGGGCTTGCCGGCTGGCCCGACCTACTAAAATCAACAACCGACTGAGTAATGTGTGAGGCCCCTGGATTAATCCTCTGAGAATCCCTGTTATGCTTAAAACCACGATCCCATGATCAGTTAGTCGTGGCATATAACCGACAAGTATCAAAGTAAACATCCAATACATAACAAATACATGTGATACCTTATTTGCCAGTATGGCTACCTCGATCAACATCAGTGGAACTTCATTAAGCGTAGAGCCCGAGCCATGCCTTAACCTACAGGCAACTGACTGGGAGAACGTCCTAGCTCGCATAGTCTTCAACGTCACCTTCTTCTTGATATCTGACCAAGTTAATAGCCAGGGACAATGCCAGTGAGTACTTTGAATGTACTCGCAAACCACCTTAAGGTAACAGTAATAACAAGAGGATATGCATTATGGTTGTGGTAGTAGGAGGGCTCCAAGAGAGGTTCTTTTCTCAATTAGTTTCTCTTGTAGATATAGCATCTACATATCTTTGTTGAAAACCTTTGTAAACATTTTGGAAACCTTTTTGAAAAGTTTTGGAAAACATTAGGACTGGGTCACCCATTTGTTCCCGTCTTCAGGTCGTCCCACGACCAAACTCCTTTCTCCTCCTTCCGACCATCCCATGGTCAAAACCTTTCTCCTTTACGACCATCCCATGGTCAAAACATTTCCAAATCCATTTCTTTTCCGAAAACGTTTTTGAAAACAGAACCAGCACCGCTCTACAGAAGTTTGTCCAACCCGTCCATGACCACGGACATGGCTATTCGAATAGATTTACACTCTGCATAGATTGCACACTTTACCCACACCATCCGGGTACACTACTCTGATCTACACCGATCATGGGTCGAGTAACCGATCAAGACTCTCCGGATGCCCACTCCAATATAAGTGCCTACCCTATGAGTGTTAGTCCCCTCAAAACCGGGACGTCGGGTATCGAGGACCAACCGGAGCGCATTTTACACTTTACACAGTGGGCGCTTCCAATGAGGGGCTCATAGTAACGCCTGGCTGCCCGCAGACAGTTTGTTCCTTCTCCAGGTCGATGTTCCACATGGACCTTTATGGGAGAAGGCCCGGACTTCGAGGATCACGATCCCCTGTAGTAGTTGCGAGGCAGCTTATACCAGAATAGACAAACATCAAATCCAGCCCTGTCCCATTCCAGAGTAATGTGGTTGCACGGGTTAAGTTGTTACAGCTAACCTGCAAAGAACAGGGTGCATTTTTGTAAACCTTTTTCCTCTAGCTTTCCTTCATCATTTTGTAAAACAAAACCTTTTTCTTTCTCAACATCGCTTGGGAGGTCCCACCTCACCAAGGTTTTATCATAAAAACATTTGGTAAAACTTTGTCGGGGTCTTCCCATCCTATAGCTTTGCTTCGGCTAAATCAGGGTCTCCAAAGGGTATGGTGTATTACACCATCTACCACACTAGGGACAAGTAGGTGTCATCAAGGGGGTTGTACTTAATAGTACAAAAGTGTAATAGTTCGGAGGAGCCAAACCACTACGATATATACATCAACATATAGTAAACAATGTAGTTTTAATAAACAGTAGATAAACATGCATAAATAAAACAGTAGGACAAGGCTTATGAGCAAGAAGGTGGCTTTCCTGAGATTAGTAATATGGCAATATGTCCCTGGACTTCTTCTTTAGATAACCAAGAATACCAATACCAATAATAATAAGATCTCTTCTTCTCGGCGGCAATGCAAGCGCAACTATCATCGTCATCGAGTATACATGCAAGCAAGCAAGATCACAATCAAAACAAAAGATGCAAGTGGACATTCACACAGCAAGAAAGTGGAAAATACAAGTATAATATTCATTAGGTTTTGAGTGGTTGAGTTTAGAACCATTGCAGGAACCCTAATTACAGTGGTGGGATTTCCTTTATTCGGGAAATGGTCAAAACCACTAATGAAGGGGTTTGGGACCAAGGCCTAGGTAAGTATGGTATCAAAGTGCAACCAGAATACCATCGGGTAGGTTTTGACAAAACAAGACCAACAAAAGTGGTTTCAAGATTTTATCACTTTTCTTTAATTTCTTATGAATTTTCTAATGATAAACGCTCTAGTTTTAGGAAATAATTCACCAGAAAAGTTCTGGAGCTCCAAAAATTATTTCCTTGGAGGGTTCAATAGGGTTTTATGCACTGACCCAAATAGATCTGGAATCATGTCAAAAAATTTACCAGAATGCCCTTAGGAAATTCTCATAGGCAGTTATGTAGACAATTTGTCCTTTTCACCAGATTAATTCTACAAAAGATTTGGATTTGATTCGAAGGACACATGGTAGGTATTTAGAGTACCTTTCTGTAGAAATTGGAATGAACCTTTTTGGATTTGCAGAGCTACTGTGATGATTTTTCTAGTGAATCAACTAACCGTAGAACAGATTAATTCATGATAAATCCTCAGGGGCTTAGAAAATGAAGGACTCCTAGGGTTCGATAGATACTGGTATGCAGGTGTACAGGGAGTTTGAATTAGGTCGTTACCAACTTTGGTTTGACCTAGGGAATTTTCTAAAGGCTTACTTTCGTTATTTTTGCCACAGGCAAATTGTAACTTAAGTGGATATGGGATCAAGGCTCCTAGATGGGGCAAGGAATATCTACCAGATACAATTGGATTTATTCCATTTAGATTTATAAAATTTGCTAGGGAATTTATTTAGTGTAGAGGATACTTGTTAGTATATTAAATCTCAGAAAAATATCAAAATAAACTTGGTCAAAGTTTTGTTACTGCATGTTCAAGAAAATAGCCAGGAACCCTAGGAATTCTAGATCTGGGCAGTTCGAGTCATTTTCTATTTTATTTTGCATTTAAAGTAAACGGTAAATTTTAGATCTGGAAAAGAAATCAAAAAGAAAAAGGGCAGGGGCTACTGGGCTAGGATCTAGGGTTAAATGGGTCGGCCGGAGGGGATTTGGCCCACGGCGGGCGAGCCAGCGTGCGGGTGCGGCGCATTTGAACCTGACAAGGTTGGCCCACCGGTTAGCGATTCGACAAGGCGAAGGGGTACGGGCTTCTCCCGTCCGTCCGTCCGATTAAGGCAAGATCGACGGATCGAGGCCGTCGTCTCTACTGAGACAGAGGCAGCGCCGCCGGAACCCTAGGGCAGAGCAGAGAGACGGGGGGCATACCAGAGGGCTCTCTGGCTGTCGGGGAGGGCCTGAGGCGATGCGACAGTCGGCGGTGGTTCTGTTGATGGGTGGCAGTGCGGGGTTTGACGCCAGGACCTCTCTCGCGCAGGTGCGCCCGCGGATCTCGCGTCGGTGCTCGCCGGAGTTGGTGCCTGCGGTGCATGCATGTCGAAAGGAATAGTAGGGTTAGATATAGGAGGACTAGGGGTCTCAATACAGCGACATGCAGAGCGAAAGGAGTTAGGGAGGGAGCACCTAGCTCGAGGTCGTGGAGAAGGCCGAGAGCTTGCTCTCCTCGTTTTATCGAGCAGGGCAGACTAGAGGAGGAGGGGTGTCTCTCTAGGGAGGAGAGTTGGGAGGTGGGGAGCAAATGAGGGCATGGGAGGGGAGTTGGTGGCCTCAGGCCCTTTTATCCCGAGAGGGGGTCGGTTCATGGTGAACCAAGAGCAAGGAGGGCAGGGGAGGGTGGTACTGGCCAGGGATTGGTCGAGATGGGTCGGTGGCGCTTAAGAAGAGAGGTGTGGGCCAGTGTACAGAGGAGGGGCGGTATTTCTCGGCTGCAAGAGCTCATGAGGCTCTCCTCCTTTGCTTCGGGTGAATAAAGAAAAGGAGAGGGAATGGAAGCTATGGTTAGCTAGGGGAGCTTTTAGTGGTGCAGAGGGAAGGGAGGTGGGGGTCCAGGATTGGCAAGAGAGAGGAAGGGGCGTGCTACAGCTGATGTGAAGATTTTACAAGATATGGCATTGATTTGCTCTCTCTCTCTCTCACACTTGCTCCAATAGCTAAAGGACAAAAGGGTGCAATGCTACCGTAGCCTCGACCAGGGAGGAGTTCATGGTGCTGGATAGGAGTGCTAGAGAAACATTGATAAGGATTTGTGTTGGTTTACTCAATGGTTTTGTTAGTTTGCCAATTTTGAACAAATAGATAGCTATGAAGGAAGTTTGAGAAGTTGCATGTGGTAAGGTGGGAAGATGGCACTGATGTGTAGATAGGGTCAAAACATAGCCCTAGGAATTGTTTGATATTTTTCAGATGATTTTTAGTTCACTTGGAATTATTTATTCAAAAAGTGCAGAAATGGTTTATAGAATCTCATGTGATAAATTTATATTGGACATAGTTGGTTTTTGATGTGAGATGATTCTAAATATGATTACCTTCTTAGGATAATTTTCCCAAGATTTATTGGGAGATAAAAGTATTTAAAACAATTATTATTCCAATTCAGCCATTTAAGAAAATGGGCAAAACGAAATAATAAAGCTCTTCAAAAATATTTATTTTTTAAGTGGTATGATAGGGTATGATATATAGGACTCAACTGTGCTTAAATTTAGGGAAGTGTTTTGGCAAAAATCAAACTTTCCTTCATGGAAGGAGTTGTGGAGGTTTTGCCCCTTAAATGAATTAAATAGTTTTTGAGCCATAATAATTATGGATAATATGTTATAAATCTTGATGATCAAGGTAGATGATGTATACAAGGTGTAGCAAGCATTTGCAACCTTGGGATTTGAGAATCAAAGGTGATTTTGGTGAAAACTAGAGATTAAGGATCTAGGGTAAGATTGTTTTCATGCCACCAAAACCTTGTTGGATCTTGGAGCTCAAAGCTCCCATTGGGGCATTAGATATATGGATGGATAGAACAATTTATTTAGATCACCATGGTACAGAAGTTTGGGCTTGATTATGCTTGGTCTCTCCAAGGATTGTTCCCAAACTTTGAATAAAATAAGCCTGCCAAAGCAGATTATCAACTAGCCTTCCAAACCTTGTGGGTTTAAGAAGCACAAATATCCACTTGGAACAAGTGAAGTAGATATTGATAGACCTATATGAGTAGAACACAACCATGTAGAGAGTTGGTCCATAGAAGGTGAGATAGTGGTGTGAGCTTCTATCAAAGTAGGCATGTTGACTAGATTTGCGGGAATAGTTATTTTCTTGCCTGCAAAACCATCAAGAACAAGTGGGTTGGAGGATGATATAACCAAGGGAAAGAGTGGTCCTTGGTAGTCCTTAGGATGTTTAACAATATGGTTCAAATTCATTTTTAAAAATGCACAAGGGTTGAGAAAAGGAGACACTCAAAAAGGTGATGTTGAAACAGATTTCAGACTTAGTCAAATTTGGCAGTTTTGAGGATTTTGACTAGAGTATGAGAGGGGATGTTTTTGGATGGGTTGCAAGGTACCCAATCATCATCAACTGGATGATTTTGAAGTGTAGATTTAGTAGAAGGGATCCATGCTTGATACTGGTCTTCATTGACTTGGAAGCTTCTAGGATTAGATCACTTCAGAGCTTATCTTGTTAAGGGTTTTAGATGATTACTCAGCAACTAGGGATCAGATCCAGATTGTATTATTGCTTAGGGTGTGGTGATTTTGTAACATCTTGATCCTAGTGATCAGCTCCTAGGGTAGCTCATACTATCTCCTAAGCAGACAAATCAAGCAGCGGATCAAGGCAATTCATCATATAAACTAAGCAAATCCACTACTTGGGTTACCATGAAGTCTGACTTGAGGTAAGGTTGGGCAATTTGAAAAGGGTGGAGTTTGAATAAGATGAGAGTACTTGGTATCTCTACCAAGAGTAGAATTCAAAAGCTTTAAAAAGAGTTTTGGGGAAACCTAGAGATAAAAATAGTTGATGGTTCTATCAGTAAAACATAAGGAGATTATAATTGGTTGCTCTCCATAGCTTAGGGAAATAGAAGCTACTAAAAAGGGTGGAGGTTGTAAAGGTACCTTGGCTCAGGTTTTGAAATGCCAGAACATTTTGGAATATGTAAAATGTGCCAGGACAGTTTTGTTAAATAGCTTTTGTCAACTAATTGTGGAGGTAAAGAGTATATCTACCAATGCACATTCATAAGCATAACCATATTCAAACAACAGGAAAACACTTCATCATTAAACCAGAAAAAGTTTTTGTTCCCCCTGATTTTTGCATTCTGGACAACTAATCAGGGTTGCTGAAATTGGGATGTTACATAATGTGCGACAATGTCAGAGGCCCACTCTTCGTCTCAGCTACAGACCGCAACCCTGCTGTCCGGCTAGCAAGAGCAAAAGCCCGAGGCATCCCACATGAAAAACAGGGAGGAGATGCGACAGATCGGGCGTCCCATCCTTGCAACTTGCTTAAGACAATCTGGCTGCTAAGTCGTTAGTACTGTGCGCAATGTACTTTCAGCTCCCTTTGATTCCGGCTGCAGACCGCAACCCGGCTGCCCAGAAAGGATGCAGCAGAAACAGCAGAGCACATGGGAAAATGACTAAGTGTCCAGAAAAGCACGAGCTGGTTTACAAAAAAAATCCGCCTTCCGGCTATAGTTTAACAGACTAACCTATTAACGGGTGAGAATGTATGTGTGCGTGTATATTTTTGTACAACTGCTTCGAGTCAGAATTCAGGAAGAAAAGGAGAAGATTCGAAGTCCTTGCCTTCATCAGGCGCTTTGAATCTCGGGGGCTACACCCACTAGGTGCGCTCACGCGCCCCCAGTGGAATCTTCTAGTTTCTCGACCAGCTAAGGGCATTTAGCCGGATATTTGGAGCCCAGGTGAGGGCAAGGGCAGGAGGAGAAGAAAGAAGAAGATTCAAAGTCCTTGCCTTCGTCAACCGCTCCGAATCTTGGGGCTACACCCACTGGGTGTGCTCGCACGCCCCCAGTGGAATCTTGTAGTTTCCCGACCGGCTAAGGGCATTTAGCCGGATATTTGGAGCCCAGGTGAGGGCAAGGGAAGGAGGAGAAGAAAGAAGAAGATTCGAAGTCCTTGCCTTCATCAAGCGCTCCGAATCTCGGGGGCTACACCCACTGGGTGCGCTCGCGCGCCCCTAGTGGAATCGTGTAGTTTCCCGACTGACTAAGGGCGTTTAGCCGGATATTTGGAGCCCAGGTGAGGGCAAGGGCAGGAGGAGAAGAAAGAAGAA
This sequence comes from Avena eriantha, assembly GCA_910589775.1. Classification (NCBI taxonomy): domain Eukaryota; kingdom Viridiplantae; phylum Streptophyta; class Magnoliopsida; order Poales; family Poaceae; genus Avena; species Avena eriantha. The sequence continues at coordinate 87,488,944 of OU342745.1, forward strand.
GATTCGAAGTACCTGGCTGCGCCAGCTACTCTGAATCTTGGGGGCTACACCAAGTGGGTGCGCTGGCACACCCCCACTGGAATGGAAGTTCCTCCGGCTGCTGCCGTTCAGCCAGCAGAAGTAACCGGCTAAGAGGTGTCTAGTCGGATGAAGCTAGAAGACTTAAGGAAAGAAAGAAGATTCAAAGTACCTGGCTACGCCAGCTACTCCGAATCTCGGGGGCTACACCCAGTGGGTGCGCTGGCGCGCCCCCACTAGAATTGTAGTTCCCTCGGCTAAAGGCGTTTAGCCGAGCGAAGTCAGCCGGATAAATTCAATCGGTGAAATATTTAAAGGAGCATAAAGAAAACACAAGTTGGGAGCAAGCCAAGATAATTCAGACTGACATTAAAAGGAAAGGGGAGATGAAGCTCCCATGAGTTTACCCGGCGCCAGAAGCAGCCGGCATAGACAAACAAAGTTTCGAGCCAGACAAGATAAATAAATACACCCGGCATCCCGGGGTCATAGCTAAACGGCGGGGCCCTTGCCGTGTGGAGCGCCTTGGCTGGCGGCAGTCTCGGGAGGCGAAGGAGGCGCGACGGTCGATCCGGTTCTGGCGTCGCCACCAGCCAGTTGCGTCGAGGCTTCCGCATCCGAAGTGCCGATGGACTCCGAGTCAGTGAGCACCTCGTCGGTATCCACATAGTCAGCAATCTTGATGGTGGAGGCCCGGAGCTCGGATGGGCCTGGCGGATGGCGGCAAGGTCGGCGCCGGCACGGAAACCCCCGTCGATCTTCTCGACGCGGGCGTCCTTGTACCAGGAGAGCATGAGGGCCAAGGCCATCTCCGCTCCGGCTCACGCCGCCAAGTCTCGCAGCCGGTCGATGGTAGCCGGCACCTCCCCCACCTTGGCGGCTAGCTGCGCCATCGTCTCCGGAATCGGAGCATCTGGCCACAAGAAGGAGAAGATGGCATGCGCTGCCTGACAAAGCTTGGCGGCCTCCTCGCCAAGAAGGACGACCAGCTCCTGGGCTGTCGGTTGTTCTCCCGGCTAGTTCTCCTGCAGCCGGTTGTAGGCTAGCAGGTCTACGCCAGGATAAAAGGCTGTCAGAAAAAAGAAAGTCAGATCCGGCTACCGGATCCGGAAAGACGAGGGAAGTCAGAAAACAGAACTTACCCTTGGCCGTGTGCCTGACCTGCATCAGCTCTTCCACCAGGGCCTTCTCCTTCGCTGTCAGCCACTGAACTTCCTTCTCTTGGTCCTTGTTCTAGGCCTTGAGAAGGTTGAAGGCTTCCGTATGGCGGGCAAGGGAGGCGTTTTGCGTTCCTTCATGGTGGCCTCCAAAGCATCCACCTTGGTGTGCCAGTCCTTATTCTGCAGCCGGAGCATAGAATTGGACTTGCTCAGCCGTTCGTTCGCCTTCTTCAGGCGATCGATTTCCCGCTGGGCACACAAGGATAGCTGCGACAAAACCGGCTATCAGCAAAAAAAAGATGATTCCGGATGAAGCGAACTTACTCTGCGAGGTGCCATTGGCAGCGGCAAGTTTCTGCTACAAGGACTGGTTGCTGCCGGCTGCGTCCTCGAGCAGCCGGATCTCCTTCACCACCAGCTCGAGGGTGGCGGCGAGATCCGTCAGCGAGGCGGCAGAGGAGACGTTGTCGTCAACGGCATTGGCGGCCAGCGACTCTTTCGCCGCGACCACCGTTGTCTTACATTCCTCCCCGGCTCGCTGTCAGAGTTGTCGTTGCCAATAAATACGAGCTCCTTGCTAGTGGCGGCCCTCCGCGACCTCGCAGAGGAGCCGTCCCTGCTCTGCGAGTCGGTTACAACCGTTTCCGGCTGGACCACCATAGTTGGCTGAGGGCCCCCCGCTCCGGCTGGGGCAGCCGATTCAGCTGGAGGCGGTGGCGGTGGCGGCGCCTCGGAAGAAGGAGCGGCGGAGGCGGACACGGCCGGCGCACGGGGCGGTGACCCAGTCAGCGTCCGCGCTGGGATCGTGGCACCGAAGGAGACCAGCGTACTGAACGGCAAAAAGAAAAGAAGCAAGAACCAAATGAGCTAAAGATAGACACGGAAAAGCACAAGGAGCGGAAGATAGTAAAAGCCCTTAGAAGAAATCTTACCCCTGTACCACCGGGGGCGGCCCTTTCTTTCCACCAAGGCGGCTGGGGGGAAGGGCGCCGGTCTGGCTCCACTTGGGGGTCGGCTCCTCCGCGGCAGGCGGCTAGCGCTGGAACGGCTGGAGCCACTCCCGCCAGCGCTGGACCGGCTGGAGTCGCCGTCCGTCGCACCGCACCGTGACGGCTCGGGAGCCGGCACGGCTTCCTCCTCGTTGACCTCCGCGTGAGGATCGGAAGCCAGCTCGTCATTCCGACTGGGGAAGACGTCGCCGTCCCTGTCAGACTCCTCGCCAGACCGGCGAGCGCGTGGCTCAGGCAGGTCGGGCGTGAAGTCCTGAAGAGGGGTCTCGCCCTCCTTGCGAATTATGCAAGGGAAGATCTACCAAGGACAAAAGATTACTCGGATAAAAAAGGCAAGAAATTCAAAGAGAAATCCGGTTGGAAGACCTACCCAGGGCGCACAGTTGTCGCTGCTGTAAGGGGCCAGCCCGAAGGTCCAGCCTTCCGGCAGCCGCTCCTTGGTGATGGTCCACACCCACTCCTTCAGATTATTGTAGCGGGGGTCACGGCGAGACAGCCGGTTCGGGTCCAGCCAGCCAGAGTAGAAGCACATCTTGTGCGCTCGCTGCTGCAGCGGCATCATCAGCCTGGACATCTAGCTAAGGGTGATGTCCAGGCCGGTCAGACCGGCAGTGACGAGGGCACGCATGCGTTGCAGCATCGCATCCGACTCCATCTTCTCGCCTTAGACCTTCAAGTCCCACTGCTGCCGGCTGGACTCCACGTCCTGGAACGCCGGAAGGTTGATCCGGACCACGGGGGTGAAGTTGCGGGCGTAGAAGTATGACTGCTGCCACAGCCGTACCGTGTCATGCAATCGGAACTTGGGGTAGCCGGTCTGCGTGCGGGAGTAAATGGAGGCATCGCCGCACGTGACCAGTGGCCCCTTCGTAAACTGGACCTGTGGCCGGACTCGGAAGAGCCGGTAGAAGAGCCCGAGATCTGGCTGGATCCCAAGGTAGCCTTCATAGAAGGCTACGAACTGCGCCAGCGTCCCGATGGCGTTGGCACCCAGATGGTGGAGGCGGAGGTCGAAGAAGGCGAGGAAGGTGAGGAAGAACGGATGCACCGGTAGGGCGAACCCGTGGGCCAGGTGCGAGAGGAAGATGACCCGCTCCCCCTCCGCAGGCTGCGGTGACACCTCCCCCACCGGCGCGAGCCGCACCTCCACCTCCTCCTCCGACGGCAGCACGTGGGTCGCCCCATACTTTTGGATGTGCTCCTCCGTAACAGAGGAGCCGCACCATGCTCCGCGCTCGGCCGCCATTGCCGGTTCGATGGGAGGTGTTGCGACGGAAGAGTGGCGGTGGCCCGTACCGCCGACGACGTTAAACGGGTGGCGTGGCAGACTACAGCGATGGTGGCGAAGCGAGGCGACGCGAGGAAGACAAGGGCGCAAGAGAGAAGAGGAAGGCAACTAGGAGTGGGGAAAGAGAAGGGAGGAACCGCCCTCTCTCGGGCGCCCCTTTAAAGGCCCGGAAGGGACCCCATCCACGGTGCCACGTGGCACCCATCGAGGCGCACCCCACTCCAACCGCCACTCTAGATCCCGTGTGCAGACGCGGGGCGCGCAGAAAATTCCGGTGCGGGAACCGAAGAGCCAAGCAGCAGTTTCCCGAGGCGACATGCGACGAGACATTTCACTGCCCGTCGCAGAATAATGATGGCGCGTGCGCGCGTGGCCGGGGTCAGGACTGACGTCACGGGTAGCGCAACCGCCAAGCCTAGCCGGCCGGAAAGTTCAAAATGATGAGGAGCGCGTGCACATTTCGCCTAAGGGCGTAATCCGCACGTGCTAGGGGGCTAGTGTCGGGGCGATGAGCTTCGGATACCCCAACCGGACAAGAACTACGGCAGTCGGATCACGCCCGGCTGGCTGAGCGCAGCTGAACAAGGGAAGTCAAGCCGGCTACCTCATGGTAGCTGGAATGGTGAGAAGCAACCGGCAATAGCAGCGTAGCCAGAACCAATCAGGAGGACAGGGTGACATGCGGCACAGTGCGCGACACACCCTGGTACGACGACAAGACTGGCAACTACTCGGCCATACCGAAGACTTTGCGGGGTGACGCGGGAACAGTGGCCCGATGCTGACGACGGGCTCGCATGGCGTTCACTGTGCCCACGACGACCATACCGCTCGTACTCTGATGGGACATAGTTGTACCGGATACTGTAGATGACCAGCCGGCTGGGACCCACCTGTGGGGCCCGCCAGCTGGACTGGCCAGTGAGACCGTTGCCTCTCTGCCTATATAAGGAGAGGCAAGGCCTCAGTAGAAAGGGTTGGTCTGTGTGCATTTAAGATAGTAGCTAGAGAATACAGCTCGAGGAGCGCTTGTACCCCGTATATCGCTCATACTTAGATCGGCAGGAGTAGGAGTTTTACCTCACCATGAGGGCTCCGAACCTGGGTACTTCCTGCGTCCAGCTACGCCTGCTTGTCTCCAATCCCGCCTGCGGATTCTGTTGATAGCTTCGCTGCCAGTCCCCACACCTCTATCTAACCTTCTTAGGTACTGCCGTTCCCAATACAACGACAGAACACACATGCAATGACACTGGTGGATCCATGTGTTGTTTGTGAGAAGAACACACATTCAATGACTCTGGCGGTGGTTCATGGAAAGAACACACATGCAATGAAATTAGTGTATCCATGTGTGGTTTGTGAGAAGAACACACATGCAATGACACTAGCTATTCCATGTGTGGTTTGTGAGAAGAACAGACATGCAATGACACTGGGTGTGGTTAATGAAAAGAGCACACATGCAATGACACTGGTGGATCCATGTGTGCTTTGTGAGAAGAACAGACATGCAATGACACTGGGTGTGGTTCATGAAAAGAACACTCATCCAATGACACTAGTGGATCCATGTGTAGTTTGTGAGAGAACACACATGCAATAACACTGGGTGTGGTTCATGAAAAGAACACACATCCAATGACATTGGTGTATCCTTATGTGGTTTGCGGGAAGAACAGACATGCAATGACTCTAGTTGTGGTTCATGAAAAGAACAGACATGCAATGACACTGGTGGATCCATGTGTGCTTTGTGAGAAGAACACACATGCAATAACATTGGGTGTGGTTCATGAAAAGAACAGACATGCAATGACACTAGTGGATCCATGTGTGGTTTGTGAGAACACACATGCAATGACACTGGGTGTGGTTCATGAAAAGAACACACATCCACTGACATTGGCCTATCCTTATGTGGTTTGTGAGAAGAACAGACATACAATGACACTGGGTGTGGTTCATGAAAGAACACACATCCAATGACACTGGTGTATCCTTATGTCTGGTTTTTGAGAAGAACACACATGCAATGACACTGGTTGTGGTTCATGAAAATAACACACATCCAATGACACTTTTGTATCCTTATGTGTGTTTTTTTAGAAGAACACACATGCAATAACACTAGGTGTGGTTCATGAAAAGAACACACATCCAATGACACTGGTGTATCCTTATGTGGATTGTGAGAAGAACAGACATGCAATGACTCTGGCTGTGGTTCATGAAAAGAATAGACATGCAATGACACTGATGTATCCTTATGTGGTTTGGGAGAAGAACAGACATGCAATGACACTAGGTGTGGTTCATGAAAAGAACACACATCCAATGACACTGGTTTATCCTTATGTGTGGTTTTTGAGAAGAACACACATGCAATGACTCTGGCTGTGGTTCATGAAAAGAACACACATGCAATGACACTGGTGGATCCATGTGTGGTTTGTGAGAAGAACACACATGAAATGACACTCGGTGTGGTTCAAGAAAAGAACACACATCCAATGACACTACTGTATCCTTATGTGATTTGTAAAAAGAGCACACATGCAATGAATCTAGCTGTTCCATGTGTGGTTTGTGAGAAGAATAAATATCCAATGACACTGGGTGTGGTTAATGAAAAGAGCAGACATGCAATGACACTGGTGGATCCATGTGTGGTTTGTGAGAAGAACACACATGCAATGACACTGGGTGTGATTCATGAAAAGAACACTCATTCAATGACACTGGTGGATCCATATGTGGCTTGTGGAAAGAACAGACATGCAATAACACTAGGTGTGGTTCATGCAAAGAACACTCATCGAATAACACTAGTGGATCCATATCTGTTTTGTGGAAACAACAGACATGCAATGACTCTTGCTGTGGTTTGTGAAAAGAACAGACATGTCATGACTCTAGTTGTGGTTTGTGAAAATAACACACATCTACTGACACTGGTGGATCCATATGTGGTTTGTGGAAAGAGAAGACATGTAATGACTCTAGTTGTGGTTTGTGAAAAGAACAGCCATGCAATGACACTGGTGGATCCATGTGTGGTTTGTGAGAAGAACACACATGCAATGACACCGGGTGTGGTTCATGAAAAGAACACACATCCAATGACACTTGTGTATCGTTATGTTGTTTGTGAGAAGAACAGACATGCAATGACTCTAGCTATGGTTCATGAAAAGAACAGACATGCAATGACATTGGTCGATCCATGTGTGGTTTTTGAGAAGAACACACATGCAATGACTCTAGTTGTGGTTCATAAAAAGAACACACATGCAATGACACTGGTGGATCCATGTGTGGTTTGTGAGGAGAACACACATGCAATGACACTAGGTGTGGTTCATGAAAAGAACACACATCCAATGACACTCGTGTATCCTTATGTAGTTTGTAAAAAGAACACACATGCAATGACACTGGTGGATCCATGTGTGGTTTGTGACAAGAACACACATGCAATGACACTGGGTGTGGTTCATGAAAAGAACACTCATCCAATGACACTAGTGGATCCATATGTGGTTTGTGGAAAGAACAGAAATGCAATGACACTGGGTGTGGTTCTTGAAAAGAACACTCATCCAATGACACTTGTGGATCCATATGTGGTTTGTGGAAAGAACCGACGTGTAATGACTCTAGCTGTGGTTTAAGAAAAGAACAGACATGCAATGACTCTAGCTGTGGTTCATGAAAAGAACACACATCTAGTGACACTAGTATAACCTTATGTGGTTTGTGGAAAGAATAAACATGCAATGACTCTAGCTGTGGTTTGTGAAAATAACGGACATACAATGACACTGGTGGATCCATGTGTGGTTTGTGAGAAGAACACACATGCAATGACACTGGGTGTGGTTCATGAAAAGAACACTCATCCAATGACACTAGTGGATCAATATGTGGTTTGTGGAAAGAACAGACATGCAATGACACTGGTGTGGTTCATGAAAAGAACACTCATCCAATGACACTGGTGGATCCATATGTGGTTTGTGAAAAGAACACACATGCAATGACACTGGTGGATCCATGTGTGGTTTGTGAGAAGAGCACACATGCAATGACACTGGGTGTGGTTCATGAAAATAACACACATCCAATGACACTGGTGTATCCTTATGCGGTTTGTAAAAAGAACACACATGCAATGACACTGGTGGATCCATGTGTGGTTTGTGAGAAGAACATACATGCAATGACACTGGCTGTGGTTCATGAAAAGAACACTCATCCAATGACACTGGTGGATCCATATGTGGTTTGTGGAAAGAACAGAAATGCAATGACACTGGGTGTGGTTCGTGAAAAGAACACTCATCCAATGACACTGGTGGATCCATGTGTGGTTTGTGGAAGGAACAGACATGCAATGACTCTAGCTGTGGTTTAAGAAAAGAACAGACATGCAATGACTCTAGTTGTGGTTCATGAAAAGAGCACACATCCAGTGACACTAGTGTATCCTTATGTGGTTTGTGGAAAGAACAAACATACAATGACTGTTGCTATGGTTTGTGAAAACAACAGACATACAATGACACTGGTGGGTCCATGTATGGTGTGTGAGAAGAACACACATGCAATGTCATTGGGTGTGGTTCATGAAAAGAACACTCATCCAATGACACTGGTGGATCCATATGTCGTTTGTGGAAAGAATAGACATGCAATGACACTGGGTGTGGTTCATGAAAAGAACACTCATCCAATGACACTGGTGGATCCATATGTGGTTTGTGAAAAGAACACACATGCAATGAAACTGGTGGATCCATGTGTGCTTTGTGAGAAGAACATACATGCCATGACACTGGGTGTGGTTCATGAAAAGAACACTCATCCAATGACACTGGTGGATCCATATGTGGTTTGTGAAAAGAGCAGACATGCAATGTCACTAGTGGATCCATGTGTGGTTTGTGAGAATAACAGACATCCAGTGACACTGGGTGTGGTTAATGAAAAGAGCAGACATGCAATCACACTGGCGGATCCATGTGTGGTTTGTGAGAAGAACACACATGCAATGACACTGGGTGTGGTTCGTGAAAAGAACACTCATCCAATGACACTGGTGGATCCATATGTGGTTTGTGGAAGGAACAGACATGCAATGACTCTAGCTGTGGTTTAAGAAAAGAACAGACATGCAATGACTCTAGTTGTGGTTCATGAAAAGAGCACACATCCAGTGACACTAGTGTATCCTTATGTGGTTTGTGGAAAGAACAAACATGCAATGACTATTGCTGTGGTTTGTGAAAAGAACACACATGCAATGACACTGGCGGATCCATGTGTGGTTTGTGAGAAGAACACACATGCAATGACACTGGGTGTGGTTCGTGAAAAGAACACTCATCCAATGACACTAGTGGATCCATATGTGGTTTGTGGAAGGAACAGACATGCAATGACTCTAGCTGTGGTTTAAGAAAAGAACAGGCATGCAATGACTCTAGTTGTGGTTTGTGAAAATAACACACATCTAGTGACACTGGTGAATCCATATGTGGTTTGTGGAAAGAACAGACACGCAATGACTCTAGCTGTGGTTTGTGAAAAGAACACAGATGCAATGACATTGGTGGATCCATGTGTGGTTTGTGAAAAGAGCACACATGCAATGCCACTTGTGTATCCTTATGTGGTTTGTGAAAAGAACACACATCCAATGAAACTGGTGTATCCTTATGTGGTTTGTGAGAAGAACAGACATGCAATGACTCTGGTTGTGGTTCATGAAAAGAATAGACATGTAATGACACTTGTGGATCCATGTGTGGTTTTTGAGAAGAACACACATGCAATGACTCTGGTGGATCCATGTGTGGTTCATGAAAAGAACACACATGCAATGACACTGGTGCATCTATCTTGGCGTACTTTTATATATGCCACGATGTATTTCATTGTACAAGACACTCACTTTCGATTTTTATACTACTCAGTTTTGCCCTTGGTTTTTTATACTACTCAGTTTTGCCCTTCCCCTCTCTCTCTCTTTCGTAGAAGACAAACATGTGCTCACTCTGTGTGCTACACCCTAATTGGTTGTCACAGTTGTCACGCAGATCGTGTGCACCAACCGTTGATCCTGTGTGATCCAACGATGATCGTTGCACATGTCGTGCCCTTCACAGTACAGCGTGAGACAGCACGGACGTCTCCTCAGCGTGAGACACCACGGACATCGCCCTCTACTAGAAGGAACATGATGTCGTCCATGGAAAAAGTCGTCGAGTGGTCATGTCACGTTTAATCTAGTCTACAAAGGCTACTACTACGTCCATGGAAAGAACACATGCACAGGGTAACGGGGTCATCGAGTGCACGGTTGTCGACGGGAGGCTACAATTTATTGCCACTTGATTTTAATAAGACATATCCCATTTTTACGCAGCGCTCTCAATCTCACTTCCAACTGGGCCCTACCACAAGTAACATCCATGAGTCAAGGGCCCCCCTCGAGTAGATCTAACGTTGCTAGAAATTGGTTCCACGCCACTTGCATGCAGTGGAATCGAGGTCTGCCATGAGCGTGTTTTCAATGGAGCTCTAAAGTGGAGATCATGGCTGTTTCGAAAAAAGGGAACCCAAAAAAAGGTGGAGATCATGGTAGCCCCCCGCCCACCACACGTGTCCACTTGAGGACTACGAACGGTCCGGTGTTTATAAACCCGCTCGACCTTCTTCTTCCATGTGCTCGTGTCATTTCCCCCCAATCTGTCTAGTCCCAAAACCCCAATCTGCACCTACCGCGCGCGCCGAAGCTCCCTCTCTTGCACTAGCTCCTTCGCTAGGTGCGCCATGAAGCGTACGCGTGGAGACGAGCCGGAGGCGCAGCAGCAGATGGCTCGGTCGTCACCAAGCAGGCGGAGGTGTCTTCTCCGGGCACGAATGTCGCTCGTCGCCGTGCCGTCGAGGGTTCGAGCTCATCCGTCCAGCCAGTAGTCGTCACCGCCGAGCAGCAGGTGGCCGACAACACCGTGGCCGACAATGTCGTGGTGCCAGTGGCAGATCTGGATGGGGGCAGGCGGAGGCAATCTGGTGCTCTACATCAACGACCCCATCACCGTCCAAGAAATCTTCGACGCAATCGTGGAGAATGACAAGTTCGAGGAGGAGGTCCCTGATGAGGAGTCCGAGATACTACATTGCTAGCTTCTCTAGTCGCAGCCGCAGATTTCACTGTTCATACATAGGATTTGCTCAATCGTGTAAAGATTCTTTTGCTCTTGAAGTAGGGTAGTATATATATGGTTCGATCGGTTGATTGATGCATCTTCCATCTAGTCACAAAACCCCAACCCGTCTAGTCACAAAACTCCAATTTGCTCATCTGCCATCTAGTTGAGTTTGCTAGTTGAGTGTTGATTTCGATACACAACATGCCTATAACATTACATTTCTATTCCTTACTGAGCCCAATGATTCAATTTTTCCCCAAAATAGTGCAAGGGCATCTGATGGTGTAGTTTTCTTAGGGATGGTTAGTGAACCTAAGGCAGCAATGCACATAAACAATATAGGTTGTGCTGTTGGTATTTTGGTTCTCCGACTCCATCTCTGAAAAAATGAGGCCCTAATTTTTTTCTCATAAAACTATATATATAATCTTTGTATTGTTTCTGATCTATGAATGTGTCGTATGATGCATATGTATATCCTTGAATATTGTTTTGTACGATTACATTTCAATTTCTTATTGTGGCCAATGATTCAAATTTGCCCCAAAGAGAGGCAGACACATTGGTGTCAGATTTTTTTAGGAATGAGTTAGCGAACCTGGGGCCATGTACAAGATCAATATAAGCTGTGCAATTGTTACTTGGTTCTCTTACGCCATCCCTAAAGAAACTTATGAGGCTGCAATCTTTATTCTACATTCATAGAACTATGATATTTGAATTATCTATTCCATGCATTCATAGTGTATAAGAATTACATTTCAGTTTGTCACCGAGGCCGATCATTGAAATTTTCCCCAAAAGAGTTCAAGGGGAGAAAACTTCTAATGGTGTTGTGTTTTACGGATGGGTTGGTAAACCTGAGGCAGCAATGCACACAAACAATATAGGTTGTGTTGTTGGTACTTTGGTTCTCCAACTCCATCTCTAAAACAAATTATGAGGCCCTTGATTTATTCTCATATGGAACTACATATATGGTCCTTGAATTGTTTCTGATCTTTGAATGATTCGTATGATGCATATGTATATGAATAGTTTTGATCATAAGTATTTTTAACATGTACATGAAGATTAATTGTTTGGTTTTTTATTTATAATTGCAATATTGAGGCTTGTTTTTGTCCCTGACTATGTATATCCCTGAATATTGTTTTGTATGATTACATTTCAATTTCTTACTGTGGCCAATGATTCAAATTTGCCCCCAAAGAGAGGCAGGCACATTGGTGTCAGATTTTTTCAGGGATGAGTTAGCGAACCTGGGGCAATGTACAAGAACATTATAGGTTGTGCAATTGTTACTTGGTTTGCCCACTCCATCCCTGAAGAAACTTATGAGGACCCTAGATTTATTTTACATACACTCTGATGCAATTAATTGTCATTGTGTTGAGATGAAATGATATATGAACTGATCAAACTATTGCTGAGATGCTTTCTCTTTGATATCCACGTATATATTGTCTTACATATACATGTTGTTAATTCTTGAGTTCTAATACAATTCAATCATATGTATGAGTTCTAAGTTATGTTCTTAAAAATCAACAAGAGGATGATGATGAAGTGGACAATAGCAAGGACTCCAAGGACAACAAGAGCCGCTACGTGCTGAGGTGGTTACGGTGTGGGATAATCCGTTTCTACCGTAGGGGGAGACTGTTTTGCCCATTCTGTGGCAGAGCAATCAACGTGGACCTCGACAGCATGATCCAGCACGCGGTGGGTGTTGCCAGAGGCGGAGGTAGAAGCCATAGGCCGATTACCTTGGCACGGCACGCAGCCTTTGGCAAATTCCTCCAGGATTATGTCAGGACTGGCCTGTATCCCATCGACTAGGTTGTCCCTGCCTCCTGCTAATGCCCCTGCCCTGCTAGGCGTCTCCGTGTCCCGGCCTCCTGCTGCCGCCCCTGCTTTTATTTTGTTCTAGTTAATTATTACTTGTGTGTGGTATGTAAGACAATATATCCGTGGTGTCTCTGGTGAACCTTCTATATTAATCTACTCCCTTATTGGAGTGCCTTAAAATTTCTAGTGTTCAATTATATTACTGATCATGCTCATGCACACTACAAAATATTTCTAGTGCTCTATTATATTATAATTGTCAAGGAATACATCATCAAGTTAAATTGGTTGAAATTTTGTATTGAAGTAACTAAATGATCTCACATCGGTGGTGGACGTTGGTAGAAGCCAAAGGCATCAGCCGAAGACCTTGGAGCGGCACGCAGTCTTCAGCAAATTCCTTACAGGTTCAACAACGGGTTGCCGCCGCCTAGCTCCGAATTCGCTTATAGGTCCAACATGGCAGAACTTGAGCTACCATAAAGACCTCGGCAGAGGTGGCAGAATTGGTGTGGGTGCAACCACGACGACGATGAGCTCGGATTCTGGAGGAGGAAAACAGAACTGAGCATGGTCGACACGGTAACAGATCACACCGGGAACCAATTCTCGTCCCTGCACCGTGCCATGGGTGCGTCCATGGTGAGGGCGAGCTCCGATTCGGGATGGGGAGGAGAGCTGGGCCAAGCAGGTTCATCACGTCCCAGCTCCGCGCCATGGCTGTGACCACAGATTGCTGCTCCGGGGAAGAAGAATACGCGTAATGGATGCAGGCGCCAACGCTGCAAGCCTACAGGGAGGAGAGCAGGGCCGAGCAGGTTCGTCCATGTCCCAGCTCCGCTCCATGACCGCGATGCCCCACAGATTACCGCTTCGGGGAAGAAGAAGATGCGTAATGGATGCAGGCGCCAACGCTGCAAGCCTAATTGACACCTAAGCGACGGGAGCGACATAATAGCGAGAACTGATAGGGGGGCTAACTTGACGGCCATTAGCCTGATATTTTGTATTGAAACGTAAAGTTGAATTCGTGCAGAAAAAGACCCTCTGAGTATTTGGCACACCAACTGTAGTCATCGCGACTGATTACAGGCAACTTGGGTACCGCGTTGCCTGGGCGCCCCAAATTTCGGGCCGCAAAATGATATTCTCAGTATATGGCCCCGCGGATCACGCGAGGTCGGCAGAGTTCTTGGTCGAGATCCCGGGCAAGATTGCAAGGTGTGACCTGCCTATCATTCTTGGCGGGGACTTCAAACTGATCGGAACCGCGGAAGACAAAAGTAACTCGAACCTCGATTGGCCCAGAATTGACCCGTTCAACTCACATATCACAAATTGGGCTTTGCGGGAGGTCGCGCGCATGGGAGCATGCTATACCTGGACGAACAAGTAGTTGAACCCTATCTGTTGTGTGTTGTATCGGATTTTCATCTCCCCGGATTTTGAGAATATCTTCCCCTTGTCTTCCATGTCCGCTGAAACCAGCTTGAGGTTGGACCATACTCCAATAATCTTTGATACGAGGGAGGGAGCCAGAGTCAAATCCAATCGTTTTTTTCGAATTTGGCTGGTTGGAGGTGCTGGGATTTAAAGAGTTTTTGTTATCTAAATGGGCTTCTATGGCCCATGGTTCTAGGGGTCCAAACCCGGTTGACTAGTGGTATTCCTTGTCTTCTTCCCTACGATAGTTCCTCCGTGGGTGGAGTGCGAATCAAGGAAAAGAGGTGCAATGGAGCAAGGTCTTGCTTCTTGGCCAGGTTACCCAATTGGATCTCCAATCAGACTCATCTAGTTTAGATGAGGATGGTTGGGCATACCGCTATCACTTGGAGGACCAATTGCTTCAGATTTATCGGCAGGAAGAGGAATATTGGCACCAGCGTGGCCATGTGAGATGGGCTCTCAAGGGCGACGCCAACACCGGGTACTTCCATGATGTGGCCAACGGGCGGCGGAGAAAATGTAACATCTCCTCGCTCACCTCGGGGGAGGGCACCCTCAAGGACAAGGATGCTATACAGGCACACATATATGACTTCTACCGTGAGCTCCTCGTTTCATCTGGTCCTAGGTGTTGTGGTCTGGCTCCATCTACGTGGGAGTTAGGGGCGCAGGTCTCAGCCCAGGACAACAACTCTCTCGCGATCACCTTTACACTGCAGGAACTCGACATGGTGGTCGCGGACATGAAAACCAATACTGCCCCAGGTCCAGATGGTTTCCCGGTCATATTCAAATCCTTCTGGCCCTGGCTGAATTAGGGAGTGTTGCACATTCTAAATGACTTCGTCCTCAGGACGATGGACGTCTCTCGCCTTAATTCTGGCATTTTATCCCTTATTCCCAAGGTTCCAAGGGTGAAATCAATCAACCAATACCGTCCTATTGCCCTCATTAACATGATTTTCAAGATTATCTCGAAAGCATATGCTTCCCGCCTTGACCCTATTGCTAACTGAGTCATTAGCCCTAACTAGACGACATTCATCAAGGGCTGGTTCATCCTGGAGGGGTCTCTTACGCTGTTGGAAATCATCCACGAGCTTAAGAAGCAGAAACTCGGGTGAGTTCTTCTAAAACTTGATTTTGAAAAACCTTACGATCGTGTCAACTGGGAATTTCTGATGGAGATACTCCGTCTCCAGGGTTTCGAGGCCGGCTACATACACAAGATCTCTCAACTTATCACGGGAGGGCAAACTGCTATCTCTATCAACGGGAAGGTCAGGTCGTCCTTCCTCAACAATAGAGGGGTGCGTCAAGGGGACCCCCTCTCGCCACTGCTCTTGAACTTTATTGGAGAGACCCTCTCCGCCATTCTCTCTGTGGCCAATTCTACAGGCCACATTAGAGGCATGGTGCCACACCTGATCCTGGGGGGATCACACACCTGTAGTACGTGGACGACATGCTATCCAGCATGATGGTGCTTCCCTCGCCAACCTTAAGTTCCTCTTGATGTGCTTTGAAGACATGTCTGGTCTCAAAATCAGTTACCATAAAAGCGAAGTGGTGGTTGAAAGGATTGCGGAATATAAATTGTATTGATATTTCAAGAGGTTATATCGTGAGCCCTTGGGCTGCTTATATAGTACTAGAAGACTTGGAGGGCAAAAATACTAATAGAGATAGACTTAGATTACAATCTTAAACTACCAAATATAGTGTTGCCATGATATACTCTAACATTCCCCCCACAGTCGGATCGATAGTGACGGGAACAGCAGGAGCATCGCGGATGGCCTTACTGGAGCATAACCCGAAAGCACGAACTGGAGAGGGGGCCAATAGATGTTGATGTCGATGTAGCTAATAGTAGGGTGCGGTAGTTGTGGTTGATGGTGCCATTGGTGGTGTAATCTGTTGGGTCCGCAGCATAGAAAACAAAAAAATTCCTACGATGAGAACTACACGCCAAGATCTATCGACTAGGTACAAAGCAACGGGTGGACATACATCCAACGAGAACTTACCCTCGAAGACAAAGAGTTTTGTTAACGAGTAGGAACTCGTGGTTGATGTAGTCGTACACTTGCCGATCTCAAGATCGTGAGGAAGTCTGAGCGCCGCAACTCAGTAGCGCATCCGTACTCGCACACACGTTCAAGCCACCGGACAACCTCCACCTCCTCGATCCATTGATCCAGCGGAAGCAGCAACTCCTTCCAGACGAAATGCCACCGGGAACATGTATCTCGCAAATCCGAGACCATGGGGGAATAATTCTAGGGGGGAGAGAGATCCTTCACAAGGAGGTGTGTGGATGAAGGAGGGAATGGGTGGACTTTTATAGGAGGAGGGGGTACCCCCTCTCTCCATGGCCGGCGCATGGGGGGGTGACCCCTCACCTCCCCCATTCATGTGGTGGTAACCCCTCCACATTAAAATGCCTCTTCACATTCCCTTTTAAAGTCTCCACTTTAAATGCATTAAAATTCTCCAAGTTTAATGCTCTCTCATTTAATAAAAATCTTTTATTAAATTTATTCAGAATTTTGTTAATTACTTTAATTAACAAACATTCACATATAGCCCCTTGCAATATTTCAATATCACATGCAGAACCACTTTCTGCAATTTCACCCGAAACAATTTCTGGTTTCTATCGAAACAATTCATGCGCTTTGCAATTCTTTCGTCTGAAACATATGTGCTCCAAAATGGTGTCCGGTAACTCTTAAGTGTCTCACCCTACAGTTCACGAATACTGCAGACATGATTGAGGCTCCTCTCAAATCAATAATCAGAAGCGAGACCTAGAGATCCATACTGATTCCTACACATTCAACGATGACTTCTGTGATCGTGAGAACCTTTAACGCTAGTAACTAAATCCCTTTGTCTCGCGATATATTACATGTCCGAGATTCGATCATTGGTATCTCCATACCTAGTTTGAACTCGTTACCGACATGCACTCTTTTCTCGTTCCCATGATATAACATTCTAGTGATCACATCACTTGCTTGCAAGCTATCTCAATGTGATATCACCGAGAGGGCCTAGAGTATATCTATCCGTCATCGGGATTGACAAATTCCACTCTTGATCCATGAGCCTCAACATAACACCTTTGTAGTACTAAACCCATCTTTATAGTCACCCTGTTACGGTGTGACGTTTGATGTTATCAAGATACTCTTCAGGTGTTAGCAATTAACATGATCTCATGGTCTAAGGATAAAGATTACTTCGTATTATGTTATAGCAATATAAACATAATTACTTGAACGTAATGCTATACTTCGGATGAATGTTCATCACATCATTCCACCAATGGTGTGACCTTGTTATTAACAACATCCAATGTCCATGATCAGGAAACCTTGATCATCTTGTTAATCAACAAGCTAGTCTATAAGAGAGGCATAACTAGGAACCATAACTAGGAACCATTTTGTTAATCAATACAATTCTAGCATGCAAAATAAACATCTATCATATATAAGGAATACATAATAACAACTTTATTATTGCCTCTCAGGGCATATTTCCTTCAGTCTCCCACTTGCACTAGAGACAATAATCTAGTTCACATAGTGATAAATCTAACACCCATGGAGTTCTGGTTTTGATCATGTTTTGCCCTAGGGAGAGCTTTAGTCAACAGATCTGCTACATTTAGGTCCGTGTGTACTTTACAAATCTTTATATCTCCATCCTTGACATGCTCGCGGATGGAGTGAAACCGGCGCTTAATATGCTTGGAATTCTTGTGAGACCTTGGTTCCTTTGTGTTGGTATGGCTCCATTGTTGTCACAATAGATCACCATTGGGTCCAATGCACTAGGAACCACACCTAGTTCCGTAATGAACTCTTTCATCCAAACCGCTTCCTGCGCCGCTTCTGAAGCAGCAACATATTCCGCCTCCGTCGTTGATCCAGCCACCACAGGTTGTTTGGAACTCCTCCAACTAACTGTTGCTCTGTTCAAGAGAAATATGTATCCGGATTGGGACTTAGAGTCATCCGGATCGGTGTCAAAGCTAGCATCAACATAACACTTAGTGATTAGCTCTTCTTCACCTCCCTATATAAGAAACATATCCCTAGTTCTTCTCAAGTACTTGAGGATGTTCTTGACCGCTATCCAGTGTTCCGAACCTAAATCAGGTTGGTACCTACTAGTCAAACTAATAGCATGTGCCACATCCGGTCTTGTACATAGCATGGCATACATAATAGAGCCTATGGCCGAGGCATAGGGGATCTTATCCATCATCTCTCTTTCTTCCACCGTAGCCGGACTTTGAGTCTTACTCAATGTCTTGCCTTGCAACATAGGTAAGAACCCCTTCTTACTTTCGTCCATATTAAACTTCTTTGATATCTTATCAAGGTATGTACTCTGCGATAGCCCAATTAGACGCCTTGATCTATCTCTATAGATTTTAATGCCTAATATATATGACGCTTCACCAAGGTCTTTCATCGAAAATTTGCTGTTTAGATAACTTTTAACACTGTTTAAAAGATCTATATCATTTCCAACCAATAATATGTCATCCACATATAATATCAGAAATGCCACATTGCTCCCACTCACTTTCTTGTAAATACAAGCCTCTCCATAAGTTTGGACAAATCCAAACTCTTTGATCACCTCATCAAAGCGGAGATTCCAACTCCGGGATGCTTGCTTCAGTCCATAGATGGATCGCTGAAGTTTGCATACCTTATTAGCATCCTTAGGATCGACAAAACCCTTAGGTTGTATCATATACAACTCTTCTTCAATATTACCATTGAGGAACGCAGTTTTGACATCCATCTGCCATATTTCATAATCGAAATATGCAGCAATTGCTAACATAATCCTAACTGACTTAAGCATCGCTACAGGAGAGAATGTCTCATCGTAGTCAACTCCTTGAATTTGTCGAAACCCCTTTGCGACAAGTCGAGCCTTATAGATGGTCACATTACCATCAGCATCAGTTTTTCTTTTGAAAATCCATTTATTCTCAACAGCCTTTCGATCGTGAGGTAAGTCCACCAAGGTCCAAACTTGGTTCTCGTACATGGATTCCATCTCGGATTTCATGGCTTCTAGCCATTCGTTGGAATCCGGGCTCATCATCGCTTCTTCATACGTCGCAGGGTCATCCATTTCATCAACCATGAAATTCACAATAGGATTGTCGTATAGTTCAGGAGCTGCACGTGTCCTGCTTGACCTGCGAGGTTCGGTAGTGTCCTCTTTCGGAGTTTCATGATCAATATCATTAGCTCTCTCTTCATCAGGTGAAGTCAACTCTAAAACAACTTCCGGTGCTGCGCTACTCGCCATTCCATGAAGAGAAGGTTCAATAACCTCTTCTAGTTCTACCTTCCGACTACTCACACCTTTCGCGAGAAACTCCTTCTCAAGAAAGGATCCATTCTTGGCAACAAAAACCTAGCCCTCGGATCTGTGATAGAAGGTATACCCAATCATTTCCTTAGGGTATCCTATGAAGACGCATTTTTCCGCTTTGGGTTCGAGTTTATCCGGCTGAAGTTTCTTCACATAAACATCGCATCCCCAAACTTTAATAAATGACAACTTAGGTTTGTTTCCAAACCATAATTCATACGGTGTCGTTTCAACGGATTTAGATGGTGCCCGATTTAAAGTGAATGCGGCTGTTTCCAGTGCATAACCCCAAAATGACAGTGGCAAGTCAGTCAGAGACATCATAGATCGAACCATATCCAATAAGGTACGATTACGATGTTCCGACACACCATTACGTTGTGGTGTTCCGGCAGGCGTGAGGTGTGAAACTATTCCACACTCTTTCATGTGTGTGCTAAACTCGTAACTTAGATACTCTCCTCCATGGTCGGACCATAGAAATTTGATCTTTCTATTACGATGATTTTCCACTTCATTCTGAAATTCCTTGAACTTTTCAAAAGTTTCAGACTTGTGTTTCATCAAATAGATATACCCGTATCTACTCAAATCATCCGTGAAAGTAACAAAATAATGATATCCACCTCGCGCCGACACACTCATTGGTCCACACACATCAGTATGTATGATTTCCAATAAATCTGCCGCCCATTCCATTGAACCGGAAAACGGCGTTCTAGTCATCTTGCCCATAAGACATGGCTCACATGTATCAAATGATTCAAAATCAAGTGATTCCAAAAGTCCATCAGAATGGAGTCTCTCCATGCGTTTAACGCCAATATGACCTAGACGGCAGTGCCACATATATGCAGATATATCTTCATCAAGTTTAATCTTTTTAGCATTAACATTATGAATGTGCGTAATATTACTATCGAGATCCATCAGAAATAAACCATTCAACACAGGTGCATGACCATAAAAGATATCATCCATATAAATCGAACAACCATTGTTTTCAGATTTAAACGAATAACCACTTTGCATCAACACGATGCGGATACAATGTTCATGCTAAGTGCAGGCACCAAATAACAATTATTCAGGTTTATAACTAATCTCGATGGCATATGGAGAGGCAGTGTTCCGACGGCGATCACATCAACTCTTGATCCATTGCCGACCCGCATTGTGACCTCATCCCTTGCTAGTTGTCGCTTGTTCCGCAGCCCCTAAATCGAGTTACATATATTAGCAACCGATCCCGTATCAAATACCCAGGTGCTACTGCGAGTACTAGTCAAGTACACATCAATAACATGTATATCATAAATACCTTTGTTTGCCTTGCCGGACTTCTTGTCCGCCAAATACTTGGGGCAGTTGCGCTTCCAATGGCTAGTCCCCTTGCAATAGTAGCACTCGGTATCGGACTTAGGGCTAGCTCGGGGTTTCTTTTCAGGCGCGACAACAGATTTGCCACCCTTCTTTCCCTTGTGCTTGCCTTTCTTGTCCTTCTTGAAACCGGTGGTCCTATTGATCATCAACACTTGATGTTCTTTCCTAATCTCCACTTCTGCAGTCTTAAGCATTGACAGAAGCTCGGGAAGAGACTTCTTCATGCCCTGCATATTATAGTTCATCACGAAGCTCTTGTAGCTAGGTGGAAGAGAGTGGAGAACATGATGTATGCCTAAGTCAATGGTAATCGTTATTCCCAAGGACACAAGCTTATCGGCGTACCCAAACATTTTGAGTACATGCTCACTAACGGAGCTGTTCTCCTCCATCATGTAGCTAAAGAACTTTTTAGTAGCATTATAACTCTCTACGGCAGCATGGGTATCGAATATCATTTTCAATTCTCCCATGGTATCAAAGGCATTGCGATTTTCGAAACGCTTTCGAAGTTCTGGCTCTAGCCCATACAGTATGCCGCAATGAACTAAGTTGTGGTCCTCCTGACGAGTCACATAGACATTCTTTTCCTCGTCAGGGGCATCCGAACCTGGTGGGGGGCCTAGCGGCGCATCTAGCACATATTGATTTTGTGCAGCAGTGTGGAGAATCCTCAAATTCATAGCCCAGTTGGTGAAGTTGCTACCATTCGCAGCAAGTTTCTCTTTCTCCATGAACACATTGAAATTAAAAGTAGGTGGTGCCATCTACAACCAAATTTGTAAAGTTTATTTAGACTAAGTTTATGATAGATTGAGTTCAACTAATCCAAATTAGTAATGAACTCCCACTCAAAAATGACATCCCTCGTGCTTTTTTGGTGATTACATGAACCAAATCCACTACACCAAGTCCGAACATCACGTGAGTCGGTGTAGCTTCAAAGGCGAGCATCTATATGGGCATCATATCAACTATATGACTCATGCTTAACCTTTTGGTCCGTGTTTCGAGGCCATGTTTGTACATGCTAGGCTCGCCAAGTAAGAACCTTAGTACTCGTGTGTGTAAAACTATCTTACACCCGTTGTATGAAAGCGTAGAGTCGAGTACACCCGATCATCACGTGATGTCTCGAAACACGATCCATAGAACGGTGCATACTCAAGGAAGAACACATTTTATCTTGATATCTAAATGAGGGATCATCTTACAATGCTACCCAAAAGCGCCAAACTAGCAGTATAAGATGCTAACATCTAATGTGTAAAGTGAGATGATATGGTCCATGCATTTGATCTCTATCATTTGCATCGTGGTATGATCTCTATCATTCCTTTGTGTGTAAGGCCAAGGTCTATGGAACTTACATGTTGAATGTGTTGTAAGAGTATCTATCATACATCTACTTATAACAATACCATATCAATATACTAGGCCAGCAACGATCTAAACTAGACGCCTCTAATTTATCAATTGCAAGTTTTACGTGGCTTAGGGCTTTCGGAGATAGAACCGTTCTCACCTACGAACATGAACCACAACGAGGATAACCAAATTATTAGCAACTCGTTGTAAATCAGATATTGACTATAGTAGGAGAGACAGAAACCCGCCAGCCACTTATGCAAAACAAGTTGCATGCAGTCGTGGAACCGGTCTCATGTACGTTGACATGTAAGGTTGGTCCGGGCCGCTTCATCCCACTATGCCACCAATATCCAAAATACATAGAAGATGCAATAGCATGATCATCATCGCCCACATATAAACATATGTGTACTACCCGTGCAAAGCACCTACACATAGATCAGGCTCTGATACCACTGTTGGGTCCGCAGCATAGAAAACAAAAAAATTCCTACGATGAGAACTACACGTCAAGATCTATCTACTAGGTACAAAGCAACGGGTGGACATACATCCAACGAGAACTTACCCTCGAAGACAACGAGTTTTGTTAACGAGTAGGAACTCGTGGTTGATGTAGTCGTACACTTGCCGATCTCAAGATCGTGAGGAAGTCCGAGCGGCGCAACTCAGCAGCGCATCCGTACTCGCACACACGTTCAAGCCACCGGACAACCTCAACCTCCTCACTCCAGCGATCCAGCGGAAGCAGCAACTCCTTCCAGACGAAATGCCACCGGGAACATGTGTCTCGCTAATCCGAGACCATGGGGGAATAATTCTAGAGGGGGAGAGAGATCCTTCACAAGGAGGTGTGTGGATGAAGGAGGAAATGGGTGGCCTTTTATAGGAGGAGGGGGTACCCCTCTCTCCATGGACGGCGCATAGGGGGTGACCCCTCACCTCCCCCATTCATGTGGTGGTAACCCCTCCACATTAAAATGCCACTTCACATTCCCTTTTAAAGTCTCCACTTTAAATGCATTAAAATTTTCCAAGTTTAATGCTCTCTCATTTAATAAAACTCTTTTATTAAATTTATTCAGAATTTTGTTAATTACTTTAATTAACAAACATTCACATATAGCCCCTTGAAATATTTCAATATCACATGTAGAACCACTTTCTGCAATTTCACCCGAAACAATTTCCGGTTTCTATCGAAACAATTCCTGCGCTTTGCAATTCTTTCGTCTGAAACATATGTGCTCCAAAATGGTGTCCATTAACTCTTAAGTGTGTCACCGTATGGTTCGCGAATAATGCAGACATGATTGAGACTCCTCTCAGATCAATAATCTGAAGCGGGACCTCGAGATCCATACTGATTCCTACACATTCCTACACTTTGGAGCGCTAGACTACGTCAGCGACAACGCGAGAAGCTTCGGTAGGCACCCTCCACCGTGCAACGGCGTCTTCCTCAAGCTTGGCACGCACAAGATCTACGTCGGCATGGACGAGTCCTCCGTTCACCCGCGGCACATCGTCGAGGGAGGCGAGCCACCTCTCAGCGCAGCTCGTGGAGTGTGTATCGCTCGCTCCACTAGTAGCGTTGAGGTCCTGATGACCGCCCCAGACGCAAGACCAAGCAAAGATCCGGCTCTAGAGCCAGAGGTAACACCAAAATAGACCAGGTCTAGATTTTCTCTGCTAGAAAGGCCAGAGAATGTGCTCCAGCAAGCGATAGATAGCTTAGCAATGCCAATAGCACTTGTGGTAGATCCGGCTCAGGCACAAGTTGAGTTAGAGGAAACTAGGCGCAAAACGCTAGCTGGAGCAAATAAAGTAGCAGAGCTACATCAGTCGTTGAACATCACCTTGAGAGAGTATGCTAAGGCAAACCGTATCGATGGAGTGAAAATCCGGGGCAGGAACCTGATCAGTGAGATTGACAAGGGGTATGAGCCTAGGCCGGGTCAAAAAGCTATGATAATAATAGGAGGGTTGGATCGGTATAGTACCCTGGCAAAGAACCTCAGGGCAGCAAATGTGGCCGCATCCGAGTTAGAAGGTTTAACCGGAGAGGCCCGACAAAGGCAACAAGAAAGGGTAAATCACTTGTTGAGAGTTGCATGCCAACAAAATGAGGAAAAAAACAAGGCTAACCCGGCACCACCAGGGGCATCACAGGTAGTACATTCGGCCAGAAATAACCCGGCAAGATCCAGAGGAGCCGTGTCATCACCGGCTCATAACCCCCGGAGAGAAGAGGTAGTGGACTCCGGAAGAAGAGACAAGCAAATGGTTCCTTATGACCCGGTAAGGGCTAGAAAGGGCAAAGTAGTGCAAGTTGATGAGGACCGGCACAGTACCAGCCGAGGTATGGCTGCCCGAGGTAACCGTGACCAAGGCAATCACAGTCAACGAAATGCTACCAACGACAATGACGGACAGCGCGATCCCGTGGGAGCAGGGCAAAATTTACCTCGGACGCAGAAAACAGCGCGTACTCGGCAGGAAGGAAGTGCGGGGCAAGCGGCACAACAGCATCATGCACATCCGGATCAGGAAAGATACAATGATGGTTATTCGGTTGTGGTCAATGATGGATACCCCAGACTAGATCACCACGTAATTGGATCACGACTGGGAAGCAGGAACTTGGATAGGATTTATAGGTCGGAGCAAATCAAGATACAAGGTCCATCGGGTCTAGCGTGTTTCGGGCCCCGGATCATGAATGAGCCACCAGTGCCGACCTTTCAGCTGGCTAGAGGAACCCGAACTTATGATGGTAGTACTAGGCCAGAGGATTGGCTGATTGACTATGCCACAGCAGTCAAGATCACAATAGGAAATTTGAGAGGGTGGTGAGGTATGTACCACAGATGTTGGAAGGACCAGTATGAGTTTGGTTGAACAATTTGCCACCAGGAAGGATTAACTACTGGTTAGATTTCTAGCAGCTGTTCGTTAGCAATTTCTCAAGCACTTACAAGAGACCCAACAGACTACAAACCCTTGCATTATGCTGGCAGAGACCGAATGAGCTAGATAGAGATTTCCTGACTCGGTGGTGCAATGTGCGAAACTCATGCGAAGGAGTAATTGAATCACAAGCTATTGCGTGGTCCGCTCAGGGATGCAGATATGGAAGCATGTTGTGGCAAAGATTATAGCGAGATATGCCAACTACCTTGGCTGAGACAATCAGGATCGCTGACTCGTATGCCTTGGGAGATCCAACGCAACCCCGGTTAATGTCTAGCGAGGCAAAAGAAGAGTTTTATGGTCGGGATGGCCTCGGATCATCAAGGAGGAATGATTTTCGAGGAAAAAGAAGGGATGAGCGTCCGGATTATCGGTATAACTCGCAGCAAGTCGCAGCAGTAGACCGGGATCAATCCAATGCCGGATCCAGTCAACGCCAAAAAACTGGAGGGCAAAGTTGGCAACAGAAGAACGAAGGGAGAAAGCCTTGGACCCCAGAACAGAAAAATCAGTGGCAAGAGCGAAAGGATATACCGAGGTATACGTTTGAGTCTAAGCTAGATCAACCTTGCAAGTTCCACACGCCAAGCCCAAATAGCCCGACGAATCATACAACCCGGTAGTGCGAATGGATGAGGAAACTAGAACAGGGAAGTTCGAGGAATGCTCGGGCACCTCGGAACGAAGCACCTAGAAATGAAGCACCCCAGCCACTGTTATTGACAGGGGAATGAACAGCAACTAATGCTGCCACCACCTCCTCCGAGGTATGAGAATCCGGAAAGAAGGGACGTTGTACATCAAGTGGGAAATAACCAGCAACAAGGTCAAGGTTACAACGAGAATGAGGGACGAAATGAGTACAGGGAACATCATCAAAGCTACTGTGTGTTCACCATGGAAGAGAATGACCGGAAAAGATTGTAGCACCGGCATATGGAGGTAAATGCAGTAATGCCAGCAGTGGTGAGGTATATGCCCTGGGCGGATCAGGAGATTACATGGAGTGTCAAGAATCACCTAAATATCATGCCAAGCCCAGGAACCTACGCTCTGGTCCTGGATCCAACGTTCATCGGGCCAAATCTCAATGTAAGATTTTCCAAGGTATTGATTGACAATGGTAGTAGGATCAACTTTATGTACAAGGATACCATGCACAAGTTGGGGATAACAGAGAACATGTTGCAAGCAACAAAGACCACCTTTCATGGCATTGTGCCGGGCATTTCTTGTGAACCAATTGGTAAAGTCCGGGTTGACGTATTATTCGACACAAGAGACAACTGCCGCACTGAGAACTTGGAATTCGAAGTGGTAAATCTGGAAAGCGCTTATCACACGTTACTCGATAGGCCAGCGTAAACAAATTCATGGCAACTACCCACATCAGTTACCTTCAGATGAAGTTGCCCAGACCAAGGGGTGTGATAACTGTATCAGGGGACTTCCGACGTTTGATCTAGTGTGCCTCCGCCGGATCCAATTTGGCCGAGTCACTCGTGATACCTCAAGAAAAAAGGAAGATACTAGAAGTGGCGGCATTGGCTCAATCCGCACAACAACATACACCGGCCCTAACCAACCCGCACGGGAGCGTGTCGTTCTAAGTAACTAAGGACACGAAGAAAGTGCCAATCGATGATCAATTCCCAGAGCGCACCGTGACCATTGGTGCCGGGTTAAGCAGCAAATAGGAAAGCGAGCTCGTCAACTTCCTCCATGAGAATCGGGATATCTTTGCTTGATCTACGCAAGATCTGCAAGGTGTACCGAGGGAGTTGGCTGAGCACTCATTAAATGTAAGACCCGGGGCCAAGCCGGTAAAGCAGCTCCTCGGGTGTTTCGCAGAAGATAGAAAGAAAGTTATTGGAGATGAGATAGCAAGACTACTAGCGGCCGGGTTTATCATGGAGGTACTCTGTCCGGATTAGCTCTCTAATCCGGTGCTGGTGGAGAAAAATAAAGATGATCCGAACGTGGCTGTGGTCTGGCGCATGTGTATCGACTACACAAACCTAAATAAGGCGTGTCCTAAAGATCCATTTCCACTCCCTAGAATAGATCAGGTCATAGACTCAACAGCCAGATGTGAGCTACTGTCATTCATTGACGCGTATTCTGGTTTCCATCAGATACCCCTGAATCTGGATGATCAAATAAAGACTGCATTTATTACCCCGTATGGGGCTTATTACTATCGAACTATGTTGTTTGGGTTACGTAATGCAGGAGCAACGTACCAGAGATGCATGCCAAAATGCTTACATGATCAGATAGGTCGGAATGTGCAAGTTTATGTGGATGATGTGGTAATAAAAACCAAGGAAAGTGACACGCTCCTTGAGGATATTCGGCAGACATTCATGAACTTAAGAAGGTTCCGAATGAAACTGAACCCAGAGAAGTGCACTTTTGGTGTACCCGCCGGAAAGTTACTCGTGTGTTGGTATCAAGCCGTGGCATTAAAGCTAACCCGACAAAAATCCGGGCCATAGAAAGAATCGAACTACCAAAGTGTCTTAACGATGTGCAGAAGTTCATTGGTTGCCTGGCATCGCTAAGTCGGTTTGTATGTCGGTTGGGAGAGAAGGCCTTGCCCCTCTATCAGCTAATGAAAAAGGTAGATAAGTTCACATGGACACCACAGGTGGATCTTGCATTTCGAGAATTGAAAAAGATGCTATCTACCGCGCCAATCCTAGCTGCACCACTACCTAAGGAGCCAATGTTGCTCTACGTAGTCGAGACCAACCGAGTCGTAAGTGCAGTAATCGTAGTGGAACACGAAGAGGAAGGAAAATCCGTGCAAAGACCAGTGTACTATCTAAGTGTAGCATCCCAATTGTCTAACAATTGCAATGCTACTAGCCTAGTCTATATAATGCTACTACCTACATAGAATTAGTTGCATCATCATGATATTATGCTCATGTCATCATGCCACATTGCATTTGAGCATCATATAAAACCCCTTTTCATTTTGGTTCTTCTCTCATATGCATTACTTGTATTTGCCTCTTGATATATTGTGATTGCTTCTTGATAAATTGCTTCATGCCCAAGTTGAGTTGTGGGCATATATCTTGCAACTCCATCACCTTTCTTGACACCACCTTATAATTCCACCATCCAAACTATATGTGCGCATTTGCATTTCTTTTGGATCTTGTCTAGCTCACATATATAAAGATGGATCCACTTCTATACCACATGCCCCATTTGTGTTTATTATTGTTTTCACAATATAAATGATGTGGGTCCACATGTGGGGATGCTTCTATATCTTCCTATGGTTTATTTAAATGAGTGGACATGTCTAAATATAAATGGGACCAGATAATCATTTAGTGGCATACACACACTAGCATGGTCCATTCATATTCACCTATGCCTAGTTCATACATTCCATATGATCATCAAGCTTGTATTATTTTGGCAAGGGTGTAGTTCAAATTTGAATGCATGCATCAAATCAAGACCATATGGATATCTAGATGTTTTCACAACTAGCAACCATGGTCATTATGGTCCATACATGGCACATGCAAGCCCTCTTCCATATTCTTTTGTTTTTCTTTGGAATATTTGAGGGAAGCTTGTTTGGTTCAAATTCAAACAAGAAGATTTAAATTCCAATGACTCCTTGGCCATATGGAAACCTAGATGTTTACACATCTAAAATACATGCAATAATGCATGCATGGCACTGCAATCATGCTACCATTTATTTCAAACTCCTTTTGCTATTTGAATTCTTGATGGTTTCTAAATGGCTTTGAGTAATTGTTTTTAATCAAATAAAGAAACAAATATAAGACACCTTCCCTACTCTATCTCTACTTCTTAGCCACATCAATATCATGCCACTTGTGTTCTTTTTCTTGTTCCAAATCCTTGTGAGCTTGTTGGCTTATTTGTATTTGAGCAAGACCTATATCTATCTCCCCATCTATCTTACACACCAACCTAGATAGTTTTTCTTCCACTAAAATCCTATCCCTAAACTTCATAGCTAATCTCTCTCTCTACTCCTACCATGGCCACCACATGTGCATGTGGGTGCATGTGTGTGTACCACCACCGCATCACCCTTGTTTTTCACTTCCTTTTCTTTGCTTGAACACGACCAGCCACCACCACGTCCTCCCCTCCTGGTCCCCCTCTCCTTCTACTTTGAGCAAAGAAACAAAGAGGAGAAAAGGCAAACCAGCAACCAAGCCCTTTTCCCTCTCTTGTGAAAAGCATCAAGCTCCCATGTGCCTCCCCCTCTCTTCCCTATCACCACAACAACCCCAGAAAAATCCCAGATCGAGATCTGAGACCCCCTGGAATCCCTCTCCCTCCTCCCTCCTTCCCCAAGCTTGGCCATGGCCACCTCCATGCCTCCTCAAACCCTAACCTCGTCTACTTCCTGCCCTCGTAGTTCTGGTGATCTTGAAGACGATCTAGGAGGTCCGTATGATTGGCATGCTTCCTCTTCTTCGCTCTGAACCGCCAGAACCTGCTGGAGCATGCCGGAGAAGGAGCAGTGGCGCCGCGTCCGAAGCAAGCAAGAGCAAGCACAACACGAGTTTCCCCGCAGATCGTGACCGCCCCGAGCCCTTCCACCTACACCGACGCACTCTTGGTGAGCTCCTCGACCTCCCAGACATGGCCTTCTATCCACCCATGTGCTATAGCTCCGCCACCATCTTTCGAACACCTTGTGCGCGCGCCGCCGCCTCTCTCAGAACGCCGCAGAACCGCTGCTGAAAGCCCTCTGTTCCCGTCCAATACCGGCGCCCCCGGTCCACCTCCGGCGACACCTCCTGAACAAAAATCTTAGCCCTAGATCCCCTCTTTCCGTTCGAGCGAGCTGTGTTCGTGACGGTGGAGCATATCTCCCGAGATCGTCCGCGGAAGATCGATGCAAACGCGATGTCTACAGTTAATTTCTTCGACAGTCAATGTCGCGGGTGTACGTCGCCTGTTCCTCGTTAGATCCCCGCTGATGTAGACGAGATCCGGCAAATCCCCCTAAACAAGAGTTGTAGACCTATCTCCAATCTTCATTTTTCGTTTTTGCAGCGTCACCAAATTCACCACAGTTTCGTCGTTTTCCTGTTCGCAAGATCGGCCGAGCTAGCTGTCCGCGAGCCAAATTTAGTATCGTCTGTCTACAGAGAGAGCAGCAGCCCGCCGCGTTTTTGCAAAAACACCCATGTGTTGTTTCGCCGCGCACCGGCTAGTCCCTCCGCAACCCTTAGGCCCACCGGTCAGTCACCCAGCGCTTTTACTTTTTGGTACCCAAGTTTTCCAGTCTTGTACCCGTAGTCCCTCGGATCCGCCATGTGTCCAACCCCGACTAGCGCACACGAGCGGTGGACCCGCAGTCTCCGGGCCCGCTTGTCAGTCTCTCCGGCTAGGAAGACCCGCGGTGAGAAAAGCCCTCGAAGAACCGCTGCGCCAGCTGGCGCTGACTCAGCGCTGGCCCCGCTCGTCAGTGACTCGGGCTAAATTCCACCCGAGTACAAAAAAGTTGCCGTGAGCCTTTTTCCAAGTAAAAACAATTCTAGAAAATGCATATATGATTTTAATATTCAGAAAATGATATCTTTATTTTGGTAATTCCAAATAATACAAATAATATATGTTTTTGAACTAGAAAAATGTGAGGATTTCAAATCTGCCATCCAAATTAATGTGTTACTAATTTAAATTTTCGAAATTATTAAAATGCAATAAAAATATCTTTTCTTAATTAATTAATAACTTTATTTCTACAACTCCAAATTTGACAAATAATATGTCTAAATCGATCAGCGCGACGAGCCCGTTCTAGCTATGCATTCCATGTTCTGAATTGCAGCATGCATCATAGAAATATAAAAGTATCCAGCAACTTATTTGAGAGCAAAACATGACTAAAACTCAATAAAATGCTTTATTCTTGTACCCCACACCTCACCCATGCCATGCTACATTATTGCCATGTAAATTGTGCATCATTCATCATGGCATGCTTGTTTGCTTGTCGCATTTTATTCATATGCTTGTGCACTTTATTTATGTTGGCCCTTGTTGTTTGGTTCTTCTTCGAATAGACGCCGAGCAGGGGAAATATCAGGAATCCCAGGAGTACTACCCAGATCCGTCTCTCGCTTCAACTGGGCTGCCAGGCAAGCACTACCACATGCTTGCATACATATAGTACCTATTGCCTCTATCTTATTCTTGCATCATTGAGTCGCGATTGCATTAATTGAATCCCAAGTGCTGCATAGCCTTTACTTTTAAACCCCACCGAAGCTTGTTCCTCCATCCCATGAGCCATTACTACAGGAGTTGTTTGAGCCATGCGAGTCGTAGAACAGCATGTGTAGGGTATGTGAGTGTCTGATGGATAACGAGGTACCTAAACAACTTAACCTGAGTAGTAATGGGATAACTAATGAAAGAGGCACGGTGAGCAATATCTGCTATTTGGTTTTTTCATGCTCACTTGTGTCCCGTAGGACCCATAGTACTTGATTCTTGTTCCTTGACTATTCGCACTATCCACATCCGGGAGGCCGTGGACCCCCCTGAGCCAGAGCTCTATTCATTCCTACTTCTTGGGGCCACAAAGTAGTTTGGGGCTTTGTTACTATCCTGTAATTATGCCATGTTACTGCTTTACTAAGATTGTGCGTGGAGCACCTGTACTGTTTTGGTGATGGGTTCGAGTGTGTGTTGCTATTCGTGCACCCCTGCAGGGTAAATCTTTCCGAGGTTGATCGAGTGTTTGATTCATATGAATAGGTGTATTCGCAAGATGGATACTGGGTGGAGGAGACAGATGATGTTGGCAACGATCACTCGGTGTAGAGATTCCGGGGATGGGGATCCGTGAGATCTGTGGGCGGGATGTGCTTACTTCTGTGGCATCTTATGCCGATTTGCTTCTTGTCCGTACTCGAATCTTGTTTCCCGCTTCCGCTTGATACTCTGATGTTTGATGTATGAGGATCTATCCTAAACTATTATCTCTATCTAGGATATTTGGATCTTGCCGTATGGCGTTGCAATATTTCTATTTCTTTTATATGGAATGGCTCTGAGAACTGTTGTCTGGTAGCTTGCATACATACTCACTTGTGTATGTATTTGATCTCTTTGCCTGTTGCCTACGCCGCTCGCTCTTGTCCTGATGTCTTGGAAGTGGTTAGGATGGCCGACGGGTCTACACGTGGGTGGCCCCTGGGCCCCCGCTGTACTATTTTAACCACTTCCGTTTCATCCAGGCTTGAACTTAGAGCGTAGGGTCTGACGTAGTTACAATTGGTATCAGAGCCATCCCGCCCTTCAGGGTCTCAGCCAAATGGCCGTTGTCAGTCTAGCAAATATTTTTTGGTAGCTATGTATACTAGGGAAAAACAAAACATGAGAGTAGGACTGCTTCCATTTTTCTTCTTACCCACCCACCCACCCTTTTCTGGTAAGGAAGTGTAACGTTTTCAATCCTCTTCTAAATTTCAAACTAGGAATCACGTGTTCGGGGTTCTGTAGTACCATAGGTTGTGTGTGTGTGTGTAATTCCTTGTCTATCTGTTGCATCCAACTTTGTTGGCGCAATCTGCCTTTTGGTTATCAACTGTTGGTACTTTCCATACTAATAGGCTTTTGTAAACCGACGCGATATATCCGACTCCTTGTTAACCGGTGCCATCTTGTTAAGGGTGTTCTTCCTTCCAGCATGCTTTCACAGAATGTGGAGTTGCTAATCTCTATCTGCTAAGTGTTTTGCGCATCTATTGGTATTTTAATGCCGAAAAATGCGGAAAATTTTTCTTTGATACATCTATGTTCCCACATTCCTCTACAGTCGTGTGTGAAACATTATCTATCTTCCTTTTATCGGCATGTTCATGCTAACCCATCCTTTTGTCACCGGCGCTTGATCCTGGAGTTTTACTTCAATTTCAAAATCTTTGGGGCTAAATACATAACGTGTGTCGATCTGATGCTTGTGATCGTAATGTGGTTCTCGGCATATCTATATGACACTTATCATGAGTGAAGTATGGTTAATGCTATCAATTGCATCCTCCAAATGATGGCGGTTATCTCCTGTGATTTTGAGTTATACCGTGATCATATATTTATCATATTCAAGTATCTTTGCCAATCCGGAGTTTTTCTTAAAGGCCCTACGGTCGTCTATCATCTGTTCATCATGCTGCACATCTTTTTGAACTCCATATCTGCACAATTCTCCTGGATACGAGGGAATTGCATCTTTTCGCCTCTGATAGCTTTGCTTAAGGTATGAGCTATCATCGTTTCTTATCCAAGATCTCTTTGTCTTTGTAACCGGCGATCCGATCGACGATGTGTACCAGTTGGTTTTTCTTGTTCTCTTCCGAAGGACCAGACAATCTATTCTGCCAGTGCATCTTTTTCAACACAAATCCTTGCTCGTAACGTTGAGCTTTCAAAGAGCATTGAGCCCAGAAAGTGTTTCAAGCATTTGTCTGTTTCTCCCGCCTCTTGAACTTGATATTATCGGAATATCTTGTTAATCCATGGTGGTATATATTGATAATATGCTTGCCTATTCTATATCTATGGAAGATCATCTGTGTCTCTTTCTCTTAAGCTTCGAGAACACTGCCTATGTGCAAAGTTCTCAAAGTGTAAATTCTGGCTTCTTGAAGTCACCTATCTCGACCACGTCTTTCTGCTAAATACATCGCTTCAATTTTGGAATCAGCAAGCCCGTTGTTAATTCTATCTTCCATCTTCAATCAAACCCGGAGTTTTTCCTTGTTGGCGAGTTATCATCGTCGTTCCGCTGAAGTTTTTTCTCAAGACTGCTAAATCTCTCTCAATCAATCATTTCAAGAAGAACATGGAGTTCTTTTCACCTCCGTCTCGCCAAGTAACCTTTGAAACCGTCTCGTTCTATCGTATATGCTCAATCCACCGGAGGCCATGAAGACTTTTCAGATCTTTTGTAATCCTTCTTTTCAAAGTTGTTGCTATCTTTTCCTTATCTATCGAATCTTGTAGCTGTTCTCCATAGTCTTTCTTCATATATTTTCCGGTTTTTTGGGATCTTCAGACATGACGACAACATCATCATCCTTATCTATCTTGGATCGGCGAATCGTTTGCATCTATCCTTGTTTTCTAACGGAGTTCCATGAGTTAACCTTGTCAAGATCTTCAGTCTGTTTTGGTAGTTGGGTTGCTTAGTTTTCTTATTCATGTACGGAGTAATTCTTTGGGTGCGGGATGGAGTAGCTACCATACCACTACTCTTATCATTCGCTCTTGTACATTGAATTGGTGAATTAATGTGATTCCACTCATTCCACGGAAGTTAGAAGTGGCCTTTATCCCTCGATACTTTTATTGCCGTCTTTGTTGTTTCGGAGTGCTCTCTCGGAGAAGGTAATCAATAATCTCTTGTCGGTGTTCTCGTCTTTTCTACACGGAGCAAATCATCAATTATCCGGTGGAAGCAAATACAGAATCTTTTATGTCTTCGTCATTCTACCGGTGCTCGACATCCCCAAACAAGATGGAAGGAAACTATCTCTCTCTTTGTTTCATCAATTCTTTTTTGGTGGTAAAGCAAATTATGGTTGATGCCATTTAATCACAAATCTATTCCACATTCCACTTCTCTAAGGATTCTAACATAAGCTAGCATTCCCCTTTTTCTCTTGAAGTTATATCTGCGCACCTCAATTGCGTGATCCTTTGGTTCTTACCGGCGCAAGAGGAATCTAATTTGACAACGTCTAACTCAAATCTTTTCCGTGATATCAAGGAACTCTGTTGTTTGAAGGCGATATCGTTTCTGAACTTCATTTCTCAAATCCGAGAGAAGAGAAAATGCTATTTTCATAGTGGTTGACAACTTCCCCAAAGTCATCCTTTTCTTCCGGCAAGACAAAGATCCACCTTCTCGTGCATCAGTTGATCTCTAATCCTAACGGTGTGTCTTTTCTTTCTCCATGATACATCATCTTCTTAATCCTTTCAACAAGAGGTTATATTCTTCTGTCATGTTTCTCGAGAGCACCAGAGCTAGGTTCATCATATCTTTCTTTTCTCACAACAATCATGTGGGTTCTTCAATTTTATTTTGTTTATTTAGCAAAACGCAAGACTCGCAACAAGTCTCGCAAGTTTTGCAAGGTGTATTGGTCGCACCATTCCGTTGGTCATCAACTTGGGAACATGAGGATCACCTTCGTTCCGAACACCCGCTTCTCGTCGTGTCTTTTTCTTTTCCTAGGAATCTCGGGGCGAGATTCTTGTTTAGTGGGGGAGAGTTGTAGCATCCCAATTGTCTAACAATTGCAATGCTACTAGCCTAGTCTATATAATGCTACTACCTACATAGAATTAGTTGCATCATCATGATATTATGCTCATGTCATCATGCCACATTGCATTTGAGCATCATATAAAACCCCTTTTCATTTTGGTTCTTCTCTCATATGCATTACTTGTATTTTCCTCTTGATATATTGTAATTGCTTCTTGATAAATTGCTTCATGCCCAAGTTGAGTTGTGGGCATATCTCTTTCAACTCCATCACCTTTCTTGACACCACCTTATAATTCCACCATCCAAACTATATGTGGGAATTTGCATTTGTTTTTGATCTTGTCTAGCTCACATATATAAATATGGATCCACCTCTATACCACATGCCCCATTTGTGTTTATTATTGTTTTCACAATATAAATGATGTGGGTCCACATGTGGGGATGCTTCTATATCTTCCTATGGTTTATTTAAATGAGTGGACATGTCTAAATATAAATGGGACCAAATAATCATTTAGTGGCATACACACACTAGCATGGTCCATTCATATTCACCTATGCCTAGTTCATGCATTCCATATGATCATCAAGCTTGTATTATTTTGGCAAGGGTGTAGTTCAAATTTTAATGCACGCATCAAAACAAGACCATATGGATATCTAGATGTTTTCACAACTAGCAACCATGGTCATTATGGTCCATGCATGGCACATGCAAGCCCTCTTCCATCTTCTTTTGTTTTTATTTGGAATATTTGAGGGAAGCTTGTTTGGTTCAAATTCAAACAAGAAGATTTAAATTACAATGACTCCTTGGCCATATGGAAACCTAGATGTTTACACATCTAAAATACATGCAATAATGCATGCATGGCACATGCAATCATGCTACCATTTATTTCAAACTCCTTTTGCTATTTGAATTCTTGATGGTTTCTAAATGGCTTTGATTAATTGTTTTTAAACAAATAAAGAAACAAATATAAGACACCTTCCCTACTCTATCTCTACTTCTTAGCCACATCAATATCATGCCACTTGTGTTCTTTTTCTTGTTCCAAATCCTTGTGAGCTTGTTGGCTTATTTGTATTTGAGCAAGACCTATATCTATCTCCCCATCTATCTTACACACCAACCTAGATAGTTTTTCTTCCACTAAAACCATATCCCTAAACTTCATAGCTAATCTCTCTATCTACTCCTACCATGGCCACCACATGTGCATGTGAGTGCATGTGTGTGCACCACCACCACATCACCCTTGTTTTTCCCTTCCTTTTCTTTGCTTGAACACGACCAGCCACCACCACGTCCTCCCCTCCTGGTCCCCCTCTCCTTCTACTTTGAGCAAAGAAACAAAGAGGAGAAAAGGCAAACCAGCAACCAAGCCCTTTTCCCTCTCTTGTGAAAAGCATCAAGCTCCCATGTGCCTCCCCCTCTCTTCCCTATCACCACAACAACCCTAGAAAAATCCCAGATCGAGATCTGAGACCCCCTGGAATCCCTCTCCCTCCTCCCTCCTTCCCCAAGCTTGGCCATGGCCACCTCCATGCCTCCTCAAACCCTAACCTCGTCTACTTCCTGCCCTCGTTGTTCTGGTGATCTTGAAGACGATCTAGGAGGTCCGGATGATTGGCCTACTTCCTCTTCTTCGCTCTCAACCGCCAGAACCCGCTGGAGCATGCCAGAGAAGGAGCAGCGGCGCCGCGCTCGAAGCAAGCAAGAGCAAGCACAACATGAGTTTCCCCGCAGATCGCGACCGCCCCGAGCCCTTCCACCTACACGGACGCACTCTTGGTGAGCTCCTCGGCCTCCCAGACATGGCCTTCTAACCACCCATGTGCTGTAGCTCTGCCGCCATCTTTCGAACACCTTGTGCACGCGCCGCCGCCTCTCTCAGAACGCCACAGAACCGCTGCAGAAAGCCCTCCGTTCCTGTCCAATACCGGTGCCCCCGGTCCACCTCCGGCCACACCTCCTGAACAAAAATCTTAGCCCTAGATCCCCTATTTCCGTTCCAGCGAGTTGTGTTCGTGACAGTGGAGCATATCTCCCGAGATCGTCCGCGGAAGATCGATGCACACGCGATGTCTGCAGTTATTTTCTTCGACAGTCGATGTCGCGGGTGTATGTCGCATGTTCCTTGTTAGATCCCCGCCAATGTAGACGAGATCCGGCAAAGCCCCCTAAACAAGAGTTGTAGACCTATCTCCAATCTTCATTTTTCGTTTTTGCGGCGTAACCAAATTCGCCACAGTTTCGTCGTTTTCCTCTTCGCAAGATCGGCCGAGCTAGCTGTTCGCGAGCGAAATTCAGTTTCGTCTGTCTACAGAGAGAGCAGCAGCCCGCCGTGTTTTTGCAAAAACACCCCTACGCTGTTTCGCCGTGCACCGGCTAGTCCCTCTGCAACCCTTAGGCCCACCGGTCAGTCACCCAGCGCTTTTATTTTGGTACCCAAGTTTTCCAGTCTTCTACCCGCAGTCCCTCGGATCCGCCACGTGTCCAACCCTGGCTGGCGCACACGAGCGGTGGACCCGCAGTCCCCGGGCCCGCTTGTCAGTCTCTCCGGCTAGGAAGACCCGCGGTGAGAAAAGCCCTCGAAGAGCCGCTGCGCCAGCTGGCGCTGACTCAGCGCTGGCCCCGCTCGTCAGTGACTCGAGCTAAATTCCACCTGAGTACAAAAAAGTTGATGTGAGCCTTTTTCCAAATAAAAACAATTCCAGAAAATGCATATATGATTTTAATATTTAGAAAATGATATCTTTATTTTGGTAATTCCAAATAATACAAATAATATATGTTTTTGAACAAGAAAAATGTGTGGATTTCAAATCTGCCATCCAAATTAATGTGTGACTAATTTAAATTTTCGAAATTATTAAAATGCAATAAAAATGCTTTTTCTTAATTAATTAATAACTTTATTTCTACAACTCCAAATTTGACAAAAAATATATCTAAATCGATCACCGCGACGAGCCCGTTCTAGCTATGCATTCCATGTTCTGAATTGCAGCATGTATCATAGAAATATAAAAGTATCCAGCAACTTATTTGAGAGCAAAACATGACTAAAACTCAATAAAATGCTTTATTCTTGTACCCCACACCTCACCCATGCCATGCTACATTATTGCCATGTAAATTGTGCATCATTCATCATGGCATGCTTATTTGCTTGTCGCATTTTATTCATATGCTTGTGCACTTTATTTATGTTGGCCCTTGTTTGTTTGGTTCTTTTTCGAACAGACGCCGAGCAGGGGAAATATCAGGAATCCCAGGAGTACTACCCAGATCCGTCTCTCGCTTCAACTGAGCTGCCAGGCAAGCACTACCACATGCTTGCATACATATAGTACCTATTGCCTCTATCTTATTCTTGCATCATTGAGTCACGATTGCATTAATTTGAATCCCAAGTGCCGCATAGTACTTTTAAACCCCACCGAAGCTTGTTCCTCCATCCCATGAGCCATTACTACAGGAGTTGTTTGAGCCATGCGAGTCGTAGAACAGCATGTGTAGGGTATGTGAGTGTCTGATGGATAACGAGGTACCTAAACAACTTAACCTGAGTAGTAATGGGATAACTAATGAAAGAGGCACCAGTGAGCAATATCTGCTATTTGGTTTTTTCATGCTCACTTTTGTCCCGTAGGACCCCGAGTACTTGATTCATGTTCCTTGACTATTCGCACTATCCACATCTGGGAGGCCGTGGAACCCCTTGAGCCATAGCTTGATTCATTCCTATTTCTTGGGGCCACAAAGTAGTTTGGGGCTTTGTTACTATCCTGTACTTATGCCATGCTTTACTATTTTATTTAAGATTGTGCGAGGAGCACCTGTACTGTTTAGGATTGCGGAGTGTTTTCGCGGTATCGATAAGCCCAGTCACACTTTCGGGTTCCCAGTTGTTTACGCCATTGGCGCAAACCTTGGGTCCGTCTCGGAGCCGGCCAACTTCGTTGCGGGTAGCTTAATGGGGTGGCCCCCTGAAATATTTCTGAATCCTGTGATCGCTTTGTCGTGAATGTCTCGTTGGGTTTTGATTTGGTTTTTCCGAGGTTGATCGAGTGTGTGTTGCTATTCGTGCACCCCTGCAGGGTAAATCTTTCCGAGGTTGATCGAGTGTTTGATTCAGATGAACAGGTGTATTCGCAAGATGGATACTGGGTGGAGGAGACAGATGATGTTGGCAACGATCATCTCGGTGTAGAGATTCCGGGGATGGGGATCCGTGAGATCTGTGGGCGGGATGTGCTTACTTCTGTGGCATCTTATGCCGATTTGCTTCTTGTCCGTACTCGAATCTTGTTTCCCGCTTCCGCTTGATACTCTGATGTTTGATGTATGAGGAGCTATCCTAAACTATTATCTCTATCTAGGATATTTGGATCTCGCCGTATGGCGTTGCAATATTTCTATTTCTTTTATATGGAATGGCTCTGAGAACTATTGTATGGTAGCTTGCATACATACTCACTTGTGTATGTATTTGATCTCTTCGCTTGTTGCCTACGCCGCTCGCTCTTGTCCCGATGTATTGGAAGTGGTTAGGACGGCCGACGGGTCTACACATGGGTGGCCCTTGGGCCCCCGCTGTACTATTTTAACCACTTCCGTTTCATCCAGGCTTGAACTTAGAGCGTAGGGTCCGAGGTAGTTACACTGAGCGAGGTATTATCAGCCTCGAAACAGAACTATCCTCACTATCAGAAGATGGCATACGGCGTATTTATGTCGGCCAAGAAACTCAAACATTATTTTGAGGAACACCCCATCAAGGTGATATGTGAGGCACCCATTTCAGAGATCATGAGTAACAAAGACGCAAGTGGCCGGATAGCAAAGTGGGAAATCGAGTTAGCTCCCTATGCACCATAGTTTGATAGAAGGGATGCAATCAAGTCGCAAGCTGTGGCGGATTTCTTTGTGGACTGGGCTGAAATGCAATACGAGCCACCCCTACCGGATTCCAATTATTGGCAAATGCACTTCCATGGATCGAAACTGAAAGACGGGTTAGGTGCCGGAGTAGTGCTTACCTCACCCAAGAAGGATCAACTGAAGTATGTCCATCAAATCCACTTCAATGCCTCGAATAATGTGGCGGAGTACGAAGCATTGGTGCATGGTCTCAAAGTGGCAAAAGAAGTGGGGATACGTCGGATACAATGCTTTGGAGATTCGGATTTGGTGGTACAGCAAGTGTTTGGAAATAGGGATGCCCTGGATGCTAACATGGCCCTGTATAGGTTCCATGTTCAGAAAATGTAGCACCCCGGTAAAACCACTACTAGAAAATCGCTTGGTGTTTCTGTTTTATGCATCATCGTGACCGCATGCTCATGTCATCATGCCACATTGCATTTGAGCATCATCATGACATCATGTATATGTTTGCCTAAAACTATTTTCCAAAAGCCTATCTTTGTTATCTAAATACCTCGTCTTTATTTCAAATGTAAAACCCCGGTCTCTTCCGGATCTTTTATTTGTCTAAAACTATTTACTAAAATAGTATTTAAAACAAAATCATATTTTATAAAATCTCAGGGAGGCAGTCCGGCTAGTCAGACCAGAAGCCCAGCCGGCCAGATCACCTACTACCCGGCCTAGACCCAGCCTAAAACAAACCCTACTCCTCACCGCCACGAGCCACACATTGCCACTCACCCACAACACCCTAGCATCGCATCACACGCGTAGCCACCCGCAAACCCGCAACCCTCACCCGTGACGCCCCTGGACCCACCTTGAACGTTGCACGCGACGTGGTAAGCCACCCTGCTCCACCCCGACTGACAACCACCAACCCGGCCCCACCGCGCGTACTCTACACGCAAGCGTCGCACGACCTGCCCTCATTTCCCTGACCCGCGCGTTCTCCCGGGCCCCACCTCGCTCGTCACCATTCATCGCTCCCCGCGCGGATCCCCTCCTCGTCTTGCTTCCTCCCACGGACAGGCACCGCCGCTGCCTGGGCCTCACGGCTCACCTAGCTCTGCAGCCCCGGCTCCGCCGCCTCTCCAGTTGCCGCCGCCCTCTTGACCTCCTCTCAGAGATCCTCTCTGCCACCGCCACCGTTGAGCCGCCCTCTGCCGGAGCCCGTTTCTACGCCAACGCCCGCCGTCCTGCCTCGGCTCCACGAGAAGCGTTGCCGTGCCTTCTCCTCTCCCTGGCGAGGCATCCGCCGCCGGCTCGTCTCTGCCTACTAGAGCCCGGCATGACCATCCGCCGCCCTTCCCTGCCGCTCCACCGCAGGACCCCGTCGCCCCGATGGCGCCCACCTCTCCCCGTCCGCGCCTCCTCCCGTCATCTGCAACCCCGCCTCCAAGTTTGTCGGAGCCCTGTCCTCCCCGAGCTACTTCGTTCGCGAGCCCGTGCACGCCCTGCCGCTCGTCTCTTTCGTGCACCGTCCTTCGGTGAGCAGCGCCTCCGCCGGCCCTGTCTCCGGCCTCCCTGTGTTCCACCCCGACCCCCAGGTGTTGCACGTCCTCCAGATCATCTTCGACGCTCTCCGGCCCAGTGCGCGTGTATGGCCTCATCTCGTCCGTGTATGTTCTGTATGTAAGGAGTGGTGATGGTGATGGATGTGTGTTGTGGTACCGGTGTTCAGGTGAGGTGATGCCCGTATGAAGATGGTGTCGTCCGGCTCGAGAAAACTGACACCCAACCAAGTCCGTCATCAACATCAAGACCGGAACCTTGAGTACCTCGACTAGCAACCCCGATCCCTTAACCTGAAGGTGGATCTTCGTCACGAACCGACAAGATCTACCTCAAGGACGCCAAGGCCCCGTTCCTGGAGTCAAAGACCCAAACCTCGTCGAACCCTAAAACAAGATCGCTGGAACCCTATGTGTGACCCTAATCCCCTATATTTTATAACATGACTTTTAACTTGTGCATATTTAACTGTTCATCTCGCATACATGTTTATTTGTTTGGGGGCATTTAGCCGATTCATCTAATCATTAAATATGGAGACCATATGTGGACTTTTCTAGTCTTATATTGACACCATTTAAATTTGTATAGCAAACTCATGCCATGTTTTGCCTTGTTAAGTCAACATTTAAATTGCGGGGTATCTATACAACATAAACCATCTAATTAAATGTCGGGACCCTAGTTCCGCTTAATATTGCCTAGTTAGATCGCATCCTTGACATGTCATGCATCATGCCCGATCTTCTGCCGTAGTATTAAATAGTGCATCTGGTGTTTCTTTTAGTGCTTTGCTTCTTCACAGATTAGGCTATTGAGTTGATGTCAGTATCGACAAGTTCTTTGGATATGAATCGTCAGCTATGATTCCTAGGCGAGCATTCTCCCCCTTTCTACCTATTTTGCATTTATAGTCTTTATTTCCTCCTGTTGATCTATTGCTATCTATGTCGCGATGCGTTATTGTTCCGTACCAGATATATTCCGTGCAACCTTTTATATTGCCTTGGACACCTCCTATTACCTATTGTTTGGTAGATAGATGGTCTTGCGAGTCTTAGTCGCTTGCTTAGGTGCGATCTCGTGTCGTGAAGTACCACACAGTTGTTGGAATGTTGTCATATGCTTTACGGTGGAGAGGATCATGACTTTAAATACAACTATTAAATTGCTGGGATAACTAAGGAAAGAGGCACCGGTGGGCAATATATGCTATTTGGTTTTTCATGTCCACTTGTGTCCCGTAGGCCCCAAGTACTTGATACATGTTCCTCGATTATTCGCACTATCCACATCTAGGAGACCCTATGGATCCCCCTTAGCCAGAGCTTGATTCATTTCTTATTTCTTGGGGCCACAAAGTAGTTTGGGGCTTTATTACTATCCTGTACTTATGCCATGTTTTACTGCTTTATTTATGATTGTGCGTGGAGCACCTGTACTATTTTGGAACGTGGAATGTTTTCGCGGTATCGACAAGCCCAGTCACACTTTCGGGTTCCCAATCGTTTATAGCCATTGTCACAAACCTTGGGTCCATCTCGGAGCTGGCCAACTTCGTTGCGGGTAGCTTAGTGGGGTGGCCCCCTAAAATATTTTATGAATCCTGTGATTGCTTTGTCGTGAAAGCCTCATTGTGTTTTTGATTTTGTTTTTCCAAGGTTGATCGTGTGTGTGTTGCTATTTGTGCACCCCTATAGGGTAAATCTTTCTGAAAGCCGTGTCCGCGGTTATGGACGACTTGGAGCACAGTATCTCGATCATAGACAAGCATAACTAAAGTAGTGCTATAAATTTGACTTAATATGTGACTAGTAATCAGCTTCACTACAATGGAATGGATAATAAAAGTGCCAACAACTGGTGGAACTGGGGTGTATCGTGTCATGTTATACCTGCCTAGTAAGTATCGCAACTCCAATGAAATGAAATAGAAGTGCCAACAACTACTGGGTTTGGGATGTCACATGCTAATTGTATCTGATTAGTAAGTACTGCAACTACAACTGAATGGTTAAGTAAAACTGCCCACTACTTATGCTATCAGGCTGACTCATGCTATCTATATCTGACTAGTAAGTGCTTCAACTATAATGGAATGAATAAAACTGCCAACTGTGTGAGTTCCTCGGTTTGACTTCCTCGTTTGGTCTCGAGGGGGAAATGCTAGGATGGGTATGATTGGTGTTAGTATCAGGTTGATCCCGAATAGGTCTCTCTTATCCCTCTCTAATAGCCGACAGTTGCATCGAGTCTCTATAGGTTGTTTATACATGCTACGCCGCCGCTTCAGTCCACCATACCTATGTAGGCGAGAGCCGCCGAATTCTAGCCTCGCCGTGTACTGGCCTTAGTACTGACCGCTCCCTTTTTCCTTCGCCCTTTGTCGGCACCCCTTTTGTTTAACAGGTACTCCCTCCGTTCGAAAATATAAGACATTTTAGCTTTGTGCTATGAGTGTATCTAGACACCTTTTAGTGTAAGGTTCACTCCGAACCTCGACGAACCTATACACTAAAAGCTGTCTAGATACGTTCAATTCACAAAGCTAAAACATCTTATATTTCCGAACTGAGGGAGTATAAGTTAGACGTCGTTAGCAGGGTT
Source organism: Avena eriantha (assembly GCA_910589775.1). Lineage (NCBI taxonomy): Eukaryota > Viridiplantae > Streptophyta > Magnoliopsida > Poales > Poaceae > Avena > Avena eriantha. Next base: position 87,533,449 of record OU342745.1, read on the forward strand.
ACCCTTCTGGCTTGGCCTGGGCAGGGTTATGGACGCCATTAGTTATTCTTCAGGGCTCTTATCCCCATTTGGATCTTGTCCGTAGTCGGATGCTCTATCGTTTTCAAGGTGATTTGGATCTTTAGATTGTATATCTGTATTTTTGACTCATGGAGTCGTTGTATATATATGTTTCTGTGGGTTCCATCGTGGACTATTGTGTAATGTTATTACTTCGTTTTCCACCCGCACGCAAGTGCCTTGTGGGCATCTTTGAATCGTTTCTATGCGGGTTTGGCGGGAATCGCTAAAACTTGCATAGGGACGATTTGAGGGTGTTACAAAGTGGTATCAGAGCTCAGCAGTTGCGATACCCCACTGGTCCAGCCTGTAGGATAACTTAGCTAACGGCCGATGTAAAGTGTCAAAACTATTTTTGCAAAATCGGTTAGATCTGATTAGGTCTGCTTTTACTCCTTACCTTTGTGCTCTTCTCCTCTTACCTTTGCGTGTTTTCAATCTTCTCTCTTATCTTTTCCTCGAGTCTAGGAATTCTTGTGGATGGGTTTCCGTCGTACCTTCAGGGTTTTGCTTCCTCTTTTGGTAGTAGTGCTTCTACATCAGGTCTTCATGCTATCTAAGGAATCCTTCATCTTTTGTACCTTTCTTTGTTCCAGAATCCACTAAAACTTTTCTTTGTATCTTACAGTGGTTTCCAACGCGATGAAATCATCTACGCCAGATCTGATGAATATCCTACATCACTCTCTGATTTCAAACATCGCTTGTCAAGATCTTCAGTCTGAATTCTGAGAGTGGTGACATGATTCTTCTATTCGTGTATAGAGTAATGCTTTGAGTGCAGGATGGAGTCATGACCATACCACTACTCTTATCATTCGCTTTTGTACATTGAATTGTGGATAAATGTGATTTTACTCCTACCACGAAAGTTAAAGGTGGCCTTACCTTTTGAGACCTCTAACTTCGTCCTTTGTTTATCCGGAGCATTCTCTCGATGGACATGAACAACGACCCCTTGTTGGTCGTGTCGCCGATTTGAAGATGGATTAAGAATCCTTGTTAGTGGTGTCGCGAGGATCTACATGAAGCGAGCAGATTCAGATCGTCGGCCTTCTTCCCTGTACGATGAGGCGGATCTCGAGGGCGAGATCCATTGTTAGTGGTGTCGAATTGTAGCACCCTGGTAAAACCACTACTAGAAAATCGTTTGGTGTTTCTGTTTTATGCATCATCGTGACCGCATGCTCATGTCATCATGCCACATTGCAATTGAGCATCATCATGACATCATGCATATGTTTACCTCAAACTATTTTCCAAAAGTCTATCTTTGTTATCTCAATACCTCGTCTTTATTTAAAATGTAAAACCCTGGTCTCTTCCGAATCTTTTATTTGTCTAAAACTATTTACTAAAAGAGTATTTAAAACAAAATCATATTTTATAAAATCTCGGGGAGGTAGTCCGGCAAGTCAGACCAGAAGCCCAACCGGCCAGATCACCTACTACCCGGCCTAGACCCAGCCCAAAACAAACCCTAGTAAACCCTAAGCTAATCCTACTCCTCCCCACCATCAGCCACACCTGGCCACTCACCCACCGCACCCTAGCATCGCATCACACGTGCAGCCACTCGTGAACCCGCAAACCTCAACCGCGACGCCCCTGGCCCCACCTTGCACGTCGCACGCGACGCGGTAAGCCACCCCGCTCCACCCTGACCGACAACCACCAACCCGGCCCCACCCCGTGTACTCTACACGCAAGCGTCGCGCGACCTGCCCTCATTTCCCCGACCCACACGTTCTCCCTGGCCCCACCTCGCTAGTCGCCATTCACTGCTCCCCGCGTGCATCCCCTCCTCGTCTTGCTTCCTCCCACGGACAGGTACCGCCGCTTCTTGGGCCTCGCAGCTCACCTAGCTCTGCAGCCCCGGCTCCGCCACCTCTCCAGTCGCCGCCGCCCTCTCGACCTCCTCTCCGAGATCCTCTCTTGCACCCCCACTGTTGAGCCGCCCTCTGCTGGAGCCCGTTCCTACGCCAGCGCCCGCCGTCCTGCCTCAGCTCCGCGAGAAGCGCTGCCGTGCCATCTCCTCTCCCTGGCGAGGCATCTGCCGCCGGCTCATCTCTGCCTACTAGAGCCTGGCGTGACCATCCGCCGCACTTCCCTGGCGCTCCACCGCAGGACCCCGTCGCCCCGACGGCGCCCACCTCTCCCCGTCCACGCCTCCTCCCGTCATCTGCAACCCCGCCTCCAAGTTTGTCGGAGCCCTGTCCTCCCCGAGCTACTTCGTTCGCGAGCCCGTGCACGCCCTTCCGCTCGTCTCTTTCCTGCACCGTCCTTCGGTGAGCAGCGCCTCCGCCGGCCCTGTCTCCGGCCTCCCTGTGTTCCACCCTGACCCCAGGTGCTGCACGTCCTCCAGCTCGTCTTCGACGCTCTCCAGCCCAGTGCGCGTGTATGGCCTCATCTCGTCCGTGTATGTTCTATATGTTAGGAGTGGTGATGGTGTTGGATGTGTGTTGTGGTACCGGTGTTCAGGTGAGGTGATGCCCGTATGAAGATGGTGTCGTCCGGCTCGAGAAAACTGACACCCGACCAAGTCCATCATCAACATCAAGACCGGAACCTTGAGTACCTCGACTAGCAACCCTGATCCCTGGACCTGAAGGTGGATCTTCATCACGGACCGACAAGATCTACCTCAAGGACGCCAAGGCCCTGTTCCCGGAGTCGAAGAGCCAAACCTCGTCGAACCCTAAAACAAGATCGCCGGAACCCTATGTGTGACCCTAATCCCCTATATTTTATAACATGACTTTTAACTTGTGCATATTTAACTGTTCATCTCGCATACATGTTTATTTGTTTGGGGGCATTTAGCCGATTCATCTCATAATTAAATATGGAGACCATATGTGGACTTTTCTAGTCTTATATTGACTCCATTTAAATTTGTATAGCAAACTGATGCCATGTTTTGCCTTGTTAAGTCAACATTTAAATTGTGGGATATCTATACAACATAAACCATCTAATTAAATGTCAGGACCCTAGTTCCGCTTAATATTGCCTAGTTAGATCGCATCATTGCCATGTCATGCATCATGCCCGACTTCTACCGTAGTATTAAATAGTGCATCCGGTGTTTCTTTTAGTGTTTTGCTTCTTCACGGATTAGGCCGTTGAGTTGATGCGAGTATCGACAAGTTCTTCGGATATGAATCGTCGGCTATGATTCCTAGGCGATCATTCTCCCCATTTCTACATATTTTGCATTTATAGTATTTATTTCCTCATGTTGATCTATTGCTATCCGTGTCGCGATGCTTTAGTGTTCCGTACCAGATATATTATGTGCAGCCTTTTATACTACCTTGGACACCTCCTATTACCTGTTGTTTGGTAGATAGATGGTCTTGCGAGTCGTAGTCACTTGCTTAGGTGTGATCCCGTGTCGTGAAGTACCACATAGTTGTTGGAATGTTGTCATATGCTTTACGATGGAGAGGATCGTGACTTTAAATACAACTATTAAATTGCTGGGATAACTAAGGAAAGAGGTACCGATGGGCAATATATGCTATTTGGTTTTTCATGTACACTTGTGTCCCATAGGCCCCGAGTACTTGATACCTGTTCCTCAATTATTCGCACTATCCACATCCGGGAGACCCTATGGATCCCCCTTAGCCAGAGCTTGATTCATTTCTTATTTCTTGGGGCCACAAAGGGCTTTATTACTATCATGTACTTATCCCATGTTTTACTGCTTTTTTATGATTGTGCGTGGAGCACCTGTACTATTTTGGAACGTGGAATGTTTTCACGGTATCGACAACCCCAGTCACACTTTCGGGTTCCCAGTCGTTTTACAGCCATTGTCACAAACCCTGGGTCCATCTCGGAGCCGGCAAACTTCGTTGTGGGTAGCTTACTGGGGTGGCCCCCTGAAATATTTTATGAATCCTGTGATTGCTTTGTCATGAAAGCCTCGTTGGGTTTTGATTTGGTTTTGCCGAGGTTGATCGTGTGTGTGTTGCTATTTGCGCACCCCTGTAGGGTAAATCTTTCTGAAATCCGTGTCCGCGGTTATGGATGACTTGGAGCACAGTATCTCGATCATAGACAAGCATAACTAAAGTAGTGCTATAAATTTGACTTAATATGTGACTAGTAATCAGCTTCACTACAATGGAATGGATAATAAAAGTGCCAACAACTGGTGGAATTGTTTCGTGTCATGTTATACCTGCCTAGTAAGTATCGCAACTCCAATGGAATGAAATAAAAGTGCCAACAACTACTGGGTTTGGGATGTCACATGCTAATTGTATCTGACTAGTAAGTACTGCAACTACAACTGAATGGTTAACTAAAACTGCCCACTACTTATGCTATTAGGCTGACTCATGCTATCTATATCTGACTAGTAAGTGCTTCAACTATAATAGAATGAATAAAACTGCCAACTATGTGAGTTCCTCGGTTTGACTTCCTAGTTTGGTCTCGAGGGGAAATGCCAGGATGGGTATGATTGGTGTTAGTATCAGGTTGATCCCGAATATGTCTCTCTTATCCCTCTCTAATAGCCGATAGTTGCATCGAGTCTCTATAGGTTGTTTATGCATGCTACGCTGCCGCTTCAGTCCACCATACCTATGTAGGCGAGAGCCGCCGAATTCTAGCCTCGCCGTGTACTGGCCTCAGTACTAACCGCTCCCTTTTTCCATGTTCAGAAAATAAGCGGGTTCTTCAAAGGGTGTGAGTTCCATCACATACCTCGGGTCGAAAATGAGGCAGCAGATACGCTGTCCAAGCTAGGATCATCCCGGCAACCAATTCCGCCAAACGTGGCTTTGGAGCACTTGAGAAAACCATCTATCATACCGTCACCCGAATCAGATTCAATTTATATCCCATCACTTCCCGGATCAGAAGCTACACCTATGGAGATAGAATGGGAAAGCACCTCCGCAAACCCGGGGACTGCTTCAGCAAACCCGGGGACTGCCTCAGCAAACCCGGGGACTGTTCAGCTTGATCCGGTAGGAGTTATGTCGATGGATGCAATGGAGGTTGATGAGGAACCATTTCCCGTCCGGACTATACCAACTTGGGCAAAGCCAATTTTTGATTTCCTGAAAGAGGGAATTTTGCTGGATGATGAAATAAGCTCAAGGCAGATTCAGAAAAGGGCAAAGGCCTATACCATTATCAACGTCGAACTATACAAAAGAAGTGTGACAGTGGTACTACAACGGTGTGTTGATCCGGAGGAAGGACTTGACATACTCCAGGATATTCACCAAGGGGAATGTGGCCACCGTGCCTCCTCAAGGGCCTTAGTAGCAAAAGCTTTCCGGCATGGATTTTATTGGCCCAGTGCTTTGGAGCAAGCAGAGGACTTGGTGATAAAATGCAACGGTTGTCAAAGATACGCCACAAAAACTCACCTACCAATGTCGGAGTTGAAAACTATCCCCATTACATGGCCATTTGTTGTATGGTGCTTAGACATGGTAGGACCATTTAGGCCGGCCAAAGGAGGGATGACCCATATTCTGGTCATGGTTGACAAATTCACGAAATGGATTGAAGTGAAACCGATTCGAAAATGTGATGGGGCAACAGCATTAAGGTTCCTCAAGGATATAATCCTAAGGTACGGCTACCCCCATAGCATCATAACTGATAATGGAACAAATTTCGCTGAAGGAGCGTTTGCGAGATTCTGCCAGGAAAAGAAGATTCGGTTAGATGTTGCCTCAGTCGCCCACCCCGCAAAAAACGGGCAAGTGGAGAGATCCAACGGACTGGTATTGTCCGGGATAAAACCCCGGCTCATAGAGCCGCTGCAAAGATCAGCGGGGTGCTGGATAGAAGAACTACCAGCGGTACTGTGGAGTTTAAGAACAACTCCGAATCGATCAACATGCTATACACCATTCTTTCTAGTATATGGGGAAGAAGCTGTATTACCAGCCGACATAGAGCATGATTCGCCACGGGTCACCCAATACACAGAAGCCGAAGTGCGCAAAGCCCGGCAAAATGATGTTGATCTGCTGGAAGAAGCAAGAGAACTGGCCTTGTCCAGATCCACCATATATCAGCAAAATCTCCGACGCTATCATAGCCGGAAAGTAAACCCCCAAGTTTTCCGGGAAGGTGATTTGGTGCTAAGGCTAATACAGCGCACTGTTGGCATGCATAAGTTATCCCCTCCCTGGGAAGGACCTTTCATTGTGAGCAAAGCTTTGCCCAATGATTCCTACTATCTTATTGATGCATAGCTCTAGCAAAAGAACAAGGCGGACAGGTCCGGAGAAGAATCCAAAAGACCATGGAACGTAGCACTGATTCGTCCTTTCTACACCTAAGAGGTGAATGTATCCGAACTACTCATATGCCGGTATGTATGTCGGCAATGAGCTTATGAATAAAAACTTTACTACCCCGATCAGAGACTCAGGGACTGCTATAACACTTCTCTTGTTTTCGTATTTTTGTGTCGGCCGAGTTAAGTCCCTTATATCTTAGTTGGATTAGTAATGTGTGAGCACCAAAAACCTAACTCTTCAACTTTGCTGCTGTCCAACAAGAATTGGCTTCATGGAAAGCAAGAGAACAAGTTTGGAATGGCAAAGCACACGAAAAACGACTAAGGGAAAGAACTTAAGCGGGCCGACATTAGTTTTTTGACTAACCCTTAGGTTATTTTCTTCACTGGCATGCCGAATCATTTTGAGCTAATCTCAAGGTTTCAAGTATTGTTAAGTCAATTTTTTGAACCTCGGACTCGTAAGTCGAAAAACCAAATCAAGGTAGACGCGAGTTGGGTCAAAAATTGGGGAACAAGAAAATGAAACTCGGGGACTTCACCCACGATAATCCGGCAATAAAACTTAGTTCGGAACTTAAAATTGTAGCACAAGCAAACCAAAGTATTTAAATACATTTGTGCCCGGCATTCCGGGGATCTAATAAGTGTGACAAGTGTTTTTCAAGGGGTAGGAGCAGCAGACGAATCATCTGTCAAGGAGGGAGGTACTCCGGAGTGTGCGGGAGGAGCCCTAGCTTCGGCTTCGTCCTCCGGGTTAACTTCATTATCCTCCGGGTCTTCAGCCTCGTCGCCTAGATCGGAGCCCTTGCTCTCACTCCCTTCCTCTTCAGCTCCGGAGACAATTTCTTCGTCAGCAGCATCAAGATAACTCGGCCCCTCATTCTAGGCATGGCAGAAGGAGTACTGGATGAGCTTGTTAGCATAGGCCTAGCGGCGCACGATCCACTCCGGATACTCGCACCACTTGGACCCGGTGTGCATACGAGTGAGCAATGCCAAGTCAATTCCTTCGTACCATGAGAGCGCAAATTTCAAAGCAATGTCGGCCCCAGCCCATGCAGCAGACTCGCGCCACAAATGCAACTGCGTGTCACATTCCATGAGTTTGGCTATAAAAGCCAAGCCTTTCTTAGGAATGGTTTCTCTGGGCCAGAGGCAGCTGAACATCCGTGTTGTCGCCGGGATGATATCCGCGCCATGGTTCTTTACTACCTCAAGGTAAGCGGCGAGACTCGCCAGAAGATCCTCTGTGGTATAGGGGATTGGCTCGGCATCAGCAGCAGCAGGAATTCCACGCTGTTCGCGGGACTGGCGTACGGCGGAGGCAGCGAGTGTATCACTCTCTGGAAATTTTCCTAAGGATAAGAAGAGAAACAGTGAGCAAATGGACCAAATCCGAGTGGTAGAAGACCAAGCAAGGGCAGGAAACTTACACGCAATCTAGAAGAGAAGTCGCTGAAGCTCGGAATCAACATTGGCATTATGGACCTGGAGTTTCTCGTACTCGGTGGTCACTGACGTAAGCTTGATGTCGACTTCCTCCAATAGGCTCTTGTCCTTGGAGATTTGCGTGGTATGTCGGCTTCCTCCAATAGGCTCTTGTCCTTGGAAATTTGTGTGGTTAAATGCTCTTTCTCCTCGGCAAACTCCTGGTCGGCCTTCTCCAGCGCGGAATGATGGGAGCTCTTAAGCTTTTGAATTTCGGCGTTCAGCGGAGTGATCTTCGAGTCCTGCTGTTGGAGCCGAGCTATCTCTGCGTCTTTCTTTTTCAGCTCACCCTCATGATTCCCTGCTTGTTCGAGGAAGTGAGTCATCATTTCAGGCATGGTCACACTATCCTCGAGAGTAACTGCAACAGCACAAAGATCCGGAGGACCCAAAGTATGAGTGTCCACCGGATAAAGCAAGGAAAATACAACGATCATGTGAAGGGGATAAGTTTACCTTTGATTTCCGCAAGGTTTTTCCTCATGATTATATTCTCAGCTTCAACCTCGGCTGCACGATTCGGACAACAAGTTCATATCGGTCCTAAGAAGTTTGAATGAACAAGGAAGAGAGAATGGAAACTTACCCCTCTTCTGGTACTCCACCAGGACTTTACCATAACGCGCACGAATGTCTTTGTAGGAGTCCAGCAGGCACTGGAACTCAGCGGTTCGGCGGTTAGTGGTAATCTGAAACAAGCAAGGCAATGACAAAGTTTAAAGGCAGAGTAAAAACAATTCAAAGTCTACAAAACCCGGGCTAAGTGGAACTTAACCCGGCTCTAGGTGTGTGGATATTCGAAGTCTACAAGACCCGGGCCAAGTGGAACTTAACCCGGCTCTAGGTGTGTGGATATTCGAAATCTACAAGACCCGAGCCAAGTGGAACTTAACCCAGCTCTAGGTGTGTGGATATTCGAAGTCTACAAGACCCGGGCCAAGTGGAACTTAACCCGGCTCTAGGTGTGTGGATATTCGAAGTCTACAAGACCCGGTCCAAGTGGAACTTAACCCGGCTCTAGGTGTGTGGATATTCGAAGTCTACAAGACCCAGGCCAAGTGGAACTTAACCCGGCTCTAGGTGTGTGGATATTCGAAATCTACAAGACCCGGGCCAAGTGGAACTTAACCCAGCTCTAGGTGTGTGGATATTCGAAGTCTACAAGACTCGGGCCAAGTGGAACTTAACCCGGCTCTAGGTATGTGGATATTTGAAATCTACAAAATACGGGCCAAGGGAACTAGACCCGGCTCAAAATCTACTACAAATTGATGTCATTATGAACAAAAGCTAAGTTCTACAAGAAGCATCCGACCGAATAACAAGTTATTCCCTTAGAGGCTCGGGGACTATGGGCTATATCTATAAGTGCTCAGTTATGTAAAACATCAACCGCAGAGAAAATGAATTACCTCCATCATCCGACCGGCCAAGGAGATAGCCTTGGTAGTAGAGTTCATCTGCGCGTTGAACTCGGCGGGGCCGAACCTCTCCGGCAAATCGTCTTGAGGGTCGACGAATTCGGCATCATTCCAGTTTTTCACATACTCAAGGAGTTGTGGGCTGTAACTTTTGCCGCTTAGAGAGTAGTTCGCCACAAGGCCCTTCACGTGGGCCTCCCGCCTGGCAGGTTGAGCTGCGGCGGGGCTGGTATGCAAAACTAGCTGCTGGCTGCCCTCTGATCCGGAAGCGGTAAACCTGGATGAAGTTACTTTGGATGACCCGGAGGTCTTCTTGGCTTTGCTGCACGAGGGTGGAGGAATTGCCTGAAAGATATCTATCATGGAAGGAGTAGACCCGGAGGAAGTCGATGGAGCTTTTCCCTTCGGAGGCTTGGAGGCTCTTGTTGTTGTTGATATTGTTGGTGCTAGTACTAGTGCTGCTAGTGTTGGTGCTGCTGGTGCTGGTGCGGTTGGTGGTGCTGGTGCTGTTGTTGCTACTGGTGCCAGTGCTGGTGCTGGTGCTGGTATTGGAGATGCTAGAGGCGGCGCCGATGAAGCTGGCACCTCAGGATCTAGCACTAAGGCTGAGGGACAGGGAGATCCGGCCCACTACCCCCTGCGCTGACATTGCCCTCCTCTTGGCGAGGTGGGCTCTGGTCAGGCGCAGCCGCGGAGCCCTCCTGAATAGGGTTGAGCGGGCGATAGTCATCGTGGCGGGGGGAGAGGGGCTATCCCGGAGTGGGGAGGCAATGTCGGGGCCACTCTGAAGGATATCCCTAGGAGCTCTGAATAAAAGATAAGGCACCAAGTTAAAAAAGAAGAATCAGTGAGAAACAAAGGCAAGCAAAGGAAAAAATCCCAAGGAGTACTAGAGAACTTACTCATCCGCGGTAGGAGGAGCCCGGGGTTTGGGTGCCCTCCGAACCGTGCTGTTGGCGGCAGGCTTGGCTGAGGGTTTAACCCCGGACTTCTTTTGCCTCTTCTTGGGTGGCAGCGGCTCCGAAGCTACGGCCGAGGTAGCTACGCACTTCTGGGACAGAGTCGGGGCCGGGCCACCAGTTGCAATGGGAGGAACCTCGTGGACCTGATTGTCTAGGTTAGCTGAACATTCGGACATAGCCAGGTGCGCGTAAGGGATGAGAACCGAATCAAATACCTCAAGGACCTCAACATCCGAGTCATCATCGTCTAGCCAATCCCTTAGAGAAGAGGCCTTACCAGCGTTGCGTCTAACGATGTCCGGGGTAGGCAGGAAGGCCTCTGATCAGGCTCCACCTCGTCCTCCTCGGTGCGGTCCTCCAACCATTTGCTTGCCAGCACCTCGCCATCCTCCAGTGGTTGCTGGAGGAATTTCTGAGAGAATAATTGCCAAGTTACAAAGGGAAACAAACATACAAAGAAGATTTGGAAAACAGAGAAGGGTTCATTTACCTTTGGAGGGGGTTGGCACGGGTGAAGGGCTCGAGTCCCCACTCCCAATCCTCGGAGAACTCCTTCTCCACGTTGAATATGGACTTAACCCGGCGGTCAACTACCGAGTTATCCAGCTCAAAGGAAGAGGTCGGGTGAGGGTCAAGATGGCCGCTGAGATAGCAGATCTTGTGGGCTCGCTTCTGGAGGGGGAGACTCGGCTGCGGAGGAAAGTGATCATGATGTCCTCCCCCCGGAGTTTCTCCTTGAGAAGCTCCTTGATCCGGCGCTCCACTTGGTTCGCCAGGGCCGTGGGCCGCTTCGGAATTCTCTCCCAATGCGAGGTATCGGGAGGGCCAAGTTTGAAGGGGAGCAACCAGATCAGGTCCTCCTTGGTGGTGTTCCGGACATAAAAGAAAGTCCGGGCCCAGCCCTTGCAAGATTCGAGTCCCGTAACCCGGGGGAACACAGACTGTTTCCGGGGAGAGATGGAGGCGGCGCCACACTGGGTCAACTGCTTATTCTCCGGGGTGCACTCCTTATCTGGAATCACATTCCTCCGCAGGCCAAAGAACTTGATCCAAAGTTCTTTGGTTGGCCAGAGGCCAATGTACCCCTCGATTCCAGAAGCAAAGGATGACAGAGAAGTAATGGTGTTTGCGGGAGGTGATGCGGTTGCAACTTGTATGTGGAAACAAAATCAAAGAAGAAATCAGAAGTGGGAAGGCCGAAGCCACGCTGGAAATGCGATAGAAAAACTACATATTCCCCAGATTGGGGGGAAGGAAAGACTTCATCGGAGGCAAGACGGCAGGCGACGCCGACGGGGATGCGCCGCGTGGCGTGGAGCCAATCAAGGACCTCCTCGCGGAGAACAGAGCCGTTCGGACCGCCGCGCTCGCGGCCCTCTGCTCCTTCTTCCTGCTGCGCCACCACCACTGCCTCCGCCTCAGACATGGTGGATTCAAGATCTTCCAGGGAGTAATCGGAGAAGAGGTAGCCGGAAGAAGGGAAGCGGGAAGCGCAAGGCCTCATGGTGGAAATTAGCACTGGGAACGGTGGCGATGGCGCGAAATGTTGTCGGAGCACGGTCGCGGTGGCGCTCGTGGAGCAGAAAACTGGCGGCGGCTGCGGAGTCGCTATGAAAGAGAGAGAGGCTGGGAAGCGCGGAGGAAATGGAGGAACATCCCTTGAAATCGCCCCACGTCTCCTACTTAACCGCGCTACATGCGCGTCGTGGGATCCAATGCGGGTGACGCGCCGCACGCAACTAGTGTGTATGAGGCCAGAACAACCAATCAGAGCAAGGCCACAGGAGGGGCTACAGGAGCAGATGACCCCATGATGTGAAGAAACGTTACGGTTAACGAGGCGCTGCAGTGAAGAGACATTTATAGCAGTTATTCCTGACATTGCGACAGTAACCAGTGCATTAAATGCACGTGGCCCTTAAAATGAGGCAAAATGATGATTATCCTCCACGTAGGATGTGGAGAAGCGTACGAGATAAGGAAAGGTAACCCGGATAAGCAAGCAAAAGACCTGGCGAACGAGGAATAACTCGGAAAGAGCAAAAGGGTTGCAAGATGAGAAACTCCGGGTTACGAGGTAACTCGGCCTAAGGAGCGAAAGATCCGGATCTGGGAACCTGCTGTGGCCTTAACAACTAAAAGTTGCAACGACCGCACCAGCTTCGGGGACTAATGTTGGGGGGATACCCCCGGGTAGGGTAACACCGGGGTATAAGGGTCGAGTTAGCCGGGGTACGGCACGGTCAAAGCAAAGTGCTGACCAGGTCACCTCAAGGCAGGCCGAATCACGGTGTGACCCGGCCCATGGAGCATCTCCTTGACAATGGTCCGACCGGCATAAGATTTATGCCGGCCATGTCTATCTGTTTTGCAGGTAAATAGGTAAGCCGGATTAGCTATATGCTAGCCGGATTATCTTAGCTTCCAAGAGAAGGAATCCCTCGCTGGTCAAAGGTGGCTTTATTAGCTGTAGCATGAGCAAAGTAAAGTAAAGAAGAGGACCAGCGGGTTAGGGCGACCAAGGTGACGCGGGCAAAGCCGGATGACGTAGTCCGTGTCTGGTGACGCCAAAAGACAAGGATTACGCCATGGGTTACGTCCAAAGCCCGGACGAGCCGTTAAAGGGAATAAAGAAGCATCTGCTTTAGGAAAGAAGCATATTCATAGAATATGCTGCCACCTGTGCCCTAGAATTGTAACCCGGGCTCCCCTATATAAGGAGCACCGGGGCCTCCATAGAGAGGGAAGCCGATAGATTAATCATTATCTGCCTAAGGTAGAACTCTAGGGCTAGTGGACAGGGAGTAAGAGACATCGTCTCCTTCTTGTTGAGAGCCTTAGGAGCACTTGTAAACACCATTGATAGAGAATATACAAGAACTTCCGTGCGTGGAATCACCACGCTCTCCCTCCCTGGATTCCCCTAGCACTCATTGGCCCCATCTTTAGCCTATCCATGGCATCTGTCGTGCCACCACCACGACAGAGAAGCCGACGCAGCACGTGAAGGCGTCCCTTGGGGCGCCGCGCGGAGCCTCCTTGGCATGATCGTTGGCGATGATTTTCCGGAGAAGAGTCGACGCCGAGGTTGATGTAGAGGCACGTGATGACGGCATGCAGCTGTGAACGACGCAATCCGATCTATGATCGGCGAAAGAAGAAGAAATGCCAGTCAAGCGGCCAACGAGAAAATTTTGGTGAAGCTAGATCTAATCTACTAGTTGCGCGCCCCCCGGCGGAGAACGATCTCCCTACGGGCGACGCGGCGGAAGCAGTGGCTAAACCCTAGGTGGAGGAAAGAGATTGCTCTGATACCATGAAAGGATTGCGGAATATAGATTGTATTGATATTGCAAGAGGTTACATCATGAGCCCTTAGGCTGTTTATATAGTACTAGAAGACTTGGAGGACAAAAAGACTAATAGAGATAGAATTAGATTACAATCTTAAACTACCAAATATGGTGCTACCGTGATATACTCTAACAGTGGTCATGGGGCAAACACTGGAGGTCCAACACCGAACATCAAACGCTCTAAACTACAAGCTTGGAGGTTTCCCATTCGTGTACTTGGGGCTTCCCATTTCTGACCGAAAGATGACAATGGAATAGTGGGAGTTCCTAGTTAGAAAGTTTGGAGGCAGGTTGGAACCCTGACTTAGCAGATTTCTCTCCTCGGGTGGGAGACTAATCCTGAAAAACTCGTGCTTGGACAGCCTCCCATTGATTGTGATGGGCCTATTTCTTCTGCAAGATAGCATCCACGAAAAATTTGACTCGATTAGATCCAAATTCTTCTAGAAGGGGATGGGCCCCAAGCGTAAGTACCACCCGGTGAACTGGCTAGTGGTCTGCCGTCCCAAAGAGCAGGGTGGCCTAGGGTTAATCAACACCAAGAAGATGAACATTGCGCTCCTCGTGAAATGGATTTGGAAGCTCTACCAACATGACGACTCCCTTTGGGCCTCCATCATTAGGGCCAAGTATGGGAAGGCAAGCGACATCTTCGTGGGCATGGGCCAAGGGGGTTCCCCTTTCTAGAAGAGTCTCCACAAAATCAAATATCATTTTAACGCTGGGGCCAAGCATGAAGTGGCAGTCGGTGCTCGTACCTCGTTCTGGTTTGACTGGTGGATTGGGGCGGGCCCATTATGCGACCAGTTTCTTGCCTTTTCAACATTTGAGACAATCCCATGGCCTCGGTTGCGGACATCTGTCTCCCCACACGAATTAACCTCCATTTCCGCTGGGTTCTATATCATGGGGGTGTTGAGTCCTGGCTCGCGCTGGTGGATGACCTGGAGGTGGTGACCCTCCATCCTGGCCTGGACAAGATCATCTGGCACCCGGAGCCTTTCAGAGAGTTTTCAGTTAAATCCATGTACCGTCTGGTGAAAGAGAAGATGAATGTCGCTTTGCTAGGGGAGATAACGAAGTACATGGAGGGAAAAATCAAGAGATAAAGAACCACCAGATAGATGGCATACACCACCAGGATGGGTCAAACTCAATGTGGACGGCTCGTATTTGCAGCATGAGGGTTTCGACTTTCGTAGGAATGGTCTGGTGGGCCCTGGCTCAGGAAGAAATCTCCAGTTCTCCGCTCTGAGAATTGGAAAAAAGAGGAAAACAACTCCTAGCCTCCTCCCGCCGCCACCGCCGGCGCCGCCGGCGCCAGGAAGCCGGCTTGCGCCTCCCAGCATCCCGCCGTTGCCGTCGCTGGATGCCCCCTTTCCCCAGCCGATTAATCCCCTCGCGTAGCCTGCCACCGGTTAGTGCTCTTCCTTTAGGCCTTGCTTGCCAGCATGCCAGGGCAGAACTCGGAGAAGAAACCGAGTGGGATTCCTTCAGCTAGTAACCAAAAGTCTGGATCTTTGATACCCGTGTCGCTACTCGGTTCGGATTTCCTTCACCTACTCGAATTAGGAGCGTGGCCTCCAGGGTTGGTGATCTATAAATATAGCCCAGGATTGTGCCTCCGTCCTCCATCCAAGTTACTGAAGAAATTTGCCAGGTTTGTGCAAGCATCAGGTCTTCGCAACTTAGGGAGTTACCGAAGGAATTTGCCAGGTTTGTCCAAGCAGAGTTACTGAAAAAGTTTTAGCCAGAAGTCTGCCTTCCCTCAGTTACTGAAGCGATTTGTCAGTTTTGCCAAAGTCACTTAAGATCTTGGCAGAGAGACCCTGCTCCCATGGATTCCTGCAGCGTCGCCTCGATAATGAGCTTAGGGAGTCTAGCTATACAACGGAAAAATTTCTGCTCTCTAATCTTCAGAGTTTTGCCAAGACTGCTATGCTTCACTCCCAGTTCACTGAAGAAATTCTGCAAAGATGAACATGTTCATCCACCACTGAGTGGGACTATGGTGGGCGCATTGCCGGAGCTTCCTCAGGACATCTTGATGGGTATCTTTGCCACCCTTGAAATCCCTGACCTCATACGTGCTGGTGCTGTCTGCCCCTCTTGGCACTCTGCATATACCAGCCTACGAAGCCTTGGGCTCTATAAACTCCCGCAGACGCCATGCCTCCTCTATACTTCTGAATCTGCGGGTGATAGCTCTGCTTACATTTACAGCCTTAGAGAAAAGAGATCGTACAAGATAACTCTTCCGGAGCCACCTATCCGTACTAGGTGTTTGATCGGGTCCTCGCATGGCTGGCTGGTTACTGTTGATGAGAGATCTGAGATGCATCTCGTCAATCCGATCACATGTGAACAGATTGCTCTACCTTCAGTGATCACGATCGAACAGGTGAAGCCCCTCTTTGATAAGTATGGCGCTCTACACAAGTATGAATTGTCATGGCATACTGGATCACATGCTGGTTATAACTCACCGTCGATCTTCGCTCTAGACAAGCTGCGGGACAGACTCCACTATAAGGCGTTTGTGTTCCCTGATACATCCACGGGAAGCTACATTGTGGTGCTCATCCATAATCCAATGCGTCAGCTCTCTTTTGCAAGGGTAGGGGATGGTAAGTGGACCTGGCTGCCACCTCATGAAGACTATGACGACTGCACTTACAAGGATGGCCTATTGTATGCAGTCACTGGAACTGGAGAACTTCATGTTTTTGATTTTAGTAGTGGACCTGTTGTCAAAGTGGAGATGATTATACAAACGCGCAGTATGTACCATTGTGGGTACATGTACATTGTTCAAGCTCCATGGGGCGATCTGCTACTTATTTGGAGAATTTTGGAGGATCATGATTTAGAACCTGAACCTGGGGCGCCTGTGTTTTGGAACACTACAGGATATAAAATATATGAATTTGACCCTGCGGGAAGTAAATTTAAGGAAATCAATAGGTTGCCTGACCATGTATTATTTCTTGGACATAATCAATCACTTTGTCTCAGTGCCGATGAATATCCGTCACTCAAGGCAAACCATACCTACTTTACTGATGATAGTTACTTTTGGACAACGGGATTGGAGAATAATCACCGTGATATGGGAATTCTGAACTTGGATGATAACAGCAAGGAAGAGCTTGTGTCCCCCCAGCTCTGGTCAAAGTGGCCAGCCCCAATGTGGATTACCCCTGATCTTAGAAAGATGAACGTGGCTTAGATGGGGGGTTGAAGAAAAGTTTGATGGGTCCAATAAGCCTACAAAGGAATGGTTTGCTATGTTTTGGGGGCTGCTAGAGGAAGTTTACCAACAAAGTACTGAAGGGGCTGTTGGACTGTGCGTGGGGCGTCATCATCGCTTGACCCCAGCCCTCACACACTAGATTGAACTTAGTTAGTGCCAAATAATTAGTTGTGAGTTTTATTTGTTTACATATGTTATAATCATGTTCTCCACACTGTTTAATGTGCTGATGGAAAAGTTGAGGTTTTTTCGGTTGTATTTCTTGGCAATGCTAATGCCACTTTCTTATCTTAGTGAGTTGGTATAAATTATTTCTTATCTGAATGTCCAAATGAGTTTGTAACCTGTAGTTCTGTTGCTCTGCTAAATTAAGCAACTCTGATTACATATGATGTACTGAATCAGCAGGGCTAAGTGAATGCTATTCTGTTATGACTGAAAATAGGAACATAGCTACAGTATGTGAGCATAAATATTTTTTTTGCTGGTTGCCGGATGCAATTGAAACCTTACCTGTACAGTCTAAAATGTATCAAGACTTATTTTGGCATTCCTTTTGGCTCTTTGTTGCTTCATGTCATGGTACTCTGTATTTTCTTGCTGAAGCCTTTATTAAATTTGGCGGCAATTGCAATAATGGTGAATGTATACATAGATGAATACATGCCTATAATGCTTCATTTTATGATTTGTGCTTTAAGATTTGTACGGCAGATGCCAGATTATGTGCACGCTTCTCACAGCATCCAGTTGTGTTGTAGGTTTATAGAATGTGCTGTTAACTTATCCCTGTTTTACTCCTGTTACTTTTCCAAATAATGTATAGAAGCATGTATTACTCCCTCTGATCCACAATAAGTGTCGCTTATTTTGTACTAAGTACAAAGTTTGTACTAGATGAGCGACACTTATTATGGATTGGAGGGAGTATTAGGTTTGAGAAGTAATTTATTTGACTCTTGCCTATAGGTTGCAAGTTCACATAATAATCCATGCTACCTTGGGACTCTATGCTCACTTTATCCTTTCTGAAAATGTTGATCTCACTTATCTTGCTCACTTTCCAACTACGTTTTGGAACTGACCAAGGATCCATCTTATACTACCAACTAGTTTAGTTCTCGCTCAGGTGATTTTTATATGTTTTGCGTCATTTGACAGATCTGGAAATGAAGAAATTTTCCAATGTGCAAAAACAGTTCTATTAACGCCTCTATCGCCAGTGCTGATCCATGTGCCTCTCTATCCCAGTGAAACTATTTGTAGCTTTACAGACATACAACGACAACAAACAAGTTTTGAGCCCAACCTGGAAGAAGCCTGTGACAGAAGTGCTTGTGAATCACAAGCTCACGACCTGGGCATACTCTGACGTTGCAGTCGGTCTCGTCGCAATGAGCGAAAGCCCAAATCTCAGGAGGTAGATTTCATTGAAGTACTCACAGAACCGGTAGGGACCATAAAGTTTTGAGCCCGTTGCATTTCAAAAATGCAGAAGTGGCAAACGGATGACTTTGTCGGACATGGCTGCTTGCAGTACTCCACATACAAATCGATCACGACGTCAGGCACTACCTTACCATCTACTATCTGAATGAAAATGAAATGCAAAAGTTATTATCTCTTAGTTGTCGTAGATAGTATATTGAGTGAAACATGTAAACGCGGGGACAAAATATGCAAAAGTGGATCTCTTCAGAATTTGAAAGCTAACATAATGAAGCATGTACAAGATAGATATCCTTATCACGAAAAATCACCAGTAGCATGATTTAATCGTCCAAGTCATAACCGAAATGCTCTGAAATTATAATGGGGGCAAGGTAAAACAGTATCTATTTTGAATATACTGCATGTTTACTCTCGTTCTGTTCAGAAAATGGTATTTATTCTGCTTGTATGTATTTCCTTATTTATGCAACTAGTTGTTTGCAAGATTGTCTGCATATTCACTATTTTTGGCCTATCACATCTGGCACAAGGAGTATGTATGAGGCTATGTGGCATGACATAACTAACCAGACTGGATAAAACATTATGGTAGTAACAATTCCTGTAATGTTTCAAAGGTGTGTCATGAAAATCATCTCTATACCAATGTACTCCCTTCGTCTATAAATGGATGTCGCAAATTTGTCTAAATTTGGATGTATGTAGACAATATTTAGTATATAGATACATCCAAATTTAGAAAAATTTCTGACATCGATTTTGAGACGGAGAGAGTACATGATTTTGGAACCAGGACAGAATGATGTAAAAAAGACCAGACAGAAAAGAATGTTCATGTAATCACCAGTGGCATCATAAAATCGTCAGTCATAATTGAAATTCTCTGAATTGTCATGCTTTTGCTTACATGTTTCTGCTCAACATGAGCCCAGCAACAGTTATAAGTTCTACACTACAGCTGCCTAATTTCACTCAAAGTAGATGCACACATTTAAATGTGCCGATTGAAAATTGACAGTTTACGGTTGTAGTTCTTGGAAATGCTAATGCCAGTTCTTATCTTAGTGAGTTGGTATAAATTATTTATCTTCCATTTATTTCTGAATGTCCAAATGAGTTTGTAATCTGTAATTCTGTACTCTGCTGTAATGTTCAAGATATCCATGTCACTCTAATGTAACATTGTTGGGTTCGGCATAACATAAGGGGACTCTGTTGTGTGTCGGAAGTAGAAGAAAATACTGTTGCTTCTACATACCCAAGAAGTATGAATGCGAGCCCTGGTCGCATTGAAGATAATTATAAGCATAGAAATAGTATATGCTGTTAATGACTGCACAGGATGCAGGTAAGGAAGCCTCCTTATTTCGTCAGCAGAGACTGCATCGATCGACATTGTCCTTCATATGAGCTTTGGGTTTTGGGTAACAGACCAGGCATGAGTATTCATGTAGAAGAGATGCTGGTTCTTTCTTTCAAGGCAAAACGGCAGTGGTGAATTCCCAGAGGAGTTCTGGAACTAGATAAGAAAAGAATAATGAAACACCAATCCTCTAAACAAACACGACACTTGCATATTGAAATCCCTGGAACGCCCCTTCAAAAAAAGATAACAAAATCCCTGGAATGGCACAGAGGAATGTGTGTATTTTCTGGGTTCGTTTCTTGTCAATAATGACAAGAGGCCTCTCAAAAATATTGTAACTCTTCAGATGATACCAACATGCACGGAAAAAGAGAGATCCTTCAATTCTTGATTGGACTGTAAAAATGAGATAAACGACCACACAACAATTACATACAGTATTCAAATCCACAGCCCGGATAGACCAGACATATCAATCACATGGTTGTGGAACATATTTCTGCTCAACATGAGCCCAGCAGCAGTGTTAGGAGTTCTACACTAAATTCTGTGGGAAAGGAAGATGCCAAAACATGGATGCAAGTCTTGTCCTTCAATGCTTTCACTCCTCAACCCGGCCTTTCACCAAGGACTGCTATGTCTTGATAACATTTCTGCATTTCCAAATAAAGAATATTTGTCAACCATGTGACCCCCCGTGAAACTATTTGTAGCTTTACCAGCATAGAGCTACAACGCACAAGTTCTCTCTGAAGTTTACCAACATACAACTACATAAGCTAATGATTATGTGGCGTGTCAAAATATATACAGGATTGATGCAGAATTGGAAGACAGCTGACAGTCAGAAACATAGGCTAAACGATATGTACAAAAGAAGTACGGAAGTTTTGCTAAACTGAAATAATATGACAGGTGACAGTTAGTTGTACCTTCCTGATCCGTCAAAGATACTCCTCCCACCAACCTGGAAGGAGCCTGTGGCAAAAATATGCGTGTCGCGCCTGGTCAAGGCCTGCGCGTACTCTCACGCTGCAGCCGGCCTCATCGCAACAAACACCAGGCCCGGTCTTCATTATGGAGATTTCTACAGTGGATGTACATCTACCAATCAGAAAGAAGAACAACTTTAGCTCAAGACTCAAGAGAGACATATTCTTAAAGCATAAGATCTATTAGTTAGCTACTCACAGAGCCGGTAGGGGCGGTGAACTGCCTGGACTTCTGAATCTCAAATACACAGAAGTGACACACAGTCCGCCTCTCCGGGCACCCACTCGCTAAGCTGCAATAGGTGGCATATTGGCGGACGACCCTCTTCGGCACACCAATACCATCCATGGTCTATGTAGAATGAAGAGAAATTACAAAATCAGTTGGATGCCATAATCAGTGTATTCAAATGCATTTTTGGAACCTGTCAAACCCAACAACTAGAAGAAAACTCAGAACGGAATGTCCATCATAATTCATGAGTGAGACTCAGAAATAGATAGTTTCATCATGAGTGAGACATAAAAGGAACAAGAGGTGGTTCTGCTACTCAAGGGCACAATCCGAAATACTACCAGAACAAAATAAGAAGGTATTTAGCAGTACCAGATGGGTGTTTCCAGAGTTCAGAGTTGTAAATGCAAAGACAACATGCAATAGAGGATTTGAGGTGTAACAACTAGCAAAAACCAGTATAAATTCAACTATAGATTTTAATGTTTTAGTGCTTCTACTTCAGAAAGAGAAATTCACTAAACAGTGACACATCTTGAAACTGCTCCATCCTGAAAACAATGCTTGCATGGCAGATAAAATTAAGCAAAATCAGTCCAATTTCAACTAGTCCTTGCACTTCAGAAAGATGAATTAACTCTGAACATTATCACATAGAAGAGATTGTTCCTACGAAAATTTACAAACAAAGTTCAGTTTTAAATAAAGCATCTGCTGATATAAAGAGTGCTGATTGCCAAAAAATGCAGAACTTATCTAGAACGCTGACATCTACAAAGTACTACAGAAATTAATTCAAGGACGTAACAACCTTGCACTCATACTGGCTCAAATATGCACTCAGGATCATGTAAATACGACACAAATAATCAAAAAGAAAAGGCAAAATCATATAGTTTGACACAAATCCCAACTACTTTTACATAAAAAGTGCCAATGTACCTTCCAATCTCTTACCAGAGACACTGCAACGAACCTGCAGTAACTAACCCCACAAAACCCTAAATCCCAAAACAAAACCCTAATTGTCCAAGATGAAACCACTCTCTGAAACTTCCCCAGATGGCTGCTGATCTTATTCGGACCAAGATGACTCTAACGAAGCGCAAGATGGAATCCTTTATAGCATACAGCATACAGGCACAGAAAATGGATGCGGCAATTAAGAAAAGAACACACCGAATTTGAGAGAAATCATACTTACAACTGGCGGAGGAGACGGCGGTGGGGGCGGTGGGGGCGGAGAGGTGGACTTGGGCTTGACAGGACGAGGATAGAACAACCACGTGCGGCGCTGCTGCCGCTGCGGCGGCGGCTGCGTCTCCGGTCGCTGTCGCTGTCGGGGGCAGGGCTGCCGCGGACGCGGCAGGCGGCGGTGGAAGCCGGGGAAGAGCCCGAGCTGGAGGAAGTAGCGGCCTACGCCGAGAACGCGCTGGAGGAGGTTGCGGACGATGTCGAGCACGCGCCTTTCGGGGGCGAGCATCGCCTGGATTGCGCCGCCGACGCGAGCCACCGCTCGCCGGAGAAGAGGGTCCCCTGCAGGCTCGGGGTCGTCGCGCCAGTCTCTCCTCGCCTTGCGCGCCGCGAAGCAACCCCTCCTCGCGCTCCTGGAGTGGAACCAGCGCCAGATAAGGCGGCGGAGAGGGCCGAGGAGGAGGCCGTCGATGGCACCGCGGCCGAGCGCCACCGCGCCCTGACGAAGAAGGCGGACGACGTCGCGCTGGGGGCGCCCTCCCTGGAGCGCAGTAGCCACGGCTTCCTTACGTCGTGGCCTCCTCGCCATCTCGGATCTTGCTCTTGGGAGGTTCTTGGCGGCGGTTCTTGCTCTTCTTGAATTGGGGGAAGGCCGGGTCGGATGGGGCGGCGAGGGCAGCTTCAACCAAGAAGGCTAGGACGGGGCGGCGGGGGAGGCGAGGTTTGATGAGGAGCGGCGAGGATTTCAGGCGGAAGGCTGCGATGATTCGGTCGGAGGGAAGGCTGGCGAGGATTCGGGCGGAAGAAGGGAGGGAACGGGGACGGACGTTGGGTACTCACGTGCCGTTCCCTTGTCTAGGCCCTATCCTTGCCCGGTTCCTGAGGCCGGCCCAGCGCAATGCCTCTCCGCGAGAGATTTGGCCCAAAAATGCACCTGTAATTTTTTCACCTCTGTCTTAAAAAAAAAGCTACTCCTTCCGTCCCAAAATAACTGAATATTGAGTTTGTCTAAATTCATATATACCTACAGACATTTTAGTATATAGATATATGTGAATCTAAATAAACCCAAGTCACTTATTTTGAGATGAAGGGAGTAAAATATTTGGAAGAACCCGCCATATCCATTTGATTTGCTTTCGGCCAAGTGGAAAGGAACGCACATGAGAGTTGCTAGCGGGTGACGTGACCGATTTTTCTTCACTTTTGTCACGTGATTCGTTTCACGAGTCCATGGCACATTCACAATTGTACAGCTTTGAACGTGTAAATAGACACAATGTAAACCTTAACCACTCATAAGATGGTACTAGATAAAAAAGCGAGCTCCGCCTCGCCGCCTGCATGGTGTACTGACACATCATGACCAACATGGTAGATCCACCGGTGTTTTCTCAGTGACCAGACCAACATGGTAGATCCATCGGTGTTTTCTCAGTGACCAGACCAACATGGTAGATCCACCGGTATTTTGTCAGTGACCATGCTGGTTGTATTGCGCTTATGTTCACCGAGTCAAGCTACTATGGAATTTTTCTCCCAAATTTGTAAGATCCCACATCTATTATGGTGGCTGCTAACATAGTCTTCTTAGAATGAACCTACATCATGCATTCACAGTCCACAGAAGACGAACATAAATTTGAACTCCTCAAACACCAATCATATCATGATGCACGATCAAATTCTAGACAGTAGTCCTCTAACTTTAAAGATCCCTAGGGAACATGCATTTAAGAAAGATTTGTTTACTTCTTTGACTACTATGTTTTGGCACAGTTTAGTAGGTATAGTTGGTTTGCAGGTGTAGAGAGGATTGGTAAGTCATAATTGTTTTCACACATTATTGAAGAAACAGGGTTACAATGCTTTCAACAAATTTGGTATCATCTTAGTCCAGTCAAATACTCTTGATCGAGAGTAGGGAAATTAGACAATTCAATATCTAGATTATGAATGAATGACTTGGCTGCAATAGCCAATATATACATGAATTAGCTGCAAAACCCAATGGTGCAATGGTTGCTATAATAATTAAACATGGTAGAATTATTAGAAGTATTTACACTCATAGCAGAACAACAACAAATAAAATGTTTGAGGGAGACTTCATCCGAACAGAACCCAATTAACAAATATTTGGTGGATAACATCCCGCCAAATACAAATAGTCTTGATCAACAATGGGAAAATTAGACAATTCAATATCTAGATTGTGAATGAATGATTGGCTGCAATAGATAATATATACATGACCTGGCTGCAACAGCCAATAAATACATGACCTGGTTGCAAAATCAAATATGTGCATTTGTTGCTATAAAGGTTAAACATGGCAAAATTATTAAAAGTATTTACACTCACAGCAAAACAACAGTAAATAAAATGTTTGACATAGAACCCAGTTAACCGATATTTGGTGGATACATCTCAAGAGAAAGCCCACCAATTACACCTCTAGCATCACTTTAAATGTACATCGACCTAAAAAAAAGACTGAAACTATCGTTGTAAGAAACTGCACAAAGTATAAGAGACTGACACTATATAAGTATAGTTTGCATTGTGCAAGCAGTGCAAAAATTATCTAATTTTGACAGATGAGGAGCGCGTATAATTCATTTAGCTTGCCTATATATTCACATATTCTTTAGGACAAGTGCCAATGGTTTGACCATGCCCCAACAATCCAGATTCAACATTTGAAATGTAAAAAAGGGATTAGTTGATAGTAAGCTTGCCACTATTTCCCTTCCTTTTACCTAGTTCAAACATGTTAGCCAGATAACAGAAGTTTTGGAAGTAATCTTTACTTCTTAGTAGGAATAGTAGACTAAGAAAACTATGGAAATTCAGATTTTCTTATATATATCTCTAAGAAGATTGATGCAAGTATGATGAGTTTATGAATTGTAGGTCAGTGTTCTCAAATGCAACTTAACACTAACAATAAATATGCAGTACAATTGTTTTAAAGCAATAATAACTAAAACAGATTACAGTTAATTGTACATAATATAAAGTGAGAGTTTTGGACATGTAATTCAGCCTTGTCTTACCATGTTGCTTTGACCTAAACTCATCAACGTAAATCGGTAGTATCTTACAATGCAGAGGTTATGTTGAATGAGATCAGTATCAACCTTCCTGATTAAGAGTAAAAGTTGATGAATAATTCAGAAACAACATCCGAAATATATGCATAGTATCATGTATGGTTAACCTACTTAACTTAGGTAGCCGGTCTAACTGAACGAAGAGCAAGAGAAAAATAATGGTCAATATACAATTCAGATGAGAACTGAAGTTAACATAGATTTTGAAACAGTAAAATATTGCATTGTTCTGCGTGTTCCTTTTCTACGTTTAGAAAGCATGAAAGCACATACGACTTCTTACTTTGAAAAGATAACCATGAATAGATGAACCCTTATGGGATGACCTGAACCATGATATAGAATTTCCTTCAGGCGTGATACATATGGTATTATTCAAATCTTGTCTAATTTCTTGATATGGTGTGTTAAGGACAAACCAATGGCTTGTACCAAAATGAAGCCTTAGTAAGAGCAAAGCTAATTAAGAGATAAATGACAACATAGTTTATTTTATAATACTACCAAGGTGATCTGATTGCATGATAGAAATAACCAGGTTCAACAAAGGTGTAAAAGAGTCAAACAAGTAAACACCCGTGGAAAATTGAAAGTATTCACCACAGGAATAGTAAAATAAATGAGTGAGCTATTTGATAAAACACGTTCTTCAGACTTGTAGCACAAGGACATGTTCTATTCTTCTCATCTTATGGACCTCCACAAGGATGTTTAGGCTAATTAGTTTCTCATCAAAAACATGACTGAACAGGAGAAAATTAAAGATACCGAGAGGTTCGGATGACAATAGCTAGAGCATCCATTTAATTGTGGGAGAGTTTCATAGATCCCTGTAGTATCAACCACCATATGATACATCAAAGGAGAATATTGGTGATTATTGAAAGTACTGTTCAGATGGACTACAGTTGATTGAAAAGATGAATATAATCAATTTTATTTTAAAATATCTAACCGTTTATCACTAATCTTTCATAAACTATTCCTTGCATTCAATCAGAACATGATGCACAAAAATTAGCGTCTATGTTCTACATGAAGTTCACTATGACGGAAGGATAGAGATAAATTACCTTGACGCTGTACTTTATGGTGGCTTCTACGAGCACTTAAATCCAGGACCTCGTGCTCAATGTCTCAGGTTGACAACCAAGCCACATGACGCGGGTTGAGGCGGCGAGTAGGAAGGCATTAGTCCGGAATCTGGTGCAGCTCACGGAGGAGGGGATACAATAGCCAGCCTTCAGCTTGTGGATCTCGCAAGGGAACGAACAGTACAAACACTGAAAGATGGAAGCAAACCAACACCTCCGACATCTCCCACCGGCGACCTGCAAACAAAAAGAGGCAGAAACAAACAACCGAATAAGAAATTCTGAATAGTGCCCCAAGTATGGGAGCATAGGAGCCGAGCTCTCCGTCCAGCCCTCCTTCATTGCTCAGCAAGCCTTCGAGCGGCATGGGCCTCCTCTCACATGCACAGAAGCCCCGTGAAGATGCGGGGAGAGGCATGGTGAGCTAGTTGTAGACGGGGAGAAGCGAAAGGGGCCAGGTCAGGGTCGGCGCCTGCGTGGACCTGGTGCGTTTTGCTTGGAGATAAGGCTATAGTGCCCACGCCAGCTGCTCCCTGGCCCACAGTCAGCGGCAGCGCCAGCATGCACCCTGGCCACCGCCCGTCCACATGCATCGGGAGCATTGAATTAGGCCCACAGGGCAGACCCACTGAGCTACTAGGTTGCCCCACAAGCGCTTACTTTGTGTTGTAGCGACCATGCTTAAACTTATAGTAAATTACATTTGATTAAAAAACCTAGAGCAGAGTCCAATCACATCTAAATTCTGAAGGCAAATATTATCTTCCATTGAAGGCTAGCCAACATCCATCGATAAAAGATGAGAAGTACATCTACATGACACTCCCCATAGAAGCCTGCAAGAAGTGAACAGATCAGAAGAAACAAAGAAAATAGGCAACCAATCAAAACCTCATTCTCAAGTTCATGCACACTAAATAAACCTGACATAGGCTTCGAAGAGGTACCATTGCAATCTAAATTTTCTAAATTACGTTAATGATTTACCGGCAGTAGGGCCAGGAGTGAAATAGTCGTCCACTTGGATCATCTAGTAGAGATTTACCCATAAATCTGTAACTTATAAGTTTCTTACATAAATTTCATACATAGTCTTAAGGGTCAGGAGGTGACATGCATTCCTAGAAATGTACACTTAATATAATAAGAAATATCCCAGCGAAGGCTCATCTTTCTAAATTCTCAGCAAACAATCACACTCTAGATGTCAGGGAAAATACACCTAGTGTATGAAAAATGAGCACAATTGAACTGAAGTTACTAAATAGTTCAACTGATGAAAATTAACACTTATGCATACCATCAATTACTCTTTTACATGATCAACATTAAATGACATTGCTAAAGCTCGATCATTTGACTCGTCAGCAATAGCTTACAACAATTTGAGGAGCCTCCTTCACACTCTAAAGGAAAAAAGGAAATATCTTGCATCAAAAATACAACATGCCTATAGGTTGTAGTTTCAGCATTAGCCAAACTGAACAAATCAAATTACCGAGAATACCTGAAGCAAACGTACTATGGTAGAAAAATATATTGAATAATACTGGAAGAGAAATGCAAAGACATGCAAAAAGAGAATTTACGATTGTTGTGCTATGTATTTAAATAATACCATGGTGGAGTACAACAGCCGCCTTAGTCGCCCTCATATGAGCTATTATCTGTTCACAGATTTTCGTCATCGACATTGACAATTCTAAAACTAAAATGGAGGATAGGCTCAAAATAACAACCCATTCGCCAAAAGTAATTTGACAGACCAATATTATCTTTATTTAATTTAAAGCTAGTCATATATTACCTTTATCTAAAAACAAAGCAAATACTGTATTGTACAACCTAGGGATACAACCTAGGGTTGTATATGAGGAGCTTGCTAAGTAACTAACCACAAGAATAATAAAACCTGCCCAAAAATAGAAAAAATGGTTGTATAAAACTGTATGGTGAAAATTACCAACGTTTAGTATAATCAGACATACCACTAAGAGGTGAAAAAGAGCAATTTTGCTGAGATCGGTCAAAGGAGTATTTAAATTAGTTGTAAACAACGACCTAAGGTGACCTAAACTTGTCGCAGGACAACCGTTGTTCCTTCATGTACAAATGCAGTGAACAAATAAGCACCGTATCAATCCATAAATTACTAAAAGCAAGCAAATCAGTTCATAGACTTTTACTGAACTACCTGGTCGGGCACCAGCTAGTTCGTTGAATTCTCTACAAACTATGACAATTAAGAAGCTGACAAATAACCATCCGTGAGGCCCTGATCTCCAGCCGCTGCTGGCCAGTGTGGATTGTATCCTTCAGCGATCGCAGTTGTAGTTCACCCGTTCATAGCAGGAGATGAGTTTTGCGTGTGATATATGATATCTCCCCATCTTCTTCTTACTGTTGAAGGCACACATAGAGAAAGCTCCAATCCATGGATAACAACCTATCATACAAATCGACATTTTTTCACAAAATCACAAGGTTTGGTCGAGCCTTAGGGAGGGTACCTGGTAAAATCGTCCATCGTTGTTGCACACCCACCAACGCCATTGTCAAGCTCGCGCACAAAGGAGGCGACAACCATAAGGCGATATAGCAGTAACATCTTGAAGTCTACGATGCCGTGGTTGAAGGAGGTGATGCAGAAGGGGGCCACCCTGCCAATGACCAGTAGCAACAAGTACACTCATTGGAAGGCCTACACAAAAGAACACCACCTCGATTCTATGAAGACTACCACACCAGTGAACAGAACGGTCATCATCCTCCAATTCTTCACAAAAACCAGGGTCAACAGATCAACATGAGGAAAAAGAAAACAACAGGCAGAGAGAGAATGAGAGAAATTAGAAGAAAGTGGACGCACCTCGGCCAGTTCAGAAAGAGGATACACTGTGGTGTCAAATCTTGGTGATTCCAATTTCCAAGACGATCTCCCCCACGGCTCCCGGCCGCCGTCCCTCAAACGTCTCCACGACGACCACATCTAGCTCCCTCGTCGTCATGCGAGTGGCGATGTGGCGGCTTCTAAGCGATGTGACGCTCCCACACCCCGAGGAGGAAACCGCACATCCGGTCGTCGAGCGGCAACACAGACGGACCAGCTAAAGGAGTTGGGTTCATCCTCCTAGAGAGGAGCTACATCTAGGAACCAGTAGCGCTAGGAAGAGCTTGCCTCTAGGGTAGGTCGCGACAGGAGAGCTCTATACTTGCCGGCCTCCCTGGCAGACGCAACCCAACCATGGGAGGTCACCGACACCCGCTTGTGCAAGAAGGGGTGAGAAGGAGAGAGTCGACAACGGCGATTGAGAGGAAGGACAGAGGGAGTCAGCAGCCGTGATTGGCATGTCTCGCCTTCTCCTGGGAGACCCGTCGCCTACGGCTTTCGTCAGTGAGCTCCCTCCGGTCAAGCGGAGGCTGCCAAACACAGCGACAACGACACTGGCCCACCTGGCAAGGATGCGACAGAGGCAATGGGTGATGTGGCCTCTTGCCTTGGCGTCACAAAAAAAGAGGAAACTAATTAGTAGTACAGACTACTATCCCGCGATTCCACTTTGACTGAAAGGTAGGGTTTTCTGTGGACTGTGAGAGGACCTTGTAACTACCTCGGTGAATTACGCTCTTACTTACAAGCCTAGATGAGCGAAAGTGGTTAAAATAGTACGGTGGGGCCCAGGGCCACTCACGGTAGACCTTTCGGCCGTCCTAACCACTTTCAGAACATCGGGACAAGAACGAGCGGTGTAATCGGCAAGCGAAGGGATCAACTACATACACAAGTGAGTATGTATGCAAGCCACATACAACACTCCTCAGAGCCATTCCATCTAAAAGAAATAGAAATATTGCAACGCCATACGACAAGATTCAAATATCCTAGATAGACATAATATTTTAGGATAGCTCCTCATACGACAAACATCAGAGTATCAGGCGGAAGCGGAAAACAAGATCCGAGTACGGATAAGGATAAAATCGGCATAAGATGCCACATAAATAAACCCATCCCGCCCACAGATCTCATGGATCCCCGATCCCGGAATCTCTGCAACGAGTGATCGTTGCCAACATCATCCGTCTCCTCCACCCAGTATCCTTCTTGCGAATACACCTGCTCATCTGAATCAAACAATTTATCGTGTGAGACCCTAGGGGTACTCAGCAAGTCTTAATGCCTCTAAAGGGGACACAACCTGGGTGACGCAATTGCAACAAAAGATACTAACTAACAAGTCTATAGATACTCGCTAACCATCCGCCAAACCAATGATAGACGGATGTCCGTGAATTAAGAACAACAGTTATAACAGTATAATTAACAGATCCATCCTCCTCTTCGCTTACCAACGAGGAAGCGGACGAACAACCCCCATCCGTTGGCAGTTTTATTAATCATTCCATGAGCATTGCACTATTTACTATTCAGGTACTTGGTCAATTTAAAAGCTTTAGTTAGACTTGTCTATGATCGAGAAACTGTGCTCCAAGTCGTCCATAACCGTGGACACGGCTTTCAGAAAGATTTACCCTGCAGGGGTGCACAAATAGCAACACACACTCGATCAACCTCGGAAAAACCAACTCAAAACCCAACGAGGCATTCACGACAAAGCGATCACAGGATTCAGAAATATTTCAGGGGGCCACCCCATTAAGATACCCGCAACGAAGTTGGCCGGCTCCGAGACGGACCCAAGGTTTGCGTCAATGGCTGTAAACGACTGGGAACCCGAAAATGTGACTGGGCTTGTCGATACCGCGAAAACACTCCGCATCCAAAACAGTACAGGTGCTCCACGCACAATCTTAATTAAAACAGTAAAGCATGGCATAACTACAGGATAGTAATAAAGCCCCAAACTACTTTGTGGCCCCAAGAAATAAGAATGAATCAAGCTCTGGCTCAGGGGGTCCATAAGGCCTCCCGGATGTGGATAGTGCGAATAGTCAAGGAACAGGAATCAAGTACTCGGGGTCCTACGGGACACAAGTGAGCATGAAAAACCAAATAGCAGATATTGCTCACCGGTGCCTCTTTCATTAGTTATCCCATTACTACTCAGGTTAAGTTGTTTAGGTACCTCGTTATCCATTAGACACTCACATACCCTACACATGCTTTTCTACGACTCGCATGGCTCAAACAACTCCTGTAGTAATGGCTCATGGGATGGAGGAACAAGCTTCAGTGGGGTTTAAAAGTAAAGGCTATGCAGTACTTGGGATTCAATTTAATGCAATCGCGACTCAATGATGCAAGAATAAGATAGAGGCAATAGGTACTATATGTATGCAAGCATGTGGTAGTGCTTGCCTGGCAGCTCAGTTGAAGCGAGAGATGGATCTAGGTAGAACTCCTGTGATTCCTGGTAATTCTCCTGTTGGGCGTCTATTCGAAGAAGAACCAAACAAACAAGGGCCAACATAAATAAGTGCACAAGCATATGAATTAAAGTGCGACAAGCAAACAAGCATGCCATGATGAATGATGCACAATTTACATGACATTAAGGTACCATGGCAAGGGTGAGCTGTGGTACAAGAAATAAAGCATTTTATTAATTATTTAGTCAAATTTTATTGTCATAAACAGTTCTGTTTTATAAATATGGCATGATGCATGCTTCAGTTCAGAACAAGGAAGGCATAGATAGAACGGGCTCGTCGCGCTGATCGATTTAGACATATTATTTGTCAAATTTAGAGTTATAGAATTAAGGTTATTAATTTATTAAGAAAAAGGGCATTTTATTGTAATTTTAATTATCTCGAAAATTTAAAGTGCTCAAATAATCTTTTGAATGGCATATTTGAATTCCTCACATTTTTCTGATTCAAAAACATATATCACTTGTATTATTTGGATTTGTAATTTAAAAGTTATTTAAAACAGATTTGAATTTGAATTTAAATAATTACAGAAATTGTTTTATTAAAACAGATAAACAGAAAACCTTTTTGTACTCAGTCAGACCCAGCCCCAGTCGCTGACGGTGGGCCAGCTGCTGACTGGGATACGCGCGCTCAGAAAAGGTTTTCTCACCGCGGCGTTACCTAGCCACAGCGATTGACAGGTGGGACCAACGGCTACGTGTCCACGGGCCAGCGGCTGGACCCGCAGAGGCTGACAGGTGGGGATGTACTGGACCGCAGGTTAAGGTTTACGAAAACCGGGTGCCTTTTTGTAAAATGTACACAGGGGCTGACATGTGGGGTTAAAGGGGAGCGTGGGTTGAGCGAATTAAAAAGCTGGGGGGTTTTACGCAAAGTGACAACGCTACTGTGGATCTTCTCTGTCGATCTGACGCCTGACGGGAAACAACGCGCGGCGACAGAGCGCACGGCGCGGGGAAGGCTCGAACCGGGGACCTGGGCTCGCGCGCGGAGGCGGCAGCCACTGCGGTAGGCGGGGATTGCTGACAGGACGGGGGAGCGCGACTAAAAGAGTGGTTCGCGTTGCGGAGGCGTGCAGGCGCCCGCGGCCACGGCGCACCGAGAGCGTTCGGTGAAACGCCCGGCGAGTCTAGGGTTTTACGGCGAGGCAGAGGTTTTCTAGGCGGGAGAGGGACTCACCTCGGGCTCGACGGAGGGCTCTGATCAGAGTGGGGAGCAGCAGATCGACGACGAGGCTGGCGGCCGGCGACCTAGGGTTTCGTCGGGGCGGTGATGGTTCTGGTGGCCCTGGTTCTCCTCCTCCTCGCTGGCGCGTACAGGGTGAAGCAGGGGAACCTCCTCGGTCTCCTCGACCACCTCCACGTCGCCCATGCCGGTTGGAACGAGGATATGGCGGTGGTACTGGCGGTGACCGGCGAGAGGGAAGAGGGCGTCGGTGGAGAAGAAGAGGGGAGAGGCAGGGCTCCGAGGTGGATCTGGCAATGCTAGGGCGCGTGAGGCGAGGGAGTAGATAGGGAAGGGGGATGGGGTGACGTGTGGGAGCGGGGTAGGAATAAAAGTGGTTTCGGCCACCTTTTCCTCCTCCTCCTCGCGTGCTCGAGCTGGGGCTCGGCTTGGGCAGGCAGGGGCATGGCAGGTGGGCCGGAAGAGGTTAAGGCGGGGCAGGTTCGGGTGGGGCATGCCCGGCAGTGAGAGAGAAAGAGAGAGGAGAGGGGAGGCTCGGGTGAGCTAGGGTTGGTTAGAGAGGGTGGCTCGGGTTAGGGTTTTCAGTTAGGGTTGGGGTAGATGGGGTTGTAGAGTAGGTAGGGTAGGCATGGTGGGTTAGGTCAGGGTGATGCCCCGGTTTAGAGAGAGAGAGAGAGAAGAGCTCGGCTAGTAGAGAGAAAAGAGAGAGAGTAGAGGGTTAGGATAATCTAAGGTGGTAGATTAACATGGTTAAGGTAGGATGAGGATTGCAACTAGAGTTTAGGGTAAGGAGGAGATGGGGAGGACATGGTGTGGGGTTTCCTTTAAGGTGGCCTGATCATGGCATGAGCAAGTGCATAGGAGAAAAGAAAAACAATGTGGATAGTGTCTCACATGATCATGCATGGCATGGATGGTGAGGGTGAAGAGGTGGATATGGTGAGAGGAAGAGAAAAGCCTCACAAGGAAAAGGATCCACTCAAAACCAAAGACAAGCCAAAAGAAAAGAAATGGTGATGGTTGCATGGCCCATACAAAGGCATTAAATGCCAAGTTTTAATCTTGTGAAAACAAAATAATTAACAAGGCATGATTCCGATGCATTACCAAATCATGGAATAAAGGCCAAGCAAAGGAAAATAGAATTGGGTCCATCCTATCTTCCATGAGCTAGATTAAATACCCAAAAGAAAATAAAAGTTCATGGGTAAATAGGATGGTGGAATTATAAGGTGGTGACAAAGAAAAAGGGTGGAGTGGAATAAAAGATATGCCCCCAACTCAACTTGGGCATCTAGTATTTATCAAAACCAAATACAATATATCAATAGCCAAATACAATTAATAATGCATATGAGAGAAGAACCAAATCAAAAGGGTTTTATATGATGCTCAAATGCAAGGTGGCATGATGACATGAGCATGATATAATTAAGATGCAACAATTATACATAGGAAGTAACCCTTATATTACTAGACCAAGTAGCATTACCATTGTTAGACAATTGGGATGCTACAGACCTCTTCCTTGCTACGAGGTTGCGGCCGGAAGGAGGGAGCAGGTGGTGGCGGCGGCTAGAGGAAGAGGGAAGGTGAGGGGCGTCGGAGTTTGGGAGTAGGAGAGAGGAGGGGTGCATGGTAGGACCATGCGCCGCTTTGACTGCTGTTACCTGACGCACACCCTGGCGGTGGCCCGTCCACATGCGTCGGCAGTATTGACACAAGCCCACATGGCAGACCCACAAAGCAAGCAGTACGCCCCACAATCGCTCACAGCGCACCGCAATGTTCACGCTTAAGCTTATAGTAAATACCCTTGGAGAGCCGGAACACCCACTCTATTAGTGAATAGTACCCTCGCCCGACCAAAATAGTGCTAACAAGGTGCCTGACCAGCCCATAGTTCTAGTGATGTTGCAAGATAACATTATGATTTATGAGTTCAAATAAGGAGGAGCAACAGAGGCATCGCCTCCAAGGAGGAGAACCATGCCCTAGGACATCCAAGGAGGAGAACCATGTCCAAGGCCATTTACAACCTCTACCAGTAGTTACTCGCCCACTTTTTCCAAGGACATGGGGTCATGCGCATCCTCGAGGAAGTCCGAAATGGAAAATCCATGAGTACCAACAAGGCACTCTTAATTCATACTAACGAGGGTTTAACTCATCAATGCCATTGTTATGGACTTGGGTTTTGGAGAAGAAGGGAGCGCTGGAGACATCTATCAGCTAGCAAACAAGCACACAGGGGACAAAGGATTTACCCAGGTTCAGGCCTCGTAGAGGTCCCTACTCCTGCTTGTCTGCTCGTGGAATTATCGAAGGAGTCGAAAGTTACAATGGTGCGCAGATGCAATCTGGCGAGGGTTGTGGAAACTAGGGTTGCGTGTGTCCTCCTCGCCGCCCCCTCCTAGCCTTTATATAGATAGGCTGGGTCTCGGGTAGTAGGTCAAGTCGGTTACAAGTTAGGGTTTTCCCCTTCAAACTTTCTATCTTTAGCTTCTTCTTATCCTTCAAGCAATCGAGAGTCTGCAGGTTACTCGAGTCCTTTCATCTGGGCCTTGGCGACACCGTGGGCCTGTATGTATTTAGACCGTATATAGCAAGCTTGAGTACCTGTAGGGTATACCCATGTCAGTAGCCCCCGAGTATCCCGTGGAATCGTAGATTCGACTGGGTACTTTTTTGAAGTCTTCAAGTGCCTGAATGAGTACATTTTCGACGGATTTCATTTACGTCATAGGGATTGTTGATATACGTGCCTGATATAGCCGAAGTATCGGTATCAGTTAACCACCTTAGGGCGAAACAACGCAATCTACTCGAACTCAAGTCCCCGGACTCGAATCCGGAAAAGTGCTGGCGTAATTCAACTCAGGCCGCGGAGGTTTTACAGGAGTCGAATTCCAGTTATATGGGTGTGAGCACTCGACGCATCCGTCAAGGCATGTTCATCGTGCCTGCAGGCACGGATATTTTTCTGGTAGCGCACAGTTAAATGAGTTGCCAGGCCTTATTCAGGTCTTACCTTCACGCTGTAAGCGCGACATCCGAATTTTGTCATCGCGGAGACGATTCGGGCGACCCAGGAGACGTAGTCTCTTTGTAGGGAAAATTATGAGGCGGTGTCACCATGATCTGCGAGTGCGGATGTTATCAACACACAGTTTTTGTGAAAATATTCATAGGGTGCGCGGCCAGCGCTCCCTATGGGAGTAGCCCCCGAGTGCCTGGTTGAGTCGAAGACTCAGGCAGGGACTAAAGAATTTGCTTATTTGTTTCTGTCAAAGACTCAGGCAGAGACTAAAACACATTTGCGACTACTGTCGTTTTCTGCTTGCTTGTTTCAGTCGAAATTGTTTCCGGCGCTCCCTATGGGAGTTACCCATGTCCGTAGTCGAACCATATTTCGAGTGATTGGGTTTGAATTTGATTGCCTATATCCCTGCAATAAGAAAACTAAAAATCGTAGGGTGCGCGGCTAGCGCTCCCTATGGGAGTAGCCCCCGAGTGCTTGGTGGAGTCGAAGACTCCAGCAAGGACTAAAGTAGTCAAAGTTTTCCGCTGCGTAGCTATTGATGACGTCAGTGCTGACGCTTGCATGACCTCAGTTGCCCGCGTGAGCGGTTTTGACGGGACGTGACAAGCGGTGGGTCCCACTTTCTGACTTTGATTTGACTGGGCGTGCGTAATCTTATTATTAACTGTGCCTCCTCGATTTCCACGCGTAATGGGAGCAGTGGAGGGACGGTTCGCACTTCCTCTTCTCCATGTGTCGAACGCGATGCATGCCACGCGTCCAGTAGGGTTTTTGTGAGCCATTGGATTGCATCTCCTAGGGGTTAAGTAGCAGCGCTACGACGGTAATTTTCCATCTGCACTCTTTTCTTCA
Source organism: Avena eriantha (assembly GCA_910589775.1). Classification (NCBI taxonomy): domain Eukaryota; kingdom Viridiplantae; phylum Streptophyta; class Magnoliopsida; order Poales; family Poaceae; genus Avena; species Avena eriantha. Next base: position 87,570,204 of record OU342745.1, read on the forward strand.
TCGCTGCCATTGCCATTGCTGCTGCTCATCTGCTTTTCCCTGCGCTCATCTCCTCCTCAACTCTGGACCACCTCCGCTCATTTCCAAGTTATTTTCTGCGTTCTCATCGCCGCCGCGCAATGGGAAAGAAGAAAGGCGGCGTTGTCGCTGAATCCGCAGCCACCGTCGCTGCGACAAAGAAGAAGGGTGGCTCCGCTGCTGCGGGCACCAGTGCCGCCGCCGGCGGGAAAAAGAAGGTCGCGGGCACCCGCGTGACCAATGGCGCGTGGCGCCCCTCTATTATCAAGGCGTCGGATCTCCGTCTTCTTCGCCAAGACGGAGTTATTTCTGCAGCAGTCGCCGATGCGCGAGTCCCCAGCGGTGAGACCATTCCTGTGCCTCCTGCTGGTTTTCGAGTGATGTTTTTTGCATTCATCATTCGTGGCCTTTCTTTGCCCCTCCACCCCTTTCTTAGGGGTCTCCTTTGTTTCTACGGGCTCCAGCTCCATCAGCTGTCCCCAAACTCGATTCTTCACATCTCTTGTTTTATCACCCTTTGCGAGTGCTGGCTCGGAATCGAGCCGCACTTTGGCTTTTTCAAACGCTTATTTAAGCTGAAGCATCAGTCTGCATCCGGCTCTCTAGTTTACGACGTAGGTGGTTGTGGAATCCATGTCGACCCGTCCGCCACCTACTTCGACATCAAGCTCACCAAGTCCATCCAGGGATGGAGGGACAAACGATTCTATGTTCGCGACCAGAAGATCAAGGATGAGCACTTTGGACTCGCGCCTCTCGATCCCGCGACTCCCTGCAAGAAGATGCGTTCTTGGAAGAACGTGATCATGCCCTCCGAACTCGCGGAGACAGACGTGCTATATCAACGCGTCTGCGACCTCGAGAGCCGCATAGGCGCGGAAGAGGGTGGCTGCGCCCTTGTCAGGACTTGGCTGCGTCGTCGCGTCCAACCTCTCCAGGCTAGAGTCCATCCCATGTTTCAATGGGGTGGCGCTGATGATGCCACTCACGTGTCTGCCGATGGCATGTCCGCGAGTGAGGTAGATAAGAGGGTGCGACTGGTCACGAAGTACACCTTCAAGGATGTGCTTCCGAATGAGCCGGTCGTTCCTCCTTTCGATGCTTCGAATCCTCCTCCTGAGGTACAGTTGTGCTACGCAGTAGCTTACTTTCGTGATTGCTTTTTCTGTTGCTTACCTGTTCTGTTTGCTGATCTTTAGTATCTGTATGCAGGATTGGGCGGTGTCGCCTTGTATGCCTCCTCTCCCTCCACGCGGCTGGCGCGACCATGTCACTCGCCATGGTGCAAGCCCACGGAGTCGAGATAGATCCCTCTGCGGTGTCGAAGGCGATGCCTGTTGGCGCGGATGGTCAGCAGGTAGTCTTCGCTCCCTTTGCGATTGCCTGTGCCAAATATGGCCATTCTTTGATAAATACCGTTGCCAAGTATCTGGAGGAGCTCCAACGCGCTAAGAAGGCGGCGAAAGCTTCGGCCTCAGGGGCAGGTGGAAAGTCGGTGGCGTCTGATACTGCCACAGACTTGATGAAGCCCCCGAAGGCGTCGAAGTCGAAGAAGCCAGCTGCTCCGTAGTTAGCTTTTGTAATAGATGATGAATTGTCCTTTTGGTCTAAGGACATGCCTGCTAGCGAGTGTGTTTGTGAATATTTATGGTTATCTTGAATGCACCTGTTCCCCTTGCCTTTGTGTTAATTTGTCGCCTTATTTGCTTCTATCTTGACTTGTGGTAGGGCACATTGAGTGGTCCCGTGGGGGGAACCCAGGACTCGCCATCTCTTGATGAGACAGTGGCACCACCACGCTCTAGGGTAGAGGAGCTGTCCTTGCTGTCGCGACTTCGTGACCGCGTGAAGCAGCTAGAGCGTGAGTTGCCCCTGATCTGCGGTAACGCAGACGTGTGGAAGTCTAAGACGGAAAAAGCCGCCGCCCGCGAGCAATATCTGCTTGGCGAGGTGACGCAGCTGGGCGACCAGTTTAAGTGTTAGTTTGCTCGTCCTCATCTTCTCCTTTGTAGTTAGTCGCAGCGGTACGTCGTACTCATGCTATTGGTGCTACTTCGTGTAGTTGTTAGCGCGCGCCATCCGCATGAGGAGAAGGATAGGATTGCCATTCGCCTTCATGATCTTACCCAGGAGCAACTTCAAGAGAGTGGATACTTCTGGGTAGATCATGATCGTGCGACTGCATTGGCGACCCTGCAGGATCACGCTTCGCGAGTGCTGGTCTTCTTGAAGAAGTCGCAGTCATGTTTGAAGAACATCTATCGGGCGATGTTCCCGTTGGATGACACTCCATCAAGCCTGTTGGCTCTTCTGGCCAAATTTCAAGATATGTCCGCTGTTCGCGAGTGCGTGAGGCAGCAGTTGGTGGCTGGTGCCAAGGCTGCCCTCTCGATGGTGCGATTGCACAAGCCTGACGTGGATGTCGCCGCCGTAGCTTCCGGTTTGCCAGCGCCGCCAGCCGGATCTGCTTGGAATATGGTGCCGCACTATCAGGCGGTGGACCGTCCAGCAGAGGAGATTGTCGACTTCTTCGAGGAACAAACCAATGTTCTTCTGTTGCAGCAGTAGCCAGATTTGTATCCTGCACATAAGTGTATTTGTGTTGTAAAGTTCATGTATAGGTTGTAGATATTTTATTGCTGAATGTGTATAAACAGCTTTGTTGGCGTGAGGTGCGTTGCACTATGCGAGTCCTTTTCGTTAGCCTGGCCATCCCTTTGTCAACCTGCCAAGTGTGTTGCAGCTGGGTTGAGTTTGCGTTAAGGGGTTTGATTGATGTGCCAGCTACTCAGGATATCGCGTTTATTGGTTCGAAGAACAGATGTATGTAGGGTGGCGTAGCCCCCGAGTATGAAATTGACAGAAGTGAAAATAAAAACACAGAGTTTTGGGGCACTTAGCTTTTATTTATTTAAAGAACAGTACGAGGTACAATGTGTGGCTAAGGCTGAGTAGCCTTATTTGCGATGTAAAAGTGAAAAACAGCTAGGGGTAGAAGCGTCGCAGTTGTGCTACATTCCAAGGGTTGGAGTATGCGACTCCTGTCTCCAAATCTTGAAGGCGATAGGCTCCACCTAGGATTACTTCTGTAATCACGTACGGTCCTTCCCAGGGGGACTCGAGCTTGAGATGCCCCTGCTGCTTCAGTCACAAGACCAGCTCACCTTCGACGAAGGATCTAGGGCGAAGCCTTCTACTATGGTAGTTGCGCAGGTTCTGCTGGTAGATCGTGGATCTTTCTGCGGCGATTTCTCTTGCCTCGTTGAGGAGGTCGATGGAGTCTTTGAGTGCAAGAGATGACTCTTGTTCGCTGTAGGCGACTACGCGCGGCGCCTTGTCCGAACTTCGGCGGGTAGTACTGCTTCTGCTCCGTGCATCATAAAGAATGGCGTGTAGCCCGTGGCGCCGTTTGGAGTTGCTCGTAGGCTCCAGAGTACGGATTGGAGCTCATCTGGCCAGCAACCCGCGGCCTGCTCGAGTGGTCGAAGGAGTCATTTCTTGATGCCGCTGCAGACGAGCCCGTTTGCCTTTTCCACTTGACCGTTGGTCTGTGGATGCGCGACTGAGGCGTAACTGATGTTGATCCCCAGGTTTCCACAGAATTCTTGGAACTCTTTGGATGTGAAGTTCATCCCGTTGTCAGTGATGATGCTGTGCGGCACACCGAAGCGGTAGACAATGGACTCGAAGAACTTGACCACGCTCTAGCCTGATTGCTTGGTCACTGGCATGGCCTGAATCCACTTGGTGAATTTGTCGACTGCGACCAAGAGGTAGACGTAGCCTCCTTGCGAGGACCTTGGGAGCTTGCCCACCATGTCGAGCCCCCATTGTGCGAAGGGCCAGGCCAATGGAATAGGACGTAGTTCTGTGCCTGGTGCGTGTGGTTTGTCCGCGAATCGCTGACAAGCGTTGCACTTTTGGACTATGTCCTTGGCGTCACGCATGGCCGTGGGCCAGTAAAATCCTGCTCGTAGAGCTTTGGCAATGAGGGCACGACTGCCGGCGTGGTGCCCGCATGTCCCTTCATGGATGTCGAGGAGGACTACTCTTCCATCGGCCAAGGAGACGCATCGTTGTAACACGCCTGTGATGCTGCGTTTATACAATTCGCCATTGATAATGGCGAATGCCTTGGAGCGTCGCGCGATGTGCCGTGCGTCTGTCGGGTCGTCCGGTAGGCGCTTACTGAGGAGGTACATAATGTATGGCTGCGTCCAGGATTGTTCGATCATCATGACGCTCATTGAGCCCTCGAGTCCTGTGTCTAGTTCCAAGTCATCGAGTGCCATTGGCTCATTGGGTGGCGTAGCCCCCGAGTCTGTTGCTGTGCTTGTTTTCTTCTCTGTGGCCTTTGGCTTGATGGAGCGTTCGCAGATGTGCTCGAGAAATACCCCAGGTGGTATGGGGATGCAGGTAGAGCCTATGTTGGCGAGTGCGTCCGCCTCCTCGTTGCTTTCGCGACCTATATGTCACAACTCGCAACCATCGAAGTCTCCCTCGAGTGTATCGTAGAGGTCGCGGTATGCGATCATGTTGTCATTCAGTGCGTCGCACTCGTGCATTGTTTGGTTGACGACCAGCTTGGAGTCGCCATATATGATGAGCCTCTTTGCGCCGCAGGCTTTTGCCATCCTCATCCCGTGCAACAGGGCCTCGTATTCAGCCTCGTTGTTTGAGGCTGTGAACTGCATTCGCAGGATGTATTTCAGCTTGTCCCCTTGAGGTGATGTCAGTATGACACCTGCTCCTGCTCCATCTTTCCGTTTGGATCCATCGAAGTGCATGGTCCAGAGGTAGGACATATCTGGCTTGTCCGGGAGTTGGTTTTCCATCCAATGCACGAGGAAGTCAGGGAGAACTTGCGACTTGATTGCGTCACGCTTTTCGTATGTGATGTCTCGTGGAGACAGTTCGATTCCCCAAAGCGCGACTCGTCCCGTGGCGTCGGGGTTATTGAGGTTATGTCCCAATGGGGCATCGCTGACTACCACGATTGGGTGTTCCTGGAAGTAATGGCGCAGTCGCCGGGCAGTCATGAAGACGCCGTACGCCAGCTTCTGGTAGTGCGGGTACCGCTGTTTTGTTGGCGTGAGGACCTCGCTGAGGTAGTATACCGGGCGTTGTACGCCATGGACCTTGTTTTCCTCTGCCTGCTCGACGACGAGCACTGTACTAACCACTTGGTTGGTAGCGGAGATGTACAGCAGTAGTGGTTCCCTTTCTCGTGGAGTCACCAGTACTGGCGAGGTGGATAACAGGCGCTTGAGATCTTCTAATGCTTCTTGCGCTTCATTGGTCCACTCGAATTTGTCAGCTTTGTGGAGGTGCTGATAGAAGGGCAGTGCCTTTTCTCCCATTTGACTGATAAATCGACTGAGGGCCGCGATTCGTCCGGCTAGTTGCTGGACGCCTCTTATGTTCTTTGGCTTCTCCATGGCCAGTATGGCCTTTATCTTTTTTGGGTTTGCCTCAATCCCTCTCGCGGAGATGAGATACCCGAGCAGCTGCCCAGATGGTACGCTGAAGGCGCATTTGTCCGGATTGAGCTTAATCCGGTAACGATCGAGATTGGCGAATGTTTCGCGCAAGTCGTCGATTAGAGAGGCTTCCTCCTTGGTTTTTATTACTATGTCGTCGACATAGACTTGGATGTTGCGACCCAGCTGCTCCTTGAGGCAAGCCTGCATGCACCGCTGGTAGGTGGCTCCCGCGTTTTTTAGCCCGAAGGGCATTGTGTTGTATTAGAACACACCGAAGGGCGTTGTAAACGCGGTCTTCTCCTGGTCTTCCTCCTTCATTCAAATTTAGTTATAGCCCGCGTAGGCATCGAGGAAGCAGAGGCGCTCGCATCCAGCGGCGGAGTCGATGATTTGATCGATCCGTGGTAGCGGGAAGTGATCTTTTGGGCAGTGCTTGTTTAAATAAGTGAAGTCCACGCACATCTGTAGGATATCCGTGTCCTTTTTTGGCACCAGCACTGTATTGGCGAGCCAAGTGCTTTCCTTGATCTCACGTATGAATTTGGCCTCGAGGAGTCTGTTGATCTCCATTCCGACTACCTGCGCTCGTGGCTCAGACAGTCGCCTGATTGTTTGCTTGACTGGCCTTGCATCGGGGTTGACGTTGAGTGCGTGCTCGGCGAATTCCCTGGGAACTCCTGGCATGTCCGCAGGACACCAGGCAAAAATTTCCCAGTGCTCACGGAGGAATTCGACGAGCGCGAGTTCCTATGCGGGACTCAAGTTGTTGGCGATGAGGGCCGTTTTTGCGAGATCTGTCGGATGGACCTGCACCTTCTTTGTGTGCACAGATGAGTCGAAGGAGAGATCAGGTGAGGTTGGCCTACTCAGGAGAGGCAGACTGTTGTCTGTCGTTTCCTTCAATCGCGCGAGCTCTTCCTGCATGCCGAAGGACTGGGAGATTCTATTGAATTCCCTATCACAACTGTCAGATCGCTCAAAACTCCCGTTGATCGTGATGACGCCGTTGGGACCTGGCATTTTCATCTGCAGGTAGGCGTAGTGGGGTACCGCCATGAACCTAGCAAACGCGACGCGTCCGAGGATGCAGTGGTATTGTGAGGGCTAGTCGACGACCTCAAAGTCAATGTGTTCACGCCGGAAGTTCTTTGGCGTGGCAAATATGACGTCGAGGTTGATTTTGCCCAGGGGTATACGCCTTTCCCTGGGACGATGCCGTGGAACATTGTGTCCGATGCCTCCAAGCAGGTTAGAGGGATCCTCATTGCTCGCAATGTACTCGCGAATATGAGGTTGATGCCGCTTCCGCCATCCATGAAGACGCGACTCATGTCGAAGCCTCCAATTTGCGCCTCGAGTACGAGGGGGCAATGACCTGGGCGAGGTACTTGAGGCGGGTGGTCGCGTTTATCGAAGGTAAGGCACAACTCACTGCTACTGAGGTACTCAGTGGTGGATGGTGGCGAGTGCATGGCCAAGTTGACTTGGCGAGTGATGGCTTTCTGCACCCTGTTGGAGGGGCGCCCCTTTTGGATCATCATGGTACCCATGGCTCGTGGGTACGGTTCTCCTCCGTGGTGCTGGTCTGGTGCAGCTCCGTTCGGGGGTGGCCTAGGTGGTGGTGGCGGTGCGCCATGTGCCACGGCGCCTGGAGCGGCTCCATAGCCTCTTTTGACTGCGTTGCGGTTCATCCGAACTAATCCCTCGTGTAGCTTGAGGAACTCGCGGCAGTCCTTGAGGAGGTGGCTGGACTTTCTCTTGCCGTCATGCTTGTCGATGTAGAAGTGTACCGTGCATGGCCCGGACAGTTTTTCCTCGATGGAGGTCACGGCTGCCTCGTTGCGAGTGCGGCGTTGCCACACTTGCATGGTTTTCCCAGAGTCACGGTATCCGCCCTGTGGTATCCGCTGTTGCGGTTGTCGTCGCGTCTATCAGCGTAGCCGGCTGCGACCATGTTGACATCGTCGCGATCGTCGTAGATGCGCATGCGACGCTTGCCCCGGCGGTCGCGTCTGCGTTCGAGTTCCGCCTCCTCGTCGGAGTGAGCACGGTTCTTCACCGTATCTTCTCCATCGGCCCACCGATTCGTGATTTCCATCAGGTGGTCGATGGTCTGAGGCTTCGAGCGGCCCAGCTCCTCCCTGAGCTCTAGGCGGCGGACACCACCGTTGAATGCATCAATCGCGCGGTCCTCCGAGATGTTTTCCACGAAGTTCTTGATGATGGACCACCTTTGGATGTATGAGCGCAGCGATTCGCCATATCTTTGCTGGCAGCATCTCAGTTCTTCGATTGATGCGGGCCGTTTGTACGTGCCCTTAAAGTTGCGCACGAAGCTGTAAACCAGCTCATCCCAACCGCGAATGGATCCGCGTGGGAGCTTATTGAGCCATGCTCGGGCGGCGCCCTACAGCTGTACCTGCAAACAATGCATGGAAGTACTTCGACTGCCTCCGTGGAGCCTGACGGAGGAGATGTGATCCTCTAGCCAGATTTTAGGGTCTTGTAGACCGTCGAATTTCGGATTCTCCGACGGAAGTTTAAACCCTTTAGGCATTCGCTTCTGCCTAATGGATCTGCTGAAGCATCTAGCGCCGCAGAGCTCCCCATCTTCCTCTTCCGAGTCAGTCGACCGAGCACGTCGTGCCCTTGACTTGTCGATCTTGTGTTGCGTGAGGTCATTGCGCACATCGTAGTCGCGATCGTGTCGCCGTGAGCGACGGCATCGAGACAGGTCGTGACTGTCATCGCTGGATGAGGGCGAGGAGTAGCGCTTTGCTAGCGCTTTGCCCTTTTTTGGGTCTGGTACCGGCTTCTTGTTGAGGGCGGCCTCGATTAGCCCCAAACCCGTGATCGTAGATTGGTGCATGGCAGTTCGGGGATCTCCAGCCGGTGGCTGGTTGTTGAGGAGGTACATGGTGGCTGCTGTCACCGCAGCCTGCGGCGTCCTGGGGACCACGTTGCCTCTCGTGTCGACTGTCATAGAGCCGAAGTCGAGGACTTTCGCGGCGTCTATGCGCTCTTGTTCGGTGAGGTGAGCCATTCGCGACTGCCTCTTCTTGGCGAGGTACTCGTTGCCTCGTGAGGAGGATGCTCCGTAGGAGGAGAGCCCAGTGCGACGAAGGCTCGACTCGTCCGCCGCCTTTTTACGCGCCTCAAGTTGCACGATTGCTTGTTTTTGGCGCGTGAATTCTTCTTTTAGGAGCCAGTGGTAACCCATCAGCAGTTCCTACGGGGACCCAAGGGGTAGAGGTGCACCTCGTAGGGCTTCGCGGCAGCGCTCCCACTCTTGCTCGTTGAGCCTGATTACGACGCGTTCGCCGGTTTGCTCATTGATTATGCTGGGAGGTTTGACTGCTCCCCCATTGGCGTCATTATCGCCGTTGCCACCATTGCCACCGTTAGGTGGATCGGTGCCATTGCCGGTGTTACCACCGTTGCCACGATTGGCGGAGGTGTCGCCTGCGTTAATGACGGCGCACATGAAGTGATTGGGGAAGCTGTTGCTTCCACAACTTTCAGATTCGGAACCGTAGGTTCCATCTTCTGTGGCCAGATCGCTCAGATCGGAGTCGCGACTGCTGTCGCTGATCGTGTTCCCAACTGCCACTGGAGCATTGAGCTCGCTGAGGGTGCCGATCGATGGAGGGAACCATGATGCCGGGGCAATCGCCGGTGCTGTCGGTTGATCAGGCATGCGAAGCGTGCCCATCTGACCAACTTGGAAGCGGAAGCTCCCAATCGCCAGGCTAATTCCGTCGCCCACGGATTCGAAGGCCGGGCGGGTGGCTGGCGTGTGGACGGTGAAGTCGAAGGCACCGAAGAGCTGGCGAATCTCCGCTGTTGCGGAGTTGTAGATCACAGTTGATGGGGTCGAAGAAGCCACAACATCAGCACTCCCAGTTCCCATAGACGGTGCCAATTGATGAGGGTTTAACTCATCAATCCCCATTGTTATGGACTTGGGTTTTGGAGAAGAAGGGAGCGCTGGAGACATCTATCGGCTAGAAAACAAGCACACAGGGGACAAAGGATTTACCAAGGTTCAGGCCTCGTAGAGGTCCCTACTCCTGCTTGTCTACTCGTGGAATTATCGAAGGAGTCGAAAGTTACAATGGTGCGTAGATGCAATCTGGCGAGGGTTGTGGAAACTAGGGTTGCGTGTGTCCTCCTCGCAGCCCCCTCCTAGCCTTTATATAGATAGGCTGGGTATCGGGTAGCAGGTGGAGTCGGTTACAAGTTAGGGTTTTCCCCTTCAAACTTTCTATCTTTAGCTTCTTCTTATCCTTCAAGCAATCGAGAGTCTACAGGTTACTCGAGTCCTTTCATCTGGGCCTTGGCAACACCGTGGGCCTGTATGTATTTAGACCGTATATACCAAGCTTGAGTACCTGTAGGGTATACCCATGTCACATACGATATCAAGCCTTGTCCTTGTTCAGTCAATTTTGACCTATTAGTCTTTGTAACATGTTGTTCATGATTGGCTCAAACATTTTTTGGTAAATATAGTTGAAGTACTAACTCTTTTAGAGGTTACATTATGGCTAAGGCTTGTGGAAGTAGCTATACAAACTTACTCATTAAGCTTGTACCAGTCGAAAAACCCAAGTCATTGGCTTAAATAACATATCATAGAATTGTCATGCTTCTCACACTCATTTTTATGAAACTATCTCTTATAGTCTTTTCACTTGGACATAATTTCTGATTGTAAATTTTCCACGAAGTGCAAATCATTCACTTTCCTGCATTTGACAAAATGTTTCTGACATGGAGGACACATGTGGCGGAGAAAGGTAAATGATTGACATGTCACCCTATGACGTGGAACCACATGTTCCTCTTCTACCCCACACTCGTCGAACCCACACTATAAGAAAAGTGTCCAGCCGCAATGACTTGGTCCGTCGATCGTTGTAAAAGGCGCGTCTTCCGCGACAAGTTTCTCGGCCCCACCGTGGTCGATGGAAAACTTTTTCCTGTTTCGTGGCCTTCTACTACGATGAAACCGCTAAAAACATGGATGAAGCTCGACCAGTGCATGACAGAAGCAAGATTTTTGGTTCCTCACGTGATGTTGACTCGCCGAGGTCATTTGAGGCGTGTGGGTCCCCGACGTCAGTGTCTCTAGCGGACCGTACTTTTCGGCCGCGCCTCCCTGATTTGAACTCGATAATGTTGCTCGACACATCTATCATTTAGGCAGGCTGCTAGGTCCCACATGTCAGCCTCTCATTAGAAGAATCGTGTGTATGATGGAATTTTTTCCTTCGCTCGCGCTACCCTGTTTTGAACTTAATAGCATTGCTCGATGCATCTGTAGTTTAATTAGGTTGCTGGGTCTCACATGTCATCCTCTCATTAGAAGAAACGTGTGTATGATGGAATTTTTTCCTTGGCTCGTGCCTCCCTAATTTCAACTCGATAACATTGCTCGATCTATCTGCCGTTTAGTCATGCTGCTCGGTCCTCCCATGTCAGCCTCTCATTAGAAGAATCATGTGTATGATGGAATTTTTTCTTTGCTCGTGCTACCATGTTCCGAACATGATAGCGCTTCTCGATCCATCTACCATTTAATCACGCTGCTGGGCCCCACATGTCATCCTCTTATTAGAAGAAACGTGTGTATGATGGAATTTTTCTCTCAGTCATGCCTCCGTGTTCCGAACTTGATAGCGTTGCTCGCTGAATCCGTCGTTTATTCAGGCTGGTGAGTCCCCTATGTTAGTCTCACATTAGAAGAGTCGTGGGTATGATTAAATTTTTTCTTATCTAGCGCTACCATGTTTCGAACTAGATAGTATTGCTCGACGAATCCGCCGTTTGGTCACGCAGCTGGATCCTACGTGACAACCTCTCATTAGAAGGATCAGTTGTATGATTGACTTTTTTTCTTCGTCCGCGCCTCCGTGTTTCGAACTTATAACGTTGCTTGCTGCATCAGCCCTTTTTTTAGCTGCTAGGTCTCCCATGCCAGCCTCTCATTAGAAGAAACATGTGCATGTTAGACTTTTTTCTCCCTCGTGCCTCCCTGTTTCGAACTTGACAACGTTGCTCGATGCAACATCTGTATAAGGTGTCGCTGGTGGGTCCCACATGTCAGTCTCTCTATAAATGAAACATGTGTATGATGGATTTTTTTCGACTGTGTTCGCCGTTTTGACCTTGGCAACGTTGCCTGATGCGGCAATCGTATATGGTCTTGCTATTGTGGCTCCCCATGTTAGCCTCTCTGGTATGTTCTAGCTTGTGGGTCCTCGATGTCATCCTCTCTATACAAGTATTTAACTTTTTTAAACCCCCCCATTAAACTCGAGGGATGCTGTAGGCTAGTGGGTCTGCTATGTCAGCCTCTCCGTAATGCGATATTGCTAGAAGAAAAAAGGGAAACCCAAGATATATATATATGTCCTCATAGGGGATTCGAACTCAAGACCTTCATCAAATCAAATAAACGTAAACTAAGTGCATTGACACTACACTAAAGATATTTATAGAAAAAAATATCATTAAACTTTTATTTGTACTATAATTTATGTATTAGTCTTCTTAAAAATATTTTGTGCGTCCATGTTTATCTCTTTTAAAATATAAAAGTCAGCACTCCTAGCATCTCAATTTATAAAATGCCACATAATGGAGTAGTTTCTTAAAAACATGGGTAGGTAGTGTTTTTTATTTATTTTGAGAGGTGGGTTGCAATGCCCAAAAGGCCAAATTAAAAAGAGTTTGGCTATTCTATATGGGTTATACTCCATAGGCTATGCTCCATGGGCTCATTTCTCAACTTTTATTGGGACGTGCTTAGCACTCCCCTGACCCCTAAAAGGCCGAATTAAAATCTTCAGGGCTATGCTCGATGGACTCCTTTCTCAAGTTTCTCTAGGCCGTGGTCAGCAGTCCCCTAAGCCCAAAAAGGCCAAATTCAAATATTCTGAGCTATGCTCCATGGGCTCTTTTATCAAATTTCTCTAAGCTACGGTCAACAGTCCCCTGACCCTGAAAAAGCCGAATTAAGATGTTCTCGGCTAAAGAGGGGCCGAATGGGCTAGATTTATTCTCCCGGTTAATAAAAATTGCATTGTGTTGTGGCTCAGATGAATTCGAAACAAAGACCTCAGAGAGGGAGGGGACAAAAGCGAGAACTCTTTTTGGTAGATATTCATGTGAAAGTTCAACAGTATAGAATAAGATAAAAAAATTATCAATAGATTCACAGTTCATATTAAGCAGCACTTGACCAATTCAGCAGCATTTCGAAGTGACCGATTCAGCAATACAAACACTGAAATACAATTACAGTACAGAGAGAACCAGTTCTTGTTTTAGCTCTAAAAACCTTGTCGCACAATCAGTTTGCATGTGTGACCAAGTCTGCTTTGAGTATCTTCTTCTCACATCAATGCCTGTGTGACCCCCGTATGCAACCCAAAATGCTCAAAGCCATGTTTCAAAAGAAAAACAAGACTATCTATTGTCCTTGATTTAAACAAGTACCAGTATATCAGTATTAGTTCCACAAAATGCGTTAGTAATAGCAAAGACAGAACATTTGAGAGATTCAATAGCTTTCCTGCTTGAAATTCAATAGTAGTAGAGAGAGAATCAGTTCTTGTTCCAGCTAAAAAAAACCTTGGTGCACAATCAATTTGCCCTGTTCTCCGAACATACTCGATCATTGGAGCAAGCAAAACTGACAATCAAGTCTACTTCTGTGTGAATACCTCCCCTTACGTCAATGCCTATGTGACCCCCATATGCAACCCAAAATACCCAAGACTCATCTAGATAATTGTGACAATGCTAAGTTTCAAAAGAAAAGTAAGACAATCTGCTGCACTTGATCTAAACATACATCACAATTAGTTCTACAAAATATTGTACTAATAGTAACAACAGAACATTTGACAAATTTAGTAGCATTTAAAACATTCAGTAGTATAGAATAAGACCGAAAATATCAACAGATTCCTAGTTCATATTCAGCAGTACTTGACAGATTACCAGTTCATATTCAGCAGCACTTGACAGATTCAACAGCATTTCAAACTGACTGAATTAGCAGTACAAAAACAATAACCAAAAGAATTGACATATTCAGCAATGCGGACATTGAAATTCAATAGATGCAGCAAGACCTGATTCTAAAGGAAAGCAAGATCATATTCTACACTCGATCAGTCGACCTGAACAAGTACCAGTACATAGTTATTATTGCAAAATAAATTAGGAGAGGAAGAACTCCATACAAAATACTCAGAACTACCTTAAGCTAGGAACCACATCTCCCAAAATGATAAGTACCGGTACATAAGTAGGTATTACTACAAAATACATTAGCAGTTGTTGAACTCCATAAAAATACTCCTAAGTACAACTACTAAGAACATGTAGTAAGTCTTCCTAGCGTTCAAATACTCCAGAAAACATTAAGATGTGTTTATCTCACTCATGAATCCTGTCAATACGAAGAAAGTATTTCAGGATGAACACCGACGATCAACGAGCGACCAAGTGCGACATTAGGATCAGTAGGAGCCGCTGCAGCTCATCAAACAGGATGCCGTCCGGTGACACGGTGCTCTCCTACACGCATAGACCGGATTTTTGATCCTTCTCCCTACAATCACAGTCGATGACCAAAACTTCACCATGTACCGCGGCGACAAGCATGCTGTCGACCTAATGCATATGACAGATACAACGTGTAGCGTTTGGCACGTGTCAAATTGCACTGCGAACACCATACCATCATCTCCATATCCGATGATATCTACTGTCCACAGGCCTGTTGCCAGCAGAGGATTAGAGGTGTACCTGCGTGTTTTGCTATAGCAGAAACTACGCACCCTCATCGAGTGAGCTTCACTGAGGTGGGCGAGGAGCGCTACCAGCGAGGCGGTGAACATGCATCCATCCTCCATGTAGTTGAAAGGGCTATGCGGATACGCGATCTTGTAGTTTTTTTGGACCTAACTGTAGGCGACCAATGTCCCACAACTGTCATTGGGGCATCTACTACCTTTTGCGCTGGTGACTTGGAGGTTCATCTCCTTGGAGCATGTAGCTAGCCGAACAGCGCTGGTAGTGTCCATACGCATAGCGATCTCGTTGAAGACGTCAGTGCCGACCTTGCTCCATCCACCGTCCCGCCGGTTGGGCCTCGAATCCGCCATCATGTCCCGATGGATTAGGGGAAAGGGCGAATCAATCTATGACTGTTGGGAGGTTTTGGACAAGAGGGGTGGCGGCCTGTAAGGGCTAATGCTGCGGGTGAGATGGCAAGGAAAATGAGTGAACCGTGTGCTAGAGACGATACCAAATGCTGCCAGAGATGGGGAAGATTGTATGGATCTTTGAACGAGGATTTTTTGCATGTTCCTTCGTCAGTCTTGTGTTGCAGGGCGCTTCTGCAACGATGAGACTTCAATTAGCTAGCTAGTCTAGCACGCCAATGCGTTCTAGTAGCATCGAGAAAACTTTAATTAGCTACTCTATATTAAGTTGCACGTGCCTTGCAAATCAGATAATACTACTAGTAGAATGACATATCATCACAATATAAAATTATAATAGGTAAAGCTGAGAAAATAGTTTTAATTTCAAGATACATCCATAAAGTATCAGGTGTATATTTGGTTCTTGTACTTATGCATAGCGTTCATTGTGCTAAAGTCTATCAATAGAATCTCCTACTTCCTCCATTTCAAAATACACACTGAAAGTTATCTAGATACATTCGTTTCGCAAAAGTTAAAACATCTTATATTATGGAACAAAGCAAGTAGATGCTAGAATGGAAAAGAAGATTCGAGGGTTAGAAATGTTGGAATTCGCTAGTCTTGATACAACGGTTAATGTTGAAAATTAACCGTACACTATATAGTGGTAAGATAAGAGAAGATAAATCTCTAACAAAATATGGTCTTGTCACATCAGCTTAATCAAAGAGTAGCGCATGAGCCTAAAATCGTTGAAGGCAAAGTTGTTTACATAGAGTACGGGTGTGTGACATGTGGTTTGTAACATCCCGTTGATGCTAAAATTTCCATAATTTTTGAAGGAACTCTAAACTCGGCGGACTAAAGTGCATCATGCTAAAGGTGTAAAGAAAATATAGTCAAGTTCATATGAGTAACCAAACATAGTACCGATACAAGGACATGTTTCAAAGGAGAGAGACCAACAAGTTGAAAGCTGATGACCTCAGACAACCAAACAAAATAAACAGTTCAACAAGGTCGAGAACTATTTCTCTAATTGTAGTACCAAGTATTACATATGGATTGCATCAGTACGTACTGTGGTAATTTGTTTCTTAGTTAAACATGAGGCCGGTTCCAATCGAGGGCGTTCGCGAAGGTTGGGTCGAACCAAAGCGGATGCTTCACCGTTCCTGCTCAGAAGCGAGGGTTACTAATTTCATCCAAGATATTGATTTCAGAAGTAACACCGTAGTGTTTACCACTCAGACTGAAGTGGCATAATTCAGGTTGCCACTCTTTGGAAGGCCATGCTGCAGTTGGTAAGATGTAGACATCGTTGCTTCTCGTTAGATAACCTGAGGCAAGATCTGCACCGGCTATAGGCATGATAATCAGATAGTTCACTCCAAGGAAAATAGAATATGATCCAAGGTGAGCAATCCTTTCACATAGATTAGCTTGATCAACTTGACCAGTGTTCATTGAGAACACCAAGTATCCAAACCCAGAAGTGTAAGTGGAGAAAGTGCGACCGAATGTACAACACGAGGATGATCAACACCAATATGATGGAGAAAATGACAAGTAGGATAACTGGGATCATAAGAAGCGTCAAGCGTATATATATATATGAAGAGTCTAGAACCATCAGCAGATCTTGCTAACCACCAAAAACCAAAAAAGTAGTCGAGCTTGTTTCTAGTAGTATTAATAAATGCATCTGCTAACTCATCCACGATAGCTGGTTACACCAGGATCAGCGCATGACCTTGAAAAAGATAGAACACATTAACTTATGATTCTGGCAGCATGATATAATGAATTCTACTAAAATTTTCCTTCCAATTGAACTGCATGCAAAGTAGCTCGAACATAGAAAAACAACTACGGCCTACAATCGTACAAAGCAAACGAGGCATTATATAATAGGGAAATTTCTGAAAGAACGAACTTATCTTTTTTTGAACAAGATGAGCGATTTTGGCTCATTTTATTTAAATAAAGGAAAAGATAATTAGCTGGTTCATTTGCAGGGGAACTTAGCGAAAACTCGTGCAAATGCAGAAAACATAGGATAGGAAAGACACAAGATTTTACATTTTCATGTCTATTTTCACTCATGTAGGATTGCGGTGTGTCGGATTACATTGCAGAGAAAAACCATTGAATGGATTCTTTTCAGGAGCTTCAAGTAGATATTAAATTCCTACCAAATGAACTAAAAGACATTAGGAAAAATCTACATAATTCAATCTGATGAATCAAATAATTTCTATAAGAAAAAATCCTATGGAAATCCTATGATACATACAGTTCATAGAGTATAAAATAACTACTCGTATTTTCGTTTAAACAAAACACTCCTTGAGTCAATTTAGTAAAATAGCTTAGGCACATGAGTAATTAAGCCAGTACAGTAGATATGGAGAATAATTACCAGGATGTAGAGGATCCCAAACATGAATGTGGCCATACAGAGCTGTGACGAACACCAGTACGTTATGGGTAATTCCATCGTTGTAATTGTAAGGGCTTAGGGTGTGGTTAAGAGGAAGTGGAAGAACTGTCCATCCATTATCACCGCCCTGAAGGATGGCAATTTTGATGTTGAAGACTGCAACAAGCGAGGAATCTTTATATCTCCCAGGAGCTGTGGGAACTTGGCAAATATCAATCTTCTACATTACAGCTGGAAGATCATTATCCAATAAGAACATGGTTGGATCGTCGGTTGCTTGGAACGACAATGCTGGGAGGGGAATCTTACGACGAGTGTTCACGCTGTGAAGCTCCAACTTGCCTCTGAAGCCAGCCATGGCAATTCAATCTCCATTGGTGCTTACCCACTGACCAGAAGTATAGCCTGGTACAATAACATTGGAGGAGAACATGTCTAGCGGTGACAACTTGCATGGGAGGCTATCAATTTTGATGTAATGCAAGAAATCTAGTGGTCCCTTTGTCGGGGGGGGGGGGGGGGATGAAGAACACATGGGAGGCCAAATGGCAGTGAAGCATCTAGAGTTTTACTATCTTTCGCAGATACAAGAAATTTTTTGGACGAACAGATTAGGCTGGCTGTGGTGCATCTGGTTATGAGTTCAAAGGGGACTTAGGTAAACATGTTGTGAAATGGCTCAAAATCATGCTCACTATTCTCGCTCGCTGACACCATCACAAGGTAGTGTATTTATATTATTGATTGGGGTTTCGGAAGAGAGGGGGAATCAATGACGACAGCTGCCTGAGGGAGACAGGGAAGAGAATCCAAAAGCGGCATATGGCGGCAGCGGTGGCGCGTGGTGTGGAAGGGGAAGACGCTAGGAAGAGAGGGGTACATGGGGGTTAACCGCCCTAGAGGGGGCAGGGGAAAAGTTGGATTAATTAACACGAGTGTGCGCTCCTCAGCAGCATTTCGAGGAGACAGTGACACGCCGACTCCCTACTCTCTAGTACTAGTAGATGTCTAGACGGTCGGAGTAGTTAATGTGGAGGAGACTATGACTGGCCTGACTTCCTAGCACTAGACGCGTAGGTATTAATGAGACCTGTATTTCTTTTTTCACGGAATGAGATCTGTATTAATGAAGTTGTGGGTACATCTTTGTTTAGGATTATGTTTCTCTCCTTTCATTTCGTCCCTCCTTGACATAACTCTGTTTGTTTTTTTGGACCTTGTTGTATTCCTTGTTAATATATTTATAAAATCCACACTATAGGGGCTTCCCCTACAATACATTTGTCAAAAAAAATTTGTGGATACATTTTACAGAAAGGACCAGAAGAAAACAAGAAGATACAACCAGATCCAACAAAATTACAACAAGCACCCTATAGGTATTCATCGGAACACGATCCGGTCCCTGTAAGAACGAGCTCTGTATTAGCTTTGTCAATTCAATGGCCATGGCAAGCTAGATTGGCAAGGAGCTACACTTTTAGTCCTGCTTATTACATCCGGGGTGCAAATTAGTCTCACATCTTGTAAATGGGGCAAAACTAGCCCCACAACTTTCACCCTGTGTGCAGTTTAGACTATTTCAAACAAATTCGGTGGAATTTGAACAAACTGAGCGAATTTGACCGCGTCGAGTTGTCCTTACCGGGCAGTTTTGCGGGTTCGTCCATACTAGTAAGTTGCAGCTGCCTTGCACGTGAGACTTAGATAATAAAAGTATGACATATCATCACTATCAAATTATAATAGGTAAAGCTTGAAAAATAATTATACTTTTGAGCCAGATCCATAAAGTATTGGGTGTATATCTGTTTCTTGTCTGGTACTTTTGAGCCAGACCCAAAAATTATAATAGGTAAAGCTCGGAAAATAATCAACCTTTATGAGCTACTTTGGTAACATGCTCTAGAGAAATGAGAGAGAAGATTCTAGAATGAGTGAGAAGTGTGTTTGAGGTTTGTGCATAAAGTTCATTATTCTAAATACTATCAATAGAATCTTCTAGATCCTAGAATAGAAAAGAAGATCCAACAACTAGCAATGTTGGGATTTGACAATCTTGAGCCAACAACAGGTGTTCAAAGTTCTTTGTACACTATATAGTTGTAATATGTAAGATAAGATAAGAAAAGCAAGGCCGAGATAATTTATGGGCCCACACAAGGCGTCGTGGTTTATAGAAAAGCCCATGTGCTGAAGCTAAGATCTTGTGAATTTGACATGATATGCGAACATCATATGTCCATGTGCTGATCCAATGTATTTCGCAATGCTCAAGTTGAATTTTCACATATAAAAAACCTTTTGATGCATAGGTATTATGAAGTGTATAAGAAAAGAATCAAATTTGGTAAGATTTCAACTAAGTGGAAACTGACGATGTAGTATTGAGTGAAATGCACATGTGTAGTATTAGGTAACTTGAGCATTGCAAATGACATTGTTCAGCCAACCTAAAACGACATCAATGTACGCACAAATTCTACATCAACTTTCAAAAGCAATAGAAGTCGTGGAAGGACACAAGTTACATGCTGATACTATTTGTCGGTCTCAATCGCAAAAACGCACGTTCTGGACGGCTAAAAGCGTACGAATTTGGTCAAATACGCCCAAATTTGTTTGAAATGCACTGATTTGCACCTGGGATGCATGTTTTGGGACTGGTTTTGTCCACTTTGCAAGATATTGGACTAATTTGTACCCCAAGTGTGGAAAGTGGGACTAAAACTATATTTACCTTGATCTTTGGTAATAAATATCTTTGGTAATAAATAGGTTACACGGATCCTCTAACTTACAGAAGAAAAGTTAGAGAAGCTGTAGGACCTTAACTTTCCTTCTTCCATACAATACAATTAAGGCCTAAATATTGTAAAATTAATTTGTACTACCTCTATCCTAGAGCTTAAGGCTTATATTTTTTTTCAAAAGTTAAACTATGTGAAGTTTGACCAAGTTTGTAGAGAAAATAGTAATATTTACAATACGAAATTCATACTGTTTGATACATCATGAAACATATTTTCACATGATATCTATATAATATCATAGTTCTTAATAATTATTTCTAAAAATTTGGTCAACATTTTCATAGCTTGACTTTTCAAAAAAAAGCCAGGAACTAGCACGTGCGAGAATCTGTGCAGCCACAATCTAGGCCGTCGACAATGTGATTCGACACAACATGCTCATACTCGTCTATTATTGGGGCCTACACCTTCATAGGATCTGCATCAACACCTGTCCAATCCACACAACAGACAACAAATATGTACTGTATTAATTAGCTCGTGCTGCGCTAAACACAGTAACAAAAGCAAGTCAAAAAAGAGAGAGCAGTAACTATAGTTTGGTACTGAACTCACCGTATTCGAAGGGTTGCCATGTAAAAATAGAGCCATCATCTGATACAACAAAGATAATCTCATCCGCTCACACAACGTCCACATAGCTTCTCGGGGCAAGATTATTGTGCCTAAGTACACTCCATGTATCGTCCCCTAAAAACTGCTCCATGTCTAGGATGGCAGTGAACTTATCAAACACCATGATGAGCTTGTACAACCACTTGTTGCAGCGGGTGGACATCTGAGGTTCACTACCAATATGTATCTTAAGTAGCCTGGTGATGGCCTTTCAATACGAAAAGAAACTTACATGTGTTCCTTGAAACCCGGCAGTTTCGAGTCATAGGACCTGAATGATGGAGCCAATATACAAATTCATTAGACGTACTAATGATTTTCCGGGACCAGGATGACAAGCGAGATCAATCATGGCTACCCAGTTGCGGCTGTAACCAGCCCAATAATCACAGCCAGATTTTGGGATGATGATGGGGGCTAGCATAGAAGGGCGGCCTAGCGGTATCATGTTGGCATCAATCACTCTCTTTTCAGTACTAGCGGGAGCTGGGGAAGAAGATAGACAGTAGTTCAGAAGGCAAGGATAATCATAGGGGAAGTAGAGTGGCTGTTGAAGTGCAACCCGTTAGAGGGAAAGGTATAGATCTAGGATGGCCTCGGAGAAGCAGGACATGCTAAGAGGATCAGAGCGACTAGTGATTACACAGAGAGCATCATCATCTAACTTCCAACATTTGCGGACAAGGTTTCCTGGACCGACTCTGTCCATGTTGGATTTACCGTCGTGCTGGAGATGTTTTTTTGGGGGGCTTTGAGGGCATGGCGAGGCTAAACATAGTCGTCGGTGAGGGTTGTGATGGGGGACTCGAGGATTTGAGTTTGTTTAGAAAGGGCGGCCCTGCGCGTGATGTGGGGTGGAGTAGTCCGAGCGGGTGGGCGGACAACACCGTGATATGCGAGGAAGAGGGTCGGTGTAACTCACACTGATAGGACTACCCACCGTATGGTGGACCTCACACGTGAGTAAATCAATATCGACTGAATAATGTATATACTACTCCACCATGGGGAACCCAAACCAACGTGGGAAATAGGAGAATATCTCGCACCTATTCATATTCTGCTCTAGGAGCAATAACTGACACAGGTTTGACAGCATGCATTGAGTATGAGTGCACTGTAATACGACGAGTCTAGTCTCTACTCAGAATTCACTCCACTATGATATGCATTCTGTCGAAACTTTGCATATAGTACCTTGTGTGTATCTTTTCGTTATACCTGCATCAGTGTGAAAATGGTCAAACACCACACCCACGCACGCGTAAGAACAATACACCTACTATTTCATTATGCAGCGTTTCTTTGAAGCTATAACTAAGAAAACATTTGCCTAGCTATACATGTGTCTTAACATTGAACAACATGAGTCTAGCAAAAAGATTCTTAGAGCATCTCCAAGAGCCTTCCTATATTTTCCCTCAAATGGTATTTTCGCAATTTGCTCAAAAACACTACTCCAGCAACATTGCTAAAATTGGTCCCCTACCAAAAAATATAGGAAGCTGAGTGTATTTGGCTTGCCACTTGGTATAGTATTTACCAATCCAGCATGCCACTTCCTAAACTATAGCAATCCGGGTTTAGTGGTCCCCTTCCCCCCCTTTGTCCCATTGACAAGTGGGACCAACCTTGTAGACCATTCATAGGGTACAAGTGTGTGCTGCATAGTGTACATGCGTGTTGTGATACCTTCAATCCAGAATCACGGATGTAGTATAATAGTCTTCTTCCCTAGTAGACCTAGGTTTAATCGAACCTTGGGAAACAATACTAAAAGGAATTAAAAAGGACACGCCTGCATGACTTTGTTTTTCTGTTTTACCTTCGTTTATTGACCAATCTAGTTTACTTTATATCGTGGGTTGATTCAATGGATGGAGATAGGCTAGGGTTGAAGATCCACCTGTAGCTGCACATCATATGGGATAAAAGATAATAATAGGCACAACCATGTGTAATGTTTTAATAGAGATAATATTTTGTGGGCAACACATCCTAATATACTAAATCCCCTGTGAGCAACAGTCATATCAATAGTATTTTGATCCAACTGAGTGCACCATGAAGCACCGGGCTACAAACAGTTATTAAGTGAAAAACACAGATCGAAGCCTTAAGAAAAAATGTTGCTGTTGATCTCGAATGGGTCGCTAAGCAAAGACCTACAACCCTTTCTATCACTGGGTTTCCTATGAGATAGTCGCTCCAAGTATCTCACCTCAAGCCTTTATCAATCTCAGGGATCTTGGTTACCTACAAGTCCAAAGATCGAGGCAAAAGATAAAGAAACAAAAGATACAAATCCCTCATTCAAAATATATTACACAATGCACCCATGTATTAGATGCACATAATAGCTGCGAGGTTTCTCCCCAACCCGCAACCCATGAGGACTACTCACTCCTAATAATAAGATCAAGGATAGAAAACACTTTGCAAAATACTTAGATTGAAATCAAATATTCTTACAATGATCGCCGAATCACAAGGAGATCTCAAGTACAAAGTACTGGCTATGGCAAATGGAGGGGATGGAAGATGGAGGGGATGAACTATGGTGTGGATCTCCTTTGGTGGTGCTATGATACAATCTGAGAATGTCGCCCTGATACACTACAAATGTATCTATAATTTTTGATGTTCCATGCTTGGTTTTATCCACTTTCTTGTGTTTTGTCCACACTTTGGAGTACTTTTCATATGATTTCTTGGACTAACCTATTAACAAGAGCCACAGTGCCAGCTGCCTGTTTTCTGCTATTTTTAGTTCTAGGAAAGTCAGAAAATGAATATTCTCGGAATTAGACGGGACAAAAGTCAAAGTGCATATTTTCGGGAAGTCATCAGATGCCAGAATATGAGACGGAGAGGGGCCATAGGGCAGCCACACCACCTGGACGCGTGGCCAGGCTTGGCCCGCACTAGGGGGTGGTGTGGCCAGGCCAGGCACCCCCTCCGCCTCTCCTTCCGCCTATGTATTGCCCTCGGGACGAAAACCCTAAGTGCCTGATCAAAAATCCATAAAAGAGTCTGTAGCCGCCGTCATCTCCATCCCAAGATCGGGAGGGATCTGAAGCTCTTCCCGGCACCCTGCCGGAGAGGGGAATTCACCCTGGAGGCCTTCTTCATCACCATGCAAGCCTCCGGTGTGATGCGTGAGTAGTTTATCCTTGGACTACGGATCCATGTAGTAGGTAGATGGCTGGTTCTCCTCCTTTGTGCTTTCATGTCTAGATCTTGTGAGCTCCGTTCATGATCAAGATCATCTATTTGTAATTCTGCATGTTGTGTTTACGGGGATCCGATGGATATTGAGATGCTATTTCAGATTGATTATTGATTCTATCATGTCTTTGTTATTTGAGATCTTGCATGCTTTCCGTTGTTAGTAGCTATCTTGGCCAAGTAGATGCTAGCAACTCCAAGAGTTAGTATTTATGCTCGATAGTGGGTTCATGCCTCTGGTAATCTGGGGAAGTGACATAAATCTCTAAGGTACTAGATGTGCTGTTGCTACTAGGGAGAAAACAACAATCCTTTGTTCATAGAACAATCGTATTATTTACTTTACACGCAGTTCGTAAAGCAATAATCTGTTGCTTGCAACTTAATACTGGAGGGGGGTCGGATGATAACCTAAAGGTGGATTATTAGTCATAGATGCAGTTGGATGGCGGTCTATGTATAATGTTGTAATGCCCAATCGGATCTCAAAGGAGTCAAGATGATTAGTATATGCATGTATTGCTTTCTCGGTGTTTGTCAATTGCCCCGCTGTAATTTGTTCACTCGGCATGTTATCTAATCTAAGGAGAGCCACCTCTAGTGAACTATGGATCCCGGTCCTTTTACTTTACATACAATCTATAATCTTTTACTGATTTGTGTTTACTTTCTGCAAACTTTTACTTCTTTCCATTCGATACGTTTAATCCTTTGTTTTCCGCAAAACACGGTGAGATTGACAACCTCATCGTAAGTTAGGGACAAAGTTCTGTGGTTGTGTTGTGCAGGTCTCCACATTGCTACTAGCACCGGTAGTGTGCCCTGCCAAGGCTCAGCTAGCAACACCTTTGGGGTGTTTCCTTGCTCCTACTGGTTCTATTAAACCTTGGTTTCATAACTGAGGGAAACTTTGTGCTGTGCTCATCATACCTTCCTCTTGGGGTTCCCAACGAGCTCTACATCAACATCGCACTAGAATTTTCCTGGCGCCGACACTGAGCCATCAAGCATTTTTTGGCGCCGTTGCCTGGGAGTCAAGGACATCTTCACAAGGGGAGTCCCTGATAACCAATCTCTTTACTTTGTTGTTTTTTTTGCTTAGTTTCTTTTTGCTTTGTTTGCTTGTTTCTTATTTCAAAAACACAAAAAATTAGTTTTACTAGTTTGCTTTCTTATTTGAAAACCCAAAAAAATGACTACTCTTGAAAACACTAAGTTGTGTGACTTCACTAGCACCAACAACAATGATTTTATGAGCACACCTATTGCTCCACCTGTGCCTGAAGATACTTTCTTTGAGATAAAACCTACTTTACTCAATCTTGTTATGAGAGAACAATTTTTGGGTATTGGTAATGAAGATGTTGCTGCCCATCTAAATAAGTTTGTTGAACTTTGTGAGATGCAAAAGCATAGGGATATAGATGGTGATATTATTAAGCTGAAATTGTTTCCTTTCTCTTTGAGAGGAAAAGCTAAAGAATGGTTGAATTCCTTAACTAGGAATAGTATTGATTCTTGGTGCAAAGATGCTTTCATTGGAAAATACTATCCTTCTGCTAAGATTATATCTATGAGAAGTGAAATAATAAAGTTTAAACAATCTGATAATGAGCATGTTGCTCAAGCTTGGGAAAGAATGAAATCTTTGGTAAATAATTCTCCCACTCATGGACTGACTGCTTGGATGATCATCCAAAAAATTTATGCAGGATTGAACTATTCTTCAAGGAACCTATTGGACTCTGCTGCTCGAGGTACCTTTATGACCATCACTTTGGGTGCTGCAACAAAACTTCTGGAAAATATAATGGTTAATTATTCTGAATGGCATACTAAGAGAGCTCCACAAGGCAGGAAGGTAAATTCTGTTGAGGAAACCTCCTCCTTGAGTGATAAGATTGATATTATTATGTCTATGCTTGTTAATGGGAAAACCCATATTGATCCAAATAATGTTCCTTTAGCCTCTTTGGTTGCTCAAGAAGAGCAAGTTGATGTGAACTTCATAAGAAATAACAACTTTGGCAATAATGCTTATAGGAGTAATTTTGGTAACAACAATTATAAGCCATATCCTCCCAACAATGGTAATGCTTATGGAAATTCTTACAACAATAATAGGAGTGCTCCCTCTGAACTTGAAGTTATGCTTAAAGACTTTATTAGTAAGCAAACTGCCTTCAATAAAACTATTGAGGAAAAACTCTCTAATGCTGAAAGAAATATAGCATCTTTGGTTGAAGCTCAATCTTCTTTGAATAAAATGGCTGCTAAACCTAAAACTAATGATAATCCCTTTGCAGCTACCAATGCTATACAAGTAAGAATTGATGAAAATGTTAGATTATTAGCTGAATTACATGCTAAGTGGGAAAGAGAAGATGAAATTGCTAGAAACATTAGTGTTTCTACTATTACCACCACTAGTGTTGAGGCTAGTAATATTTCTACTACTTTAGATGACAAGTATGGTTTTGATCTTGATGGTTGCAATATCTCTGAAGTTATTAAGTTCCTACAAAAGCTTGCTAAAAGTCCTAATGCTAGTGCTATGAACATGTCCTTTACAAAACACATTACTGATGCTCTCATAAAGATTAAAGAAGAAAATATGAAACATAAAGCTTCTATTCCTATAAAACAAGAAGATGGTTGGGAACCCATCATTAATATGAAAGTGAATGACTTTGATTTCAAAGCTTTATGTGATCTTGATAGTAGTGTTTCTATTATGCCTAGAAGGATTTATGATATGCTTGATTTGCCTCCACTTGAAGATTGTTATTTGAATGTCCCACTTGATGATAATGCTAAAAAGAAACTCATGGGGAGTCTTAATGATGTTCTTATTATGGTTAACAATGCCTATGTCCCTGTTGATTTCTATGTTTTGGATGTTGAATGCAATGCTTCTTGTCCTATTACTTTGGGAAGACCTTTTCTTAAAACTGTTGGTACACGAGAAAAGATGAACAAAACCGAACCTAATGGGGAGGAACCTAAGATGCCAATACCCTTTAAACTAGTAGCAATACATGATGCCATAGAAAAGAATCTTGATTGGATTGTTCCCGCAAACCCTTTTGATGAGAATAGTGAACCTAAGAGCATTGAGAGAGGATCCTCTAGAACTTATTTGGATGATATACCTTGTCTTGTTGAATATATTTCTGGTATTAATCTTAATGCTTCTTCATTTGAGAACACTTGATTCTTTCTTGCTTCTTATGCATAACTTAAAGGCGTTAAAGAAAAGTACTTATTGGGAGATAACCCAAAAGTTTTAGATGAGTCTTGGAAGTTATTACCTCTGTAATAACCTCTCCTTATCCTTTTTATTTGCTTTTTGTGCCAAGAGTAACCTCTAATGAGAGAGAAGTAATGATTGGGAAAGTTGCTGTCCCGAAACAGATTTCTGTGCTTCACTACACAAATTCGTGTAAAACCTCTGAACGTCTTTTTGAGGCGTGCGTTTTTGTGCTTCTTCCCCAGGTTGTTATCTAACTTTCGTTAGTTCAACACTTTTTGATTTGAGCAACAAAAGGTCTTCGAAAAAATTCGTCTTTACCTGCTGGTCTGTTTTGACAGATTTCTGCCATTTTCTGCATTTGCTTCTTGTTGGTTCCTTTTTGTGTTCTTTTGGGGAATTGAGCTTTATGAGGGAAGTGATACAGTAGCTAGTGATCTAATGGATGTATATTTGGTGTTATAACTGAACCTTAAGACTTATTTATCTTGAGTGCACTAATGTTGCTAATAAAGATTTTGTGAAGTTTTGTATGAAGGAAAAATTTCAGGTGTATGGAAGGAATGAGTAATGAGATGAAGGATGCACTAAAGCTCAAGATTGGGGATGCCACGCGTGTCACCCCAAGAAATATCCAAGAAGTAAAAGCATCAAAGCTTGGGGATGCCCAAGGCATCCCCTTCTTCATCAATAAAAATTCCAGGTTTCTTCCAAACGCTTCATTTTTATTGTTTCATGCACAGTTGTGTTGTTCTTAGAGCGTCTTCTTTTTCGTTTTCATTTTGGTTTTTCGTTTTCTTTGGTTTTCTTAGTTTTTTGAATAAATTGGTTGGACCCCCTCCTTCATACATTGGATTGCAAATAGTTTGGTTTGGATTGGAAAAGAGTAGGAAAGTTTATACTTATGTGGTAAAAAGAGCTTGTTTTTGACTATGGCCTATGCTTTGTCATGCCATGCTTGATATTCTTTTGGCTTTATGCTTAGTATTCTTTGCTTTATCATGACTTGTTATAAACAATTGAGATTGCTTAATGTGCCTTGTATGAATCATGCGTTGTTTTAGCATATTAAAGCATAGTATAGTGGTATTCTCCTTTGATGCTTTATTTGGGTTGACTTGGCGCATGCTCACACCATGTTATGACTATCTCAAGTCACCTAAGCCTTTATGATCCTTTAGTTTTCAACTTGTAGTATCACTTTATGCTTTGATCAATGATGTTTTGTCGCTCTGCATGATTATGGCCATTATTGCTCTCTTAGTTTGTCGCTCTCAGTCTTTTGCTAGCCTCCACAACCAAGTATGAGTTCCACTCATGCATCCAACTCCCTAAACCAAGTTATTTCAAAGAGTCCACCATACCTACCTACTAGCTTATTCTATTCCAAGTATATTCATGCTTTTGTTTACCTTCCAAATTAAACTTGTTATGAGAAAACTAGTGATTAAAGCTCTCACGAACTTGATGGCACACTTTACTTTTTTGCATCTAATAAACTTGAACCATTGGGTCCTTCTTTGTTGCGTATATGCTTGCGCTTTATAAGTTGAAATTAGCAGAACCATGTTTCATGGGGAACGCTTTCAACATTTCACTTGTACTTTGTACCAGTTGATATCATGTTCTTTTGCTTACGGATCCCGACGGTGTGAAATAAAAGTGGAACTTGTAAGATCATGGAGTTTGTATGTGTGTTAGAGAAACACCTGGGCCGCTAGCCTAGCCATGCCTAATCATGGTGGAAACTTGCAGAATCACCATAATAAGCATTCTATGAAGCATCCTCAATAAAAACCTATGCAAATAGCAAATAAAAAGATCGCTGAGATGCTCATTGTCTGCTTGCCTTGTCATTTTGATTATGGGAAAGCTCCCGTATCATGTGCAAGGGGTACCCCATTGGCGGTTCTTTATGATACAAATGTACTTACAATGACAAGAGCTTACTCGTGACTAAAGTTGAGTAGCGTGAGGTTCGGTCTTCGTAAGTAAGGGGCACGATATTGCGGTTTATAACTTGTCAAGCATATCCTCTTAGTTGTGTCACTTTAACCTTAATCACCTTCAAGATGCTTATGATAGGGGAAATGAGAGCTGAAAGCTAATAAGTACCATAATTTTTGGAAGCTCTTTATGAGACTTGAATCCCTACTTCCTTTTATAAAGGCCTTTCTTCCACCATTATATTGAGTCTCCACCTTCTACCTTTATGCACCTACCTTGAGAGCATAGTGGCCATTCTTAGTTCTATGTGCATTGTCCCAAGACTAGTTGATTGATGCATAACTTGATATTGCTTGTTTTAAACTATTTGTATCTTGTCACTCTTATGAACTTTGAAGGTGTCCTATGCATTTATATTTGCTACTCTATGAGGGACAAGCTGAATGCTATTATGCTATGTTTTCTTTAGGTGAAACAAACAAACATCTTGCAAAGCATTATTATTCATGAATCTTTTGTTTGTGCCTTTTCATGTTGCATCATAGTTTCTTTGTCTTATTGCTAGAACTTTGTCTTTCATGTTATGATTGAAGTACTATGATCTCAACTTTGAATGTTTTACAAATACTTTGATCAAGTCTTTGATGGTGCATGCCACCTCAAAAATTATTCTTTCTCTTTATCACTTACCTACTCGAGGACGAGCAGGAGTTAAGCTTGGGGATGTTGATACATTGCAAATGTATCTATAATTTTTGAAGATCCATGCTTGGTTTTATCCACTTTCTTGTGTTTTGTCCACACTTTGAAGTACTTTTCATATGATTTCTTGGAATAACCTATTAACAAGAGCCACAGTGCCAGCTGCCTGTTTTCTGCTGTTTTTGGTTCTAGGAAAGTCAGAAAATGAATATTCTCAGAATTGGACGGGACAAAAGTCAAAGTGCCTATTTTTCCGGAAGTCATCAGATGCCAGAATACGAGACGGAGAGAGGCCATAGGGCGGCCACACCACCTGGCTGCGTGGCTAGGCTTGGCCCGCGCCAGGGGGTGGTGTGGCCATCCCAGGCACCCCCTCGGCCTCTCCTTCCGCCTATATATTACCCCTGGGACGAAAACCCTAAGTGCCCGATCAAAAATCCACGAAAGAGTCTGTAGCCGCCGTCATCTCCATCCCTAGATCGGGAGGGATCTGAAGCTCTTCCCGGCACCCTGCCGGAGAGGGGAATTCACCCTGGAGGCCTTCTTCATCACCATGCAAGCCTCCGGTGTGATGCGTGAGTAGTTCATCCTTGGACTACGGATCCATGTAGTAGCTAGATGGCTGGTTCTCCTCCTTTGTGCTTTCATGTCTAGATCTTATGAGCTCCGTTCATGATCAATATCATCTATTTGTAATTCTACATGGTGCTTGCGGGGATCCGATGGATATTGAGATGCTATTTCAGATTGATTATTGATTCTATCATGTCTTTGTTATTTGTGATCTTGCATGCTTTTCGTTGTTAGTAGCTATCTTGGCCAAGTAGATGCTAGCAAGTCCAAGAGTTAGTATTTAGGCTCGATAGTGGGTTCATGCCTCTGGTAATCTGGGGAAGTGACAGAAATCTCTAAGGTACTAGATGTGCTGTTGCTACTAGGGAGAAAACAACAATCCTTTGTTCATAGAACAATCGTATTGTTTACTTTACATGCAGTTCGTAAAGCAATAATCTGTTGCTTGCAACTTAATACTAGAAGGGGTTCGGATGATAACCTGAAGGTGGATTATTAGTCATAGATGCAGTTGGATGGCGGTCTATGTATAATGTTGTAATGCCCAATCAAGTCTCAAAGGAGTCAAGATGATTAGTATATGCATGTATTGCTTTCTCGATGTTTGTCAATTGCCCTGCTGTAATTTTTTCACCCATCATGTTATCTATCTTAAGGAGAGACACCTCTAGTGAACTATGGATCCTGGTCCTTTTCTTTACATACAATCTATAAACTGTTTACTGCTTTGTGTTTACTTTCTGCAAACTTTTACTTCTTTCCATTCAATACGTTTAATCCTTTGTTTTCAGCAAAACACGATGAGATTGACAACCTCATCGCAAGTTGGGGACAAAGTTCTGTGGTTGTGTTGTGCAGGTCTCCACGTTGCTACTAGCACCGGTAGTGCGCCCTGCCAAGGCTCAGCTAGCAACACCTTTGGGGTGTTTCCTTGCTCCTACTGGTTCGATTAAACCTTGGTTTCATAACTGAGGGAAACTTGCTGCTGTGCTCATCATACCTTCCTCTTGGGGTTCCCAACAAGCTCTACATCAACATCGCACCAGCATTTTCCTGGCGCCAACACTGAGCCATCACGCCCCTCTGCCCGGTGGCTTGGACCTCGAAATATATAGGTGTCTTCATGAAAGTTGTAGGGTTTGATGAGACGAATCCGACGCGACATGGTAAGGGAAGACCGTATGGGCGGGCCTTGCCTATACCAATGGTCGTTACGGTTGTAGACGCCTGGTACTTGCTCCAGCATTACTTGGTCGTGTGGACTTCCTCAAAAACTTCATTATGACTCCTGATTTCACATTAAAAAGCATGATTTCCTACACCACACAATTCAAAGCAATGGTTTGCATATCTTTGCAATAATTAGTTATTAGTGGCAAGGCTAGAGAGTTTCTTGCCAATTTCTTGACTAAAAACAATGTTTAAACATGGGAAAAGATGGCTATTTTTAGATCCTTCAACCTCCCCAAAGCTAAAACCTTGATCGCCCTCGAGCAAGAAGAAACAAAATAACTATAAGGAATTCAGCGTTTAAACTTGAAACAGCGAGAATATGAATTCACTTACTATTGGCAGTCATATGAGTCTAACACTTCATCCATTTTGAAAGGCTCATCAAAGTTATAGCGATGACAAGAACACTATACATGCTTTGGTAAATGAAGACAATCCAAGTAGAGTTTAATATAAGTATAAATAACTAGAAGTGTAACAATCAATCCAATTCTTCTAGTTAACTCACATCTTGCCAAGGAACATTAGGATATTTTAATATAGAAAAATTTAGTAAGAGATTTCATATCCTAAGTAGCATAATAGTGAAGTGTCTTATTGACACCCACATCAATAAATCAAGGATATCAAAACACTTCTATTCCAGTCATTGTCTTTCAAGAAAATTCATAAAGTATTAATGACACCATGCCAAGGACTTGTTATGTGGATCTCATATATTTTTATTTTGTTCTTTCAAGGATCATTGAGTTATTATTTTAGACAATGGTTTGCACAATCTTTGAGAGTACCAATACTTTTGCCCATTACGGTGACATTTATGCCACCCATGTCGTAAACTCGTAGCCGAAATCAGGGGTTGTACCATAGATCGTTCGTAGGCCAGTAGAGTTGTTGGAATCCAAATGTGTGCATGAAAACATAGAACTCTTTAAATAGTACCACAGTTTGATACACAAGGTTAGCTTTGGTGTGCATCACAATTACCACTAGACTTCAATTCAATTAAACAACTCCTTTCAAGAGCGTAGTCAAGTCTATCAAAACATCTATAGGGTTAAGTATCTTCAAAGGTAAACTCCCAAGACAACCATTTAGCAAACAAGTCATAAATTTCAGATTTTTCTTATTGTACTTGTTTGGCAATATTATTTCCAAGGCAAGACTCAGTTAGCTATAAGAACTAGAGCAAAAGCTTCCACAACTAATCATTCATACAAATAAAAAGCTTTACTCTAACTATTTTGAATTACTCCCACTAGCATGTCATCTTAGCAAATCAACCAACTAAAATAAACAATTCAAAATTCAAAAGTGGGAGACATAGGACATACCTCTTATGAGTTACTTCATAATCCTCTTCCTTATATGGATGTGTTCCTTCAAAACTCAAGTAAAATCACTCCCACGATAAAATTAAAGCAATAAGCAAAGTGCAAATCCACTTTCACAAAAAAGGAAAAGGGAAAATTCTTTTTTGTATTTTTGAGGATGGGGATTAGAGAATAGAGAAGAACTTGCGACCAAGCAAGGAACTAAGAAAATAAAAAGCAAACAAAAAACAAAAGCAAACAAAAAACAAAAGAAAATAAAATTGTTGGAACAAACCAACACGATTCTTTCAAAGCTCGCAAGGAGCTAGAGTATAACCTCTTTATTACACAAATAAAATTGCCGGGTGATATCTCCAAATTTCATCACTTTTACTATTGATTTTCCTCTTGTTTACTGCCGGATTTCACTGAAGATTACCCCTTTATACTAACAGTAATGTCGCAATTAGAGAATTCTTGGTTTCTTGTGATGGTTTTCAGGTAACGAACATTTATTTAAGATCTGATAGCATTTATGGGCTCATTTCATCCAAAGAAGTAAATCCCCAATTGGAGCCGCTTTCATTGGAGGCATTCAGAATGCTTAATGACCAGTGGTATGGTCGGGATGCCCCTGTACCGTCCGCCCGTACTACACGCCGACAACTTCGTTATATCAATACAAGAAACTTTCATGAAGGAGGAAAGACGAGAAGAACCACATAATAGAAAACATAGTCGCCGCAAACCATTCAGAGAGGGTTAGATCAGATCTGGAAGAGGGGAAGAACTTCCCCTAGTTCCTCGACTATCTTCAACCTCCCAACCACACACTCCACCAACATTCCCATCATTACTTAAATAGAGAGAGATTGGCACTTGTAAGATTAGGGTTTGATACTTTGATCTACCTTTGGTTTGTATTTTTATTTGATCTTTGATCACTATTTTGGTTTGCTACAATAACTTCGAGAAGATTCCTATTTGCAATACAATTATGCTTTCAATTTCGTCTTCCTCTCATGTCTGAGTAAATCCCCATATGCATGGGAGATGTAGGGGATTGGTGAGATGTGTCATGCCTCCTTTAAATCCATCCGTTTGTGATTGTTGTAGTGTTTATTAAATAGTGAGAAGAATTATCTATGCTTGCCTAATGCTTGTTATCTAATTTAAGGGCCCAGGTAATATGATCCAAAGATCTCATAGGTATGAGCTTGTATGCTAGCGATTCGGCGACCCCTCGAGTGACACAGCTGATATCAATGAGGATCTAGCACTACTCGAGGACAACAAAGAACCATCAAGATTAAAGCCTTGATCCGGTCGCAAGACCTTAATTAATGTGCTGACCATTGCCGTGGTAACATGCAGACGGATCATTGGGACTAGGAAGAGTTGGCTATGAGGACTCCTAGTTGGTATATGGGTTGCTTGCCTACTCACTTATAAATAAGAAATATCACTATCACTTATTCCACTTTATCCATTTGGCACTTTCACTATCACCATGAACCGTTTCTCTCCGTGCCTAACTTCTCATCCGCATGACCTTTACACACCTTTCACATATTTACTTTTATGCAATTTATTATTTACTAAGAAAGATTTCCTCTATCTTTTACTCACCACTTCCACCATCAACTTTTGTAGTCAATTCACTCAAGACCTATGACACCTTGAGTTCGACAGAAACACCACATAAAACACTTACCTAGGCTCCTTATTGGGATTGATATAAAAAATGGAATTAATACTTCCGCGAAAACATTCTCTGACGAACCTGTGCACTTGCAGGCCATCACCGGGGGACACATCCCCAAGCTCAGCCTTAGTTTCTCATTGTGGTGGTGGATAATCTTCCATGTTCCATTGGCTGCTCCAATCATGGAACTAGGTGGTGAGGTTGGCAGTTGCATCTCGAAGGTTGATGGAGAGGTTGTTCATGTTTTGGAAATTTACTTCGAGAGCATAAATATCTTCATAGATGGTGTAGAAGTTTGGTGGCTTGATGACCCACAAGTATAGGGGACCGCAACATTCTTCGAGGGAAGTAAAACCTAATTTATTGATTCAACACAAGGGGAGCCAAAGAATATTTATAAGCCTTAACAACTGAGTTGTCAATTCAGTTGTACCTGGAAACAATCTTGCTCATAGTAGTTTATCAGTAGCAACAGTTTTGTAGTAGTAATAGAAAAGTAATAGCAGTAGTAAAAGTAAAGACAGTAGTAACAATAGCAGTAAACAGTAGGATTAAAGCGTGGTAGGCATATGGATGGATGGACGGGCGGTGCATGGACAATACAATTCATATAGCAATCAAGATATAGGGCATTTGCAGATAAATAAGGTAAAGCATCCAAGTACTAAATAATCATAGGCATGTGTTCCATATATAGTCATACGTGCTCGTAATGAAAACTTGCACAACATCTTTTGTCCTGCCAGCCTGTTTGCAGCAGGGCCTCAAGGGAACTACTGGCAATTAAGGTGCTCCTTTTAATAAAGCACCAGAGCAAAGCATTAACACTCCATGAACACATGTGATCCTCACATCGAAGCCATTCGCTCCGGTTATCCCGATTGTTGTCACTTCGGGGCCTTTGGTTCCGGATAACAATATTTGTATACAACTTGCAGGTAAGATCATAAACAATACTATTATGATGAATCAATAACATGTTCAGATCTAAAATCATGGCACTCGGGCCCTAGTGACAAGCATTAAGCATAACAAGTTGCAACAAAGTCAAAAAGCACTAATAATAGATACTTGGCACCATGCCCTAACAATCTGATGCAATTACATGAACGATCTCATCCAATCTCTACCATCCCCATAGCCTACAACGAGGGATTACTCACTCATGGATGGGGGAATCATGGATGGTTGATGGAGAAGCGATGGTGATGATGATGGCGATGATCTCCTCCAATTCCCCATCCTAGCAGGGTGCCATAACGGAGTTTCTGGTTCCGAATCGCGGTATCTGGTGGTGATGGTGCAACAGAACTCTATCTGGAAAAAAACGAACCCCCCAGGGTTTTTAGGTCAAGAGGCATCTTATAGGAGAAGAGGGAGGCCGATGGGGTGCCCGAGGCGGCCACACCCCTCCTAGGCGCGGCCAGGCCTAGCCCGCGCGGCCAGGGGGTGTGGGCCCCTCGTGGCCTTCCTCCGTCTCATCTTATGGTTCCGTGAGTCTTCTGGTGAAATAGGATTTTTGGCATATTTTTCAGGATTTTTCCTGATAGTTGATTTTCTACACAAAAACTAGACACCAAGGTAATTTTGCTGAAAACAACGTCAGTCCGTGTTAGTTGTATCCAAATCACACAAGTTGAGAGGAGAAACAATAGCAAAAGTGTATAGGAGTAGATACGTTTTGGACGTATCAACTCCCCCCAAGCTTAGCTTATTGCTTGTCCTCAAGCAATTCAATTGAAAACTGAGTGCGATAAAAGAACTTTCACGAACACATTTGCTTCATAAGATGTATATATTCTCAACAGATGATCAACTACTTAGGCAATTCATAATAAAGAGTATGCAAATAAGTTTACTTAATAGTTATTGCAAGCTATGAAGGGATTCCAACTCAAGAATAATAAGTAGCTTGAAACATAAACATAAGCAACATTGCAATGCTCATAAAAAGGTATGATAGAGTGGTATATCACTTGCCTTTGATTTAAATGCCTAGGCACCTTTGAAGTTCAAATGAAGACTAGAAGTAAAGATATCAAAGATACAAGCATCAAAGTCATGACACAATTAACCAAGTTTTGAGACAAGCACATTACACTAAGAATGACAACCATGCCCTCAAGAAGGTGCTCATAGAATAAGTGGTGACTCAACAAGGAAGTGAAAGGGTTTTGAAAAGTTTGAAATGCTTCCAAATGCTGAAAGTATGGTACCCATTAGCTTTGAGCTCTCATTGCCCCTATCATAAGCATCTTTAAATGGTTAAGGTGAAAGTGAGGTCCAATACGAGTTATATGCTTGACAGACCATAAACTGGAAATCCCATGTCCCTTGAGTACGAGGGCCGCTCCTCATGCTACTCAACTTTAGTTACCGGTAAGTTCTTGTCATAGTAAATACATGCGTATCATAGAGAACCGCCAACGGGGTACCCCTTGCCCGATGATACGGAAGAATCACCATATCAAAATGACAAGGCAAGCAAACAATAAGCCTCTCAGCAATCTTCTTATTTACCATGGGAAAATGGTGCTTTTTTCTCGCTTTCCTCTTTTCTCATCTCTTTTTTTTCTTTTTTTTCTCAATCTCTATCTCTTTTTTTTATAAGATCAATGCTTCATAGATTTCTCATTATGGTTATGCTGTAGGTTTCCACCATGATTAGGCATGGATTAGACCAGCCGCCCATGCGTTTCTCTAACACACATACATAACTCCATGGACTTACAAGCTCCCCTTTTATTTCACATTGACGACATCCGTAAACAAAAGAGCATGGTATCAACTGGGTATATATTTACAGGTGTTGAAAGTGTTCCCCATGACAACATGGTTCTGCTAATTCCCAGCCTATAATTTGCAAGCATATAACTTTCATGGACAGTCACAATAGTTCAGGTTTATTAAGTGCAAGAAATAAAGTGTGCCATCAAGTTCGTGAGAGCTTTACTAACTAATTTTCTCATAACAAGCAAACATTTTATTCGGAAGAAAACAAGGCATACTAAATATGCACGGAAAGGCAAATGATGCTAATAGGTAGGTATGGTGGACACTTTTGGCGATATTAGTTTTGGGGAGTTGGAAACACGAGTAGAGCTCATACTCAGTGCAAGTGAAGGCTAGCAATAGAAAGGGAGCGACAAACGAGAGAGCAATAATTGTCATAATCATGCTTGCAACAAAACTGGACTAATTATGGCATGAAAGTGATTCAAGAACCCTGAGGCAAAATAATTCATCGAGGCTTAACTGACTGACCTTTTGTTTAGTCATATGCATGCGTGAGCATGTGCCAAGTCGATTCAAATAGACCATTCAGAGGAGGATACGACAATGTCATACCAAGTTATGAATAGAACAATGCAAGCAAACGTTGATATGACATGCTAAAAACCATTAGCAAGCTGGAGCTAATCATAAGAAAGAAAGAACTACTAAGCATCCATAAATAACATACACCTTACATGAACAGACTAAGCATGCCCACAATGATGAGTATATGTACAAAAATGAAAACAAATAGAGTTCATTACCATCCTCTTACCACACCTCAACTTGTCATTAATCTTCATTATTGCCCTTCACTTGTGTGGCTTAAATAATAACATGAAACCAAACTCCACTGAGGACTGCTAAACCCTGCAACAAACTTTACAAAATCAAAGAAGAACAACAAATAGGGTTTTCGAATTTTAAAGGCAAGAACCAACAGGAAGAACAAGGAAAGCAAAATATTTTTTGGGTTTTTCGAATAATCAAAACAAAGCTAAAAAGGAAGAAGCAAACCAAGACTAAAAAGACAAAGAAGCAAACCAAGAGAAATAACGAAAATATTTTTGGTCTTTTTGCATTTTGGAAAGCAGAAACAAAGCAAGAATGATGACTAAAAAGAAAACCAAACATGGATATACAAAGTACCGACTAGACATGATATGTAGATGAGTGTGATGTCGGTGTACCTCCCCCCAAGCTTAGGCTTGTGGGCTAAGTGGGTATCAATCCCAAGATGGCCAAGATGGAGCGCCTCCATAATACGGCGAAGAAGTGCCTTCGTCCTGATACGAACTCAAGGACACCCAGCATAGTGTGCAGAGTAGTCGTAAGAGGGCACATCCCCCTGGTGCTACCTGTGGAAACCAAGAAAGCGGAGCTGCTCGTCCACCTCCTCCTTGGAACGCGACCATGGCATCCTGCAAATACTGAACAAAGTGGACTGTGGCAAAGGGATTTCCCTCTTGTCTCCATTAGTAAACAATATCCTGTAAACTAAATTCTCGGTACTAGAGTCAGTAGTAACAAAGTGATGCGTTTTCATAGCAGCAAGGTCAAGCCTTTATGGTGTCAATACAGTATCATTAGGATCAACAGAAAGTTCCAAAGTAGCAACCATGCATGAGGCCATAATGCCCCCATAAATAGGTCCTCTAGCGGCTAAGCGGCGAGCAATGAGAGAAGCAAGATTATACTTGGTATCATTATTAAGTGCAGTAGCAAGGAAGGCTAAATGATAATTATAAATATTACTAGTACTCCCTACCAAGAATGCTAGTCGCAAGATAATAAGCAAAATATCTAAGAGCTGGGAGTTGAATGTTCCTTATCTTTCCCTGCTGAGCTGCACGATCATCATCATTTGTCACACTTTGGTAGAGCTCCAGCAAATCAGCGGGTCGACCCCGGATCTTCTTCACTATCCCAGTCATGCCTATGCCTATAATGCTACAAAACCTTTCCAATGGCATGGTAATAGGCATATTATAAATCTTGAACAAAACAGTTGACTGATAAGGGGTGTTAGTGAAAACGAAACTTTCAACGGAAGTTTAGGTAAGCACGGCATATTGCTCACTCTCATCCTACATGTAAGTGGTTAGACCAACCCTCTGAACAAGAAGTAGGAAATCGTCAAGGATCCCTGCAGCTTGCAAAAAAGGCAAAGCAAGGGAAGGTAGACGGGTGAGCATCTCCCTCATCTCCTTCATTGCCAAAGCATGGTGCAATAAGATCTTCATTATATGATGGCCTAAATTGAGAAGCTAATCTTGAAGGCCTTGCCCTCCTGGGTGTGTCTCTCAAATATTTCTCCAAAAGTGTGGTTGTCCATGTCTGCTATTCTGAAAATTAAACATCCATCATACAAGTGATTGCAAAGTGATTATATAATGAAAGTAACTACTTATAGGGACTTGTAAGAGGCCTAAACATGCATCAAAACAAATTTTCTAAGCATTGAACAAGCTTACAAGCTCACAAAACATGTCACCTACAGTAGCAAAATACTCAAGATATAAACCACTAATCACAAATCTACTTGGACAAGCGGAGGAGTCACATACCGGAGAACAAATGCTCCAAATTTCAGCAGCAAAGATGGGCTGAGAAAGGAGATCGAAAAATCACGAGCAAGAATAGCAAGAATGCGAGTTTGAGCAATGAACTGGTGTTTTCTCGGGAGAGAGAAAGGAGTGGCAGGAGGGAGAGTAAGTGGAGGGCCAGGGGTGGCCCACACCATGGCTAGGCATGCCCCTGGTGTGGCCACGCCACCAGGTGGTGTGCCTGCCTGGTGGGCCACCCTGGGTCATTCTAGGTACTCCTCTACCCCTCTTTTGACCTAAAAATTTAATATGAATTTTCTGAAATTTTTCGAGACACTTTATTTTTTAGCAATTTTCAGGTATTGATGAATAATTTTCTGGCAGAAAGATGTTTTAGGAATGATGCAAATTCAAAACAAAACTAAAACTTCAGAAGTTCTAAGACACTCTAAAATGCAAACAACTAGCAAAAGAAAAGTAAACTGAAGCAAAAATTTAAAATGGATAAAATAAAAGTAAGCAAAGATAAGCATGGTGAAAACATTGTTTTGTTCATTAAAATCCCTTTGTTAACAAGGTTTATCAGGTCTTTTTACCAAAACAATTTTATATGAAACAAAACTTTGTATTGCACTCAATGATCATGTTACCTCAACCTTGATAGCAATGGTCCCAATCATAATAGTTTCATATTTTTCTCGTGGTATGGGACAATATATTTCTCCAACTTGGATGCCCTCAATATTTTCAATTGAATTTAAGCCATAATTCCTATCAATCTTCTTGGGGAAATAGATAGTATGCTCCTTGTCATTAACATTGAAAGTTACCTTTCCTTGATTGCAATTAATAACAGCTCCTGCAGTATTAAGAAAAGGTCTCCCAAGAATAATGGACATATTATCATCTTCAGGCATTTCAAGCACAACAAAGTCAGTTAATATCAAGCAATTGTGAGCCACTTGAACAGGAACATCCTCACATATACCAACAAGCATAGTAGTAGATTTATCAACCATTTGCAAATATATATCAGTTGGTATTAATTTTTCCAATTGAAGTCTCTTATAGAGAGAAAAAGGCATAACACTAACTCCTGCTCCCAAATCACACAAAGCAGTTCTAACATAGCTATTTTTAATAGAACATGGGATAGTTGGAATCCCTGGGTCTCCAAGTTTCTTTGGAACCTTACCATTAAAGGGAATAATTAGCAAGCAAAGTAGAAATCTCCTCATTAGGGATCTTCCTTTTATTAGAGACAATATCCTTCATATACTTTGAATAAGGAGACAATTTAATAGCATCAGTTAAAGGAATTTGCAAAAATAAAAGTTTCATCCACTCACAAAACTTATTATAGTGTTCGTCTTCCTTTGACTTGTGTTTCTTATCAGGGAAAGGAATAGGTTTTTGGACCCAAGGCTCTCTTTCACTACCATGTTTCTTAGCAACAAAATCCTCTTTAGTGTATTTAGTATTCTTAGTGTGCCTTTCAGGTTCTTATTCAACTTTTTCTTTATGAGGAGCATCATTTTCCTCATTACCACTTTCAGTTTCAGCATCAGAGATAGATATACTATTAGGATCTTTAGCAGGTTCAGAAGATTCTATAATAGTTTTATGTTTCTTTTTCCTTTTCTTAGGAGAAGTACCACTATTTTCAATTTGTTGAGAATCTTGCTCAATTCTTTTAGGATGCCCCTCAGGATATAGAGGATCCTAGGTGGCATCACCACTTCTAGGTCTAATTTCATAAGCATGTTTTTCTTTAGCAGCATTGACTAACAAATCTTTTTGTACTTTAATAAGCTGATCAATTTGAGTTTGAACCATTTGAAAATGTTTAACAAGCATTTTAACATCATTAGAGGTTCTTTCCACAATATCTTTCAACTCCATAATAGCTCTAGAGTTTTCCATTAAATGATTTTGCATCCTTTTATTAAAATTATCTTGCTTAACAATAAAAACATCTAATTCTTCTAAGCATTGATCAGGAGGTTTAGAATAAGGAATATCACCTTCATCAAAATGTTGGAGAGAGTGTACCTCAATAGTGGATGACTGGGAGATTGGCTTACATAATTCTTCTATAGGAGGTAAATTCTACACGTCTTCAGTTTTAATACCCTTCTCCTTAATACATTTTTTAGCTTCCTTCATCACTTCATCATTTAGTTCAATAACTCCTCTCTTCTTTGGTGTTGGTGCTGGCTCAGGCACAGTTAACTCAGGTGTAGTTGTCCCTGGTGGAGTCCAGTCATCATAATTCTTGCTTACTTTGGCCATTAATTCCTCAGCTTCTTTGGGAGTTGTTTTCCTGAAAACACAATCAGCACAACTATCCAGGTATGTCCTAGACTCTTCAACTAGTCCATTATAATATATATCAAGAAGCTCATTCTTAGGTAATGGAGATCCAGCCTGTGCATGAATCAAAGCACAAAACCTTGCCCATGATTTAGGCAATATCTCCTTTTCTCCCTGTTTAAAATAAAAAAGTTCCTGCAAAATGGCATGTCTAGCACTAGGAGGGAAATATTTCTAAAGGAAAGTACTAATCAAGCAATCAAGGCTATCAATAGATCCAGGAGGTAAACTATTAAGCCAAGCCTTAGCTTCTCCTTTCAGTGAAAAAGGGAAAATTTTAGCAACAAAGTAGTGCGCATCTTAATATCATCAGAAAACATGCCACTCATGGTAGAAAGCTCAGTCATATGTGCTACAACACTTTCATTCTTAGTCCCACAAAAATGTTCTTTCTCAACAATAGTTATGTAAGATAAATCAAGAGAGAAATCATAATCCTTATCTTTAATGTTTATGGGAGATGTAGCAAACTTGTCATTAGGAGATAATTTGGGTTTTATAGTACGCCTCTCAAGGAGACTCTTAATAGCACTTTTACCATGAGTATTTTGACATTCTTTAATAAATTCATAATTCATTTCTATATATCCGTCCTCAATATCATAACTCTCTATAGACTCAGGTGAATTGACAGGTGTAGTAGTGTCTTCATTAGGAGTTTCAGTGTTTCCAGCTATAGTTCTAGCAATCGTAGCATATATGAAAGGACCTAATGAACCACTCTTATCAAGCACAGTAGAAGTAGCATCATAAGTCTCAGAAGTTTCAGATTCAGCAGTAGTAGCAGT
The DNA here is from genome assembly GCA_910589775.1 of Avena eriantha. Lineage (NCBI taxonomy): Eukaryota > Viridiplantae > Streptophyta > Magnoliopsida > Poales > Poaceae > Avena > Avena eriantha. The sequence continues at coordinate 87,613,236 of OU342745.1, forward strand.
ATGTGTAGCATGTGTATGTGGTGGTGTAAGGAGCTTACTCATCATAGATGGTGAATCAAGAGCAATAGAGGTGTTCAGAATCGTACCTCTCCTTGTAGGGGATGGTAATATAGGAACCTTTCCATCACGAGACTTACCCATGATGAATGGATGGCAGTGAACAGTAGTGATTCCAAGTGAACTTGATAAATATAGCTATGCTCCCCGGCAACGGCGCCAGAAAATAGTCTTAATGACTGTAACATCCCAAATCTTTAATCAAGGTTAATCAAGATCCAAACTACCCAATTTAGGGTTAACAAAACCTTTTTCCATTTAAAATCTTTAAGCATTCATATGTGTGTGCATTTAAAATAGGAGTTGTTTGAAATGCCATTATTGTTTATTCTAATCGTTGTAAAATGGTTCTATGATGAATGTCACATCATCTAGATCATTCCAAAGAAAAAACCAAAGAAAAAGAAATCAAAAGAATTAAATAAAGGAAATGGTCACTTTTGACATTTTCATCACCTAGCCCACTTTGGGTATTCCTAGCACTCAAATTCCAACAGAAACAACTGTGGATCTTTGCACCCATTGCTAGTACAAGTGGGGATGTGCCAAGGCCCACTTTGTGATCTCCCAAAAACATTCAAACTCTAATTTTAAATGACATTTGAAAATGGAATCTAGTTCATATGTCTAGATCACACTTTTTCAAAAACCACTCAAATGAATTCCATTTGACAAATCCTAGCAACCACGGATGTTTAAGCATGTGACAAACCACTACACCAAAATTCATTTCAAAATTCCAAACTTATTTTCTTTCGGCCATTTTGTCAAACACTTGGCAGGCACTGATCACACTCTAGATTAGGCTCACTGTTTATATAGGGTTTTGCCACCCAATTTCACACCATTTAATCCCTCTGTCCCTCTTTGATCTAACCAAGCAGCAACCAGCCCATCCCCTAGTCCCTAGCACTAGTGCCACGCCGCACTGAGGACATGATTGCCGGCCAACCTTGCCAACGCCACAGCAGACCACCAGCCCCTCTGCGCTGCTCTAGGAAGCAAGGCGTGACCTCACCGCTGTCCACGGTCCACCCCACGACAACTGCCATGCCATGGACCACCGAGGGCAAGCCCTGCACTATCCTCTCTGCGTCGCGCCAGAGCACGCCAGAGCGCCGTCAGTGCCAGCACGCCACACGCCGGGCCTCGACACCAGACCGCGCGCGCCTCTCCGCCTTGACCACCTCACCCTGCCAGAGACGGCCATACCCCGCCGCGCGGCCCACACTCGCCGGGAACCGTGTCGAGCACCGCCCCTGTCTCCTAGAGCACACGACGCTCCCCACCGTTAGCCACCGCCCCTAGCATCGCCATAAAGCCGTAGAGGACCGCCAGGAGGCAAACCACCGGTCGCCTATGCTGCCCATGCCGATAGCACCCTGTATCGTCGTCACTGACGAGCTCGCCGTCGCCCCCTCGGTCCCCTCCTCAAGCCTATATAAGGAGGCCTTCCCCAGCCTCAATCGCCACACCATTCAACTCCCCTCTCACCACCAGTCCTTCCCCACCTCTCGCCGGAGCAGCTCGAGCAGCCAGTCGCCGGAATTGAGCCGGAGACAGCCACAACAGAGGAGGAGACACTGCCGTTGATTTCCTCCACCCCAGCATCTGCCGCGACTTCGCCTAAGTCCGCCGTCGTTGTCTCGTTTGTTTTCCCGCCTCGCCGCACTAGCTGGAGCCTCGGTATGTCCCCACTGCACCCCCATCGAGCCGCTAGGGTTCAACCTCGCCGGCAACGAGTCCGTCGTTGACGATAAGCCCCAGCCGTAGATCTGCATTCTAATGCTACGGTCCATCTCGCCCCGTACCGCTTCGCGTGTAATGAGCCACTAATAGATGGGACCCCCTGTCAGCAGTTCTCAGCACCGCGGAGTGAATTTGGGTCGGCCCGTTAGTGTTCCCGCGCGACCCAGTTAATTCAAATTTAGATATTTTCTTTTTAGCTGAAACCCAGTTCTGCCCTTTAGTTTGAAAATCAATTTCGAGAGTTATACAAATCCAAATTGAGTGATTACAATTTTTTTGGAAAGCTAATGAAAATCTCTATCCAAGCCCGTTGGATTTAAATCATTTAAAGTTAGATATCTCTCCTAGTAAAAATAACAAGACAGAAGCTTTTGCACATTCAAACATTTTTCTAAAATCAACCATAATAGCTTTTGAGTTGATTCCAACTCTCAAAAATCACATTTAACCATACCTATATGAATATGTAATAATATTAAGGTTTGCATGCAGTGAATTTGGACTAGTACCAAAATAATGCTATATAGGCATTCCTAGTCACTTTAAATCATTAATTATTAAACTTAAACTTATTAAAATGTGATCCAACCCTTAAGTGACATTCCCATATGTTAAAATATGTGGTGATGACATGTGTCCACATGATCCCATATTTTAAATGGAGAATATTAAATCTTAGTTAATTTCAATGAGTAGAAATTACTTTTCTCAAATAAAATAAATGAATCTAGTTCATTAAACCTTGTGATGTTTGTGATGATACTAGATCATAAAATGTGTGCCTTAGTGTGCTAAGTAGACTAGTTAAGTATTGTTTGGTGATTGTGTATTCCGTATGTATTTATAGACGATAGTACCGACCAAGTCTTCAAGGAGGAGGAGTTCTACCAAGAGGAGGAGTAAGATAATTTCAACCACTGCACCAACCAAGGCAAGCTAGCATTATACAAGTTAACAATGCAAGCTAACACTTGCAAGCCATCATTAACAATGCAAGCTAAACCTTGCAAGCTAGATAACCTAAGCAAATGCATTAGGCATGCTTTGGTTATACTTTTGACTATTACCTACTCCAAGTTTTATTTACAAGCTTTACTTCCTTTACTTTACCAAAGTTCTTTACTTTGTTTATAGATAGCATAAAGAGTATAAAACTTGACCTATATAGTTAGACTTAGATGTCATTCTATGGCATGAGATTGATATTAGCATCCCACATTAGTGAACACTCTTAACTTAGTAGTTTAGAGCTCAACCAAAACTTGAGCACTTTAGATGGGAATACTTGGTGAAAATGACTTGTGAAAACCTTGGAATGATGAGTCATTCTATTGAGATGTTTTGACATGTGTTGAGAAACACAAATGGTTTATGATGAGGATGAAAATGTTGATGCATGAGCCTTAGCCCTTTTATAAAAACTGATTGTTGGGTTCAGATGCGATACCATTCCAATTTTACCGTACAACCAAAATACCTGAATTGGGTAAGGCTTAGCCGGAAGTTTATATGCATTAGTATTAGTTCCCTCATGGGAGAGGTTTGAGCTGAGGCTACCTCTCAATGTTGTCCACCTATGAAGTGCCCAGGATGACAGATGGTCATGGCTGGGAGGCCAAGCTCATATGAGAGGTGCTTATACTAGAGTGTGTAAAGGAAAGGTTATGTTTGATTATCTGCATACTAAGTATGATGATTCAGGGTTATCCCTGACAGATGTATCGAATCTTGTGGTGAAAGTGTACCACCTCTGCAGAGTGTCAATCTATTCGAATAGCCGCGTCCGCGGTTATGGATAGTAGTGGCCATACTGTTCTGTTGTCAAATGTTTTCAAAATGACTTATGAAATGAATTATGACATGACTTGACCACAACAGAGTTGTGACTATGACAACTAAGTTCCCACTTAGGTGTTTTCAAACTTTATTTTATCTTTCTTTGTTTCTGAACTCAGCTTAGATTTCAAACTTAACTTTGCAAATAGACTTAGAAGTTAGCATTCCTACTAGAACTATCTTACTTGTTAGTGGTAGTTTGCGAGTACTTAAAGAGTACTCATGGCTTTGTCCCTGGCTATTCCTATGGCCAGACTATGAGGAGGACTACCCTGAAGGAGGACAACAGGATGGCTACAACAACTAGGATCATCTTCCATCGTCAGCATTGCCCGTGACACTAAAGATGGACCCCACCGCTATGCTATTTATTCTGCTAGTTGATTGTACTAAGACTGGATCATGAGATCCTTTATTTGTGTAAGACCTTATATGGTTTGTAATGAATGATGTACCGTGATATCCAATATGTTATGTCTCGCAAAAATGGTAATCCTGGGATTGCGATGTATGCCATAACAGGCATCTGGGATTAAAAATCCGGGTGTTGTCAAGTTGGTATCAGAGCCATCCTGACCATAGGAGCCTAGTTAGAATGGATGTCCGAAGAAAAACTTAGGTTCAAAAACCAAAGTGAGTATTTATGAAAACTATTTCCTCTCTTATCCTTGGGATTCTTTCTCTCAAAAAAATTCATGTTCCTCCAAATTCTTACATTACTACATAAAACTTTGACACACTTGATCACTTCACTAACTTTCTCATCCTAAATTCTTATAGATGGAAGCTCAATACAGCAAGTTCTACCAGTTGGGCAACGGAGGCCAACTGATCTTCGAGAGGGATCTTGATTCACTGTTTGAGTACCTGGAGCGTCCTCATCCAGAATTCCTTGGAGCTCAACTCCCTAGACCCCAAGGAGGAGATTTACAATGGCTAGTAACTGCTGATCTTCCAGGCAAGATACAAGCACCAATGTCTGAGAGGATTCAGTTCTCAGTGAGAGAGAACAACTGGCTAGATGGATTAGCCAGGGCAATGCATGAAGCTCTCGCTCGTCATTGTGCCTAGAGTGTCAACCTAATCCAAGGAACCCGCTTTGTTCACTATGCAAGGCGTGATTCTATGGGAATGCCGCTAGAGATGCCAAGTCACCCGGTGTTGAAGCGTTAAGTGGAGAACCTCGACTTCCTACTGTACGACAGACAGAAGGAGTTGGACAATGCTAGAGAGTTCACCAACCACAACCTCGCCCTGGCCGCCCAGAAGGCCTAGACTTTCTCACTGCTCGTCAAGGATCGTCAGTCTCTTCGCCGTCAATGCGCAAAGAAGGATCGCACCATCGATCGTCTTCGCAAGAAGGTGGCCGACCTTGAGAAGACCATCAAGGAACAAGAAGCTCAGCTTGCCACAAAAGAAGAAGAAGAGGAAGGTGAAGATATCCAAGGGGATATTGACTCCTACCTCAGCAATGATGATGACTATCTGGAGGATGATGCCATGGACTTCTACACCGACGATGATGACTCCGACTTCATCGATGATGAGTAGATGCACTAGAGCACTATCGTAGAGTGAGGAGTATCGGTCCCATTATATCGTAGCTTGCAGAATGGTTCTTAAAACCATCCGTTTTCCTTTGATGTTGTGGTGTGTGTGTGTTTGTATCGTGTGCTTTGCTTGAATGAATGAAAAGAAGTTAGTTGCAAAACCTGAGTCAAACTCAAAGTTTAGCATTGAAACCAAAACCATGAACCTTAGAACTTTCCCTCTTGCCCCTTTATCTATCTCAATCTTCAGATGACTCGTGGAAACCAAGGAGGGAGCAGCTCATCACAAGACCCAATGCTACAGATTCTGCAGACTCTCATTGTAGACCGTGAAGCTAGTAGGGCAGAGCGCCAAGCTAATCTAGCAACACTACAACAGATTGCCCAGATGGCTCACAACAATCAGAACCATGGAAATCAGGATCATCATGGATCCAAACTCAAAAACTTCCAGAATACCAATCCCCCAATCTTTAGCAAGTCTGAAGACCCACTTGATGCTGATGATTGGTTGCACACAATGGAGAAAAACTTAGAAGTAGTTGGAGTGGATGCCAACGAGAAAGTTCTTTTTTCCACCCACTATTTGGCAGGAGATGCAAGAGCATGGTCGAACAGCACCCGCACAATGAACCATGGTCAAGTGATGACATGGGAAGCCTTCAAAATCAAGTTCAGCCGCACCCACGTGCCGCAGGGTCTAGTCACACGAATGAGAGATGAATTCAGAGAATTGAAGCAAGGAAGAATGATGGGGATATGCCGAATGGGGTGTACCCAGCAGGATGTTCTGGTTAGGCCAAAAGGTCTTACGAGTGGGCCTACATGACAACGACTGGAATGCGACTAAGATGAAGGCCCGATGACTGGAGACTGGAAGGCCAGAAGCGTACTAGAAGCCTAGTCAGATTAGGTCAAAGCCTCTGAATCCATATCTTGTTTGGTTGTAACTTGTAAACCCTAGCGAGGTGACTCATATATAAACCTCCCTAGGGTATCCTCAGGACTTACGTTCCAATATACACCCTCTCAAGCGACTCGCTGCTTAGACGCCGAGCTCGCCACCCCTGTAACTCGCTCTCCAATAATCTAATCTAGTAGGAGTAGGTCTTTACCCTCTAGGGGGCCGAACCTGGGTAAACCCATGTGCATCCGCCCCCATCTTGCACCGCAGATGGCTGCCAGCTCTCGCCCTCGATTCAATCAATCGCTGCCTACTGTAGCGACTGCCGTGGCCATTTCCACGACAGTGGCGCCCACCATGGGGCATAGCAGGACTGGCCTGAGTTCTGCAGCGAGACCCTATTCACCGATCGATTGGCCGCTCGCCACTGATCGCATGATCGCCATCGGCGGGATCTTATAGATCCTTCCCAGCAGCTACATACCGACGTCACGCCCGAACAATCATGGCGCGGTGATGCTAGTCGGCTCCATCAACCTCTTTGTCGGCTTCACTGGCACGGTCGACCCAGCTGTGACGGTGATCGTTGGCGGATCGCTGCCGCACCGCGATATGCTCTCGGAGGAGCAGGTCCGTTCCATCAAGAGTCTCGTCATCGAGTACGACTCGGCCGCCAGCAACGCGGCCGAGACCAACGCTGCCACGAATGATGAGGCCCTAAACGACGATGCCGACTCCGCGACCCCTGCCTCGGTTGACGGATCTATCACCGTAGCATCACGAGAGGACTCCATCACGCGAGTCTCCAACCCGAAGGATTTCGAGGATTCCTCCATCCTCGGGATCTTCGACTCTGATTCCGGCTCGGAGTCACCTGAAGATTTCCGCGCCAGATATTATCGCTTTAACGCGATCTATATGGCGGGCAGCACGGCCGCCCCGCCAGATCCGTTCTTCATGCCGATCCCGCCGACTGCCACGCCCATAGAGGTGGAGGAAGCCCGCCTGCGACTCGCGGAGGCGCAACACAACGAGCTCTCCGAGCGCGAGAAATACCGCCTCGAGCGGGAAACAGCGCGGGAGCTATTGCTCTATCACCAGCGCCGCATCAGGACCCGCCTAAACTCCAATGTCCAGGGCCGCGTGCTGAACTTCAACGATGAAAGTAACCCCGCACGCGCGGCCGAGCGCGAATACTGCGAGAACGCGCCGCCAGGCGGAAGCAACCCTGCGAGACCACCACCCGGTGTACCGGCGACCGGAGCCCCTCCACCACCCATTGGCCACGCGCCCCCGCCGGACTAGCAGCGGATCATCATCTCGCCACAAGTCTGCAACGCCAATGGAATCCCACTCTACTCCACCCCGATGGACAACGTCGTCGCGGCTGACACCGCGGTCGCCAACCTTGATGTCCAAGGAGACAGCGCGCTACAGATCCAGTACGCCAAGGCCCTACTCGCTAGGGCCGTCGAGCAACAAGTTGCGGGAGTCGACCCACGGGGGTGGATGTATTCGCGCTCCTCAGCTAGCAGGGCGGCCTCGAGTGGTCACCCCACTATCGCCAACGTAGTAACCTGCCCACCATTGCAGCCACTGGCGAACCAGCCGCGGGCTGCCAACCCCGCACTCTCCACCAACGAACCGCGACCGGTGAACAACACGGTCGCCACCAACGGGCAGCCAATCGACACCCGCACACACATCGTCAATAACCAGGCCTGGTGGGCGTGCCAGCCCAATGACTTGAGGCACACTCTCAGTAATCGCGGCGACCCCGAACCAGGGGGCTCGCTCAGCCGAGTCGTCCCCCAATGCTTTGGGCCTATGATCAGAGGGGAAAAGTACCCCGCGAACTTCAAGGCCCCCAAAGAGATCGATAAGTACGATCCAACGTACGACCCAACAGTATGGCTGGACACATACCTCATGGTGATGGGAATCGCCGGCCACACCGACCTGCTCGCCGCTCGCTACCCCCCTGATGATGGAGGGCGTGACTAGGCAATGGATCAACACCCTCCCTGCCGACAGCATCGACTCCTGGGAGGAAATGCGGGATGCCTTCGTCAGGCACTTCGAGGGCTCCTACACCCGCCACCACGATTGAAGACCTGGAGCGTTGCATCCAGGGACAACACGAGTCGACCCGCCACTAGATTCAAAGGTGGCAAGAACCGTGGATCAATGCCTCCGGCATCCACCCAGACACGACGATACACTGTTTCAAGAACGCGTGCTGGTACGAACCCCTGGTCGCTAAGATCAAGCGGGTCTACCGAACGCTCAACAACATCCCCGACCTCCTCGAGATCACCAAGCGCTACGCGGAGGAGGACCCCAACCAAGACTCCGACGACGAGTCGGGGGGGGGGGGGGGGGAGACACCGCACTAATAGCCACGACAGCGGGCGACAACGCGACATGCGCTATAGCAACACCCGCATCACCGGCAAGCACCGCACGGACGGGCGAGTCGACTTCGTCGCCAACACGGGCTATGGCCAACGCGACCCAAAGAGCTACCGCCGCGGTGGTGGAAATTACCGCGATAGCAGAAACTACCGCGCCAACAACGCGGCAAGGCCGAAATTCGACCCCGCCGCCCTGCTCAACCAGCCCTGCGTCTACCACAACAGGGAGGGGAAACCCGCCACCCACACCATCGCGGACTGCCACTCTCTCAAAGAGATCGAAAAGGCAAGGCGAGCAAGGGAAGACCCCAACAATAACCCACCTCGGGACAATGGAAACGCCGGCGGCTTCGGCAACGCCGTCGGCTCGTTACACACCTTCACCGGACTCGGCACCAAGCGCGAGAGGAAGGTGCTCGCCCGCACAGTCGCCGTCAATGCGGTGACATAGGTCGACATCCCATGCTTCCTCAACTGGTCCGAGCAGAGCATCACTTGGAGTTGCCAGGACCATGCCCCCAGAATCGAGTATCCAGGGCAAGTCGCCCTGGTAGTCAGGCCCAAAGTGGCCGATTATTGGCTACCCAAGACATTGATGGATGGCATGAGCTCCATCAACATCATGTATCTGGACACGTTCAAGAGGCTACAGCTCCCGGAGTCAGCAATCCAGCTGACCCTGACAACCTTCCACGGTATCGTCCCCGGTCGAAAGGCATACTCGATCGGAAAAGTGACGTTACCCGTCACCTTCGACACACCGGCGAACTACCGCACCGAGTGAATCGAGTTCGAGCTGGTGAACTTCCGCAGCCTGTACCACTGCGTCCTGGGACACCAAATGTTTGCCAAATTCATGGCGACCCCCCACTATGCGTACAACGTGATGTAGATCCTAGGGCCGAGCGGCATCATCACCGTCCATGGCGACCCTGATATGGCCGTGGAATGCGAGGACAAAGGCGCTGAGCTCGCCGATGCCGTCATCGCCTCGGAGACTGACCATGCGGAGGAGCTCGCGAAATACGCGGGCAACATCAACAAGGACGACCCCACCATACTAAAGAAGCCAACCGCCGCAAACTCCTTGTTCGAGGCAATAACGCATACCCGCACCGTCGAGCTCGTCCCGGGAGACTCCAGCCAGACAGTCACCATCGGGGCACATATGAGCACCGCGTAGGAAAGCGCGCTCATCGAGTTCCTCTGTGAGAACCACGACATCTTCACATGGAAACCTTCTGACATGCCAGGTGTCCCGAGGGAACTCGCTGAGCACAAACTACACGCCGACCCCAAACCACGACCGGTAAAGTACTCGCTGTGGCCCTTCAATGAAGAGCGCCGCCGAGTAATCGCCGAAGAAGTGCAACGCTTGTTGGCCGCAGGATTCATTCGGCCAATAAAACACTCCGAGTGGCTGGCAAACCCAGTCCTGGTCCTGAAAAAGAACAACACTTGGAGAATGTGCATCGACTACACCAACCTAAACAGCGCCTGCCCGAAGGAGGAGTTCGTCCTACCGCGCATTGATTAGATCATCGACTCGACCACGGGATCGGAGTCGCTGTGCTTCCTCGATTCTTACTCTGGTTACAACCAGATCAAGATGGCGGTCGAGGATGAGGAGAAGACGACGTTCATCACGCCATTCGACGCCTCTGCTACACGGCCATGAAGTTCGGCCTCAAGACACCGACGCCACATACCAAAGATGCATGCATGAGTGCCTCGCAAGCCAAATTGGCCGCAACATTCATGTCTACATCGACGACGTGGTGGTAAAATCCACCCTGCAGGACGACCTGCTCGCCGACCTGGCCGAAACCTGCAAATCTGCGGAGGTACAACATCAAGCTGAACCCAGGGAAGTGCACCTTCGGTGTCCCCACTTCACAGTTACTGGGATACATAGTCTCCAAGCGAGGCATCAAAGCCAACCCCACCAAGATCGACACCATCGCGCAACTCGGAAAACCCGAGTGCCCGCGCGACGTCTAGAAGTTGGCCGGGCGAGTTGCGGCTCTCAGTCGCTTCATCCCCCGACTAGGCGAGAAGGCCATGCCCCTCTGTCGCCTGATGCGCAAGAACCCCACGTTCCAATGGGATGCAGAGGCGGACGATGCACTCAAAGCACTCAAAGAAGTGCTACTCGCGGCTCCACTACTTGCCACACCAGCCGACAAGGAGCCAATGCTCGTCTACATGGGGGCCTTTAACCGAGTCGTCAGCGCCGTGATGGTCGTCGAACGGCCAGAGGAGGGCAAGGAGCGCCCCATACAACGCCCTGTCTACTACATCAGCGAAGTCCTATCGGACTCACGATAGCGCTACCCGCAGTACCAGAAACTAGTGTACGCGGTATTCCGAGCTCAGCGGCGACTCCGCCACTATTTCCAAGAGCACCCAATCACGGTGGTCTCATCCGCACCGCTGCAGGACATAATACGCAATCGCAAGGCGACTGGGCGAGTCGCCAAGTGGGCCGTCGAAATCGGCGTCCACAATATCAAATACGAGCCCCACAAAGCAATCAAGTCACAAGAACTAGCTGACTTCCTCGCAGATTGGGAAGAAGCACAGTAGCCGGAGAAGCTACCATATCTCCACTACTGGTCGCTACACTTCGACAGATCAAAGAACACTGACGGTGCAGGGGCCGGGGTTTTACTGACCTCCCCAAAAGGGGACAAGCTCCACCTCAACTTCAAGCCCTGCACCAACAACATGGCAGAATACGAGGCCCTCCTCCACGGCATGTGGGCCTCCAAGGAAATGAACATCAATGGCCTGCAGTGCTACGGCGACTCTGACCTAGTCGCCGGCCAGGTCGCCGGAACATGCGACGCCGTCTCTCCAACAATGATCACGTACCGCCAAGCGGTAGACCAGCTAGGAGGACACTTTGACGGCTATTTCGTCGAGTGGATCAACAGATGCAAGAACGAGGAGGCAGACGCCCTTTCTCGCATCGGATTGGCCCGACAAGCTCCACCAGCAGGCGTCCTCCTTGACATCATCCACAAACCTTCGGTCAGCCCACCGAAGGAGATCGACGTCAGGATACCACTGCAACCAGAGCCGGCCCTAGTCGCCATGGTTGTGGACCCTAGCGACTGGACAGCACCTTACGTCGCCTTCCTAGAGCACAAGATCCTCCCAAGCAACGAGACAGAGGCGTGAATGATCGTGCACCGCTGCAAATCCTTCGTCATCATCAACGGCGAGCTCCACAAACGCAGTGTGACTGGCGTGTTCTAGCGCTGCATACAGCCAGAAGAAGGCCGCAAGATCCTCCAAGACATTCACGCCGGTGACTGCGGCCATCACGCCGGCGCCAAGTCACTGGTCGCCAAGGCGATGCCGCACGGCTTCTACTGGCTCACCGCGCACGCCGACACCACCAACATCGTCAAGTGATGCGTCGGATGCCAGAAGTACGCCCACTAGACGCACCTCCCTGGTTCGGCACTCAAGACCATCCCCATCACATGGCCATTCGCCATATGGGGCATGGACATGGTAGGCCCGTTCAAGAAGGCCCCATCCGGTTTCACCCACCTCCTGGTCACGAGCGACAAGTTCACCAAGTGGGTCGAGGCCAAGCCAATCAAAAAGTGTGACGGCAAGACGGCCACCAAGTTCTTACGCGAGCTCATCTACCGGTACGGCTACCCGCACATCATAATAACAGACAATGGCACCAACTTCACCAAAGGGGCGGAATTCTGCGAAGAACACGGCATACGACTCAACCTCGCCTTAGTTTCCCACCCGGAGTCGAATCTCCAAGCAGAACGCGCCAACCAGAGCGTCCTCCACGGGCTCAAGCCACGACTCCAGGTGCCCCTCGAGCGCACCCCAGGATGCTGGGTCGAAGAGCTCCCTTCAGTCATATGGGGGATCCGCACGTCCGTCAATCACTCCACCAGGTTCACACCCTTCTTCATGGTGTATAGCACCGAAGCCGTAATGCCAACAAACCTGGAGCACGACTCACCTTGAGTCGCCAATTACATTGAGGCGACAGACGAGACCTCCCGCCAAGACAGCATCGACAAAATCGACGAGGCACGCGACCTGGCTCGCTCCCGTACAACCATCTACCAGCAGGGACTCTGCCGCTACCATAGCCGCCGAGTCAGGACCCGCACCTTCCAGGAGGGCGACCTGGTCCTATGACTGGCTCAAGACAAGAAGGGCATGCACAAACTCTCCCCCCATGGGAGGGGCCGTTCGCCATAGGGCGAGTCCTCGGCAATGACGCCTACTACCTCATCTACATACGAGGCGACGACCAGCTCGAGGTCGGGAGGCCATGGAATGTAAACCTCCTCCGGAAGTTCTATACATAGAACCGAAACATGTACTCAGCTGACACATATAATGAAATTCATTCGGTTCACAAAATCGTGTTTACTCGCCATATCCTTGTGCCACTCGCACTCATACAATCAGCAATACGCTACCCATGAAAGTCAACCTTTGGTCGAGCGACCGGCATGGCTAAGTAGTGCGGCCCAAGGGCATCGAAAATATTCGGGCCTTGGGTCATCCACGAAAACGCCAACTTGGAGCCACCATCGGAGTCGCCTAACTCGACTGGCCCACCAGGCCAAGACGACCGATATACGCTTCTCACAGCGACCTGTCCTTCCCATCCTCGCGCAAAGCGACTCGAACGGTTAAGTACCACACACGGGTACTCCGCAAAAATGGAACCCTCACGCGGCTCGGGAACACACCAAGTAAGAGAGCTGCCTTGTTCTCGCCCAGCGACTGGCTCTCCGAGCCAGGGAAAGAGACGCGTTACAAACAACACATTAACAACCTACAACAGGAACGCGCCCAATATGGTTAAGCACTACGCTCGGGGACTCGCCTACAAAACAATCCCACTCGCGCTTGGGGACTCACCCCTCAGAAGACGCAAGGGACAAAACAATGCACAACCAAAAGAAAACACATAAGTATACAATTGAGTTATACCCCATTAAAGGGCTGACGCTCTCGGGGACTCGCTTAAACAAAAATAAACACACCACATGATTTTGGTCGCAATACGAGTCAATTGACTCCCCTTACTCAAAATATTGTTCACATTACAGAAGTCGCCACTTGGCATACATTACAAACTGCCCAAACGATACTATCTATTGTGCATGTCCTGACGAAGAAGCACCACCACCTCCCTTGACATGAACAAAAGGCTGCCGCGGGTTCGTCGGGTAGGTCGTCAACGACTTCGACAACGCCGACCGGAATGGTTGCTCCGACTTCATATCGCGATGCTCCGGCTCGGGGTCGCCAGGCGCCAACACCGTTTCCTGGTACGGTAGAAGATCCCCCATCGCAACACCCGATCAGCAAAAGGGGCAGCCTTAGCAGTCAGCTTCAGCACCTCTGACATCTCCACTGTGCCAGTCGCCGAAGGGTAGCCGCTAGTGACATCGTCGAGGTCGAAATCGTCGGGGAAGTGGGCGAGACCTAGGCTCAATGCCGTGGTGGCCCCGCGCCTGAAAGCCGAGCGTGCCATCCACTCCACGACGACGGGCGCCTCCTCCAGATAGCGCCACACTTCTGTAAGCCCCCCAGGAATAACCTTGGTGGGGGACATCCCTTGAAGGACCGCTTGGACGCACAATGCTGAAGCCATGGCCGCGTTCACCACGGAAGTCACGCACTGTGAGGCATTGAAAGTCTGAACCACCGGGTCGCTTTGCCCTATCACAGCTGAAAAATCAGACGTCAGTGACACTATGGACCTCCCCAATCAGGGATTCACCAAACGTGTTAAGCAAAAGACGGAGACTCACCAAGAAGCTTGAGGCAGCTCTCCGTGACATGCTTCTCCAAGGCGGCATGATCATTCTGTAGCCCCACGATGATCGAGTCCGTGGCCTTGCGCTCCTCTTCAGCCACAGCAACCGCAGCCTTCGCTCGATCCTCAGACGAAATCGAGGCTGCTTTCGCCTCCTCTAATTCCTGGATAAGCGAGGCAATTCGCCCATTCGCCGCGTCCAGCTCGAAAACTTGAACATACCCTTCACGGGCCTTAGAAACTATAGCTAGAAGACCATCTGAAAGGGAAAGAGAAAAATTATCAACGTGCCACACACCAATAGGCCAAAGCCGAAAAAGAACAAGAAAAAGAAGCAAGTACTTACCAATAGCCTCTTGGAGTCGCCGGTTCGATTCTTGTGCCATGCGCAGATCCTGCTCCAAACGCTCCCTTGCGGCCTGTTGATCGGTTAATTCCCTCTACAAACCCTGCAAAAGAAACAAAACTCAGCACTTACCAAGAACTACATCCAGTTCCTAGCCGCTAACATTCAGCGACTAAGAACTCGGGGATTCGAAAGTAGAAAGAAGTTCAGTTCCTAGCCACTGAAATTCAGCGACTAGGAGCTCGGGGACTGGAGAATAGAAGAAAGCCAGTACCTAGCCACTGAAATTCAGCAGCTAGGAACTCGGGGACTGGACGTACTTGAATGGCGGCGCCAAGCATCCAGTGGAGTTCTCGAGCATCAGTCGACAGGATCGTGAAGGAAGTGCGCCCACGACAGGACCCAATGTCTTCATCCACGATCTCCGGGGTCTGTGGAGACTGGTTGTTCGCCACGCCTAGAAACCCCCTAGTCATGAAGCGCGGGAATGTTGCCGACGCCCTAGCCGGGGCACTGGTTGTTGGAGCCGGTGCCTCCATCGCAGGCGTGACCATGACTGGCTCCAACCGTGCCGCCACCACTTCTTCGGAAACTGCAGCGAGATCGGACTCCTTGGCGCTGTCCATCACCATGGCATCGTCGGCACTCCCCTTCTGCCACTGAAGGATGGCCAATCTTCTTGGCCCCAGATCTTCCCAAACTTCCATAGTCAGCACAATGACAATACAAAAACAAGACACAACTCGGAATGAAAGGCCAATACTTACTTAGCGACTGGAAGAACGCACAGCCCGGTGCTGATGTGGGCGCGCTTGTCTAGCTCTGGGCCGCGTGTGAGACCCCTTTCAAAGACATCTGAAGCCCATGACACCGCGGGCTTCCTTGATGATGAGGCCACGGTCACTGGAATTTCCGGCTCCGGAGACGCGGCTGCCCGTGAAGGTTGCGGCGATATCGACGCCGCGACCTCAGCCACCTCTAGGCTTGGGTCCCTCGAAGCTTCAGGCGCGATCGCCGCCAAGGGGACCTCTACCGCCACCTCGGTGTCCTTGTCCCCCAATCCGTTCACTGGTATCGCACCCTCGGGGATCTTGGGCGAAGAATTGGGGGAATCTTCGTCATCGGAGTCATCGTTAGACTCAAACACCACCGCCGACTTTGAGGTGATGCTAACTTCTTTGCCGATGACTTTGGTCTGCGCGTGGGTTTCGCCGGCGTGGATGTGCGCCGAGATGTGTGCTCTTGCATGATCTCGTCGCCCCCTTCGCGTTTGTTGAGACTGCGACTCGCCTCGAAGTCACGCTGCGTCTGTATGCGGGCCTTGTGAGCTGCAGGTGCCGGGGGAGGAACCTCCTCCTCCTCGTCGCTTTCGGAGGAGCCTTCCTCCGAAACTTCGTCGAGTTCTTGAGGAACCTCTTCGTCAAGCGGAGGAAGACAACCTTCTAGTACCTGGAACAACTGAGAACAACCACCAATGAGTATCGAGCAAAGCTATGCTGCAGATATGGCGACTGGGAGGAAAACTTACTGTAGCGGCTTCGTTCTTCACGGGAGTGTACGGGGCGAACCCGACCGAAACGGTGGTTCACTCCGCGTTAGTGATCTTCTTCAGGGCGGCCTTGTAATCCTCGGTCTTCCACGACTCTTTGTTGGTTTGGGAGGGGTCGTGCTTCCCGCCATACTCATACATCCAATGCGGCCGAGCCGCTAGCGGAACCAGACGCCGCCCGAGCCAGCAGTTGTAAAGGTTGATCAAAGTCAACCCCTGGTCCTTCAACCTCTGGACCTGGTCCATCATCTCCGTGATGGCCATCTTCTGGTCTTCAGGGAGCTTCTTCGGCGCCAACCGATGAGGCTCGCTCCTTTTGGTGACGAACTCGGGAAGCGCCACCTCGCTAGAGGGAGTGGATTCCTTCATATATAACCAGCTCTTCTTCCACTCACTGGCGGCCTTCTTCGGCAGAAAGAGCTTGATGAAGTTGGCCTTCGGCTTCAATTGGAACGTGACACCACCGGCTGCCAGTATCAAGCCGCTAGACGCCTCGCGCCCGATGCGGCCATGGAAGAACTCCAGCCACATCGGGAAATATGGCCTGCAACCGAGGTAGCAATTGTAGAAGGTGACGAAGATCGCCAGCTGCAAGGTGCTGTGCGGGCCAAGATCCGACGGCTTGATTGCGTAATATGCACAGAAGCACCGAAAGAAGAGCGAGGTGGGAAACCCCAAACCTCTCTCTAGATGGCTGGGGAAACAAATGAATTCGCCGGCTCGTGGTTTCGGCTCGGTCTCAGAGGGAGGGGGAACCCGCCAGTTCCCCTTACGGAGGACTCCGGCGTCCTCGAAGGACTTGAGCTGGGCCGTGGTGCACTTGGATTTCCCCCATGAGCCTTTGGTAGGTGCCATTGGGAAGGATGTGGAGTCGCTTGGTGCGGAAATATCGAATCGAAGGGAGGCAGAAAGAATGAATGTGAGAGAATGAAGAATGTGGGGAAGGATCTGTAGAGCTGATTCGCCATTCCCCTTATAGAGGAACGCTACCCGCCAAATTCGGGGTAGCCGTTACCTGCGGTAATTATGCCGAAGTTACCGTTGGAATATCCAACGGATAGTTTGACCAGGTTGATGGTCCAACTCATCCATTCCACTCGCTAGCAACTAGTCCTGTCCACTTGCCGAAGCAGCGACTTGGCAGCCGTGACATTCGCTAGAGCAGCGACTGGGAGCCTAGGGAAAATTTCCTTGGTTTCAGTGGAGTCCATTGCCGAATTGACTAGGCGTCAAAATTGCACTCGCCTACTCCAACTGCCAAATGACCACCTACGTCAGATTCAACGATGGCCTCGGGGACTACTGATGGGGATATGCCGAATGGGGTGTATCCAGCAGGACATTTCGGTTGGGCCGAAAGGTCTTACGAGTGGGCCTACATGACGGCGACTGGAATGCGACTAAGATGAAGGCTTGGCGACTAGAGACTGGAAGCCTAGAAGCATACCAGAAGCCTAGTTGGATTAGGTCAAAGCCTCTGAATCCATATCTTGTTCGGTTGTAACTTGTAAAACCTAGCGAGGTGACTCATATAAAAACCTCCCTAGGGTATCCTCAGGACTTACATTCCATCATACACCCCCTCAAGCGACTCGCTGCTTAGACGCCGAGCTCCACCCCTGTAACTCAGTCTCCAATAATCTAATCTAGCAGGAGTAGGTCTTTTACCCTCCAGGGGCCGAACCTGGGTAAACCCATGTGCATCCGCCCCCATTTCGCACCACAGATGGCCGCCAGCTCTCGCCCCCGATTCAATCAATCGCTGCCTACTGCAGCGACTGCCGTGGCCATTTCCATGACAAAGAATGACTGTAGTGGAGTACTGTGACAGATTCTTATCCCTTGCAAGGTATGCACCTGATGAGATCAACACGGAGGCCAAGAAGAAGGAGAGATTCCTAAACGGACTGCATGATGAGATGCAAACTATCCTTGTCAACATCCGTTTCGAGGATCTCGAAGAGCTAGTCGAATTTGCCATTCAGATGGAAGGGAAGATCAATCAAGCAAACGACAACCGCAAACGTCGGATGGTGCACCAAGCTAGATCCAACAGTCACCAGAAGTACCGTCCCAACCCGTCTGCCAGATATGCCCCGTGGAACAATCCACCCCCAATGTCTCACCCAAGCTACCCCAACCGTAGCGGAGGAAATGTGAAGTCTGGAGGAAACAACAATCACCCCGGCAACTCCAGCAATTTCAACCGTGCACCTCCCAAGGACAACAACAACAACAAAAACAACACCGCACCCAGAACTGGAAGCAATGCTGTGCCCGTGGCAGCGAAAGACAAGTCTCAGATTACTTGTTTCGAGTGTGGAGTGAAGGGTCACTACTCAAATGAGTGCCCCAAGAAGATTGCCGCCACTGCCAATGTGAATGCCCCAGCTCATCAGCAGCGTCGTGTTCAACTAGGAAGAAGATTTGCCCCAGGGAACCCTCACAACCGCAACGACCGTCTCTTCCACATGAACGCGGAAGAAGCCTAAGAAGCGCCAGATGTAGTGCTAGGTATGTTTTCTGTCAACTCAGTTTTAGCAAGAGTGTTGTTTGATTCTGGAGCATCGCACTCATTTTTCACCGAAGAATTTGCATGCACTAGCAAGATTCATCCAACTAACTTGAAGCATGTCATGATAGTTCAAATCCCCGGTTCAACTACAAAAGCTAGAAAAATTTGCAAAGCTATGCCTATCAGAATACATGGGATAGATTTTTATGCCAATCTAATAGTACTTGGAACCAAAGGTTTGGAAGTAGTACTAGGAATGGATTGGATGTCAAAGCATAAAGGATTGATTGACTGTGCCAAGAAATCCATCACCACGACTAGTAGCTCTGGAGTCTCAGTAGAGCATATATCTGAAACTTTGCCCCGTCAATTCAAGTGCAACAAGAGTCTAGCACTACCCACCATTGACCAATTCAGAGTAGTCTGTGAATACCCCGACGTATTCCCAGATGAATTGCCAGGTATGCCCCCGGATAGGGATATTGAGTTCATTATTGAACTAATCCCTGGAACCAGACCCATAGCCCAGAGACCCTATAGCATGAACCCCTCAGAGTTAGTGGAATTGAAGAAGCAGTTGGATGCTATGTTGGCAATAGGCTTGATTCAACCAAGCGCATCGCCATGGGGATCGCTAGTGTTATTCGTCGACAAGAAAGATGGAGGCAACCGTTTGTGCATAGATTACAGGAAGCTAAATGACGTCACCATCAAAAACAAGTACCCTTTGCCAAAGATAGAGGATCTATTTGATCAGTTGACTGGAGCAAATGTGTTCTCTAAGATTGATCTTAGGACTGGTTATCACTAACTTAAGATTTGTGCGATAGATATTCCAAAGACCGCCTTTACTACTCGTTATGGATTATACGAGTATACGGTCATGTCTTTTGGATTAACCAATGCCCCTGCTTATTTCATGAATCTCATGAATAAGATCTTTATGAATTTTCTAGATAAGTTTGTCGTTGTGTTTATTGATGATATACTTATCTACTCCAAGTCAGGATCATTCTTGAAACCCTTAGATAGCATCGGTTGTATGCCAAGTTCAGCAAATGTGAGTTTTGGCTGAAAGAAGTAGGATTCATAGGACATGTTGTGTCTGCCGGAGGAATCGCTGTTGATCCCACCAAGATCAAAGATGTTGAAGCATGGGAAGCCCCAACCACTCAAACCCAAGTTCGTGCATTTCTCGGATTAGCGGGATATTACCGCAAGTTCGTAGAAGGATTTTCGAGCATAGCAAGACCCATGACCCAATTGTTGAAGAAGGACAAGAAGTTTGAATGGACCGACAAATGTGAAGCCAGTTTCCAAGAGCTCAAGAAGAGATTGATTTCAGCCCCAATATTGATCATGCCAGATATCAAGAAGCATTTTGATGTGCATTGTGATGCATCCAAGATTGGTCTCAGATGTGTATTAATTCAAGAAGGCAAAGTCATCGCATATCTGTCTCGACAACTGAAGCAGCACGAGGAGAACTATCCTACTCATGATCTTGAGTTTGCAGCCGTAGTTTTGGCATTGAAGACGTGGCGTCATTATCTTATGGGTAATCACTATGAGATTTACTCAGATCACAAAATCTTGAAGTATATTTTCACTCAGAAGGAGCTAAATATGAGGCAAATGATATGGATAGAGTTAATCAAGGATTATGACCTTGGCATTCACTATCACCCTGGCAAAGCCAATGTGGTAGCAGATGCTCTTAGCAGATTGCCATGTAGGCTAAACACCATGATCAAGGAGAAGCAACCAAGTTTGTATGAGGAGTTGGAGCAGTTTAGAACTAAGCTAGTTAGCAAAGGATTTTTAGCTAGCATTGAACTTCAACCCACTTTGATTAGCCAAATCAAGGAAGCCAGAAGGGAAATGAAAGTATCGACGGAATCAAATGTCATAATGGTACATGAAAGGTACCTGGATTCACTGAAGGCAAAGAAGGATTTCTATGGTACAAAGGACGTATCTGTGGCCAGTAGATTCGGAGCTGAAGCAAGTTATCATGCAAGAAGCTCATGATACTCTTTATTCTATCCACCCCGGAGGAACGAAGATGTATCAAGATTTGAAAGAGAAATTTTGGTGGCATAAGATGAAGAGAGAAATTGGAAGGTACATCGCCAAGTGTGATATCTGTCAGAGAGTCAAAGCGGAACATCAGAGACCCATAGGACTGTTGCAACCATTGCAGATTCCGAAATGGAAATGGGATTCCATTGGAATGGACTTTATCACCAGTTTGCCTACTTCTAGTAGGGGAAATGACTCAATCTGGGTCATCATTGATAGACTGTCCAAAGTAGCTCATTTTATACCTGTCAAGACAACCTACCAGAGTTCGAAGCTAGTAGAGTTGTACATTGCTAGAATTGTTAGTCTACATGGAACCCCCAAGACCATAGTGTCGGATCGAGGAACTCAATTTACCTCGAGATTTTGGCAGAAAGTCCAAGAAGGATTAGGAACCAAGTTGAATTTCAGCACCGCTTATCACCCGCAGACCGATGGACAGACTGAGAGTGACGAGGGTTTAACTCATCAATGCCCATTGTTATGGACTTGGGTTTTGGAGAAGGAGGGAGCGCTGGAGACATCTATCGGCTAGCAAACAAGCACACAGGAGACAAAGATTTACCCAGGTTCAGGCCTCGTACAGGTCCCTACTCCTGTTTGTCTGCTCGTGGAATTATCGAAGGAACCGAAGGTTACAATGGTGCGCAGATGCAATCTGGCGAGGGTTGTGGAAACTAGGGTTGCGTGTGTCCTCCTCGCCGCCCCCTCCTAGCCTTTATATAGATAGGCTAGGTCTCGGGTGGTAGGTCGAGTCAGTTACAAATTAGGGTTTTCCCCTTCAAACTTTCTATCTGTAACTTCTTCTTGTTCTTCAAGCAATCGAGAGTCCGTAGGTTACTCGAATCCTTCATTTGGGCCTTGGCGACACCATGGGCCTGTATGTATTCACACCGTATATAGCAAGCTCGAGTACCTGTAGGGTATACCCATGTCAGTAGCCCATGAGTGTCCAGTGGAATCATAGATTTGACTGGGGACTTTTTGAAGCCTTTCGAGTGCCTGAACGAGTGTATTTCGACTGTTTTATTTGTGTCATAGGGATTGTTGATGTATGTGCCTGATATAACCAAAGTATCGGTATCAGTTAACCACCTTAGGGTGAAACAAAGCAATCTACTCGAACCCGAGTCCCCGGACTTGAATCCGGAAAAGTGCTGGTGTAATTCGTCTCAAGCCGCGGAGGTCTTACAGGAGTCGAATTCCAGTTATATGGGTGTGAGCACTCGACGCGTCCGTCAAGGCATGTTCATCATACCAGTAGGCACGGATACATTTCTGGTAGTGTGCAGCTAATGCGTTGCCAAGCCTTATTCAGGTCTTACCTTCACGCTGTAAGCGCGGCATCCAAATTTTATCATCGCGGAGACGATTCGGGTGACCCAGGAGACACAGTCTCCTTGTAGGGAAAAATTATGAGGCGGTGTCGCCATGATCTTCGAGTGTGGATGTTATCAACACACAATTTTTGTGCAAATAGTCATAGGGTGCGCGACCAGTGCTCCCTATGGGAGTAGCCCCCGAGTGCCTGGTTGAGTCGAAGACTCAGGCAGGGACTAAAGAAACTTTTGCGACTGCTGTTGTCTTTTGCTTGCTTGTTTCAGTCGAATTTGTTTCCGGCGCTCCCTATGGGAGTAACCCATGTCCAAAATCGAATCGTATTTCGAGTGGTTGGGTTTTGCCTTTGATTGTCCATGTTCCTGCAAAAAGGAAAAAAAATCATAGGGTGCGCGACCAGCGCTCCCTATGGGAGTCGCCCCCGAGTGCTTGGTGGAGTCGAAGACTCAAGCAAGGACTAAAGTAGTCGAAGTTTTCCGCTGCATAGCTTTGATGACGTTAGTGCTGATGCTTTTATAACCTCAGTTGCCCGCGTGAGCGAATTTGACGGGACGTGACGAGCAGTGGGTCCCACTTTCTGACTTTGATTTGACTGGGAGTGCATAATCTTTATTTTAACTGCGTCTCCTCGATTTCCGCACGTAATGGAGTAGTGGAGGGACGGTTCACACTTCCACTCCTCCATGTGTCCAGCACGATGCTTGCCACGCATCTAGTAGGGTTTTTCTGAGCCGTTCGATTGCATCTTTCAGGGGTTAAGTAGCGGCGCTGCGACGGTAATTTTCTCATCTGTTCTCATTCATCTTTGCTGCCATCGCCATTGCCGCTGCTCCTCTGCTTTTCTCTACGCTTGTTTCTTCCACGACACTGGACCAGCTCCGCTCGTTTCCAAGCTACTTTCTTCGTTCGCATTGCCGTCGCGCGATGGGGAAGAAGAAGGGAGGCGTTGCTGCTGATTCCGCGGCCACCGTTGCCGCGATGAAGAAGAAGGGCGGCTCCGCCGCTGCGGGCACCAGTACCGCCGCTGGTGGGAAGAAGAAGGTCGTAGACACCCGCGTCACGAATGGTGCGTGGCGCCCCTCCATCATCAAGGCGTCTGATCTCTGTCTTCTTCGCCAAGACGGAGTACTGTCCGCCGCAGTCGCCGACGCGCGCGTCCCCAGCGGTGAGCCAATTCCTGCTCCTCCCACTGGTTTTCGAGTGATGTTTTTAGCATTCATCATTCGCAGTCTCTCCTTGCCTCTTCACCCCTTTTTTAGGGGTCTCCTTTGTTTCTATGGGCTTCAGCTCCATCAGCTGTCCCCTAATTCCATCCTCCATATCTCTTGCTTCATCACTCTCTACGAGTGCTGGCTCGGAATCGAGCCACACTTTGGCCTCTTCAAATTGAAGCGCCAATCTGCATCTGGCTCTTTAGTCTATGATGTAGGTGGTTGCAGAATTCACGTCGACCCATCTGCCACCTACTTCGACATCAAGCTCATGGGGTCCGTCCAAGGATGGAGGGATAAATGGTTCTACATCCGCGATGAGAAGGTGAATGGTGAGCACTTCGGACTCGCGCCCTTCGATCCCGCGACGCCATGCAGGAGGATGCGCTCCTGGAAGAATGTTGTCATGCCTGGCGAGTCCGCGGAGATAGATGTGCTGTACAGGTGTGTATGCGACCTTAAGAGTCGCATAGGCAAAGAGGAGGGAGGCTACGCTCTCATCCGCACTTGGCTGCACCGTCGCGTCCAGCCCCTGCAAGCCAGAGTCCACCCCATGTTTCAGTGGGCTGGCACTGATGATCCTACTCGCGTGTCTACCGATGGCATGTCCGCGAGTGAGGTGGACAAGAGGGTTCGACTGGTCACCAAGTACACCGTCAAGGATGTGCTCCCCAGTGAGCCAGTTGTTCCTCCATTTGATGCTTCGAACCCCCCTCCTGAGGTATAGTTGTGCTACGCAGTAGCTGAATTTGTCAATTGCCTTTTCTGTTGCTTACTTGCTGTTGCTGAATTTTGTTGTCTGCATGCAGGATTGGGCGGTGTCGCCTTGTATGCCCCCTCTCCCTGAGGGGATTATTCCTCGCAAAGCCTTGGAAGAGGATGAGTCTGAGTCGACTGTCCCTTCTGATGTGGAGGAGGAAGCCCCCGAGTCCGATAGTCCGGATACAAGCAAGCATTCGCGTAGCGAGGATTCCGACGCGTCTTCTCCTTCGACTCTAGAATGTCCAGGTGTTGGTGCGGAGTCGCCAATTCCTGCTGTTCCTGTGAGCGCCGTGGCACCATCTTCTCGCAAGAAGATGCGATTGCCCAAGGAGTCTTTGTCAGAGTCGGGGGAAGCCACTTTTGACTTTGACAAGTTTGATTGGTAAGTTTTCTAGTTCGCTTGTTCTTCTCTGTTTTGTCCTTGTTGGCTCGTCTCGGAGTTTGCCCTTTCTCAATGTGGGTTTTGTCTTGCTGTCAAGAGGCGTCGTCATCTTCTGGCGACGTCCAATTTTTGTAGGAATCAGGAGTCGCGACCTCAAGGGCCAAGAAAGAGGTCGAGCGCGCTCCTTCCCCTCCATTGGCGGCCCACTCTGGGCACAACTCTTCCAGTTCTCCTCATGCAGGAGAGCATCGAATGGTTGCCCGGATGACGGTACAACAGACATCCTCGGAGTCATTGGAGGACCATGTAAGTGTAGTTTTTCTCCTTTTTAGTATTGCAGTCGATGTTATCTATTGCCTCTGCTGATTCCTTGCTGTGCGATAGCTCCTTGTGAAGGAAGCCACGCACTTGGCAGAGCAAGTGCTTGCGATGGGCCGCCAGCATGCGATGCTGGAGCCGCATCACCGCGTGGTTGAAAGTGAGTGTTCTACACTTCTTCTTCTTCGTCTTCTTCTTTTGATATAGTCGACTGATAGTCAACTTTTGTTTGTCGTGTAGCCGAACATAATGCCCTATTGCGTGACGCCACCACCTTGGAGAAGACACTTGCCGCGGCTGTGAAGGGTCGCGACGAGGCAATCGCAGCGCCTGACGAGGCACGGAAGCGTGAAGAGGATCTGCGTGCCTCCTTCGTGGCCAGGGAGAAGTTGTTCGAAGAGCAACTGTTCTAAATTGCCAAGGCCCTCTCAGGTACTTTGCTTGTGTATATTGTTATCCTTTTTTGCTTCGAATGTTTTTTCCAGTGGCGCTGATGTTTTGGTCCATGTGTGAATTTATGTACAGATGCTGGTGATTTGAGCTTCGACCCACAGGCCCTTCGTCGAGATGACGCTCTGGCGGGTGCACTGTCAGCAGTCAAAGACTGTAGCACCGCCGTGCAGGACACGCTCTCTAAGGCCAAAAGCGTACTCAGTCGCCTTCGGGAGGAGCTAATGCCCAAGGCGGAGCTGGTCGAGAATATTGACGAGCTGGTGGAGTCACTCACTGGAGGTGTGCCTTCCAGTTTCAAGAACTCCCTCCGGACGGCCGACGCGTCCATGTCACTGGCCATGGTGTAGGCCCTCGGAGTCGAGATCGATCCTGCCGCGGTGTCGAAGGCGATGTCTGTTAGCGCGGACGGCCAGCAGGTAGTCTTCGCTCCTTTCGTGACTGCCTGTGGCAAATATGGCATCATCTGATAAATACTGTTGCGAAGTACTCTGAGGAGCTCCAACGTGCCAAGAAGGCGGTGAAAGCTTCGGCATCAGGGGCCGGCGGAAAGTCAGTGGCATCTGATACTGCCACGGACTTGATGAAGCCCCCGAAGGCGTCGAAGTCGAAGAAGCCAGTTGCTCCTTAGTTAGCTTTGTAATAGTTAATTAGTTTATGTCCTTATGTTTAAGAACATGCCTGCTGGCGAGTGTATTTGCTGATACTTTTGCTAGTCTTGAATGCATCTGATCCGTTTGTCTGTTTGTTGATTTGGACATCTTATTTGCTTCTATCTTGACTTGTGGTAGGGTACATCGAGTGATCCTTTGAGGGAAACTCAGGACTCGCCGACCCTTGATGATACCGTGGCACCGCCGCATTCTAGGGTAGATGAGATGTCCTTGCTTTCGCGACTGCGTGACCGCGTGAAGCAGCTAGAGCGTGAGTTGCCCGTGCTCCGCGGTAATGCGGATGTATGGAAGTTGAAAGCGGAAAAAGCCGCCGCCCGAGAGCAGTATCTGCTTGGTGAGGTGACGCAGTTGGGCGACCAATTCAAATGTTAGTTTGCTTGTTCTCATCTTTTCCTTGTAGTCACTTGCAGTTGTATGTTGTACTCATGCTGCTGTTGCTGCTTTGTGTAGTTGTCAGCGCACGTCATCCGCAGGAGGAGAAGGATAGAATTGCCATTCGCATGCATGACCTTAGCCAGGAGCAACTTCAAGAGAGTGGATACTTCTAGGTAGATCATGATCGTGCGACTGCGCTGGCGACCCTGCAGGATCGTGCATCACGAGTGCTGCTCTTTCTGAAGAAGTCGCAGTCATGCTTGAAGAACATTTATCGGGCGATGTTCCCGCTGGATGATACTCCATCAAGCTTGCTGGCCCTCCTTGCCAAGTTTCAAGATCTGTCCGCGGTTCACGAGTGCGTGAGGCAACAGTTGGTGGCTGGTGCCAATGCTGCTCTGTCAATGGTGCGACTTCATAGGCCAGACGTAGATGTTGTGGCAATTGCGTCTAGGCCGCCTGCACCACCAGCAGGTTCTGCCTGGAATATGGTGCCGCACTACCAGACAGTGGATCACCCAGCAGAAGAGATCGTCGACTTCTTTGAGGAACAAACCAATGTTCTCCTGCTGCAGTAGTAGCCTAGTTTGTATCCTGCACATAAGTGTACTTGTGTTGTAAAGTTCGTATAAATGTTGTAGATAATTTATTGTCGAATATGAATAAAGAGCTTTGTTAGTATGGGGTGCGTTGCACTATGCGAGTCCTTTTCGTTAGCCTGGCCATGCTCTTATCTCAGTCCCTTGTCAACCTGTCAGGTGCGTTGCAGCTGGGTTGATGTTTAAGGGTTTCGATTGATGTACCAGCTACTCAGGATATCGCGTTTTGGTTCGAAGAACAGATGTGTATAGTGTGGCACAGCCCCCGAGTAGATAAATTGAAAAAGTAAAGGAGAACACAAATTTTTGGGGCACTTAGCTTTTATTTATTCGAAGAACAGTGCGAGGTACAATGTGTGGCTAAGTAGCCTTGGCTAAGTAGCCTTATTTGCAATGTAAAAGTAAAAACGACTAGGGGTAGAAGCGTCGCAGTTGTGCGATGTTCCAGGGGTTGGAGTATGTGACTCCTGTCTCTAAATCTTGAAGGCGATAGGCGCCACCTGGGATTACTTCTGTAATCATGTACGGTCCTTCCCAGGGGGACTCGTTCTTGAGATGCCCCTGCTGCTTCAGTCGCAGGACCAGGTCGCCTTCGACGAAGGATCTGGGGCGAAGCCTTCTACTGTGGTAGTTGCGCAGGTTCTGCTGGTAGATCGTGGATCTTTCCACGGCGATTTCCCTTGCCTCGTCAAGGAGGTCGACGGAGTCTTCGAGTGCGAGGGATGACTCTTGTTCGCTGTAAGCGACCACGTGCGATGCCTTGTACCGTACCTCGGTGGGTAGTACTGCCTCTGCTCCGTGCACCATAAAGAATGGCGTATAGCCCGTGGCGCTGTTTGGAGTTGTACGTAGGCTCCAGAGTACGGATTGCAGTTCATCCGGCCAGCAACCCGCGGCTTGTTCGAGTGGCCGGAGGAGTCCCTTCTTGATGCCGCTGCAGACGAGCCCTTTTGCTTTTTCCACCTGACCGTTAGTCTGTGGATGCGCTACAAAGGCGTAGCTGATGTTGATCCCGAGGTTCTCGCAGAATTCATGGAACTCCTTGGATGTGAAGTTCATCCCGTTGTCGGTGATGATGCTGTGCGGCACTCCGAAGCGGTAGACGATGGACTCGAAGAACTTGACTGCACTGTCCCCTGATTGGTTGGTCAATGGCATGGCCTCGATCCACTTGGTGAATTTGTCGACTGCGACCAACAGGTAGACGTAGCCTCCTCGTGAGGACCTTGGAAGTTGGTCGACCATGTCGAGCCCCCATTGCGCGAAGGGCCAGGCCAATGGGATTGGCCGTAGCTCTGCGCCTGGTGCGTGTGGCTTGTCCACGAATCGCTGGCAAGCGTTGCATTTTTGGACTATGTCCTTGGCGTCGCCCATGGCTGTAGGCCAGTAGAATCCAGCTCGTAGAGCTTTGGCAACTAAGGCGCGACTGCCGGCGTGGTGCCCGCATGTCCCTTCATGGATGTCGAGGAGAACTGCTTTTCCATCGGCCATGGAGATGCATCATTGGAGTACTCCTGTGATGCTGCGTTTATACAGTTCACCGTTGATAACAACGAATGCCTTGGATCGTCGCGCGATGTGCCGTGCATCTGTCGGATCGTACGGTAACCTCTTGCTGAGGAGGTACATGATGTACGGCTGCGTCCAGGATTGTTCAATCATCATGACGCTCATAGGTCCCTCGAGTCCTGTGTCCAGCTCCAAGTCATCGAGTGTTGTTGGCTCATTGGGTGGCGTAGCCCTGAGTCCGTTGCTGTGCTTATTTTCTTCTCTGCGGCCTTTGGCTTGATGGAGCGTTCGCAGATGCGCTCGAGAAATACCCCAGGTGGTATGGGGGCGCAGGTAGAGCCTATGTTGGCAAGTGTGTCCGCCTCTTCGTTGCTTTCGCGACCTACGTGCCACAGCTCGCAACCGTCGAAGTCTCCTTGTGTGTATCGTAGAGGTCGCAGTACGCGATCATGTTGTCATTCAGTGCGTCGCACTCATGCATTGTTTGGTTGACGACCAACTTGGAGTCGCCGTATATGATGAGCCTCTTGGAGCCGCAGGCTTTTGCCATCCTCATCCCGTGCAACAGGGCCTCATATTCAGCCTCGTTGTTTGAGGCTGTGAACTGCATTCGCAGGATATACTTCAGTTTGACCCCTTGAGGTGATGTCAATATGACACCTACGCCTGCTCCGTATTTCCGCTTGGACCCATAGAAGTGCATTGTCCAGAGGTAGGACATATCTGGCTTGTCCGGGAGCTGGTTCTCCATCCAGTGCACAAGGAAGTCCGGGAGAACTTGCGACTTGATTGCGTCGCGCTTTTCGTATGTGATGTCTCGTGGAGACAATTCTATTCCCCAAAGTGTGACTCGCCCCGTGGCGTCGGGGTTATTGAGGATATGACCCAACGGGGCGTCGTTGACCACCACGATTGGGTGTTCCTGGAAGTAATGGCGCAGTCGCCGGGCGATCATAAAGACGCTGTACGCCAGCTTCTGGTAGTGTGGGTACCGCTGTTTTGTTGGCATGAGGACCTCGCTGAGGTAGTATACTGGGCATTGTACGCCGTGGACCTTGTTTTCCTCAGCTCGCTCGATGACGAGCACTGTGCTGACCACCTATTTGGTGGCGGAGATATATAGCAACAGTGGTTCTCTTTCTCGTGGGGTCACCAGTACTGGTGAAGTGGATAGCAAGCGCTTGAGGTCTTCGAATGCTTCTTGCGCTTAAGCGGTCCACTCGAATTTTTCAGTTTTGCGGAGGAGTTGTAGAAGGGCAGCGCGTTTTCGCCCATTCGACTGATGAATCGACTGAGGGCCGTGATTCGTCCAGCCAGCTACTGGACGCCCCTTATGTTTTTCGGCTTCTCCATGGCCAGTATGGCTATTATCTTCTTCGGTTTTGCCTCGATTCCCCTCGCGGAGATGAGATACCCAAGTAGCTGCCCAGATGGTACGCCGAAAGCGCATTTGTCCTGATTGAGTTTGATCCAGTAGCGGTCGAGATTGGCGAAGGTTTCGCGCAAATCGTCGATTAGAGAGGCTTCCTCCTTGGTCTTGATTACTATGTCGTCGACATAGACTTGGATGTTGCGACCCAGTTGTTCCTTGAGGCAAGCCTGCATGCACCGCTGGTAGGTGGCTCCCGCGTTCTTTAGCCCGAAGGGCATTATGTTGTAGCAGAACACACCAAGGGCGTTGTAAACGCTGTTTTCTCTTGATCTTCCTCCTTCATTCGAATTTGATTATAGCATGAGTAGGCGTCGAGGAAGCAGAGGCGCTCGCATCCCACGGTGGAGTCGATGATCTGGTCGATCCGTGGCAACGGAAAGTGATCCTTTGGGCAGTGCTTGTTCAGAGAGGTGAAGTCCACTCACATCCGTAGGATATCCGTGTCCTTTTTTGGTACCAGCACCGTGTTGGCGAGCCAGGTGCTTTCCTTGATCTCGCGTATGAACTTGGCTTCAAGGAGTCTGTTGATCTCCATTCCAACTGCATGCGCCCATGGCTCAAACAATCGCTGAATTGTTTGCTTGACTGGCCTTGCGTTGGGGTTGATGTTGAGTGCGTGCTTGGCGAATTCCCTGGGAACTCCTGGCATGTCCGCAGGACACCAGGCGAAAATTTCCCAGTGCTCACGGAGGAATTCGACGAGCGCGAGTTCCTATGCGGTACTCAAGTTGTTGGCGATGAGGGCGGTCTTGGTGGGATCCAATGGGTGGACTTGCACTTTCTTTGTGTGCACAAATGAGTCGAAGGAGAGATCAGGTGAGCTTGGCCTGCTCAGGGGAGGCAGACTGTTGTCTGTCGTCTCCTTCAATCTCGCGAGTTCCTCCTGCATGCCGAAGGACTAGGAGATTCTGTTGAATTCCCTGTCGCAACTATCAGATCGCTCGAAGCTCCCGTTGATCGTGATGACGCCATTGGGACCTGGCATTTTCATTTGCAGGTAGGCGTAGTGGGGCACTGCCATAAACCTAGCAAACGCGACGCGCCCGAGGATGCAGTGGTACTATGAGGGCCAGTCGACAACCTCAAAGTCGATGCGTTCGCGCCGGAAGTTCTTCGGTGTGCCGAAGATGACGTCGAGGTTGATTTTGCCCAGGGGGTATACGCCTTTTCCTGGGACGATGCCGTCGAACGTTGTGTCCGATGCCTCCAGGCAAGTTAGAGGGATTCTCATTGCTCGCAAGGTACTCGCGAATATGAGGTTGATGCCACTCCCACCGTCCATGAAGACGTGACTCATGTCAAAGCCTCCGATTTGCGCCTCGAGTACGAGGGGGCAATGGCCTGGACGAGGTATCTGAGGCGGATGGTCGCGCTTGTCGAAGGTGATGCATGACTCGCTTCCACTGAGGTACTCAGTGGTGGTGGGTGGCGAGTGCGTGGCCAAGTTGACTTGGCGAGTGATGGCCTTCTGCACCCTGTTGGAGGGGCGTCCCTTTTGGATCATCATGGTGCCCATGGCTCATGGGTACAGTTCGCCTCCGTGGTGCTGGTCCGGTGCAGCTGCATTCGGAGGCGGCCCAGGTGGCGGTGGCGGTGCGCCATGTGCCACGGCGCCTGGAGCGGCTCCGTAGCCTCTTTCGACTACATTGCGGTTCATCCGAACCAATCCCTTGTGTAGCTTTAGGAACTCATGGTAGTCCTTGAGGAGGTGGCTGGACTTTCTCTTGCCGTAATGCTTGTCGATGTAGAAGTGTACCGTGCATGGCCCGGACAGTTTGTCCTCGATGGAGTTCGCGGGTGCCTCATCGTGAGTGCGGCGTTGCCACACTTGCGTGGTTTTCCCGGAGTCGCGGTATCCGTGGCTACGGTATCCGCTGTTGTGGTTATCGTCGCGTCTATCGGCGTAGCCGGCCGCAACCATGTTGACGTCGTTGCGGTCATCGTAGATGCGCATGCGGCGCTTGCCTCGGCGGTCGTGTCTACGTTCGAGTTCCACCTCCTCATCGGAGTGAGCACGATTCTTCACCGAATCTTCTCCATCGGCCCACTGATTCGCGATCTCCATCAGGTGGTCGATGGTCTGGGGCTTTGAGCGGCCCAACTCCTCCCTGAGTTCTAGGCGGCGGACACCACTATTGAATGCGTCAATCGCGCGGTCTTCCGAGATGTTCTCTGCGGAGTTCTTGATGATGGACCACCTTTGGATGTAGGAGCGTAGGGATTCGCCAGATCTTTGCTGGCAGCATCTCAGCTCTTCGATTGATGCGGGTTGCTTGTATGTGTCCTTAAAGTTGCGCACAAAGCTGTAAACCAGCTCATCCCAACTACGAATGGATCCGCGTGGGAGGTTGTTGAGCCATGCTCCGGCGGCGCCCTGCAGCTGTAGCTGCAAGCATTGCATGGCAGTGCTTCGACTGCCTCCGTGGAGTCTGACGGAGGAGATGTGGTCTTCTAGCCAGATCTTGGGGTCCTGTAGGCCATCAAACTTCGGGTTCTCTGATGGTAGTTTAAACCCTTTAGGCATTTGCTTCTGCCTAATGGATCTGCTGAAGCATCTGGCACCGCAGAGCTCCCCGTCTTCTTCTTCCGTGTTAGTCGACCGAGCATGTCGTGCCCTTGATTTGTCGATCTTGCGCTGCGTGAGGTCGTCACACGCATCATAGTCACGGTCGTGGTGCCGTGAGCGGCGGCGTCGAGACAGGTCATGACTGTCATCGCTGGACGAGGGCGAGGAGTAGCGCTTTGCTAGCGCTTTGCCCTTCTTTGGGTCTGGTGTTGGCTCCTTGTCAAGGGCGGCCTCGATTAATCCCAAGCCCGCGATCGTAGATCGGTGCATGGCGGTTCGGGGATCTCCAGCTGGCGGCTGGTTGTTGAGGAGGTACATGGTGGCCGCTATCACCGCAGCCTGCGGCATCCTGGGGACCACGTTGCCCCGCATATCGACTGTCATAGAGCCGAAGTCAAGGACTTTTGCGGCTTCTATGCGTTCTTGCTCGGTGAGATGGGCCATCTGCGATTGCCTCTTCTTGGCGAGGTACTCGTTGCCCCTTGAGGAGGATCCTCTATAGGAGGAGAGCCCATGGCGACGAAGGCTCGATTCGTCTGCTGCCTTTTTACGCGCTTCGAGTTGCACGATTGTTTGTAGTTGGCGCTTGAATTCTTCCTTCAGGAGCCAGTGATAGCCCATCAGCAAATCTTGCGGGGATCCGAAGGGTAGAGGAGCGCCTCGCGGCATCGATCCCATTCTTGCTCGTTGAGCTTGATCACGACGCGTTCGCCGGTTTGCTCATTGAGTATGCTCGGAGGTTCGACTGCTCCTCCATTGTTGACGGGGGCGCGATTACCACCGTTACTGCTGTTGCCACCATTGCCACCGTTGCCGGCGTTGGGTGGGTCGGTGTCGTTACCAGGATTGCCACCATTGTCGCGATTGGTAGAGGTATCGCCTGCGTTGATGATGTCACACATGAAGTGATTGGGGAAGCTGTTGCTTCCACAACTCTCAGATTCGGAACTGTAGGTTCCATCCTCAGTGCCCAGATCGCTCAGATCGGAGTCGCGACTGCTGTCACTAACCGTGTTCTTGACTGCTGCCGGGGCGTTGAGCTCGCTGAGGGTGCCGATCGCTGGAGGGAACCATGATGCTGGGGCAATCGCCGGCGCTGTTGGCTGATCAGGCATGCAAAGCATGCCCATCTGACCAACTTGGAAGTGGAAGCTCCTGATCGCCAGGCTGATTCCGTCACCCATGGACTCGAAGGCTAGGCGAGTGGCCGGCATGTGGGCGGTGAAGTCGAACGCGCCAAAGAGCTGGCGAATCTCCGCTGTTGCGGAGTTGTAGATCGCAGTTGATGGGCCGAAGAAGCCACAACATCAGCACTCCCAATTCCCACGGACGGCGCCAATTGACGAGGGTTTAACTCATCAATGCCCATTGTTATGGACTTGGGTTTTGGAGAAGGAGGGAGCGCTGGAGACATCTATCGGCTAGCAAACAAGCACACATGGGACAAAGATTTACCCAGGTTCAGGCCTCGTAGAGGTCCCTACTCCTGCTTGTCTGCTCGTGGAATTATCGAAGGAACCAAAGGTTACAATGGTGCGCAGATGCAATCTAGCGAGGGTTGTGGAAACTAGGGTTGCGTGTGTCCTCCTCGCCACC
Organism: Avena eriantha; assembly: GCA_910589775.1. NCBI lineage: Eukaryota > Viridiplantae > Streptophyta > Magnoliopsida > Poales > Poaceae > Avena > Avena eriantha. Next base: position 87,647,271 of record OU342745.1, read on the forward strand.
CCCTCCTAGCCTTTATATAGATAGGCTAGGTCTCGGGTGGCAGGTCGAGTCGGTTACAAATTAGGGTTTTACCCTTCAAACTTTCTATCTTTAACTTCTTCTTGTTCTTCAAGCAATCGAGAGTCCGTAGGTTACTCGAATCCTTCATTTGGGCCTTGGCGACACCGTGGGCCTGTATGTATTCAAACCGTATATACCAAGCTCGAGTACCTGTAGGGTATACCCATGTAAGAGAGAGTCAATAAAATCTTAGAAGATATGTTGAGAGCTTGTGTGTTAGAATATGGATCAAAATGGGAAGATTGTCTGTCTTTCGCAGAATTCTCATATAACAACAGTTATCAAGCCAGTTTGCAAATGGCACCATTTGAGTTCTTATACGGAAGAAAGTGTCGTACCCCTTTGAATTGGTCGCAAGTAGGAGAGAGTCAGATTTTTGGACCGGACATTCTCCAAGAAGCTGAAGAGAAGGTTCACAAAGTCCGTGAGCACCTCAAGACAGCCCAATCCAGACAGAAGAGTTATGCTGACAAGAGAAGGAGAGACTTGACTTTCAATGTCAGAGATTTTGTGTATCTCAAGGTTTCACCATTGAAGGGAACCCAACGTTTTAGTCTGAAAGGAAAGTTAGCCCCCAGATTATGCCTAGAAGTGCCAGAGAAGACCGAAGTTTTCAAGAACATCGATCACCGAGCTGTTGATATCAACAAGGATCTGACGTACTGTGAAGTGCCCATCCGTATCTTGGAGGAAGCCTACAGAACCACCAGGACCCGGAGTATCATATTTCTCAAGATCCAATGGAGCAACCATACCGAAGAAGAAGCCACTTGGGAGCGAGAATATTACATTAGGACCGAGTTCCCAGATCTCTTTAGTTCCTAGTTTTCTTTCTTAAATCTCGGGACGAGATTTTGTTTAAGGGGGGAAGGTTTGTAACATCCCAAATCTTTAATCAAGGTTAATCAAGATCCAAACTACCCAATTTAGGGTTAACAAAACCTTTTTCCATTTAAAATCTTTAAGCATTCATATGTGTGTGCATTTAAAATAGGAGTTGTTTGAAATTCCATTATTGTTTATTCTAATGGTTGTAAAATGGTTCTATGATGAATGTCACATCATCTAGATCATTCCCAAGCAAAAACCAAAGAAAATAAATCAAAAAGAATTAAATAAAGGAAATGGTCACTTTTGCCATTTTCATCACCTAGCCCACTTTCGGTATTCCTAGCACTCAAATTCCAACAGAAACAATTGTGGATCTTTGCACCCCTTGCTAGTACAAGTAGTGATGTGCCAAGGCCCACTTTGTGATCTCCCAAATACATTCAAACTCTAATTTTAAATGACATTTGCAAATGGAATCTAGTTCATATGTCTAGATCACACTTTTTCAAAAACCACTCAAATGAATTCCATTTGAAAAATCCTAGCAACCATAGATGTTTAAGCATGTGACAAACCACTCCACCAAAATTAATTTCAAAATTCCAAACTTATTTTCTTTCGGCCATTTTGTCAAACACTTGGCAGGCACTGATCACACTCTAGATCAGGCTCACTGTTTCTACAGGGTTTTGCCAGCCAATTTCACCCCATTTAATCCCTCTGTCCCTCTTTGATCTAACCAACAGCAACTATCCCATCCCCTAGTCCCTAGAGCCAGTGCCACGCCGCACCGAGGACATGATCGCCGGCCAACCTTGCCAACGCCTCAGCAGACTGCCAGCCCCTCAGCGCCACTCCAGGAAGCAAGGCGTGACCTCATCGCCGTCCACGGTCCACCCCACGACCACTGCCACGCCCTGGACCACCAAGGGAAAGCCCCGCACTATCCTCTCTACGTCGCGCCAGAGCACGCCAGAGCGCCATCACTGCCAGCACGCCACACGCCGCGCCTCGACACCAGACCGCGCGCGCCTCTCCACCTTGACCACCTCACCCCGCCAGACACGGTCGTACCCCGCCGCGTGACCCACACTCACCAGGAACCGTTTCAAGCATCGCCCCTGTCTCCTAGAGCACACGATGCTCCCGACCATTAGCCACCGCCCCTAGCATCGCCATAAAGCCGTAGAGGACCGCCAGGAGGCAAGCCACCGATCGCCTATGCCGCCCATGCCGATAGCACCCTGTATCGTCGTCACCGACGAGCTCGCCGTCGTCACCGACGAGCTCGCCGTCGTCACCGACGAGCTCGCCGTCGCCCCCTCGGTCCCCTCCTCGATCCTATATAAGGAGGCCTTCCCCAGCCTCAATCGCCACACCATTCAACTCGCCTCTCACCACCAGTCCTTCCCCACCTCTCGCCGGAGTAGCTCGAGCAGCCAGTCACCAGAATTGAGCCGGAGACAGCCGCAGTAGAGGAGGAGACGCTGCCGTTGATTTCATCCACCCCAGCCTCTGCCGCGACTTTGCCTGAGTCCGCCATCGTCGTCTTGTTCGTTTGCCTGCCTCGCCGCACTAGCTGGAGCCTCGGTACGTCCCCACTACACCCCCACCGAGCTGCTAGGGTTCAACCTCGCCGGCGACGAGTCTGTCGTCGACGATAAGCCCCAGCCGTAGATCTGCATTCTAATCCTACGATCCATCTCGCCCCGTACCGCTTCGCGTGTAATGAGCCACTAATAGGCGGGACCCCCCTGTCAGCAGTTCTCAGCGCTGCAGAGTGAATTTGGGCCGGCCCGTTAGTGTTCCCGCGCAACCCAGTTAATTCAAATTTAGATTTTTCGTTTTTAGCTGAAACCCAGTTCTTCCCTTTAGTTTGAAAATCAATTCATAGAGTTATACAAATCCAAATTGAGTGATTACAATTTTTTTGGAAAGCTAATGAAAATCTCTATCCAAGCCCGTTGGATCTAAATCATTTAAAGTTAGATATCTCTCCTAGTAAAAATAACAAGACAGAAGCTTTTGCACATTCAAACATTTTTCTAAAATCAACCATAATAGATTTTGAGTTGATTCCAACTCTCAAAAATCACATTTATCCATACCTATATGAATATGTAGTAATATTAAGGTTTGCATGCAGTGACTTTGGACTAGTACCAAAATAATGCTGTATAGGCATTCATAGTCACTTTAAATCATTAATTATTAAACTTGAACTTATTAAAATGTGATCCAACCCGTAAATCACATTCCCATATGTTAGAATATGTGGTGATGACATGTATCCACATGATCCCATATTTTAAATGGAGAATATTAAATCTTAGTTAATTTCAATGAGTAGAAATTACTTTTCTCAAATAAAATAAATGAAGCTAGTTCATTAAACCTTGTGATGTTTGTGATGATACTAGATCATCAAATGTGTGCCTTAGTGTGCTAAGTAGACTAGTTAAGTATTGTTTGGTGATTGTGTATTTTGTATGTATTTATAGACGATAGTACCGACCAAGTCTTCGAGGAGGAGGAGTTCTACCAAGAGGAGGAGGAAGAGAATTTCAACCACTACACCAACCAAGGCAAGCTAGCATTATACAAGTTAACAATGCAAGATAACACTTGCAAGCCATCATTAACAATGCAAGATAAACCTTGCAAGCTAGATTACCTAAGCAAATGCATTAGGCATGCCTTGGTTATACTTTTGACTATTACCTACTCCAAGTTTTATTTACAAGCTTTACTTCCTTTACTTTACCAAAGTTCTTTACTTTGTTTATAGATAGCATAGAGAGTATAAAACTTGAACTATCTAGTTAGACTTAGATGTCATTCTATGGCATGAGATTGATATTAGCATCCCACATTAGTGAACACTCTTAACTTAGTAGTTTAGAGCTCAACCAAAACTTGAGAACTTTATATGGGAATACTTGGTGAAAATGACTTGTGAAAATCTTGGAATGATGAGTCATTCTATTGAGATGTTTTGACATGTGTTGAGAAACACAAATGGTTTATGATGAGGATGAAAATGTTGAGGCATGAGCCTTAGCCCTTTTATAAAAACTGATGGATGGGTTCAGATGCGATACCATTCCAATTTTACCGTACAACCACAATACCTGAATTGGGTAAGGCTTAGCCGGAAGTTTATATGCATTAGTATTAGTTCCCTCGTGGGAGAGGTTTGAGCTAAGGCTACCTCTCAATGTTGTCCACCTATGTAGTGCCCAGGATGATAGATGGTCAAGGCTGGGAGGCCAAGCTCATAGGAGAGGTGCTTATACTAGAGTGTGTAAAGGAAAGGTTATGTTTTATTATCTGCATACTAAGTATGATGATTCAGGGTTATCCCTGATAGATGTATCGAATCTTGTGGTGAAAGTGTCCCACCTCTACAGAGTGTCAAACTATTTGAATAGCCGTGTCCGCGGTTATGGACAGTTGGAGTGGCCATACTATTCCGTTGTCAGATGTTTTCAAAACGACTTATGAAATGAATTGTGACATGACTTGACCACAACAGAGTTGTGACTATGACAACTAAGTTCCCACTTAGGTGTTTTCAAACTTTATTTTATCTTTATTTGTTTATGAACTCAGCTTAGGTTCCAAAATTAACTTTGCAAATAGACTTAGAAGTTAGCATTCCTACTAGAACTATCTTACTTGTTAGTGGTAGTTTGCGAGTACTTAAAGAGTACTCATGGCTTTGTCCCTGGCTATTCCTATGGCCAGACTATGAGGAGGACTACCCTGAAGGAGGACAGCAGGACGGCTACGACAACTAGGATCATCTCCCATCGTCAGCATTGCCTGTGACACTAAAGATGGACCCCACCGCTATGCTATTTATTCCGCTACTTGATTGTACTAAGACTGGATCATGAGATCCTTTATTTCTGTAAGACCTTAAATGGTTTGTAATGGATGATGTACTGTGATATCCAATATGTTATGTCTTGCAAAAATGGTAATCCTGGGATTGCGATGTATGGCATAACAGGCATCTGGGATTAAAAATCCGGGTGTTGACAATGACCCACAAGTATAGGGGATCGCAACAGTCATCGACGGAAGTAAAACCCAATTTATTGATTCGACACAAGGGGAGCCAAAGAACATTTATAAGCCTTAACAACTGAGTTGTCAATTCAGCTGCACCTAGAAACAATCTTGCTCGCAGTAGTTGATCAGTAGCAATAGTTTTGTAGTAGCAATAGCAAAGTAATAGCAGTAGTAAAAGTAAAGACAGTAGTAACAATAACAGTAAATAGTAGGATTAAAGCGTGGTAGGCATAGGGATGGATGGACGGGCATTGCATGGACAAGATAATTCATATACCAATCAAGATATAGGGCATTTGCAGATAAATAAGGTAAAGCATCCAAGTACTAAATAATCATAGGCATATGTCTCATATATAGTCATATGTGCTGCTACATTGTAAATGTATCTATAATTTTTGATGTTCCATGCTTGGTTTTATCTACTTTCTTGTGTTTTGTTAACATTTTGGAGTACTTTTCATATGATTTCTTGGACTAACCTATTAACAAGAGCCACAGTGCCAGCTGCCTGTTTTCTACTGTTTTTGGTTCTAGGAAAGTCAGAAAATGAATATTCTCGGAATTGGACGGGACAAAAGCCAAAGTGCCTATTTTTCCGGAATACATCAGATGCCAGAATACGAGACATAGAAGGGCTGGGGGCCGGCCACACCACCTGGCCGTGTTGCCAGGCCTGGCCCGCGCCAGGGGGTGGTATGGCCGACCCCAACAACCCCTCGGCCTCTCCTTCCGCCTATATATTGCCGTCGGGACGAAAACCCTAAGTACCCGATCAAAAATCCACGAAAGAGTCTGTTGCCGCCGTCATCTCCATCCCTAGATCGGGAGGGATATGAAGCTCTTCCCGTCACCCTGCCAGAGAGGGAAATTCACCCTGGAGGTCTTCTTCATCATCATGCAAGCCTCCGGTGTGATGCGTGAGTAGTTCATCTCTGGACTACGGGTCCATGTAGTAGCTAGATGGCTGGTTCTCCTCCTTTGTGCTTTCATGTCTAGATCATCTATTTGTAATTCTGCATGTTGTGTTTGCGGGGATTCAATGGATATTGAGTTGCTATTTCAGATTGATTATTGATTCTATCCTGTCTTTTTTATTTGTGATCTTGCATGCTTTCCGTTGTTAGTAGCTATCTTGGCCAAGTAGATGCTAGCAACTCCAAGAGTTAGTATTTATGCTCGATAGTGGGTTCATGCCTCTAGTAATCTGGGGAAGTGACAGAAATCTCTAAGGTACCAGATGTGCTGTTGCTACTAGGGAGAAAACAACAATCCTTTGTTCATAGAACAATCGTATTGTTTACTTTACACGCAATTCGTAAAGCAATAATTTGTTGCTTGCAACTTAATACTGGAGGGGGTTCGGATGATAACCCGAAGGTGGATTATTAGTCATAGATGCAGTTGGATGAAGGTCTATGTATAATGTTTTAATGCCCAATCGAATCTCAAAGGAGTCAAGATGATTAGTATATGCATGTATTGCTTTCTCGGTGTTTGTCAATTGCCCCGCTGTAATTTGTTCACCCAACATGTTATCTATCGTAAGGAGAGCCACCTCTAGTGAACTATGGATCCCAGTCCTTTCTTTCACATACAATCTACAAACTATTTACTGCTTTGTGTTTACTTTCTACAAACTTTTATTTCCTTCCATTCGATACGTTTAATCCTTTATTTTCAGCAAAACCGGTGAGATTGACTATCTCATCGCAAGTTGGGGATAGAGTTCTGTGGTTGTGTTGTGTAGATCTCCACGTTGCTACTAGCACCGGTAGTGCATCCTGCCAAGGCTCAGCTAGCAACACCTTTGAGGTGTTTCCTTGCTCCTACTGGTTCGATTAAACCTTGGTTTCATAATTGAGAGAAACTTGTTGCTATGCTCATCATACCTTCCTCTTCGGGTTCCCCAACGAGCTCTACATCAACACCGAGCCATCAAGCACTTTTCTGGCGCCGTTGCCAGGGAGTCAAGGACATTTTCACAAGGGGATCCCCTCATAACCAACCTCTTTACTTTGTTATTTTTGTTTTGCTTAGTTTTCTTTTTTGCTTTGTTTGCTTGTTTCTTTATCAAAAACACAAAAAAATTAGTTTTACTAGTTTGCTTTCTTATTTGAAAACACAAAAAATTACTTCCTACCTTAAGTTCCTTTTATGTCTAGCCGTGCTCCAGTCACTATGTCACCTGAGGAAATGATTTTCACTTTTAAACAAGGAATTGATGAAAGCTTCAAGGAAGCTTGGTCTAGAATCTTTGATCTACATGAAAAAACTGAGCCTAAAATGACTCAAAGCTTGTTCCTTAGCAGTTTTTACCTTGGAATTGCTCTTTGCTATAGATATGCTTTAGATGCTGTTGTGGGAGGATATTTCCTACAATGTAATGAGGATGATGCTATTAATGCTATAAAGAAATTGATCCTCACTTACAACTTGCCTAGGAAAACTGATATTTCTTTCGCAAGAATATTTGCTAGACTGAACACTCTTGAGACTAGCACTACTAGCCTAAAATATTGCTATAATACGCTTACGGAGCATCATAATTATGTTCCAATAAATTCTGAACTATCAAAGTGGCTCCCCACAGTAAAGATTGATATAAATACTGAAACTTTTCAAGCTCGTTGTGATATCATGTCTAAATTTTGTCTTATGCCCAAAGATATTTATGAATCTTTAAATCTTTGGGGGCTTACTGAAGAAGGAAAGGAAATATCTCTTGCTAATAATGCTACCATTTTACGTATTGGAATAGCTGAAGGATTGTTTACAAAGATCCTTGGGAAAATGATTTCTACTGATTATCTTGTTATTGAATGTGCAGGAAAAGGACAAATTACACTTGGAAGGTCCCTGTTAGAACTCCTTGGAGCAATAATAGATGTGGGAAAGGGGACCATGCACCTGTCTTCTCCACCAAACAATCATATTTTCCCCAAGGTTAAGAATAAAAGTAAGAGAGGTAAGGGCAAGAAATTTGGTTTTAATGCTTCTTCATTTGAGAACACTTGATTCTTTCTTGCTTCTTATGCCTAACTTAAAGGCGTTAAAGAAAAGTACTTATTTGGAGATAACCAAAAAGTTTTAGATGAGTCTTGGAAGTTATTACTTCAGTAATAACCGCTCCTTATCCTTTTTATTTGCTTTTTGTGCCAAGAGTAACCTCTAATGAGAGAGAAGTAATGATTGAGAAAGTTGCTGTCCCAAAAAGATTTCTATGGTTCGCCGTAAAAATTCGTGTAAAATCTCTGTAAGTCCTTTTGAGGCGTGAATTTTTGTGCTTCTGCCCCGGGTTGTTATCTAACTTCCGTGAGTTCAACACTTTTTGATTTGAGCAACAGAAGGTCTTCGAAAAAATTCGTCTTTACCTGCTGGTCTGTTTTAACAGATTTCTGCCATTCTCTGCATTTGCTTCTTGTTGGTTTCTTTTTTTGAGTTCTTTTCGGAAATTGAGCTTTTTGAGGGAAGTGCTTCAGTAGCTAGTGTTCTAATGGGAGTTTATTTGGTGTTAAAACTAAACCTTAAGGCTTATTATCTTGAGTGCACTAATGTTGCTAATAAAGATTGTGTGAAGTTTTGTATGAAGAATTTTTTTTGGTGTATGGAAGGAATGAGTAATGAGATGAAAGATGGACTAAATCTCAAGCTTGGGGATGCCACACGTGTCACCCCAAGAAATATCCAAGAATTACAAGCGTTAAAGCTTGGGGATGCCCAAGGCATCCCCTTCTTCATCAATAAAAATCCCAGGTTTCATCCAAACGCTTCATTTTTATTGTTTCATGCACAGTTGTGTTGTTCTTGGAGCGTCTTCTTTTTTGTGTTCGTTTTGGTTTTTCATTTGCTTTTGTTTTCTTAGTTTTATGAATAAATTGGTTGGACCCCCTCTTTCATACATTGGTTTTCAAATAGTTTGGTTTGGTTTGGAAAAGAGTAGGAAAGTTCATGCTTAAGTGTTAAAGAGAGCTTGTTTTTTACTATGGCATATGCTTTGTCATGCCATGCTTGATATTGTTTTGGATTTATGCTTAGTATTCTTTGCTTTAGCATGAATTGTTATAAACAATTGAGATTTCTTAATATGCCTTGGATGAATCATGCGTTGTTTTAGCATATTAAAGCATATTATTGTGGTATTCTCCTTTGATGCTTTATTTGGGTTGACTTGGCGCATGCTCACACCATGTTATGACTATCTCAAGTCACCATAGCCTTTATGATCCTTTAGTTTTCAACTTGTAGTATCACTTTATGCTTTGATCCATGCTGTTTTGGTCGCTCTGCATGATTATGGCCATTATTGCTCGCTTAGTTTGTCGCTCCCAGTCATTTGCTAGCCTCCACAACCAAGTATGAGTTCCACTCATGCATCCAACTCCCTAAACCAAGTTATTCCAAAGAGTCCACCATACCTACCTACTAGCTTATGCTATTCCAAGTGTATTCATGCTTTTGTTTACCTTCCAAATTAAACTTGTTATGAGAAAACTAGTGATCAAAGCTCTCACGAACTTGATGGCACACTTTTACTTTTTTTGCCCTTAATAAACTTGAACCATTGTGTCGTCTATGTTGTATATGCTTGCACTTATTTGTTGGGAATTAGCAGAACCATGCTATCATGGGGAACGCTTTCAACATTGCACTTGGTACTTTGTACCTAGTTGATATCATGCTCTTTTGTATATGGATGTCGTCGGTGTGAAATGAAAGGGGAGCTTGTAAGTCCATGGAGTTATGTATATGTGTTAGAGAAACACCTGGGCCGCTAGTCTAATCCATGCTGACATGGTGGAAACATGCAGCATAACCATAATGAGCTGTCTATGAAGCATTCTTCTTATAAAAAAAGAGTCCTATATTGAGAAAAAAGAGAAAAGAAAAAAAAGATATTATGAAAAGAGGAAAGAGAGAAAAAACAGCATATTCCCATGGTAAATAAGAAGATTGCTGAGATGCTCGTTGTCTGCTTGCCTTGTCATTTTGATATGGGGATTCTTCCGTATCATCGTGCAAGGGGTACCCTGTTGGCGGTTCTCTATGATACACATGTACTTACGATGACAAGAACTTACCGGTGACTAAACTTGAGTAGCATGAGGAGCGGCCCTCGTATTCAAGGGACATGAGATTTATAACTTATACTTGGTCAAGCATGTACACCATAGTTGGTTTACTTTAACCTTAATCACTTTAAGATGCTTATGATAGGGGCAATGATAGCTGAAAGCTATAAGTACCATAATTTTTGGAAGCTCTTTATGAAACTTGAATCTCTGCTCCCTTCTATGAAGGCCTTTCTTCCACCATTATATTGAGTCTCCACCTTCTACCTTTATGAACCTACTTTGAGAGCATAGTAGCCATTCTTAGTTCTATGTGCATTGTCCCAAGACTAGTTGATTAATGCATAACTTAATATTGCTTGTTTTAAACTATTTGTGTCTAGTCACTCTTATGAACTTTTAAGGTGTCCTATGCATTTATATTTGCTACTCTATGAGGGACAAGCAGAATACTATTATGGTATGTTTTCTTTATGTGAAACAGACAAACGTCTTGCAAAGCATTGTTATTCATGAATCTTTTGTTTGTGCCTTTCCATGTTGCATCATAGTTTCTTTGTCTTATTGCTAGAACTTTGTCTTTCATGTTATGATTGAAGTACTATGATCCTAGCTTTGAATGTGTTACAAATACTTTGATCAAGTCTTTGATGGTGCATGTCACCTCAAAAATTATTCATTCTTTTTATCACTTACCTACTCGAGGATGAGCAGGAGTTAAGCTTGGGGATGTTGCTACATTGTAAATGTATCTATAATTTTCGATGTTCCATGCTTGGTTTTATCTACTTTCTTGTGTTTTGTCCACATTTTGGAGTACTTTTCATATGATTTCTTGGACTAACCTATTAACAAGAGCCACAATGCCATCTGCCTGTTTTCTGCTGTTTTTGGTTCCAAGAAAGTCAGAAAATGAATATTCTCGGAATTGGACGGGACAAAAGCCAAAGTGCCTATTTTTCCGTAAGACATTAGATGCCAGAATACGAGACGGAGAAGGTTTGGGGGCCGGCCACATCACCTGGCCGCGTGGCTAGGCCTGGCCAACGCTAGGGGGTGGTTTGGCCGACCCCAGCACCCCCTCGGCCTCTCCTTCCGCCTATATATTGCCGTCGGGACGAAAACCTTAAATACCCGATCAAAAATCCACGAAAGTGTCTATAGCCACCATCATCTCCATCCCTAGATCGGGAGGGATCTGAAGCTCTCCCCGGCACCCTGCCGGAGAGGGGAATTCACCCTGGAGGCCTTCTTCATCATCATGCAAGCCTCCAGTGTGATGCGTGAGTAGTTCATCTCTGGACTATAGGTCCATGTAGTAGCTAGATGGCTGGTTCTCCTCCTTTGTGCTTTCATGTCTAGATCTTGTGAGCTCCGTTCATGATCAAGATCATCTATTTGTAATTCTGCATGTTGTGTTTGCGGGGATCCGATGGATATTGAGATACTATTTCAGATTGATTATTGATTCTATCATGTCTTTGTTATTTGAGATCTTGCATGATTCCCGTTGTTAGTAGCTATCTGGGCCATGTAGATGCTAGCAACTCCAAGAGTTAGTATTTATGCTCGATAGTGGGTTCATGCCTCTGGTAATCTGGGGAAGTGACAAAAATCTCAAAGGTACTAGATGTGCTGTTGCTACTAGGGAGAAAACAACAATCCTTTGTTCATAGAACAATCGTATTGTTTACTTTACACGCAATTCTTAAAGCAATAATCTGTTGCTTGCAACTTAATACTGGAGGGGGTTCGGATGATAACCTGAAGGTGGATTATTAGTCATAGATGCAGTTGGATGACGGTCTATGTATAATGTTGTAATGCCCAATCGAATCTCAAAGGAGTCAAGATGATTAGTATATGCATGTATTGCTTTCTCGGTGTTCGTCAATTGCTCCGCTGTAATTTGTATGGATCCCGGTCCTTTCTTTTACATACAATCTACAAACTGTTTACTGCTTTGTGTTTACTTTTTGGAAACTTTTACTTCCTTCCATTCGATACGTTTAATCCTTTGTTTTCAGCAAAACCGGTGAGATTGAAAACATCATCGCAAGTTGGGGACAGAGTTCTGCGGTTGTGTTGTGCATGTCTCCATGTTGCTACTAGCACCGGTAGTGCGCCGTGCCAAGGCTCAACTAGCAACACCTTTGGGGTGTTTCCTTGCTCCTACTGGTTCAATTAAACCTTGGTTTCATAACTGAGGGAAACTTGCTGCTGTGCTCATCATACCTTCCTCTTGGGGTTCCCCAATGATCTCTACATCAACACCGAGCCATCAAGCACTCGTAATGAGAACTTGCACAACATGTTTTGTCCTGCCAGCCCTTTTGCAGCGGGGCCTCAAGGGAACTACTGGAAATTAAGGTGCTCCTTTTAATAAAGCACCGTAGCAAAGCATTAACACTCCGTGAACACATGTGATCCTCACATCAAAGCCATTCCTTCCGGTTTTCCCGATTATTGTCACTTTGAGGCCTTTGGTTCCGGACAACAATATGTGTATACAACTTGCAGGTAAGATCATAAACAATACTATTATCATGAATCAATAACATGTTCAGATCTAAAATCATGGCACTCGAGCCCTAGTGACAAGCATTAAGCATAACAAGTTGCAACAAAGTCAAAAAGCACTAATAATAGATACTAGGCACCATGCCCTAACAATCTGATGCCATTACATGAACGATTTCATGCAATCCCTATCATCCCCATAGCCTATAGCGGGGGATTACTTACTCATGGATAGGGGAATCATGGATGGTTGATGGAGAAGCGATGGTGATGATGATGGCGATGATCTCCTCCAATTCCCTGTCCCAGCAGGGTGCCAGAATGGAGTTTCTAGTTCCGAATTGCGGTATCTGGTGGTGGCGGCGCAACAGAACTCTATCTAGAAAAACGTCGAATTCCTAGGGTTTTTAGGTCAAGAGGCGTCTTATAGGCGAAGAGGGAAGCCGATGGGGTGCCTGAGGCGGCCACACCCCTCCCAGGCGCGGCCAGGCCTGGCCCGTGCGGCCAGGGGATGTGGGCCCCTCGTGGCCCTCCTCCGTCTCGTCTTCTAGTTCCATGAGTCTTCTGGTGAAATAGGATTTTTGGCATATTTTCCGGGATCTTTCTTGATAGTTAGTTTTCTTCACAAAAACTAGACACCAAGGTAATTCTGCTGAAAACAACATCATTCTGTGTTAGTTGTATCCAAATCACACAAGTTTAGAGAAGAAACAATAGCAAAAGTGTTTGGGAAAGTAGATACGTTTTGGACGTATCATGGCTGCACATCTTGTTTGGGTCATTCTTGTTCTACTTCTTCATCTTCTCTATGTTCATCCATGGGTACTTCTTGTTGGGGTAGACTTGCCTCAACTTGGGCGTCATAATACAAACATCCCTCCTCGATAGAGAATAGACCATTAGGCAAAGGATCTGGGATCAAGTGATCCGCTCCATGTATATCAAGGAAGTATCTACCATTAGTTCTAGAAATCCTACCACACGCTCTCAGAGTAGAAAAGCCAAGACAATGACTTCCTGCCGACGGTTGGATTTTACCTAGGTTGACTCGAAGCGCACGTGCAAGCATGGTTACGACTCCTCCCCATATGGGACCATCATACTGCAGAGCTTGATGCTTAAGATAAAACAAAAGAAGGGCGCCCAAATGTGGTGTTAAGTTATAGTTAGGAATAACATCTTTAGCGAGGATCATAATGGCCTCTTCATTGAATCTAGTAAACTCACCACGTGCCTACAAGGTGTTAGCAATACCATAAAACAAATAACGAACATCAGGATGATCAATTTGGTTCCCCTTGGTTGTGTTTCCACGAATTCTCATTCTATTAAAGTAAGCCAAGGGTGTTGGATTCAGAACAAAGGTGGTGGACCGTATGTCAGTGGTGTTGTTAGAAAACCCAAAGTAGTGAGCCCATTGGTCGAGTGTCAAGAAGTACTCACAGTTCATAAGATGGAAGTTGATGCTATCAACTCCAGGCATTGCTCCATGGGGCAATAGTGTGAGCACACCGAATGTGTCAAGGTGCTGAGAAACTCAATCATCAAGTGGCGGTATGTGGAGAAATCCTGAAAAACAAAGTCATACAAACCAATATTGTTCCATAATAATTTGAAATTAGTGCAAATGCCAAGTTGGTTCAGGATATGTGGACACGCCTACTTGGTGAACTTGATTTCTCAGAGCTTGAGACGGTTGAAATGGTTCAACTGAAACTCCTTAGTGAATTCGATACCAAGTGACTCGGGGGTCAACGTATCAACGGGTGGTACGGCTTGTTCTGCAGCCATCACACATGTACGGCTCCTCGTGTTCATATAAAACAAAATAAATAAAAATTCTAATAAAAAATTTACTCCCATAGAAACATAGCATAAACAATCCTCTACATTTGTTTCAAACGAAACTCCTCTAAAAACAACGCTAAACATGCTCAACATCAAGATTAGCTCAAGAATATGACCTAAGTCTAGATTGATAATTGTGAAAGATTGAGCAGAGTTTTGATGCAAATAAGTTGGGGACAGGAGGAGAAACATACCTTAGATCGATTGGGTGTGAGGAATCGAAGAAATATTGAATAAAGTTGAAGATCCAATGGAGGTGGTTTGGAGATTGGAGGTAGAAAAAATATAAATTTTTGTGTTTTGGTAATTTAGGGTTACCTCCTACTAGGATGATATGGCGGCCAAGTACGTGGTACGGGCAGGCAGTACGACTGGAGCCCGCCTGTACCAAGCGACAAACCTTGGGGTCGAAGTCCCCTTCCGGTGATGTACTTGGTACGGACGCTTGGTATGGTCGCGCGCGCCCATAGTACTGGTCGTTATTTGGTTAGTATGTTTGCTTGAAAATTGATGTTTTGCAAGAGCGTACGGTACGGGCCGGCGGTACGACCACCTCCGGTCGTACCAGGTCATTACGACCACTGAGTCCTGCGGCAAAAATCAACACTTCTATTTTCTAGAGCTGCGATGTGGCACGGGCGCATGGTACGGGGTCTCCCGGTCGTACTAGTAGTCATTACGCGGCTTGTAAGCTAAAAACCTGTAGAATTTGATTAGTAGCTTTGCATGTATTTACACATCTTAGCAATTTACAAACTAACAGCAAATAGACTTCATAAAAATCAGCAATACTTTAAGGCCATATGTTAGTAAATAAAACATCGAGGATTACCTTATTTTGTTCTCCTCTCTCCAAATGTCTTGTTGAACACTTTTTATTAAAAACAAAAACAAACAAAACTAACACAAGAGTAAAAACTTTTATTTCACATAGGTTGCCTCCCATGAAGCGATTCTACTTAAGGTCAATTAGCTTGACCCAGATGGTGATCATTTAGGTTTTGTGGGTCGAACACCCACTCCAAAGTAATTGGCTTTCAGTGTAATTATACCATCATTATTAGGTTTGTCCTTCTTCTTCCTAAGGAATTAGACTATAAAAGGATCTCTAGACAGTAGTCCTACTCTCACATTCCCTTCATGTAGATTGATTAAAGCTTTAACAGTTCATAGGAATGGCCTACCTAGAATTATAGGTGCTATGGGATCTTTAGGCATGTCCACTATAACAAGATCTATAAGAGTAGGACTTCCTTTAATTTCAACGACGATGTTTTCTTTTATCCCAAAATCTTGTTTATAAGTTAAATTAGCAAGATGGAGTCTCATTTCAGTGGTTGCAAAAGGTCCCAAGTTTAACTTGTCAAATAGACTCTTGGAAATTGTTGAGATTCTTGCACCAAGATCACAAAGTGCAGATAACTCATTAACACCAATTTTAATATTAATAGTGGGCTCAAAAATATCATCTAGCTTAACAGGAAGCTTATCAGCTAGTCTCTTGTACTCCATTTCTATTTCTCGAACTTGAGATGCTACTTGTTGAATAAATTGTTGGTATATAGCATCTTACCTTGTTCTAAACCGGGCGGTGATCGTCTTTAATAGATCTTTCACGGTGTATTCAGGTGTTGCCGTGTTGCTATAGTACAACTCTTCAGGCTTCCCTTCATTCATTTCCACCCTCATCATCTTGAGGTCTTTTACCAGATTTGGCTCAGGCTTTCCAGAAAACTTTGCCAGTATGAGAGCTTGGCTCTCAGCTACCTTACCCAATTGTACCTCCACAGTTTTTGTCCTTTCGTATATAGCTTGCACATAATTTCTAATTGCAATGGCTTGATTAGATAATTTACCATTACTACTCTCATGGTTCTCTCTGATATTAATAAGCATATTATTTTGCTCGGTTTGAGCTTGCATAAAGGTTCTAACAGTATGTTCAAACGGGAGATTGCCATGATTTGCTCCATTATGATTATCATAATTATTGTAAGGAACTCCTGTAGGACTAGAATAATGTTTTTGAACATTAGAAGCAAATTTTTGGTTTTTCAAAGAAGGACTATAAAGAGTACGAGCTATGAAATTAACATCATTAACAACGGTAGCGATAGCATTAATTTGGATATCTTCCTTACCCTTCTATGTTGAGTAATTCATCTACCTTAGCAGTAAAGTCTTCATTGTTTACCTCGGTGATTGAATTCACCCTTTCCACATGCGATTGGGCATGGTTGTTTTGAATATCATCAAGTAATTTCTTTGCAACACTCACTTGCTTTCCCATGATCATTCCTCGTGCTGCAATATCTAGCATAGACTTAGACATTGGGTTAAGGCAATTATAAAATAAATGCAATATAAGTCACTCTTCCATCCCATGACTAGGACAATCCGTTATGGCTTCTTCATCCTTTCCCGTGCAAGCGATAACGGCTCGCGATCTTCTTGTCTAAAACTTGTAATGTTGGATCTTAGTTGCATTGTCTTAGATGGGGAAAAAATTTACTCATAAAAAGATTAGTGCATTCCTCCCAAGATGTAATAGTGCCCTTAGGTAGAGCTAGCAACCAGTCCTTAGCCTTTCCTCTTAGAGAGAAAGGAAACAAACGTAATTTAACAATATTTTGATCAACATCCTTAATACGCATCATGTCGCAAATTTCAGTGAAAGTATTTAAGTGCAAACCTGAATCCCTAGAAGATGAGCCTCTAAATTGGTTCTGCTGAACCAAACTTAAAAGGTTAGGCTTAATTTCATATGCTTCCGCATCAACAACGGGCTAAGTAATAGGTGCATGAATAAAATCATCAGTGGGAGTAGCATACTCCCCAAGTTTCTTTTGAGCCATGGCTCTTCTCTTTTTTGTATTGTTAAAGTAAAGGAAACAAATAAACAATTAAATATTTTTTTTGGGTTTTCAAATAGATAACAAGAAAGTAAACTAATAACAAGAAATAAACTACAAATATAAATAAAACTAAAAACAAGTTCTCTAGTGACCTCACCAGGATAGCGAATTTCTTCCCCGGCAACGACGCTAGAAAAAAGGGTGATGCCTTTGATCCGGATTCACAAATGTAGTATAATAGTCTTTTTCCCAAATAGAGCTAGGTTTAATTGAACCTCGAGAAACAATGCTAAAAGGAATAAAAAGGGACACATATGCAAGACTTTTGTTTTGTGTTACCTTCGTTTACCGGACCAATCTAGTTTACTTTATATTGTGGGTTGATTCAATGGATGGAGATAGGCCAGGGTTGAAGATCCACCTGCAGCTGCACATCATATGGGATAAAAGATAATAATAGGCAAGTCATGTGTAATGTTTTAGTAGAGATAATATTTTGTGGGCAGCACATCCTAATATACTAAAGCCCCTGCGAGCAACATGCATAGAAATAGTATTTTGATCCAACCGAGTGCACCATGAAGCACTGGGCTACAAACAGTTATTAAGTCAAAAACACAGATCAAAGCCTTAGGAAGAGATGTTGTTGTTGATCCCGAATGGGTCACTAAGTGAAGACCGTACATCCCTTTCTGTCACTAGGTTTCCTATTAGATCACCACTAGCCAAGTATCTCACCTCAAGCCTTTATCGATCTCAGGGGTCTTGGGTACCTTCAAGTCCAAATATCGAGGCAAGAGACAAAGAAACAAAAGATACAAATCTCTCATTCAAACATTACACAATACTCCCATAGATTAGATGCACATAATTGTTGCGAGGTTTCTCCCCAACCAGTAGCTCGTGAGGACTACTCACTCATAACAATAAGATCAAGGATAGAAAACATTGTGCAAAATACTTAAATTAAAATCAAATATTCTTACAACCGTCACCGAACCACAAGGAGATCTCAAGTACAAAGTAATGGCTATGGCTAATAGAGGGGATGGAAGATGGAGGGGATGAACTATGGTGTGGATCTCCTTTGGTGGTGGTGTGATGAAATATGAGAATGGTGGCCCTCTGTGTGGTGGCTCAGACCTTGAAATATATAAGTGTCTTCATGAAACTTGTAGGGTTTGACGAGACGAAGCTGCCATCACATGGTAAGGCAGACCATACGGGCAGGCCCTGCCTGTACCAATGGTCGTTACGGCTGTAGACACTGGTAATTTCTCTAGAATTACTTGGTCGTTTGGACTTCCTCAAAATCTTCATTATGACTCCTGATTTCCCATTAAAAAGCGTGATTTACTTCACAACACAATTCAAAGCAATCGTTTGCATATCTTTGCAATAATTAGTCATTAGTGGCAAGGCTAGAGAGTTTATTGTCAACTGCTTGAATAAAAACAATGTTTAGATGCGGGAATAGATGGCCATTTTTCATGGGAGGTAGTGCAAGAGCAGCGAAGAAGGAGTTGAAGGCGGTGCGTTGTTAGAGTAAAGTTAGTTTGACGGGTTTCTGACATGAAGTACATGTACCTAATACTAGTAGTACTAAATATATGTTTTATCTCTCCTTCTTTGTATCTCACCATCCATCATCCCTCTCCCCTCCTGTGCAGCGCCCCACACGCACCAGCTAACTGATATCTCCCTCGTCCCACAACGTGGCACCGCGCACATGTGCCTTGGTATGGCCGCGCTGTGTGTGTGTCTGGATTTTTTTAGAAGAGTATCTAGCTAGTTGGTAAACTGCCTTGGTGTGCATATATAGGAAGAGGAAATGGCAGATTTCACCATGTCCTGCTCCATGTGTTGCACAAACCACCACTTATGCAGTTTTCTTTTGCAGTTTTCACCAGTTGTTGGTCTGATTCGTTGCAATTTCCCCCACTTGGTCATCTAATTACATATTTAGCTCTGCTGACAACATAATAGATAGTTGGGCCTGCCTTGTCAGTACTCCCATTAATTTACAAATTTGTAAAAACTTACATATTCATAAAAGGTTAATAATTCATCCAATATTTATAAAAATTTTAAATTATTTATTGAATGTAATATTATCTACTCCACATGTAGCACCATTTTAAAACATTTTCTGGTTATATTTTTTCAACGCATGACACGCTAAACGGTTCATAGGAAAATAATTATCCAGTAGATGCTTTATAGGGTGTGATGTACCTATTTTTGAACATAATTGTTCATACCAAGAGCAATAATAGATATCATGTAAAAAAGCAATATAGAGGAGAGGGAGAGGGGCATGTCTAGAGAAACATAGGACATACATGATACATTTTAGTCCTAGCTATACCACTACTAGTAAGTTATATGTGAGACTCATATAATAGAAGTATGGCATATCATCACTACTGTATATAAAATTATAATTGTAAAGCTCAGAAAATAATTATGATTTTGATCCACATCCATAAAGACTCGGGTGCATATTTGGTTCTTGTACTTTATATCATGTATAAATGAACCTTTGTTACCTACGGAAAACTCGAAAATTTTAGTAACATGCTCTAGAGAAACGATGGAGAAGTGTGTTTTGAGGTTTGTGCATAACGTTTCATTGTGCTAGAGATCATCAAAACTAGTAAGTTGCAAGTGCCTTGCACATGAGAATCAGACAATAGAAGTATGACATATCATTTTTATACTCCATTTGATCCAAATTAATGTTCTCAGATTTTTCAAGATTCAAATGTACCTAGAAATGTTTTAGTGCTAGATTCATCCGAATCTAGACAAATCTTAGAACATTAATTTGGATCAGAGGGAGTATAAAATTATAATAGGTGAAGCTCAAAAAATAATTATAATTTCGAGCCACCTCCATAAAGTATCGGATGTGTTTGGTTCTTGTACTTTGTATCGTGTAGAAATCAACCTATTAGCTACCTAGTACTCGACATGCTCTAGAGATATGACGAAGAAGATTCTAGAATTATCGAGAAGTGTGTTTTGAGGTTTGTGCATGGCGTTCATTGTGCTAAAGACTACCAATAGAATCTTCTAGATGCTAGAATGCACTACAAGAAAAGTTTCCTTCCGCAACGGCTTGGCTCGATGGTCGTCGTAGAAGGCGCGTCTTCAGCGACGAAATTCTCTGCTCGGCCGTGGCCGATGGAAAACTTTTCTTTCCGGTTTCACGGCCCTCTACTACGACGGATCTGCTAAAAACATGGAGGAAGCCCAGGTAGCGTGTGGCAGAAGCAAGATTTTTATTTCCTTGTGCGATGTTGACTCGCCGAAGTCTTTTGAGGTGTGTGGGTCCCGGACGTCAGTGTCTCTAGCGGAGCATACTTTTCGGTCGCGCCTCCCTAATTTGAACTCGATAACGTTGCTCGATGCGTATGCCATTTAGTCAGGATGCTAGGTCCCACATGTAAGCCTCTCATTAGAAGGACCATGTGTATGATGGAATTTTTTCCTTCGCTCATGCTACCCTATTCCGAAGTTGATAGCGCTGCTCGATGCATCTACCGTTTAATCAACCTCCTGGGACCCACGTGTCATCCTCTCATTAGAAGAAACGTGTGTATAATGGAAAATTTCCCTTGGCTATTGCCTCCATGATTTCAACGCGATAACGTTGCTCGATCTATCTGCTGTCTAGTCACGCTACTGGGTCCTCCATGTTAGCCTCACATTATAACAATCGTGTGTATGATGGAATTGTTTTCTTCGCTCGCGCTACCCTATTCCGAACATGATAGCGTTGCTCGATGCATCTACCATTTAATCAAACTCCTGGACCCCACATGTCATCCTCTCATTAGAAGAAACGTGTGTATGATAGATTTTTTCCTCTTGGTCGCGCTTTCGTGTTCCGAACTTGATAGCGTTGCTCGCTGCATCTACCGTTTAATCATGATGCAGGTCCCCACCCCCACATGTCATCCACTTATTAGAAGAAACGTGTGTATGATGGAATTTTTGCTCTCGGTCACGCCTCCATGTTTCGAACTTGATAGCGTTGCTCTATGCATTGACTTGAGATATTCATAACATGGTGTGAGCATGTGCCAAGTCAACCCAAATAAAGCATCAAAGGAGAATACCACTATACTATGCTTTAATATGCTAAAACAACGCATGATTCATCCAAGGCACATTAAGCAATCTCAATTGTTTATAACAAGTCATGCTACAACAAAGAATACGAAGCATAAAGCCAAAACAATATCAAGCATGGCATGACAAAGCATAGTCCACAGTTAAAAACAAGCTCTTTTTACCACAAAAGCATGAACTTTCCTACTCTTTTCGAAACCAAACCAAACTATTTGCAAACCAAACTATGAAAGAGGGGGTCCAACCAATTTATTCAGAAAGCTAAGCAAACCAAGAAAACTAGAAACCAAAACAAAAACGAAAAAGAAGACGCTCCAAGAGAAACACAACTCTGCATGAAACAATAAAAATGAAGCGTTTGGAAGAAACCTGGAATTTTTATTGATGAAGAAGGGGATGCCTTGGGCATCCCCAAGCTTTGACACTTGTACTTATTGGATATTTCTTGGGGTGACACGCGTGGCATCCCCAATCTTGAGCTTTAGTCCATCCTTCATCTCATTACTCACTCCTTCCATACACCTGAAAATTTTCCTTCATACAAAACTTCACAAAATCTTATTAGCAACATTAGTGCACTTTAGATCAATAATTCTCAAGGTTCAGTTCTAACACCAAATAAACTTCCATTAGAACACTAGCTAATGTAGCACTTCCCTCAAAAAGCTCAATTCCCCAAAGGAACTCAAGAAGGAACTAACAAGAAGCAAATGCAGAAAATGGCAGAAATCTGTCAAAATAGACCAGCAGGTAAAGACGAATTTTTTCGAAGACCGTATGTTGCTCAAATCAAAAAGTGTTGAACTAACTAAAGTTAGATAACAACCTGGTGCAGAAGCAGAAACAATTTCAGCTCAATTCGACATATAGAGCTCTCTCAGGAATGTTTACGGTGAAGCACAGAAATCTGTTTCAGGACAGCAACTTTCCCAATCATTGCTTCACTCTCATTAGAGGTTACTCTTGGCACAAAAAGAAAATAAAAAGGATAAGGAGAGGTTATTACAGAGGTAATAACTTCCAAGAGTCAACTAAAACTCTTGGGTTATCTCCCAACAAGTACTTTTCTTTAACGCCTTTAAGTTAGGCATAAGAACCAAAGAAAGAATCAAGTGTTCTCAAATGAAGAAGCATTAAGATCAATACCAGAAATATTTTCAACAAGGCAAGGTATATCATCCAAATAAATTCTAGAGGATCCTCTCTCAATGCTCTTAGGTTCACTATTCTCATCAAAAGGGTTTGCAGGAACAATCCAATCAAGATTCTTTTCTATGGCGTCATGTATTGCTACTAGTTTAAACGGTATTGGTATTTTCGGTTCCTCCCGATTAGGTTCGGTTTTGTTCATCTTTTCTCGCATACCAACAACATCTACACATGAGCCTAGCATATTGAAACGTTCAAAAACTTTTCTAGCTTCCCTGACAACATCATAGAACTACTTAAACAAAGTTTCTAGAATAAAATCCCTCTTTTCAGGATCCTCAATTTCTTTAAGCTTAAGAAACATTACTTGCATTAAGGGGTTGATGTTAACAAACCTAGCTTCTAACATGTGAACTAAAGAAGCTGCAGCAATCTCATAGTTTGGAGCAAGTTCTACGAGGGACCTATCCTCAGTATCCTCATGCTTACTAACATGATTAAAGAATTCTTCAATGTTATCTTTCCCAATTATAGAACCACTACCAATTGGAAGGTCTTTCAGGGTGAATGTAGGGATCAACATGGCGAGCTAAGGGAGAAGTGACAACTAATAGGAGACTTAATTTTTTGTGTGTTTTTGAAATAAGAAAGCAAACAAGTAAAACTAATTTTTTTTGTGTTTTTTGAAGAACAAAACAAGCAAACAAAGCAAAAAGAAAACTAAGCAAAACAAAAACAACAAAGTAAAGAGATTGGTTATGAGGGACTCCCCTTGTGAAGATGTCCTTAACTCCCAGGCAACGGCGCCAGAAAACCTTGATGCGCTCGGCTTTCGACGTAGAGCTCGTTGGGAACCCCAAGAGGAAGGCACGATGAATATAGCAGCAAGTTTTCCCTCAGTTATGAGACCAAGGTTTAATCGAACCAGTAGGAGCAAGGAAACACCCCAAAGGTGTTACTAGCTGAGCATTGGCAGGGCGCACTACCGGTGCTAGTAGCAACGTGGAGACCTGCACAACACAAGCACAAAACTTTGTCCCCAACTTGCAATGAGGTTGTCAATCTCACCGTGTTTTGCGGAAAACAAAGGATTAAATGTATCGAATGGAAAGAAGTAAAAGTTTGCAGATAGTAAACACAAAGCAGTAAACAGTTGTAGATTGTATGTAAAGGAAAAGGACCGGGATCCATAGTTCACTAGAGGTGGCTCTCCTTAGATAGATAACATGCTGGGTGAACAAATTACAGCGAGGCAATTGACAAACACCGACAAAGCAATACATGCATATACTAATCATCTTGACTCCTTTGAGACTTGATTGGGCATTACAACATAATACATAGACCGCCATCCAACTGCATCTGTGACTAATAATCCACCTTCAGGTTATCATCCGAACCCCCTCCCGTATTAAGTTACAAGAAACAGATTATTGCTTTACCAACTGCGTGTAAAGTAAACAATACAATTGTTCTATGAACAAAGGATCGTTGTTTTCTCCCTAGTAGCAACAGCACATCTAGTACCTTAGAGATTTCTGTCACTTCCCCAGATTACCAAAGGCATGAACCCACTATCGAGCATAAATACTAACTCTTGGAGTTGCTAGCATCTACTTGGCCAAGATAGCTACTAACAACGGAAAGCATGCAAGATCTCAAATAACAAAGACATGATAGAATCAATAATCAATCTGAAATAGCATCTCAATATCCATCGGATCCCCGCAAACACAACATGTATGGATTCCAAAAAGATGATCTTGATCATGAACGGAGCTCACAAGATCTAAACATGAAAGCACAGAGGAGGAGAAACTAGCCATCTAGCTACTACATGGATCCGTAGTCCAAGGATGAACTACTCACGCATCACACCAAAGGCTTGCATGGTGATGAAGAAGGCCTCCAGTGTGAATTCCCCTCTCAGGCAGGGTGCCGGGAAGAGCTTCAGATCCCTCCCGATTTAGGGATGGAGATGACGGCGGCTACAGACTCTTTCGTGGATTTTTGATCTGGTACCTAGGGTTTTCGTCCCGAGGGCAACTTATAGGCGGAAGGAGAGGCCGAGGGGTGCTGGGGTCGGCCAGACCACCCCCTAGCGTGGGCCACGCCTAGCCGCGTGGCCAGGTGGTGTGGCCGGCCCCCAGCCCTTCTCCGTCTCGTATTCTGGCACTTGATCCCTTCCGGAAAAATAGGCACGTTGGCTTTTGTCCCGTCCAATTCCGAGAATATTCATTTTCTGACTTTCTCGGAACCAAAAATAGCAGAAAACAGGCAGCTGGCACTGTGGCCCTTGTTAATAGGTTAGTCCAAGAAATCATAATAAAAGTACTCCAAAGTTGGAACAAAACACAAGAAAGTGGATAAAACCAAGCATGGAACATCAAAAATTATAGATACATTTGCTATGTATCATGCATCAGCCGTTTTTCTACGCTGATGAGTCCCCCATGTGAGCCTCTCATTAGAAGAAACGTGTGCATGCTGGACTTTTTTCTCGCTCATGCTTCCCTATTTCGGACTTGGCAACATTGCTCGAGGCAGAACCTGTATAAGGCCGCGCTACTAGGTCCCACATGTCGGTCTCTCTATATATCAAACCTGCGTATGATGGATTTTTTTCAGCTGCGCCCGCTGTTTTGACCTTGGTAACATTGGTCGATGTGGCAGCGTGTATGGTCTTGCTGTTGAGGCCCCCATGTCACCCTCTCTGGTATGTTCTGGTGGGTGGGTCCCTGATGCCAGCCTCTTTGTACAAGTATTTAACTTTTTTTTCAAACCCGACCATTGAACTCGAGGGATGCTGCAGGCTGGTGGGTCCGTGATGTCAACTCTCCATAATGCGATATTAAAAGGTAAACCATTTCTAAAAAAAAGTAAACCCAAGATATATATAAATTTGTACACACAGTGGATTCGAACTAAAGACCTTCAAATCAAATCAAATAGACATAAACTGAGTGTTTTGCCACAATACCAAAGATACTAATAGAAATTGAATCATTAAACATGTATTAGTACTACAACTTATGTATCAGTCTTCTAAAAAATATTGTTGTGTTTCCATGTTATCTCTCTTAAAATAAAAGAGCAGTGCTACTGGAACCTCGATTTATAAAAAGCCACACAATGGATTAGTTTCTTAAAAACATGGGTAGGCAGAGTTTTTTTAGAGGTGTGTGGGGGGGGGGCAATGCCAAAAAGGCCAAATTAAAATGTTTTTGGGCTATAGATAATGCGCTCCTATCTCAAATTTCAGTTCGCTGTGTCTTGCCAGATTCAAACACAGACCTCTTCAAGGGAGGAAAAAAGCGATAATTCCTTTGACAGATATTCATGTAAAAATATCTAATGAACACACACCACATACACCAAAACAGGGCGGGTATCCAATGACTTCACCTGGTGAAATCACCCTGTATATCTTTACCCTCTCATCTCTGTCCAAAATGCATCCAACGGTTTCGATGATACAAAGGTAAAAACTCTAGATCAAGCAGCCAGCAACAACGATATAACTTTTGGCAAATTCAATACCATTTGAAAGATTAAGGAGTACAGAATAATAAGACATAAAAAATCGACAGGTTCCTAGTTCATATTCAGTAGCACTTGACCAATTCAGAAGCATTTCAAAGTTACTGATTCAGCAATACAAACACTGAAATTCAATATCACTACAGAGACAGGCAGTTCTTGTTTCAGCTCTAAAAACCATGCCACGTGATCAGTTTGCCCTTTTCTCCAAACACACTCGATCACTAAAACACAATCATTATCATAATATTTGGTCATATAGATACAGATATACCATACCAGTGCATACTAGTCATAGCTCCAATCCAGCAAAAGGTTATCACAGTTTTACCACCATATATGATTAGTGGAGATAAGACAACCACATAATTAATTACAATAGCATGCGGCCAAAGAGCTAGACAACTAGGAAGTTCATGAACAGCATGCCGCATTTAGGGCAGCGAGATACATCGACCTTGACCATTCTGCCAATAGTAAGTTTGGCTGCTTTCCGAAACATGATCCACCTAGAAGTAGCTGCCAAGCGCCCATCAGTCGAGTTAATGGTGTAGCGTCCCTCGATTCGCAATCCTTCGCTCTGCATCGTGAAGACTATTGTGCCCTTTCGTCTAGCCTGGAGTTGCTTTGTGGCACTCTTAGGCAATTTCTGAGTCAAAGCAAGAGAGACGCATAATTACTAAGAGCAATGCACTGAATCATGTGAAACTTGAGAAGACATTCAGAATAGTTTATCTGCCGCCATATACCCACAAACATAATCCGGTGCGGCCTTGTGATGACACATGTGTAGGATATGGTCTGACAAGGTGCTGCTCGGGGTGATGAAGGAGCTTGGCCGGTGCCTGTGCTAGGGTTGCTGCTGGTGCAGGAGATGGTGCCACTAATTGTAGAGGGGCTGGTGCAGGAGCCAGAAGGCTCAGAACCGGTGCCAACGCTAGCATCTTGATGCTAGATTCCTTGTGAGGGTTAGCTAAGTTGACTGCAGGGATTGTAGAGGCAGATGAGAAGTGTACAAGCAAAATGGTCTCTTATACAATAGTTACTCACAAGACAGTGATCAGAGGATATGACGAGTATACAAGAAAATTAAGTTACTACCTCCATTCTTTCTACTTAGGTCAATAGGTGCCGGAGAAGGAACTAGGGCCAGTGCCGTTGGGGTGCCAGCAGCTTGGTGTTGGTTACCTTCTGAGGGGTAGGTAAGGGGACTGCATGAGTGGTCAGGGAGGGATATGAGATGTGGACAAGCAAAATGGTTTCTTATACAATAGTAACTCCTAGACAGAGATGAGAGTATACAAGCAAATTAAGTTACTACCTCTATTCTTTCTCCTACTAAGGTCAACAGGTGTAGTTGCAGAAACTGGGGCCGGTGCTGGTGCCGATGCCAGCAACTTGATGCTGGCACCCTTCTGGGTGGTACATAAGGGGAAGTGGACTACATAAGTGGTCAGGGTCATATGATGAGTAAATACAATGGTGCAGAACAATTAGTCACAAGAAAACCATTAGAGGTTGTGATGAGTACATAATAAAATAATTAGTACGACCTCTGTTCTTGGTCCTTCGGTCAACAGGTGTACGGTGGCGTGCAAGTATCTGCCTAGGCTTGCTATAATCGAATGTTACCTCGTCCCTCTGCTTCAGACCATTCTCACGGACATACTTGGACCAACCTCGGACACCCAAATAGGTGGTGGCCGTCGTCTGGGAGACATCCAGATCATATAGTTGCCCATGCCTTTAGGGCCCTCGCTATACAGAGTTAGAAACTTGTCGTTTCAGAACATCTTGTTTATAATGGGGCGAGCGACACAAGGGACAGCCTTCATGAGAAAATTGATAGAGAAGTAAGGTGACAGCAAAAAAATGTGAGATACAAGATCTTACATCAAGTCGGTCTAAACCACTTGGAATCCATACCAGATACCATGGGTACCCTTTGCGAAGGGTGGCCATGCACCATTTTTCATCCCTCTCCTTTGGAATGGAATACAGGGGCCCCATTTCAATCCACAAGCTTGACAAGAGGAGGGTAGCAGAAAGGGCTGAGCAGCTGGTGTGTGGTACTGATTGAAATTAAGAGGAAAGGTTAAATTATGTAAAGAGCAAGTAAATCTAATAATATAAGACAAAACCATTGCTTGTAAAGCAAATAGATTTTATTTTTGTGAACTTGTAATGAGAGTAAACATATAGTACTAACTCATAACAGTAACATGGAAAATCATTACATGTGAAATTGTGGATTTCCAAATTATATCCACTTCTTAGAGAGGTCACTATCCACCTGGGTACTATGTTGGTGCTTCCTCGTTGTGTAGAGGATGTCCTCTTTTGGTGCGGGCATCAGAAATCTGCTAGCCTCAATAGCAGCCTCAGCCTCCGCACCAGCTCCTTTAATCTGCATAAATAGCAACAGTGCTCAACAGTTCAATACTATGTAAAGTTTGGTCAAACTTTCTGTCGCTTGCCTTTTCAAAAAATACAGTATATGCCTAAGCCTTGGGATGGAGGGAGTATATATAGTACATAGTAGTCATATACTGACTGTATGAGATAGTCTGACAGATCTAGATCTGGATTCACATAAACAAAGTGCCAAAATTAATAAAATCACACATATGTTTCTGAACATCTGATAAGCATGCATCACAACAAGCGGGTAATACTTAAATCTGATTGCACCATGGCAATAAGAGTATTAAGAAAAAATACCTTTCTCTTGAAGCTGGGCCCTCCCAGATGGTCGATGGCCTTGCACTTGTTTTTTGGTGAGTAGCGGTACTCGCTGGATCCTGCGGCATGTGGGGGTACCATCCTATTTGCCGCACCTGGAGCACCACACGTTTGCAGGTATGTACCACCGTGCTACAGTAAATACAAAAGAGATGGTGTCACAGAGGATTCCACAAAAACAGGATGCAGACAGAGACAACTTTTAGCACAGGGATACATCTAGGTTGCAGCCAACCACTTTCAGCATTGGAAAGAATGGAAGAACGCAACGAATATACTGCTACATTACCTTTTTAGGCAACTTTTAAGGGAACTCACGGGACCATTCCTGTCCGTAGTGGTCGTCCGCGCCACTGACCCATAGTTCTCCGTACAGAATCTGACGCAAAATCCATTGCACATTACGAGTAGCAACTAAAGTTTACAGAAGTGAAGAACACTGAAATCGAACCCGACCAAATGCCCCAATCAGAACAACGGTGACCATGCCCTGATCCGGAATCCATACGAAATCAGTACCACCTCCCCCACCCCACCCCAATCCCGACCACCACCCCACCCCACCCAAATGACCCAATCGATTAGAGAAGAGGAAAAATATCCTGATTTGGTGATTCCGAGGTGAGCAATAAGCAAGAACTCCACAATCAAAGCATACCGAATACTACTACTCCTAGTAATAATAGTAACCCCAATGGCTCGATCAGAAGAAAATTAAGCAAAGATGGATTTCGAGGTGAGCAAATACACCCACCTATTTTAACAAGAACTCCCCAATCGGAGGTTGTACCAGTTCTAATAGTTGCTTGCTGGATGTGAGCTAACTAGTGATGGTTTCTTGTCTTGTCGTCAGTAGAAAGGCATGGGCAGGGGAGTAGTAGTACTAGTAGTAGGGCTGGGCAGTACACTTTTTTCTACAGTCAGTATTTTAAGTGGTAGTGGCGGGAACATTTTGTCGGGAGAGAATCCTGAATTTTTGATCCCAGCTATCACGTGGTGGCCTACAACTGTTTCAAGCGGGACCCACGTCAGGGGTGAGTTAAAGTAGGTCCCACATCAAGTGGGTGAGATAATTGACCGAGCCAACCTCTGATGGCTCAATACACGGCGCCCAGAAAAGTGCTTGGTGCGTGGTTGATGTAGAGCTCGTTGGGAACCCCAAGAGGAAGGTATGATGAGCACAACAGCAAGTTTCCCTTAGTTATGAAACCAAGGTTTAATCGAACCAGTAGGAGCAAGGAAACACCTCAAAGGTGTTACTAGATGAGCTTTGGCAGGGCGCACTACCGGTGCTAGTAGCAACGTGGAGACCTGCACAACACAACCACAGAACTTTGTCCCTAACTTGCGATGAGGTTGTCAATCTCACCGTGTTTTGCGGAAAACAAAGGATTAAACGTATCGAATGGAAAGAAGTAAAAGTTTGCAGAAAGTAAACACAAAGCAGTAAAATATTATAGATTGTATGTAAAGTAAAAGGACCGGGATCCATAGTTCACTAGAGGTGGCTCTCCTTAGATAGATAACATGCTGGGTGAACAAATTACAGCGAGGCAATTGACAAACACCGACAAAGCAATACATGCATATACTAATCATCTTGACTCCTTTGAGACTTGATTGGGCATTACAACATAATACATAGACCGCCATCCAACTGCATCTGTGACTAATAATCCACCTTCAGGTTATCATCCGAACCCCCTCCCGTATTAAGTTACAAGCAACAGATTATTGCTTTACAAACTGCGTGTAAAGTAAACAATACAATTGTTCTATGAACAAAGGATCGTTGTTTTCTCCCTAGTAGCAACAGCACATCTAGTACCTTAGAGATTTCTGTCACTTCCCTAGATTACCAAAGGCATGAACCCACTATCGAGCATAAATACTAACTCTTGGAGTTGCTAGCATCTACTTGGCCAAGATAGCTACTAAATCATGCAAGATCTCAAATAACAAAGACATGATAGAATCAATAATCAATCTGAAAGAGCATATCAATATCCATCAGATTCCCGCAAACACAACATGCAGAATTACAAATAGATGATCTTGATCATCAACGGAGCTCACAAGATCTAGACATGAAAGCACAAAGGAGGAGAACCAGCCATCTAGCTACTACATGGATCCGTAGTCCAAGGATGAACTACTCACGCATCACACCGAAGGCTTGCATGGTGATGAAGAAGGCCTCCAGGGTGAATTCCCCTCTCCGGCAGGGTGCCGGGAAGAGCTTCAGATCCATCCCGATCTAGGGATGGAGATGACGGCGGCTACAGACTCTTTCGTGGATTTTTTATCGGGCACTTAGGGTTTTCGTCCCCAGGGCAATATATAGGCGGAAGGAGAGGCCGAGGGGGTGCCGGGAGCGGCCACACCACTCCCTGGCGCGGGCCAAGCCTGGCCCCGCGGCCAGGTGGTGTGGTGGCTCCCTGGCCCTTCTCCGTCTCGTATTCTGGCACTTGATGACATCCGGAAAAATAGGCACTTTGGCTTTTGTCCGTCCAATTCCGAGAATATTCATTTTCTGACTTTCCTGGAACCAAAAACAGCAGAAAACAGGCAGCTGGCACTGTGGCTCTTGTTAATAGGTTAGTCCAAGAAATCATATGAAAAGTATTCCAAAGTTGGAACAAAACACAAGAAAGTGGATAAAACCAAGCATGGAACATCAAAAATTATAGATACATTTGCAATGTATCAAGATCCCCAAGCTTAACTCCTGCTCGTCCTCGAGTAGGTAAGTAATAAAAAGAAAGAATAATTTTTTAGGTGACATGCACCATCAAAGACTTGATCAAAGTATTTGTAAAACATTCAAAGCTGGGATCATAGTACTTCTTCAATCATAACATGAAAGACAAAGTTCTAGCAATAAGCAAAGAAACTATCATGCAACATGAAAAGGCACAAACATAAGATTCATGAATAACAATGCTTTGCAAGACGTTTGTTTGTTTCACATAAAGAAAACATAGCATAATAGTATTCAGCTTGTCCCTCAATAGAGTAGCAAATATAAATGCATAGGACACCTTCAAAGTTCATAAGAGTGACTAGATACAATAGTTTAAAACAAGCAATATCAAAGTATGCATCAATCAACTAGTCTTGGGAAAATGCACATAGAACTAAGAATGGCCACTATGCTCTCAAAGTAGGTGCATAAATGTAGAAGGTGGAGACTCAATATAATGGTGGAAGAAAGGCCTTTGTAAAAGGAAGTAGGTATTCAAGTCTCATAAAGAGCTTCCAAAAATTATGGTACTTATAGCTTTTAGCTCTCATTGCCCTTATCATAAGCATCTTGAAGTGATTAAGGTTAAAGTGAACAAACTATGGTGTACATGCTTGACGAAGTATAAGTCAGAAATCTCATGTCCCTTGTATACGAGGGTCGCTCCTCATGCTACTCAAGTTTAGTCACCGGTAAGTTCTTGTCATTGTAAGTATATGTGTATCATAGAGAACCGCCAACGGGGTACCCCTTGCCCGATGATACGAAAGAATCCCCATATCAAAATGACAAGGCAAGCAGACAACGAGCATCTCAGCATTCTTCTTATTTACCATGGGAATATGGTGCTTTTTTCTCTCTTTCCTCTTTTCTTAGTATCTCTTTTTTTATTTTCTCTTTTTTTCTCAATATAGGACTCTTTTTTAATAAGTAGAATGCTTCATAGACAACTCATTATGGTTACGCTGCAGGTTTCCACCATGTCATCATGGATTAGACTAGCGGCCCAGGCGTTTCTCTAACACATATACATAACTCCATGGACTTACAAGCTCCCCTTTCATTTCACACCGACGACATCCATATACAAAAGAGCATGATATCAACTAGGTACAAGTACCAAGTGCAATGTTGAAAGCGTTCCCCATGAAAGCATGGTTCTGCTAACTTCCAACAAATAAGTGCAAGCATATACAACATAGAAGACACAATGGTTCAAGTTTATTTAGGGCAAGAAAAGTAAAGTGTGCCATCAAGTTCGTGAGAGCTTTAATCACTAGTTTTCTCATAACAAGTTTACTTTGGAAGGTAAACAAAAGCATGAATATACTTGGAATAGCATAATCTAGTAGGTAGGTATGGTGGACTCTTTGGAATAACTTGGTTTAGGGAGTTGGATGCATGAGTGGAACTCATACTTTGTTGTGGAGGCTAGCAAAAGACTGGGGGCGACAAACTAAGAGAGCAATAATGGCCATAATCATGCAGAGCGACAAAACATCATTGATCAAAGCATAAAGTGATACTACAAGTTGAAAACTAAAGGATCATAAAGGCTATGGTGACTTCAGATAGTCATAACATGGTGTGAGCATGCGCCAAGTCAACCCAAATAAAGCATCAAAGGAGAATACCACTATACTATGCTTTAATATGCTAAAACAATGCATGATTCATACAAGGCACATTAAGCAATCTCAATTGTTTATAACAAGTTATGCTACATCAAAGAAACTAAGCATAAAGCCAAACAATATCAAGCATGGCATTACAAAGCATAGGCCACAGTCAAAAACGAGCTCTTCTTACCACATAAGTATGAACTTTCCTACTCTTTTCCAAACCAAACCAAACTATTTGAAAACCAATGTATGAAAGAGGGGGTCCAACCAATTTATTCAGAAAACTAAGCAAACCAAAGAAAACGAAAAACCAAAACGAAAACGAAAAAGAAGACGCTCCAAGAAAAACACAACTGTGCATGAAACAATAAAAATTAAGCGTTTGGAAGAAACCTGGGATTTTTATTGATGAAGAAGGGGATGCCTTGGGCATCCCCAAGCTTTGGCGCTTGTACTTCTTGGGTATTTCTTGGGGTGACACGCGTGGCATCCCCAAGCTTGAGCTTTAGTCCATCCTTCATCTCATTACTCATTCCTTCCATACACCTGGAATTTTTCCTTCATACAAAACTTCACACAATCTCATTAGCAACATTAGTGCACTCAAGATAAATAAGTCTTAAGGTTCAGTTCTAACACCAAATAAACTTCCATTAGAACACTATATACTGTAGAAATTCCCTTAAAAATCTCAATTCCCCAAAAGAACTTAAGAAGGAACCAACAAGAAGCAAATGCAAAAAATGGCAGAAATCTATCAAAACAGACAAGCAGGTAAAGACGAATTGTTTCAAAGACCTTCTGTTGCTCAAATAAAAAAGTGTTGATCTAACAAAAGTTAGATAACAACCTGGGGAAGAAGCACAAAAAATTAAAGCTCAATCCGACATAAAGAGATCTCTCACGAGTTTTTACGGTGAAGCACAGAAATCTGTTTTGGGACAGCAACTTTCCCAATCATTACTTCTCTCTCATTAGAGGTTACTCTTGGCACAAAAAGCAAATAAAAAGGATAAGGAGAGGTTATTACAGAGGTAATAACTTCAAAGACTTATATAAAACTTTTGGGTTATCTCCCAATAAGTACTTTTCTTTAACGCCTTTAAGTTAGGCATAATAAGCAAAGAAAGAATCAAGTGTTCTCAAATGAAGAAGCATTGAGACCAAATTTTGTTTTCATAGGAGAAGCAAAAGAAATATTTTCTCTCTTTTTAGGGAAGTGTCCTATACCTTTCTTGAGTGGGAGTTGATATTTAATGGTGCCTTCTTTCATATCAATGATGGCACCAACAGTTCTAAGAAAAGGTCTTCCCAAAGTAATAGGACAAGAAGCATTGTATTCAATATCCAAAACATAGAAATCAACGGGGACATAGGAATCATTAACCATAATAAGAACATCATTAAGACTCCCCATGAGTTTCTTTTTAACATCATCATCAAGTGGGACATTCAAATAGCAATCTTCAAGAGGAGGCAAATCAAGCATATCATAAATCCTTCTAGGCATAATAGAAACACTACTATCAAGATCACACAAAGCTTTGAAATCAAAGTCATTCACTTTCATATTAATGATGGGTTCGCAACCATCTTCTTGTTTTATAGGAATGGAAGCTTTATGTTTCATGTTTTCTTCTTTAATCTTTATGAGAGCATCAACAATGTGTTTTGTAAACGTCATTTTCATAACACTAGCATTAGGACTTTTAGCAAGCTTTTGTAGGAACTTAATAACTTCAGAGATGTTACAACCATCAAGATCAAAATCAAATTTATCATCTAAAGTAGTAGAACTATTACTAGCCTCAACACTAGTGGTGGTAATAGTAGAAACACTAACGTTTCTAGAAATTTCATCTTCTCTTTCCCACTTAGCATGTAATTCAGCTAATAGTCTAACATTTTCATCAATTCTTACTTGTATAGCATTAGTAGATGCAAAGGGATTATCATTAGTTTCAGGTTTAGCAGCCATTTTATTCAAAGTAGTTTGAGCTTCAGCTAAAGATGATATATTTCTTTCAGCATTAGAGAGTTTTTCCTCAATAGTTTTATTGAAACCAGTTTGTTTACTAATAAACTCTTTAAGCATAACTTCAAGTTCAGAGGGAACACTCTTATTATTGTTGTAAGAATTTCCATAAGCATTACCATTGTTGGGAGGATATGGCTTATAATTGTTGTTACCAAAATTGTTCCTATAAGCATTATTACCATCAGCATTGTTGCCAAAGTTGTTATTTCTTATGAAGTTCACATCAACTTGCTCTTCTTGAGCAACCAAAGAGGCTAAAGGAACATTATTTGGATCAATATGGGATTTCCCATTAACAAGCATAGACATAATAATATCAATCTTATCACTCAAGGAGGAGGTTTCCTCAACAAAATTTACCTTCTTACCTTGTGGAGCTCTCTCAGTATGCCATTCCGAATAATTAACCATCATATTGTCCAAAAGTTTTGTTGCAGCACCCAAAGTGATGGGCATAAAGGTACCTCCAGCAAAAGAATCCAATAGGTTCCTTGAAGAATAGTTCAATCCTGCATAAAAAGTTTGGATGATCATCCAAGCAGTTAGTCCATGAGTGGGACAATTCTTTACCAAAGATTTCATTCTTTCCCAAGATTGAGCAACATGCTCATTATCAAGTTGTTTAAACTTCATTATTTCACTTCTCATGGATGTAATCTTAGCAGGAGGATAGTATTTTCCAATAAAAGCATCTTTGCATTTAGTCCAAGAATCAATACTATTCCTAGTTAAGGAATTCAACCATTCTTTAGCTTTTCCTCTCAAAGAAAAAGGAAACAATTTCAGCTTAATAATATCACCATCTATATCTCTATGCTTTTGCATCTCACAAAGTTCAACAAAGTTATTTAGATGGGAAGCAACATCTTCATTACCAATACCAGAAAATTGTTCTCTCATAACAAGATTGAGCAAAGCAGGTTTTATCTCAAAGAAAGTATTTTCAGCCACAGGTGGAGCAATAGGTGTGCTCATAAAATCATTGTTGTTGATGCTAGTGAAGTCACACAACTTAGTGTTTTCAAGAGTAGTCATTTTTTTTGGGTTTTCAAATAAGAAAGCAAACTAGTAAAACTAATTTTTTTTGTGTTTTTTGAAGAACAAAACAAGCAAACGAAGAAAAAAGAAACCAAGCAAAACAAAAACAACAGAGTAAAGAGATTGGTTATGAGGGACTCCCCTTGTGAAGATGTCCTTGACTCCCCGGCAACGGCGCCAGAAAATCGCTTGATGGCTCAATGCACGGCGCCCAGAAAAGTGCTTGGTGCGTGGTTGATGTAGAGCTCGTTGGGAACCCCAAGAGGAAGGTATGATGAGCATAGCAGCAAGTTTCCCTCAGTTATGAAACCAAGGTTTAATCGAACCAGTAGGATCAAGGAAACACCTCAAAGGTGTTACTAGCTGAGCTTTGGCAGGGCGCACTACCAGTGCTAGTAGCAACGTGGAGACATGCACAACACAACCACAGAACTTTGTCCCCAACTTGCGATGAGGTTGTCAATCTCACCGTGTTTTGCGGAAAACAAAGGATTAAATGTATCGAATGGAAAGAAGTGAAAGTTTGCAGAAAGTAAACACAAAGCTGTAAAAGATTGTAGATTGTATGTAAAGTAAAAGGACCGGGATCCATTGTTCACTAGAGGTGGCTCTCCTTAGATAGATAACATGATGGGTGAACAAATTACAGCGGGGCAATTGACAAACACCGAGAAAGCAATACATGCATATACTAATCATCTTGACTCCTTTGAGACTTGATTGGGCATTACAACATTATACATAGACCGCCATCCAACTGCATCTATGACTAATAATCCACCTTCAGGTTATCATCAGAACCCCCTCTAGTATTAAGTTGCAAGCAACAGATTATTGCCTTACGAACTGCGTGTAAAGTAAACAATACGATTGTTCTATGAACAAAGGATTGTTGTTTTCTCCCTAGTAACAACAGCACATCTAGTAACTTAGAGATTTCTGTCAGTTCCCCAGATTACCAGAGGCATGAACCTACTATCGAGCATAAATACTAACTCTTGGAGTTGCTAGCATCTACTTGGCCAAGATAACTACTAACAATGGAAATCATGCAAGATCTCAAATAACAAAGACATGATAGAATCAATAATCAATCAGAAATAGCATCTCAATATCCATCGGATCCTCGCAAACACAACATGCAGAATTACAAATAGATGATCTTGATTATAAACGGAGCTCACAAGATCTAGACATGAAAGCACAAAGGAGGAGAACCAGCCATCTAGCTACTACATGGACCTATAGTCCAGAGATGAACTACTCACGCATCACACTGGAGGCTTGCATGATGATGAAGAAGGCCTCCAGGGTGAATTCCCCTCTCCGGCAGGGTGCCGGGGAGAGCTTCAGATCCCTCCCGATCTAGGGATGGAGATGACGGCGGCTACAGACTCTTTCGTGGATTTTTGATCAGGCACTTAGGGTTTTCATCCTAAGGGTAATATATAGGCGAAAGGAGAGGCTGAGGGGGTGCCGGGAGCGGCCACACCACCCCCTGGCGCGGGCCAGGCCTGGCCGCGCGGCCAGGTTGTGTGGTGGCTCCATGGCCCTTCTCCATCTCGTATTCTGGCACTTGATGACATCCGGAAAAATAGGCACTTTGGCTTTTGTCCCGTCCAATTCTGAGAATATTCATTTTCTGACTTTCCTGGAACCAAAAACAGCAGAAAACAGGCAGCTGGCACTGTGGCTCTTGTTAATAGGTTAGCCCAAGAAATCATATGAAAAGTATTCCAAGGTTGGATCAAAACACAAGAAAGTGGATAAAACCAAGCATGGAACATCAAAAATTATAGATACATTTGCAATGTATCAACCTCCTCCTTCCCTTGGTACCAGTACTGGTTCTTCCGGGTTCCTCTCCAAGGATAGATAAAATCGTCCCTCTTCGAATCAAATTGATCCCAGCATATTATCCTTTTGCTGATTCATCTCACGGAGCAGTGGACAAGATGGCAGTAGTTGCAGTATAGGGCACCAGCGCTGGGGCCTCAAAAACAGTTTAGGAACCGATAAAATGATAAGCTCGGATTTCAGACTAGAAACATACACAAACACACATATACTCCATATATACTAATATACAGAATAGTTTCCAATTACAGTTATGCTAACAAAGGCCTAGAAATCATAATAAGGTAGCTCCATATTACAGAACTACGACAGTAGCGAACCAATCATGGGATAGATCTACACCCCAAGAGTTTTGCAGCTGGGCTAGTGGTCATGAACGACACCAAAAGTACACCCTTGACGATCAGCAGCCCTGCATCAAATCCATCCAGAAGTAGTGTACCTGATCCACATCCTCAGGTACAGGCTCATCAATGAACAAGTCATCATCATTACCATCAAAGTCCTCTTCGGTCGTCTGCTTCTGTGATTAGTAGATTAACATATACGTTTATAGAGAAACATCAAAGATACACAACCTGAACATTTGTCATTCTACTGATATACCTTGTCATCTCGCATAGCGGTAGTACCAGAAATGAAACCTGTTTCATGCAGCTTACGCTTTTTCTCTCCTCCCCCTTCTCCAAGTTGATCTAGATGCTCAGGAGCTGCCTCTGTCAGTTGATCAAGTTGATCAACATCTGCTTCCCCTACTTGATCTTGATGATAAATATGTTCTTCCCCCGGTTCATATTGAGGATCATATGGTTCACCATGAAATACCCATCTAACATATGTGCTTAGCATCCCAAATCTAAATATATGGTCTTCCACTATACTTTGAGGCAGCACCCTACGATTCACACACAACCGACAGAGGCAATGTACTTTTGAGTTGTCATAATGAGCTCTAACAAATCCCATAAATCATAGAACATCAAGGATAAGTTTAGCGCTGCCTAATGGAGCAATCACTATCCAAAATCTACCCATCTGTTTAATTATGACATACAAGGTTGGTTATTATTAAATGAAAATCAGGAAACATATAGATGGAGTACAAAACTATATATGCCTATGTGTTTCAGCAAGCATATTGACAGCAAAAATCGCTGAAGGTATTTAGGAACACAGATCCAACGCAGAATAAACTATGACCATGCAGATTGAGGACAAAGTAAACTATGTAGGAGTATTTGAAAGGGCAATAGAATGCCGACTAGATCCAGCTAGAGATAGAAGGACTACCGTGGGATCGACGTACCCACCGGTGCGTCTCAAGAAGACCGACGGGTAGGGAAAGATTCTTCGTGCACATTGGTGATGAGGAGCGGTCGTAAGCGCGTCTGTTTTGTGGGGAAGGGGTGAGGCCTAGGCGGCGGAGGGTGGAAGTTAATACACATCGCGAAGGGGTGCGGAGGGATAACTTTGGAAATTCTAACCTACCCTACTTTGGGAACCACCATTTACGTGGCCCACCTGCCAGTCACCATAGATCAAAATTGATCCAAAACTTGTCAAAATACAAGTTTATGTTTTACCATGGAAACTAATGCACATAGCATTGCACTTTGCGAACGAATAGCTTTATGTCACAAAGTTATTTAATTTTAGCATCTTCAGCTAGGAAGCTTGGAAACTCATGAAAGTAGGGCATTATCCATCATATCTGGAATCTCCTTTGTAAACAATTGCTTGAAATGCCAATGTGCACCGATCTACCAAATATGGATAGGCTTGTAAGCTTGGTTGGCGAAGATGCTTCAATGTACAGAGTAGTACAAAACATGAAAAAGGTATAGAAACTATGGTTGTGACCTTGCTCCTCTTGTTTGAAAGCCTTGAATTAATATTCATTAATTTCAGAGGATGTCTATAAACTCATTAAATGCTAGAAAGCATATAGGCCCGTGGGTCTATCTGACGGGGACAACATCCCAAGTGGGAGTAGCGTACCTTAGAAGCTTCAACTTCAAAATTTCGGCAGAGCGCTGAAATATCCCGCCCACCCATTCAAACATCCCACCCATCCATTCAAACATCCAGCCCCAAAAATTATTTTATTACACAAATTTAGCCTGGAAGCTTGAAAGGGCGTTATACATTGTATGAAAAAAGGAGGCGGTGGCATTTTGAGCCATCATCTTTGCAGTTGCTTCACAACAAAACACATTGTTGTTACTTGGAAATTCAAAAACAAACTTCAAATTTGGAAGCAGACATATTGGTTGATTTGCAAAGATGCACCGATCTACCAAATACGGACACGTCATCATAAACTATTTCCATGACCTTGGTCACCTTTTTTTGGATGATGGTCATCTTCTTGAAAGCCTTAAATTGTTCGAAAATTTCAGCAAATGCCTAGAAACTCGTTTTAATGATGGGAACCAACTCTCACTGGCGTGTGGGCCTAGACGGTGACAGCGCGTCTGAGAGGCCCCATGCTGGAGTAGCGTATGCTAGAAGCTTCGACCTCAAAATTTGGTACGGCGCCCAAACATCGCACCCATCCATTAAAATATCCCGCGCATCCATTCAAACGTGCTTCACCTCTTTCTAGAATGCAAAATTCCCCTTCTATCCCTGCTCCGGAAACAACAAAGGGATATAGGTGGTAAATTTTCGTTCTTCGAAGTGCATCACCCCATCCACGTTTCCTAGCCCTTCTTCAATATTTACCTGCCTGCCCACTCCAACCAAGACTGACTTTTTGGACCCACTATGCAAGTGACACACATGTCAGTGAGCCAGAATTACGGGAAGTAGAGATTCCCATCGCTTGTTGTTCAAAATTCGAACATTTTTCGCTAAACCAAGATAAAATTGTTAAAATCGTCCAACCTGGCTTATACTATCATTCTACTATGTTAGAGTAAAAGCTAAAAACACAAAGCCAAAAACATGTTCGTAGCTTTATAAGCAAAAAATCAAAAGCCAGAATTAGAGCCCAACCAAACAACGCCTAAATCTCATGGAACTCTTCCTGTTTCTCCCTTGTTTTAGTACTTAGGTACCTTTAATTTTATTCAACAAAAAATATGACCAAGCAGGATATCATCGACTTGTAGATAAATTTTTGAGATAATTCATTAAATTGCGGTAACACCATTCTGTTCCATGCAATATATAACCATAAAGTTTGAAAATATTATTGAGAATTCACGGAATCCTAAACCATAAAATCTAAACCCCTAAACCCTGACCAAGCAGGTATCGTGCAACTATAGATCAAAAATTGAGATACTTTCGTTAAATCAGGTAACTCCATTCTATTAGACGAATATAAGCATAAATCCTGAGCATTACCAAAAATTCTCTGAACCCTAAACCGGAAACAACCCATAAAACTAAACTATAAAACCCTAAACCCTCTACCCATAAACCCTAATCAAGCAGGTACCGTGCACTTATATATCAAAATTTGAGATAGTTTCATTAAATTGCTGTAACGCTATTCTATTCCACAAATATAAGCATAAAGCTTGAAAATTATTTAGAATTCCCGAAACCCTAAATTCTAAACACTAAACCCTAAATCCTTACCAAACACGTATCATGCACTTATCGATCAAAAATTGATATATTTTCATTAAAGTGGTAACTCCATTCTATTTGATGAATATAAGAATAAATCTTGAGCATTATCGAAAATACTCTAAACCCTAAATAACCCCTAATAAAACCTAAACCTAAAACCCCAAACCCTCAACCCATAAACCCTAACAGATCAGGTATCATGCACTTATAGATCAAATTTGGAGATACTTTCAATGAGTTAGGTAATGCCATATATATTCTATTCGATGAATATAAGCATAAAGCTTGAGTATTATTGAAAATTCGATAAACCTCCTAAACCCTATTCAGTCCATAAAACCTAAACCGTAAAACCCTAAAACCCTAAACCCTTGACCCATATAAATCCTAACCAAGCAAGTACCATGGACTTATAGATCAAAATCTGAGATTCGATCTTTCATTAAATTGCGGTAACGCCGTTCTATTCCACGAATATAACAATAAAGTTTTAACATTATTGGATATGCCCTAAACCCGAAAACCCTAAACCCTCAACCCCGCACGTAGCATACACTTATCGATCAAAAATTGATATATTTTCATTAAACTGGTAACTCCATTCTATTCGATGAATATAAGCATAAATATTGAGAATTATCGAAAATACCATAAGTAACCCCTAATAAAACCTAAACCTAAAACCCCAAACCCTCAACCCATAAACCCTAACCAATTAGGTATCATGCACTTATAGATCAAATTTTGAGATACTTTCAATGAGTTAGGTAACACCATATTCTATTCAACGAATATAAGCATAAAGTTTGAGTATTATTAAAAATTCAATAAACACCCTAAACCCTATTAAGTTCATAAAACCTAAACCATAAAACCATAAAACCCTAAACCCTAACTAAGCAGGTATCATGGACTTATAGATCGAAATCTGAGATTTTATCATTCATTAAATTGCGGTAACGCCATTCTATTACACGAATATAACAATAAAGTTTGAATATTATTGAAAATGCCCTAAACCCTAAAACCCTAAACCCTCAACCCCATCTAAACGACATTGGCAAATGAGGTATCGCATGCACTTGTAGATCAAAATTTTAGATAAACTTTCCTCAAATTATGCTAATGCCATTCAATTCCATGAATA
The DNA here is from genome assembly GCA_910589775.1 of Avena eriantha. NCBI lineage: Eukaryota > Viridiplantae > Streptophyta > Magnoliopsida > Poales > Poaceae > Avena > Avena eriantha. The sequence continues at coordinate 87,690,129 of OU342745.1, forward strand.
TAAGCATATATAAAGCAGCTTGAACATTATCAAAAATTCCCAAAAAACCTAAACCCTAAACTCCAAAAACCATAAACCCCAAACCCTCATCCCCTCAACCCCTTACCAAGCAGGTATGATGCACTTATAGATCAAAATCCGAGATACTTTCATTAAATTGCGATAACACCAGTCTATTCCGTGAATATATATAAACATATATATATATATATATATATGAGCTTGAACATTATTATTGAAAATTCATAAACCCTAAAACCTAGAAAACCCTAAACCCTAAATACCAACCTTAAACTCCTAAGCCTTAAACCCTAAAATCCTAAATCATATACCATATACCATAAACCCTAAACCCTCAACCCAAAAAACACGAAACCTAAACCCCAGGCTATATATGTCTTGTGTGGAAACTAGGGCAATGGGATTTTGAGCCATACTTATTTGTAGTTTCTTCATGACAAAAGCCATTGTCGTCGCTTGAAAAATTGAAAATAACTTCAAATTCAGAAGCATCCTTTGTAAATAATATTTTAAATGCCAATAATACGGACCAATCTACCAAATACAAACGTGTTGTTATAAACTATAGCGAAGGTGTCGCCATGACCTTGGTCACCTGGTTTGAAAGCCATGCAAATTCATACATGGTACGGCATATATAATATGACAAAATTAAAGCCATTATTATCAATTGGAGCTTTTAAAATAACTCCAAATATGGAAGCTCTTTTTCTAAACAATGTTGAAATACCAATATGCACCAATCTACCAAACATGGTTACATTATCATAAAGTATGGTCACACATATGGCCTTGACATTGGTCATCTAGGTTTTGAAAGCCATGAATGTTCAAACATGGTATGCCATATTGTGAAATGATTTTTTCAAAAGTTATGAAATATTATATATTTTCATGGAAATTAGCCAATGCACACAGTGAGACACCAAGGGAGAAACGAATGGTTGTATTTTGTTTTATATTTTGTTTCTTTATTTTTTTTTAAAAAACTGGCCCAAATTTGGTGTCATTACTATTCATATCAAAAAATTGAAATCTTGCAAAACTCTCGGTGGTTCTCCAATATTTGACTAATTCGGTACCTTTAAACTATTTTAAAAAATTCAAGAGCAAGCTATATCAAACACTTTGTAGTTTGTAAATAGACATACTTACTTTCAATCGTCAAAAGTTATTTAATTTCAGCATCTTCAACTAGGAAGCTTGGAAACTCATGAAAGTAGGGCATTATCCATCAAATCTAGAATCTCCTTTGTAAACAATTGCTTGAAATACCAAGATGCACCGATCTACCAAATATGGAAAGGTTTGTAGGCTTGGTTGGCGAAGATGCTTCAATATACAGAGTAGTACAAAACATGAAAAAGGTACAGAAACTATGATTGTGACCTTGCTCCTCTCGTTTGAAAGCCTTGAATTAATGTTCATTAATTTTGGTAGATGTCTATAAACTCATTAAATGCTGGAAAGCATACATGCATGTGGGTCTATCTGACGGGGACAACATCCCAAGTGGTAGTAGCGTACCTTAGAAGCTTTAATTTCAAAATTTCGGCAGAGCGCCTAAATATCCCGCCCACCCATTCAAACATCTCGCCCATCCACTCAAACATCCAGCCCCCAAAAAACATCCAGCCCCAAAAATTATTTTATTGCAAAAATTTAGCCTGAAAGCTTGAAAGGGCGTTATACATTGTGTTAAAAAAGGGGGCGGTGGCATTTTGAGCCATCATCTTTATAGTTGCTTCACAACAAAACACATTGTTGTTACTTGGGAATTCGAAAACAAACTTCAAATTTGGAAGTAGATATATTAGTTGATTTGCAAAGATGCACCGACCTACCAAATACAGACACGTCATCATAAACTATTTCCATGACCTTGGTCACCTTTTTTTGGACGATGGCCATCTTCTTGAAAGCCTTAAATTGTTCGAAAATTTCAGCAAATACCTAGAAACTCATTTAAATGCTGGGAAGCAACTCTCACTGGTGTGTGGGCCTAGACAGTGACAACGCGTCTGAGACCCCACGCCGGAGTAGCATATGCTAGAAGCTCTGACCTCAAATTTTGGTACGACGCCCAAACATCGCACAAATATATTAAAATATCCCGCGCATCCATTAAAACATGCTTCACCTCTTTCTAGAAGGCAAAATTCGTCTTCTATCCCTACTCTAGAAATAAGAATCCGAGGGAGCACAACAATAATAGAGGGATATATGTGGTAAATTTGCGTTCTCCCAAGTGCATCACCCCATCCACGTTTCCTAGCCTTCTTCAATATTTACCTGCCCACCCACTCTGACCTACACTGACTTTTTGGACCCACTATGCAAGTGACCCACATGTCAGTGAGCCAGAATTACGGGAAGTAGAGATTCCCATCGCTTGTTGTTCAAAATTCGAACATTTTTTGCTAAACCGAGATAAGATCGTTAAAATCATCCAACCTGGCTTATAAGAACATTCCACTATATCAGAGTAAAAGCTAAAAAAACAAAGGCAAAAATACGTTTGAAGCTTTATAAGCCAAAACTCAAAAGCCAGAATTAGAGCCCTAATACGTTGCTAACGTATCCATAATTTTTGAAGTTCCATGCTTGGTTTTATCTACTTTCTTATGTTTTGTCCACACTTTGGAGTACTTTCTATACACTTTCTTGGACTAACCTATTAATAAGAGCCACAGTGCCAGCTGCCTGTTTTCTACTATTTTTTGTTCCAGGAAAATCAGAAAATGAATATTCTCGGAATTGGATAGGACAAAAGCCAAAGTCAGTTTTTCACCAATGGGGACATGGAGCTAGAATACGAGACAGAAAGGGACCAGGGCCCCCCCACACCACCTGGCCGCATGGCCGAGCCTGGCCCGCGCCAGGGGGTGGTCTGGCCATCTCGAGCACCCCTCGGCCTCCCCTTTCGCCTATAAGATGCCTCCGATACAGAAACCCTAAGGACCGATCAAAATTCCACGAAAGAGTATGTAGCTGCCGTCATCTCCATCCCTAGATCGAGAGGGATCTGAAGCTCTTCCCGGCACCCTGCTGGAGGGGAGAATTCACCCTGGAGGTCTTCTTCATCATCATGCAAGCCTCCGGTGTGATGCGTGAGTAATTCATCCTTGGACTATGGGTCGATGTAGTAGCTAGATGGCTGGTTCTTCTCCTTTGTGTTATCATGTTTAGATCTTGTGAGCTCCGTTCATGATCAAGATCATCTATTTGTAATCCTACATGTTGTGTTTGTGGGGATCCGATGGATATTGAGATGCTATTCTAGATTGGTTATTGATTCTATCATGTCTTTGTTATTTGTGATCTTGCATGCTTTCTGTTGTTAGTAGCTATCTTGGCAAGTAGATGCTAGCAACTCCAAGAGTTAGTGTTTATGCTCGATAGTGGGTTCAGGCCTCTAGTAATCTGGGGAAGTGACAAAAATATCTAAGGTACTAGATGTGCTGTTGCTACTAGGGAGAAAACAACAATCCTTTGTTCATAGAACAATCGTATTTTTTACTTTACACACAATGCGTAATGCAATTATCTGTTGCTTGCAACTTAATACTAGAGGGGGTTCGGATGATAACCTGAAGGTGGATTATTAGTCATAGATGCAGTTGGATTACGGTCTATGTATAATGTTGTAATGCCCAATCAAATCTCAAAGGAGTCAAGATGAGTAGTATATGCATGATTGCTTTCTCGATGTTTGTAAATTGCCCCGCTTTAATTTGTTCACCCAGCATGTCATCTATCTTAAGGAGAGCCACCACTAGTGAACTATGGACCCCGGTCCTTTCTTTTACCATCAATCTACAACTATTTACTGCTTTGTGTCTACTTTCTGCAAACTATTACTTTATTTTACACAATATGTTTAATCCTTTGTTTTAGCAAAACCGATGAGATTGACAACCTCACTGTAAGTTGGGGGCAAAGTTCTGTGGTTGTGTTGTGCAGGTTTCCACGTTGCTGCTAGCACTGGCAGTGCGCCCTGCCAAAGACTAGCTAGGAACACCTTGGAGGTGTTTCCTTGCTCCTACTAGATTGATAACCTTGGTTTCATAATTGAGGGAAAACTTAGTGTTGTGCTCATCATACCTTCCTCTTGGGGTTCCACAACGAGCTCGATATTTTGGGCCATCAAGGACTTTTACTGGCACCGTTGCCGGGGAGTCAAGGACATCTTCACAATGGGAGTCTCTCATAACCAATCTCTTTACTTTGTTGTTTTTGTTTTGCTTAGTTTATTTTCTGCTTTATTTGCTTGTTTCTTTATCAAAAACACAAAAAAATAGTTGTACTAGTTTGCTTTCTTTATTAAAAACACAAAAAATGACTACTCTTGAAAACACTAGCTTGTGTGATTTCACTAGCACCAACAACAATGATTTCATGTGCACACCTATTGCTCCACCGGTTCCTGAAGCTACTTTCTTTGAAATTAAACCTGCTTTACTCAATCTTGTTATGAGAGAACAATTTTTGGTATTGGTAATGATGATGCTACTACTCATCTAAATAACTTTGTTGAACTTTGTGAGATGCAAAAGCATAGGGATATAGATGGAGATATTATTAAGCTTAAATTGTTTCCTTTCTCTTTGAGAGGAAAAGCTAAAGAATGGTTGAATTCCTTAACTAGGAATAGTATTGATTCTTGGACTAAATGCAAAGATGCTTTCATTGGAAAATACTATCCTCCTGCTAAGATTATATCTATGCGAAGTGAAATAATTAAGTTCAAACAATCTGATAATGAACATGTTGCTCAAGCTTGGGAAAGAATGAAATCTTTGGTAAAGAATTGTCCCACTCATGGACTTACTGCTTGGATGATTATCCAAACCTTTTATGCAGGATTAAACTATTCTTTAAGAAATCTATTGGATTCTGCTGCTAGAGATACCTTTATGACCATTACTTTGGGTGCTGCAACAAAGCTTTTGGATAATATGATGGTTAACTATTCTGAATAGCATACTGAAAGAGCTCTACAGGGTAAGAAGGTAAATTCTGTTGAAGAGACCTCTTCCTTGAGTGATAAAATTGATGTTATTATGTCTATGCTTGTTAATGGGAAGGCTCATATTGATCCAAATCATGTTCCCTTAGCCTCTTTGGTTGCTCAAGAAGAGCAAGTAGATGTGAACTTTATAAGAAACAACAATTTTAGCAATAATGCCTACAGGAATAATTTTGGTAACAAAAATTATAGGCCATATCCTCCCAACAATGGTAATGCTTATGGAAATTCCTACAACAACAATAGGAGTGCTCCTTCTGAACTTGAAGTTATGCTTAAAGACTTTATTAATAAACAAACTTCTTTCAATAAAACTATTGAGGAAAAACTCTCTAATGCTGAAAGAAATATAGCATCATTGGCTGAAGCTCAATCTTCTTTGAATAAAATGGTTGCTAAACCTGAAACTATTGATAATCCCTTTGCTGCTACCAATGCCATACAAGTTAGAATTGATGAAAATGTTAGACTATTAGCTGAATGGCATGCTAAGTGGGACAGAGAAGATAAAATTGCTTGAAACATTAGTGTTTCTACTATCACTACCACCAGTGTTGAGGCTAGTAATAGCTCTACTACTTTAGTTGATAATTATGATTTTGATCTTGATGGGTGCAACATCTCTAAAGTTATTAAGTTCCTACAAAAGCTTGCTAAAAGTCCTAATGCTACTGCTATGAATATGGCTTTTACAAAACACATTACTGATGCTCTCATAAAAATTAAAGAAGTAAAGATGAAACATAAAGCTTCTATTCCTATAAAAGAAGAAGATGGTTGGGAACCCATCATTAATATGAAAGTGAATGATTTTGCTTTCAAAGCTTTATGTGATCTTGATAGTAGTATTTCTATTATGCCTAGAAAGATTTATTAAATGCTTGATTTGCCACCATTGGAAGATTGTTATTTGAATATCCCACTTGATGATAATGCTAAAAAGAAACTCATGGGGAGTATTAATGATGTTCTTATTATGGTTAACAATGCCTATGTCCCTGTTGATTTCTATGTTTTGGATGTTGAATGCAATGCTTCTTGTCCTATTACTTTGGGAAGACCTTTTCTTAGAACTGTTGGTGCCATTATTGATATGAAAGAAGGCACCATTAAATATAAACTCCCACTCAAGAAAGGTATAGAACACTTCGCTAAGAAGAGAGAGAAGATTTATTTTTGCTCTCCTATGAAAACAAAATTTTCTCTTAATGCTTCTTCATTTGAGAACACTTGATTCTTTTTTCTTGCTTCTTATGCCTAACTTAAAGGTGTTAAAGATAAGTACTTACTGGGAGATAATCCAAAAGTTTTATATGAGTCTTGGAAGTTATTATTTCTGTAATAACCGCTCCTTATCCTTTTTATTTGCTTTTTGTGCCAAGAGTAACCTCTAATGAGAGAGAGTAATGATTGGGAAAATTGTTGTCCCGAAACAGATTTATGTGCTTCACCGTAAAAAATCGTGTAAAATATCTGTACACTTTCACCACAAAATTCGATACATCCATCAGGGATAACCCTGAATCATCATACTTAGTATGCAGCTAATCTAACATAACCTTTCCTTTACACACTCTAGTATAAGCACCTCTCCTATGAGCTTGGCCTCCCAGCCATGGCCATCTGCCATCCTGGGCACTACATAGGTGGACAACATTGAGAGGTATTCTCAGCTCCGACCTCTCCGGCAAGGGAACTAATACTAATTCATATAAACTTCCGGCTAAGCCTTACCCAATTCAGGTATTGTGGTTGTACGATAAAATTGAAATGGTATCGCATCCGAACCCAACCATCAGTTTTTATAAAAGGGATAAGGCTCATGCCTTAACATTTTCATCATCATAAACCATTTGTGTTTCTCAACACATGTCAAAACATCTCAATAGAATGACTCATCATTCCAAGGTTTTCACAAGTCATTTTCACCAAGTATTCCCATCTAAAGTGCTCAAGTTTTGGTTGAGCTCTAAACTACTAAGTTAAGAGTGTTCACTAATGTGGGATGCCAATCTCAATCTCATGCCATAGAATGACATCTAAGTCTAACTAGATAGGCCAAGTTTTATACTCTTTATGCTATCTATAAACAAAGTAAGGAACTTTGGTAAGGTAAAAGAAGGTAAAGCTTGTAATAAAAACTTGGGATGGTATAAATCCAAAAAGGGTATAACCAAAGCATGCCTAAAGCATTTGCTCAACTTAAGGGGGGGGGGGGGGTAAGTGTTAACTTGCTTAGTTCTATCTTGCCCATAATGGCTTGCATAGTTTCGAAACTTGCAAGTGTTAGCTTGCCTTGGTTGGTGCAGTGGTTGAAATTCTCCTCTTCTTCTTCTTCGGGATAGAACTCCTCCTCCTCGTAGACTTGGTCGATACTATCGTCTATAAATACATACGGAATACACAATCACCAAACAATACTTAACTAGTCTATTTAGCACACTAAGGCACACATTTGATGATCTAGTATCATCACATTCATCACAAGTTTTAATGAACTAGTTTCATTTATTTTATTTGAGAAAAGTAATTTCTACTCATTGAAAATAACTAAGATTTAGTATTATCCAATTAAAATATGGGACCATATGTACACATGTCAGCACCACATATTCTAATGCATGGGAATGTGATTTAAATGTTGGATCACATTTAAATAAGTTTAAGTTTAATATTTAAATGATTTAAAGTGACTAGAAATGCTTATATAGCATATTTTGGTACTAGTCCAAAGTCATTGTATGCAAACCTTAATATTATTACATATTCAGATAGGTATAGTCAAATGTGATTTTTGAGAGTTGGAATCAACTAAAAAGCTATTATGGTTAATTTTAGAAAAATGTTTGAATGTGAAAAAGCCTTTGTCTTGTTATTTTTGCTATAAGTGATCTATAACTCTAATTGATTTAAATCCAACGGGCTTGGATAAAGATTTAAATTATCTTTCCAACACAATTGGAATCACTCAATTTGGTTTAGTAGTTCTTTCAGAGTTGATTTTCAAACTAGTGGACATAAACTAGATTTAGTTAAAAAGGAAAAATCTAAATTTGAATTACAGGGCCAGCGTGGGAACACTAATGGGCTGGCCCAGTTTCACTCCGCGACGCAGAGGATAGCTGCAGCAGAATCCCGCCTGTTAGTGACTCTTATAACGCGAAGCAGTAAGGGACAACATGGACCGCACGATTAGTACTAGGATCTATGGCTGGGGCTCGTCGTCCACGACGGACAGGTTGCTAGCGAGGTGGAACCCTAGCAGCTCAGTGGGGGTGCAGTGGGGGCATACCAGGGTTCCAGCGAGTGCGGCGATGGGGGCGATCGAACGAGGCGATGACGGTGGACTCAGACGAGGTCATGGCAGCTCTGGGGGTGGACGAAATCGACGGGGACTTCTCCTCCTCTGCTGCGGCTAAATCCGGCGCAATTCCGGCGACTGGCTGCTCGAGCGGATCCGGCGAGAGGTGGGGAATGATCAGTGGTGAGAGGGGAGTGTTGGAGTGTGGCAAATGAGGCTGGGGAAGGGCTCCTTATATAGGCTCGTCGAGGGGACCGAGAGGGCGATGGTGAGGTCGTCGGTGACGACGGCACAGGGCGCTAGAGGCGGGGGCTAGGTAGGCGGATGGTGGGTGATTCCCTGGCTGTCAGCTGTGGCTTAAAGGCGACGCTAGGGGTGGTGGCTAACGGTCGGGCGCGTCTCATGCTCTGAGTGGCAAAGGCGGTGCTCGACACGGCGGGCAGTGGCTACTGGTCGCGCTGCGGGAGAAGGGGTTGTCTAGGAGTGTGCTTGGGTCAAGGAGGAGCAGCGCGCACGGGCTGTCTCGAGGGGCGGGGTGTGCTTCCTTGTCGGGGACGGTGTACTAGCACGTGCTTGGCATGGCACAGAGGCGGTGGGCGCGGGCGATGTGAGGTGGTCCAGGGGCTGGCAGCGCTTGGGGAAGGGACCGTGGGTGGCGGTGTGGTCTGGCCTACCTCCTAGACATGGCAAGAGAGGGCGGGGTGGTCTCCTGAGGCTTGGGCACTGTCGGTCGGCGATCATGGTGTCGGGGTGGCGCGACACTACTTCTCTAGGTCAAGGGGTAGCTCTTTGATGGCCTGGTTGGGGCTAGGGGAGACAAGGGAAGTTAATTGGGGTCAAATGGCTCGACAAAACCTTGCTCAAAACAGTATTAGTTAGGCAGGTTTGATTCTGATCAGAAGGTGTTTGACACAATGGCCGCATGAAACAAAGATTTGAATTTTGAAATGATTTTTGGTGGAGTTGTTGGTCTTATGCTTGAGCATATCTGGTTGCTGGGATTTGTCAAGTTGAATTCATTTGCATTGTTTTTAAAAAAGTGGGATCTAGGTACATACACTTGATTCCATTTTCAAATGCCATCTAAGTTTAGTGTTTGAATGTTCTTGTAAGATTTCAAAGTGGGCCTTGGTACATCTTTACTTGTACCTCAAGGGGTGCAAAGATCCATGATTGTTTCTGTTTGAAATTGAGTTCTAGGAACACTCAAAGTGGCCTAGTTGATTAAAGTGGCAAAAGTGACCATTTCCATTTATTAATTCTATTTGATTTCTTTTTCTTTGGATTTTTCTTGGGAATGATCTAGATGATGTGGCATTCATCTTAGAATCATTTTACAACCATTAGAACAAACAATCATGGCAATTCAAAACAATTCCTATTTAATGCAACACACATATGCATGCTTAATTATTTAAATGAGAAAAAGTTTTTGTTACCCCTAAATTGGGTGATTTGGATCTTGATATATTGGATTCAAGTTTTGGGATGTTACAGAATGCTTAATGTGCCTTTGAAGAATCATGCGTTGTTTTAGCATATTAAAGCATAGTATTGTGGTATTCTCCTTTGATCCTTTATTTGGGTTGACTTGGTACATGCTCACACCATGTTATGACTATCCCAAGTCACCATAGCCTTTATGATCCTTTAGTTTTCGACTTGTAATATCACTTTATGCTTTGATTAATGATATTTTTTCGCTTTGCATGATTATGGCCATTATTGCTCTCTTAGTTGGTCGCTCCCAGTCTTTTGCTAGCCTCCATAACCAAGTATGAGTTCCACTCATGCATCCAACTCCTAAAACCAAGTTATTCCAAAGAGTCCACCATACCTACCTATTAGCAATTGCTATTCCAAGTATATCCATGTTTTTATCTACCTTCCGAATTAAACTTGTTATGAGAAAACTAGTGATTAAAGCTCTCACGAACTTGATGGCAGACCTTACTTTTCTTGCCCTTAATAAACTTGAACCATTGTGTCATCTATGTTGTGTATGCTTGCACTTATATGTTGGGGATTAGCAGAACCATGATGTCATGGGGAATGCTTTCGACATTGCACTTGTACTTTGTACCTAGTTGATATCATGCTCTTTTGTCTATGGATGTCGTCGGTGTGAAATGAAAGGGGAGCTTGTAAGTCCATGGAGTTAAGTATGTGTGTTACAGAAACGCCTGGGCTGCCGATCTAATCCATGTTGTCATGGTGGAAACCTGCAGCGTAACCATAATGAGCTGTCTATGAAGCATTCTTCTTATAAAAAAAGAGTCAGATATTGAGAAAAAAGAGAAAAAGAAAAAAGAGATATGATAAAATAGGAAAGAGAGAAAAAGCACCATTTTCCCATGGTAAATAAGAAGATTGCTCAGATGCTTGTTGTCTACTTGCCTTGTCTTTTTGATACGGGGATTCTTCGGTATCATTGGGCAAGGGATACCCCGTTGGTGGTTCTCCATGATACACATGTACTTACTATGACAAGAACTTACCGGTGACTAAACTTGAGTAGCATGAGGAGCGACCCTCGTATTCAAGGGACATGAGATTTCCAACTTATACTTTGTCAAGCATATACTCCATAGTTTGTTCACTTTAACCTTAATCACTTCAAGATACTTATGATATGGGCAATGTGAGCTGAAAGCTAATAAGTACCATAATTTTTGGAAGCACTTTATGAAATTTGAATCCCTACTTCCTTCTATGAAGGCCTTTCTTTTACTTTTATGTTGAGTCTCCACCTCCTATCTTTATTCACCTACTTTGAGAGCATAGTGGCCATTCTTAGTTCTATGTGCATTGTCCCAAGACTTGTTGATTGATGCATAACTTTGATATTTCTTGTTCTTAAACTATTTGTATCTAGTCACTCTTATGAACTTTGAAGGTGTCCTATGCATTTATGTTTGCTACTCTATGAGGGACAAGCTGGATGCCACTATGCTATGTTTTGTTTATGTGAAACAAACAAACTTCTTGCAAAGTATTGTTATTCATGAATCTTTTGTTTATGCCTTTTTCATGTTGCAACATAGTTGCTATGTCTTATTGTTAGAACATTATCTTTCATGCTATGTTCAAGTACTATGATCCCAGCTATCCATGTTTTACAAATACTTTGATCAAGTTTATGATGGTGCCTATCAAAAATTATTCTTTCTTTTTTATCACTTACCTACTCGAGGACAAGCAGGAGTTAAGCTTGGGGATATTGTGTAGGGGTTCCACGCATAAAAACAATAAATTTTACTCTACGCCCATGAACCCCTGAAGCTGCCAGGACCTATCTATTAGTAATACAGTAACGGGAGGGGCTTTTCACGAACTTACCCTTGAAGACCGAAAAGCGATGTCAACGCTCAAGAGAGCGTGGTTGATGTAGATGAGCCGAAGCCAACCTCAAGGTCGTGATGAAGTCATTGCGCTCCTTCTGGCTCCAACGACTTGAGTGCCTCAAGTGCGACACCTCGCGGGGAGTTACACACGTCCGGTGTCTGACGATGACTCCCGCTTCCCCGATCCAGCAGCAGTTGCGGAAGTAGAGCTCCCGGATCTGAATCCCGCAGCGCGACGGCGCTCCGCGGTGAAGATGTCTCTCGCTCGCGCATTCCAGACTTGGGACCACGGTCACGAGAGAGAGAGGGGGAGAGAGAAAATATCAATTGGAGGTCCTCCCAAAAGTGGGGAGACCTTTATTGATTATTGGTGTATTTTTCTAGGCCAAATACCTCACTTTATATAGGGGGAGGGGAGGTACTACCTCCCCCAAAGTCCCGGGGTGGGACTAAAGGAGTGGAGGGGGGAGGAGGTGGCTGCCGGCCACCTAGTTGGCCCCGCGCGGGGGGGCTAGGCCCAGCCGGCCTCCCCCTTGCCCCTTCTCCCTCTCTCCTTTCCCCTAATGGGTCCTCTCCCTCCGGAATTGGCCCATTAAGCCTTTTTGACCTTTAATTGATTTTATCTTTATTAAATAATTATGAATAAATTATTAAATCAATATTTAACATTCATTCACACATTATCTAATCTCCGTGGCCATGGAACACCTTCCACCTCCACTCCGGACATCCTCCGGACTTACCAAAACCCTTCTAGTTTTCTCCCTTCTTTTCTTCGGCGATTCTACCGATCCTATAAACACTCTCTAAGCATCATTAATCCCTTAAGCGTGATACCCCATGGTTCGGGAATACTCCAGGCATGGTCGGGACACTCTCGCACCAATGATCGACAGAGGGACCTGGATGGCCATGTGACCCCTGTGCGTTCCACGAAGATCTTTCGTTGTTGGAACCTGGACAGTCGTGTCTTATTCCCTTTCTCATTCGATACTTGCATTGCCCGAGATCTGATCATTGACATCACCATGTCATGTTTAATCTCGTTACCGAATAATGCTATTTGACTCGTTCGACAAGTGATATCCCCGTGATCTAATCACACGCTGCGCAACTATTGGATATAACTTCTCCGAGTGGGCCCTTGAGTATCTTCCCGTCACATGGACGGACAAATCCCGCTCTTGACATATATTGCCTCTACAGTTTCCTCTGAATACCTGAACACACCTTTATAACCACCATTTTACCAGATGGCGTTTGATGCTATCTAAGCACTCTCAGGAGACAGTGATTGATATAGCCTCACGGTCTAAGGAATAGTCTACGAGGATCCATTTCTAATCATCGTAACTTGAACTTTGTGACATGATCGGGTCATGATGTTTAGGTTGGGATTGGTTCATCATCTCATTCTCTAAATGAGATGACCTCATTTCCAACTGGCATAAATGCCACATGATCAGGAAACATGATCATCTGTTGACCAATGAACCAGTGACTAGAGTTTCACTGGGAACCCCCTGGTTTTTTGTATATCACACGTGTATTGATGCCTCCTCTCAATACAGTTATAGCATGATATAAAACTTAATCATAAACTATATGAAATATGATAATAGTCCTTACTACTATTTGTCTCTAGGGCATATTTCCAACATATTGGTACGTTGCTAACGTATCCATAATTTTTGATGTTCCATGCTTGGTTTTATATAGTCTCTTATGTTTTGTCCACACTTTGGAGTACTTTCTATACACTTTCTTGGACTAACCTATTAATAAGAGCCACCGTGGTAGCTGCCTGTTTTTTGCTGTTTTTGGTTCTAGGACAGTCAGAAAATGAATATTCTCGGAATTGGACGGGACAAAAGCCAAAGTCAGTTTTTCACCGAGGGGGACACAGAGCCAGAATACGAGATGGAGAGGGGCCAGGGGGCCGCCACACCACCTGGCCATGCGGCCAAGCCTAACCCGTGCCAGGGGGTGGTTTGGCCGACTCGGGCACCCCCTCGGCCTCCCCTTCCGCCTATAAGATGCCTCCGATACAAAAACCCTAAGGACCCGATCAAAATTCCAGGAAAGAGTCTGTAGCCGACGTCATCTCCATCCCTAGATCGGGAGGGATCTGAAGCTCTTCCAGGCACCCTGCCAGAGGGGAGAATTCACCCTGGAGGCCTTTTTCATCATCATGCAAGCCTCCGGTGTGATGTGTGAGTAGTTCATCCTTGGACTACGGGTCCAGGTAGTACCTAGATGGCTGGTTCTTCTCCTTTGTGCTATCATGTTTAGATCTTGTGAGATCCGTTCATGATCAAGATCATATATTCGTAATCCTACATGTTGTGTTTGTGGGGATCTGATGGATATTGAGATGCTATTTCAGATTGATTATTGATTCTATCATGTCTTTGTTATTTGTGATCTTGCATGCTTTCTGTTGTTAGTAGCTATATTGGCCAAGTAGATGCTAGCAACTCCAAGAGTTAGTATTTATGCTCGATAGTTGGTTCGTGCCTCTAGTAATCCGGGGAAGTGACAGAAATCTCTAAGGTACTAGATGTGCTGTTGCTACTAGGGGAAAACAACAATCCTTTGTTCATAGAACAATCGTATTGTTTACTTTACACGCAATGCGTAATGCAATTATCTGTTGCTTGCAACTTAATACTGGAGGGCGTTCGGATGACAACCTCAAGGTGGATTATTAGTCATAGATGTAGTTGGATTACTGTCTATGTATAATGTTGTAATGCCCAATCAAATCTCAAAGGAGTCAAGATGAGTAGTATATGCATGATTTCTTTCTCGATGTTTGTCAATTGCCCCGCTATAATTTGTTCACCCAGCATGTCATCTATCTTAAGGAGAGCCACCACTAGTGAACTATGGACCCCGATCCTTTCTTTTACCATCAATCTACAACTATTTACTGCTTTCTGTCTACTTTCTGCAAACTATTACTTTCTTCCACACAATACATTTAATCCTTTATTTTCAGCAAAATCGGTGAGATTCACAACCTCACTGTAAGTTGGGCGCAAAGTTCTGTGGTTGTGTTGTGCAGGTTTCCATGTTGCTTCTTGCACCGGTAGTGCGCCCTGCCAAAGACTTGCTAGCAACACCTTGGAGGTGTTTCCTTGCTCCTACTGGATTGATAACCTTGGTTTCATAACTGAGGGAAAACTTACTACTATGCTCATCATACCTTCCTCTTGGGCTTCCCCAACGACCTCAATATTTTGGGCCATCAAGCCCAACCAAACAGCACCTAAATATCATGGAACTCTTCCTGTTTCTCCCTTGTTTTAGTACTTGGGTACCTTCAATTTTATTTAACAGAAAATATGACCAAGGAGGATATCAGCGACATGTAAATCAATTTTTGAGATACGTTCATTAAATTGCGGTAACACCATTCTGTTCCACGAATATATATAACCATAAAGTTTGAAAATATTATTGAGAATTCATGGAATCCTAAACCATAAAATCTAAATCCCTAAACCTGACCAAGCAGGTATCGTGCAACTATAGATCAAAAATTGAGATAGTTTCGTTAAATTGGGTGACACCATTCTATTCCATGAATATAAGCATAAATCTTGAACATTATTGAAAATTCCCGAAAACCAAAACCCCTAAAACCCAATTCCTAAACCCCTAAACCCTATAACCCTAAACCCTCACCAAGCACGTAGTTTGCACTTATAGATCAAAATTTAAGATAATTTCGTTAAATTGGGTAACGCCATTCTATTTGACGAATATAAGCATAAATCCTGAGTAGTATCAAAATTTCTCTAAACCCTAAGCAACCCCTAAAACTTAAACCCTGAACCCTAAAGCCCTAAACCCTCAGCCATAAACCCTAACCAAGCAGGTGCCATGCACACATTAATCAAAATTTGAGATACTTTCACTAAATCAGCTAACACCCATTCTATTCTATGAGTATAAGCATAAATCTTGAGCATTATTGAAAATTCGCTAAACCCTAAACCCTAAACAACCCATAAAACTAAACTATTAAAACCTATAATCCTAAACCCTCGACCCATAAACCCAAACCAAATCAGGTATTGTGCACTTATACATCAAAATTTGAGATACTTTCAATAAATTGATGTAATGCCATTATATTCCATGAATATAAGCATAAAGCAACTTGAACATTATTGAAAATTCCTAAAACCCCAAACCCTAAACCCCTAAAACCCCAAACCCTAAACCCTAGACCCTTACTAAGCACGTAGCATGCACATATAGATCAAAATTTGATATACTTTCGTTTAATTTGGTAACGCCATTTTATTCGACGAATATAAGCATAAATCTTGAGCATTATCGAAAATTCCCTAAACCCTAAACAACCCCTAAAACCTAAACCCTAAAATCCCAAACCCTCAACCCATAAACACTAACCAAGCAGGTATCATGCACTTTATAGATCAAAATTTGAGATACTTTCAATAAATTAGGTAACCACATTCTATTCGACAAATATAACAATAAAGCTTGAGCATTATTCTAAATTCTCTAAACTCTAAACCCTATACAACCATAAAACCTAAACTGTAAAACCCTATGGTACGTCCATTTTGCATCACTATTTTATACCATAATTTACTGTTATTCACTGATATATTTGATATTAAGAGATGATACTTATGTTATTTCATCTATTTTTTCATGATTGATGACTTTTGGAGGATGAACCACTAGAGTCAGGATTCTAATGGAAAAAAGCACTGTCTAGATGCAATATTGGTGAAGATCAGAAAATCCCAGAAAATATATGGAAATTCCTATTTTTCCAGAAGACGAAGGAGGCCAGAAGGAGGAGTGGAGATGGGCCGCATGGGGCCCACACCACCCCTTGGCGTGGGCCACCCCTGGCCGCGCCACTAGGTGGTGTGGCCACCCTGGACCACCTCTGGCATTGCCATTTGGCGTATATAATCCCCTCGAAACCCTAAGACTCGAGGAGCGACCAAAGAAAGGTTCCATCGCCTCTGCAGGGCAGAAACTATAGAGAGAAAGAGCTCTCTAGCAGGCAGAATTCTGCTAGGGAAATTCCTTCCCGGAGAGGGGAGATTGTCTCCATCAACACCGTCATCAAGCTAGACTTCATCAGGATCATCATCATCGTCATCTCCACCATCATCATCACCAGCACCATCAGCACCACTCCATACCGCTATAACAATTTGTTTGAATCTTGCATAGTTCCGGGAAACTTTCCAGGTGTTGATTACTTGTTGTAGTTGATGCTATTGAGTGGAACCATTGAATTATTGTTCATGTTCATATTGTTACTTATCATTATTTCATCTCTGATCTTGATCCATCTGATGTCTCGTGAGTAGTTCGTTTAGTTCTTGAGGACATGGGAGAAGTCATGTTGTTAGTAGTGGAATTGTGTTGAGAAAGATTTAATGGTTTGATATTTAAGTTATGGTGCTATTCTTCTAGTGGTGTCATGTGAACGTCGACTGCATGATACTTCACCTTTATGGGCCTAGGGGAATGCATTGTGTATTTGGCTACTAGTCGTGGGGTTGCTGGAGTGACAGAAACCTGAACCCCCGTTAGGAAACCTTTGCATAAGGGAGTGTAGGATCTCAAAGTTTAAGGCTGTGGTTAGGTTTTTATCTTAATTACTTTCTTGAAGTTGCGTATGCTTGCAAGAGGTATAATCGCAAGTATGTATTAGTCCTGGGAGGGTCAGTACATTAGCATAGGTTCACCCACACAACACTTATTCAACCAAAGAAGATTAATCAACTATATGAAGCAAAAGCACTTGATGATATTCCCATGTGTCCTTGAGTATGTTTGGTAATCTTAAGTAATATAACCGACTTGTACTTTGCTAAAGAAAAGATTGGGCTACTTACTGCAATTATTATTGTTGTCTTTTTTTACTCGCACTTTATTTATCTGCATAATCAAAAACGCCTAAAAATACTTTTGCTAAGTATTTGCAGAGAATTCTTGATCCAAACCACTTGTAAACACCTTCCACTCCTTGTTGGGTTCGACACTCTTACTTATCCAAAATACTGCGACACACCCCCTATACTTGTGGGTCATCAAGACTATTTTCTCTGTATCATTGAAGGGTAGAGCTGAGGAATGGTATAAGTTGCTGAAGAATGGCCAATCTCTTGAATGGGAGTACATTGTACCTATCTTTTATTCCAAATTTTATCCTCCTAGTGATATTCACAAAGATCAGAATCAAATATATAAATTTTAGCCTCATGATGGAGAGAGTACCGCCCAAGCTTGGGGGAGATTGAAGTTACTAATGCTCAAATGTCCTATTCATGAGCTCCCTAATAATATTATTATCAATAACTTTTATGCAAGGCTTTCTCTTCATGATAAGGATCTACTGGATGCCTCTTGTGCTGGATAATTTACATGTATAGAAGAAGAAGCTAAATGGGATCTTCTAGATCGTATTCAAGACAATGCTGAAGCATGGGAGAATGATAAAGGAAGAAAGTCAAGTATAAATTATGATTATGAATGCATTAAATCTTTTATGGGAACTGATGACTTTCATAATATTAGTGTTACTTATGGTCTTGATTCTCAAAGTATTACAAATTGTTTTAAGGATTTTGCCACTTATATTGAAATTCCTAAAAAGAAATGGAACAAATATCATGAGCCATATAAATATATTGTTAACTTTGTTCCTGCTAGAAATACTGAAGTTTATATTGCTAATTGTGTTTTACCTGAACCTTACATTGAGAAAATACCTTTCCCTGTTAAGGTAAAGGAACATTCTATGATAGCTAGTATTGCTAACCAAAGTACAAAGAAAGCTGTAGAATATGATGAACAAATAGATGTTGAACCTGCTATCGCAAATGTGAAATACTTTGTCACTAAAAATTTAGAAGATGGGCACATTATACTTCGTAAGGATACTTCTAATATTGGTTCACATCCTAGTACTAGGAAAGCTAGTGTCCCTTTGTTTTCTGTCAGAATAAGTGATCATTTATACTATGGTTCATGTGATGGTTATATCATTAAATTTATTCATGATACTGAAAGTTATTATGAGAGAGGGAATTTTTTTATGCATCTCAATAATATTAAGTTTCCTTGCTATATGCTGAAAGTCTTTATGTTGCACTTGTTTTCCCTTCCTACGCTAGACGCCTCGGGTTTCAATAATTTATTTTCTTACAAAATTTCCTTGCATAGGAAGTGGGTTAGACTTAAATATGTGTATATTTTCTTCTCGATTCTCTCTTTTACTTCAATTCATATTCTTATGTGAGCATCATTGAAATTATCATGCCTATCTTAATGGCTATAAAGAAAGAGCTTTTTGGGAGACAACCCATTATATTTTTTCTTTAAGTTTATTTTTGTTTATTTGAGTCTTGGAAGTTATTGCTTCTATAATAACCTCTCATTATCCTTTTTGTTTGGTTTTTGTGTCAAGATCAACCTCTAATGAGATAGTAGTAAGATTTGGGGAACTTGTTGTCCCGAAACAGATTTTTGTGCTTCACTATAAAAAATCGTGAAAAATCCGAGAACGTCGTACTAATCTATAATTTTTTGTGTGCATGACCCAGGTTATTATTTAACTTTCGTTAGTTTTGCACTTTTTGATTTGAGCAAAAGAAGATTTTCAAAAAAATTATCTTTACCTGCTGGACTGTTTTGATAGATTTCTTCCATTCTTGCATTTGCCTCTTAAATCGATTTCCTTTTTGAATTATTTTGGGTTTTTGAAAGGAGTTGTTACAGTAGCTTATGTTTTGATGGATTTCGGTTGAAATTGAGCCTAAAAGGTTTATTATCTTATATGCACTAATGTTCCTAATGAAGATTGTGTGAAGTTTTGTATGAAAGAAATTTTCAAGTGCTAGGAGTGAATGATGTAATGAGTGGTGAATGGTCAAAGACTCAAGCACTATATTTTGGAGATTACTACAATGAAGATATTGATATTTTTCAAGTGGTGACTCCGGAAGAATTTATTAAAGACCAAATTCACAAACCTGCAGAATTCGTTTTCGAATAGGTAACAATTCTGGTAAGAAAAGGTCCACGAAAAACTTTTCAATTTGTATTTTCGCAGTTTTTATCTAACATGGAAGATAATGATTCGAAAGAGGGACGGAAACGGAGCCCGGGGGGCTCACACCACCCCATGACCCGGGCCCACCTAGCCGCGCCACCAGGGGTTGTGGCCACCCCGAAGCCCATCTCTGATCTGTTTTCTCCTAGTACCTTCCTTTTCTTGTTAAACTTTGTAATATATAATCCCTCGGATCCCCCGAGGTCTGTATATCGTGTTCTTGCCTTGTTTTCATTTCGATCTGTTATGTTCAGATGTTGTTCTAGGATTCGTCTTCAGAGGACTATGAGCTGCAACGCCGGCGCGAGCTCCATCGCAATCTTTAGCAGAGGACTTTCGTGGTATGGTTGGAACAAGAAAGGATCGTAGCTAGGCGCGAAAACATGGACCAGAGCATCGAGGAGGATGTAAAGAACATGTCAGCAGGCATGAAGGGGCTGATCCCTCCAGTTCTAGACCTCATGTCCTGCCCTATAGAAGTGGAAGCTCTACGAGCCATTGATGAATTTTGCGGTAAGTACCGAGTCCTGAGGAGAAAGGTGGATATACTTCAAGAGGAGAATAACAAACTTCATAAGATGCTGGAAGATTTTCTCACTCCAATCATGATCACAACACCACCATCACCAAAGGAGTAATTCGTCATCAGGTTTTGGCATCCCCTTGGTTTGTTCCAAGCTTGGGGGAGTGCCGCGGTATCACATCATTATCTTTCATCTTTTTACCTTTTTAGTAGAGTCATATCATGAATAGAGAAGTTATCATATAGGATGGTTTGCATTGTGGAAGTATCTCTCCTCTAGCTAGTTATCTATGTATCCCTTGGTGTGAGTTGCCATTATGGAATATTAATGAGAAGTTCTATCATTTACTTTTTAAACATCTTATTTTAGTTTGCAATTGTTGTTATATGATTGATCTTGTAGTTAGTATTGGTATCACTTTGGGACCATTAAGTAAATTTAGTTGGTTTTGGCAAACCTGGCTCTGGTCAGTAGCAACACTATTTGAGAATTGAATGGAAAAGAGAAAAGTACTTTTAGAAATATAATTTCATTATCTTTCTTTCTTGTTTGGCTCATAAGCTTAGTATTCTCTAGTTAATATCTTTTGTGTTTCCAAGGAAGATTGCATGATTGTTTCTATCACTTGTATGTTTGTTTGTTTCCTTCAACTCTTATGCTTGCTACCCAGCCTTGCTATCCAAAAACCTGTACTGAGAGGGAATGCTTCTCGTGCATCCAATCCTTGAAGTAAAATCTATGCCATTTGTGTCCACCATACCTACCTATTAGCATTATTTCTATTTCAAGTATATTGATGCTTTTATCTACCTTCAAAATTAAACTTGTTATGTGAAAATTAGTGATTAAAGCTCTCACAAACTTGATGGCACACTTTATTTTCTTGCACTTAATAAACTTGAACCATTGTGTCCATCTATGTTGCTTATATACTTGCACTTTATAAGTTGTGAATTAGCAAAACCATGTTGCCATGGGGAATGCTTTCAACATTGCACTTATTATTGAGTTGGTATCATGTTCTTTGTGCTTATGGATCCCGGTGGTGTGAAATAAAAGGGGACCTTGAAAGCTCATGGAGTTTGTATGTGTGTTAGAGAAACGCCTAGGCAGCTAGCCTAAGCCATGCCTAATCAAGGTGGAAACTTGCAGCATAACCATAGTTAGTATTCTGTGAAGCATCCTCAATAAAAACCTATGCAAATAGCAAATAAAAAGATCACTGAGATGCTCATTGTCTGTTGCCTTGTAATTTTGATATGGGATAGCTCCTGTCTCATGGGGCAAGGGGTACCCCGTTGGCGGTTCTCTATGATACACATGTACTTACAATGACAAGGACTTACTTATGACTAAAGTTGAGTAGCATGAGGTTCGGTACTCGTAACCAAGGGGCATGAGATTTTCAACTTATAACTTGTCAAGCATATCCTCATATTTGTGTCACTTTAATCTTAATCACCTCAAGATGCTTATGATAGGGGCAATGAGTGTTGAAAGCTAATAAGTACCATAATTTTTGGAAGCTCTTTATGAAACTTGAAATCCCTGCTTCCCTCTGCGAAGGGCCTATCTTTTACTTTTTAGTTGAGTCAGTAAACCTATTCCTTTCTATCTTAAGCAAGTATTTGAGTTGTTGTGATTCAATCATCCATATGATGATATATTCAATCATGTTTCTTATGTTCCTTGTTTTGCACACTGCTCTTATTTTAGTGAATATTACTTTGAAAGCTATCATTGAAAACCCCATTATGTTTAACTCCTGCAACTTGTTAACCGTTCTCTGACCAAGAACAAAGTTTGCCATTACCAATTATGATTTACTTTGTGTATCTTTATTGTGTTTCCCTTACTTATTGCAACTTAAGTTATATAACATTGAGTTGTTTTCTATTATAATTTGTTTATGGATGAATGTGATGCTTCTTGTCCGTATTCTCTTTATTGACACTTCACTCCATAAACCTGTGGTTATGTTTATTGAGCTCAGTTTTCGCTTGGGGACAAGCGAGGTCTAAGCTTGGCGGGGGTTGATACGTCCATTTTGCATCACTATTTTATATCATAATTTACTATTATTCATTGATATATTTCATATTAAGAGATGATACTTATGTTATTTCATCTATTTTTGCATGATTGATGACTTTTGGAGGATGAACCACTGGAGTCAGGATACTGATGGAAAAAGCACTGCCCAGATGCAATATTGGCGAAGATCAGAAAATCCCAGAAAATATACAGAAATTCCTATTTTCCAGAAGACGAAGGAGGCCAGAAGGAGGAGTGGAGATGGGCCATAGGGGGCCAACAACACCCCGTGGCGCGGGCCACCCCTGGCTGCGCCACCAGGTGGTGTGGCCACCCTGGCCTACCTCTGGCATCACCCTTTGGCGTATATAATCCCCTCGAAACCCTAAGACTCAGGGAGCAACCATAGAAAGGTTCCCCCGCCTCTGCAGGGAGAAAACTACAGAGAGAGAAAGAGCTCTTCGGCAGGCAGAATTCTGCCGGGGAAATTCCTTCCTGGAGAGGGAGATCATCGCCATTGATACGTCCAAAACGTATCTACTTTCCCGAACACTTTTGCTATTGTTTCTTCTCTAAATTGTGTGATTTGGGTACAACTCATGCAGACTAACGCTATTTTCAGCTGAATTGCTTTGTTGTCTTGTTTTTGTGCAGGGAATCAACTTTTAGGAAAAATGCCGGAAAATATCGCAAAACTCCTATTTTACCAGAAGACTCATGGAGCCAGAAGACGAGACGAAGAGGGGCGACGAGGGGCCCACACCACCTGGCCGCATAGGCTAGGCCAGGGCGCACCAGGGGGTGCTGTGGCCACCTTGGACTCCGCCTCGACCTCTCCTTTCGCCTATATAAGCCCTCTGACCTAAAAACAACGAGGGTTTAGACGTTTTTCCAGACAGAGTTCTGCTGTGCCTCCACCACCAGAAACCGTGATTCAAAACCAGAAACTCCATTCTGGCACCCTGTCGGGACGGGGAACTGGAGGAGATCATCGCCATCATCATCACCAATGCTTCTCCATCAACCATCCAAGATTCCCCATCCATGTGTGAGTAATACCCCACAGTAGGCTATGGGGATGGTAGGGATTTGATGAGATCGTTCATGTAATTGCATCAGATTGTTAGGGCATGGTGCCTAGTATCTATTGTTAGTGCTTTTTGACATTGTTGCAATTTGTTATGTTTAATGCTTGTCACTAGGGCCCGATTGCTATGATTTCAGATCTGAACATGTTATTGATTCATGAGGATATTATTGTTTATGATCTTACCTTCAAGTTGTATACACATATAGTTGTCCGGAACCCGAGGCCCCGAAGTGACAGAAATCGGGATAACTTGAGGGGATGGCTATGATATGAGGATCACGTGTGTTCACGGAGTGTTAATTCTTTTCTTTGGTGCTCTATTAAAAGGAGCACCTTATTTTCCAGTAGATTCCCTTGAGGCCCCGCTGCAACGGGCTGACAGGACAAAATATGTTGTGCAAGTTCTCATTGCGAGCTTGTATGACTATATATGGAACACATGCCTATGATTATTTAGTACTTGGATGATTTATCTTATTTATCTGCAAATGCCCTATATCTTTGTTGTTACATGCATTGTCTTGTCAATGCAATGCCCGTCCATCCATCCCTATGCCTACCGCATTTTAATCCTACTGTTTACTGCAATTGTTACTACTGTCTTTATTTTACTACTGCTATTACTTTGCTATTGCTACTACAAAACTGTTGCTACTGATAAACTAATGCGAGCAAGATTGTTTCCAGGTGAAGCTGAATTGATAACTTAGTTGTGAAGGCTTATAAATCTTCTTTGGCTCCTCTTGCGTGAAATCAATAACTTCACCTAATTTCCTCCGCAGTCTTAGGTTTCGGTGGCATTTATCACGCGCTTCTGGGACCCGAGACTCTTGAAGAATCTTTTCCATTTTTTGGTTATGTATGGAAAGATAGAAATAAAATGACTACAATTTTGGGTATTCACCTAATTTTGTTAGGTCTAGGTGCTTTTCTTCTAGTACTCAAGGCTCTCTATTTTGGCGGTGTATATGATACCTGGGCCCCTGGGGGGGGGAGATGCTAGTTGAGTAGTTTTGATTAAGGTTTTATTAGTTTATTACTCGAAGTTAAATCAAGGATTTTCGGGATACTTCCTTCGCGGAATAAAATATTGGATCCTCGAATGGGCTGCTAGCAGATTTGTTGGGGATGGCAAGTTAACACCGTGGGTAGGCTTGCCTTTCACTCGCTCTGGCACATTTTGGCGGAACGTCAACGTTATATATAGTGGAATTCTAGAGGTAAGTTAATGTTTTCAAAAATCCAAATGGTGCTTGGCGTAGAATGAGTGGAGCATACTAGGAATGCCGAATGCTCGCTCAGTGAGGGCTGAATGGAAAAAGGAAAGGGACAAGGGCGGTCGTCGCTTGGCGCGAAGGCTGCTGACAGACCAGCACTCTAACCAACTGAGCTATTTCCCCCTTTCGTAACTACTGTCGATTCAACAGTCACCTACCGGTTACCTTTGTAACTATACCAAACAACAGAATGCCCTTCGCCTATGTCAATTGGCCTTCTAAAGGCTATAGCCCTGTTTCTTTTGAAAAAACCAATTAAGACAGGCCTCAAGAAAGCCACTCCGCCTAAAGAGTCCTATTCCTATCCGGTCTACATTCACTATTCTTCATAGGCACTACGCTGGGTCGGTAGGTTTTTGTTTTTACTTTTTGGGGGATAAGCTTCATCGTCGAGAGGGAAACAGCCCGGATCACCAGCTAAGGCCCCTAAATGACCGCTCAGTGATAAAGGAGGTGGGGGTGCAAAGACAGCCAGGAGGTTTGCCTAGAAGCAGCCACCCTTTAAAGAGTGCGTAATAGCTCACTGATCGAGCGCCCTTGCGCTGAAGATGAACTACTTCCCTCGAAGACTGTTGCGATCCCCTATACTTGTTGGTCATCTAGACTATTTTCTAGTAGCGCCGGGGAGCATAGCTATATTTATAAAGTTCACTTGGAATCACTATTGTTCGCTGCTATCTATTCATCATGGGTAAAACTCGAGATGGAAAAGTTCCTATATTACCATCCACTACTAGGAGAGGTACAGTTCTGAACACCTATGTTGCTCTTGATTCACCATCTATGATGAGTAAGCTCCTTACACCACCACCACATACACATGTTACACATACTGGTACTTCTACTGAATCTAAAATTGCTTCTGATACTTATGATGCTACTTCTACTGTGCTTGATAATAGTGGTTCATTAGGTCCTTTCCTAGATTCTACAATTGCTAGAACTATAGTTGGAAACACTAAAACTCGTAATGAAGATACTGCTACACATGTTAGTTCACCTTAGTCTAATGAGAGCTATGATCTTGATGACGGTTATGTTGAAATGACTGGTGAATTTATTGAAGAATGTCGAAACACTCATGATGCAAGTGCTATTAAGAGTCTTCTTGAGAGACATAATGTTAGACCTAAATTATCTCCTAATGCTAAGATTGCTACATATCCCATAAACATTAAAGATAAGGATTATGATTTCTCTCTTGATTTATCTTACATAACCATTGTTGAGAAAGAACCTTTTCGTGGGACTGAAAATGAAAGTGCTGTAGCACATATGACTGAGATTTCTACCATGAGTGGCTTATTTTCTGATGATATTAAGACACGCGCCTACTTTGTTGCTAAAATTTTCCCTTTTTCACTGAAAGGAGAAGATAAAGGTTGGTTTAATAATTTACCTCCTGGATCTATTGATATCCCTGACTGCTTGATTGATATTTTCTTTCAGAAATATTTCCCTCCTAGTGCTCGACATGCTATTTTGTAGGAACTTTTTGATTTTAAACAGGGAGAAGAGGAGAAATTTCCTGAATGATGGGCAAGGTTTTGTGCTTTAATTCACGCACATCATGGATGTACATTACCTAAAAATGAGCTCCTTGATATAGATTATAATGGACTTACTAATGAATCTAGGACATACCTGGATAGTTTTGCTGATTGTGTTTTCAGGAAGAGTACTCCCGAAGAAGCTGAGAAATAAATGGCTAAAATAAGCAAGAATTATGATGACTAGACACCTGAGTCAACTACACCTGAGCCAATTGTGCCTGGGCCAACACCAACACCAAAGAAGAGGGGAGTGATTGAACTAAATGATGAACTGATGAAGGAAGCTAAGAAATATCTCAAGGAGAAGGGTATTAAATCTAAAGATGTGAAGAATTTACCTCCTATAGAAGAATTATGCAAGCCAATCTCCCGCTCATCCACTATCGAGGTACACTCTCTCCAACATTTTGATGAAGGTGATATTCCTTATTCTAAACCTCCTGATCAATTCTTAGAAGAATTTGATATCTTTGTTGTTAAGCAAGATAATTTCAATAAGAGAGTGTAGAATCATTTAATGGAAACCTCTAGAGCTATTAATGAGTTAAAAGATATTGTGGAAAGAACCTCAAATGATGTTAAAATGCTTGTTAAACACTTCCAAATGGTTCGAACTCAAATTTATCAGCTTACTAAAGTACAAAAAGGTTTGTTAGTTAATGCTTCTACAGAAAAACATGCTTATGATATTAGGACTAGGAGTGGTGCTTCCACTCAGGATCCTCTATATCCTGAAGAACATCCTAAAAGAATTGAGCATAGTGGTACTTCCTCTAAGAGAAAGAAAAAGAAACAATAAACAGTTGAAGAATCTTCTGAACCTGCTAAAGATCCTAATAGTATATCTGTTTCTGATGCTGAAACTGAAAGTGGTAATGATAATAATGAAGCTCCTGATAAAGAAGAAATTGAAGAAGAACCTGAAAGCAACACTAAGAATACTACATACACCAAGGAAGATTTTGTTGCTAAGAAACATGGTAGTGAAAGAGAGCCTTGGGTCCAAAAACCAATGCCTTTTCCTGATAAGAAACACAAGTCAAAGGAAGAAAAACACTATACCAAGTTTTGTGAGTGGATGAAACCTTTATTTATGCAAATCCCTTTGACTGATGCTATTAAATTGCCTCCTTATTCAAAGTATATGAAGGATATTGTCTCTAATAAAAGGAAGATTCCTAATGAGAAAATTTCTACTTTACTTGCTAGTTATTCCTTCAATGGTAAGGTTCCAAAGAAACTTGGAGACCCAGGGATTCCAACTATTCCTTGTTCTATTAAAAATAATTATCTTAGAACTGCTTTGTGTGATTTGGGAGCAGGAGTTAGTGTTATGCCTTTTTCCCTCTACAAGAGACTTCAACTGGAAAAACTGATACCAACTGATATATCTTTGCAAATGGCTGATGAATCTACTACTATTCCTGTTGGTATATGTGAGGATATTCTTGTTCAAGTGGCTCATAATTTTTTGATATTAACTGACTTTGTTGTGCTTGAAATGCCTGAAGAATAATATGTCTATTATTCTTGGGAGACCTTTTCTTAATACTACAGGGGGTGTCATTAACTGTAATCAAGGAAAGGTAACTTTTAATGTTGATGACAAGGAGCATACTATCTATTTCCCAAAGAAGATTGATAAGGCTTATGTCCTAAATTCAGTTGAAAATATGAAGGGCATCCAAGTTGGAGAAATATATTGTCCCATACTACAAGAAAATTATGAAACTATTATGATTGGGACTATTGCTATCAGGGTTGAGTTAACACAATCATTTAGTGGAATGCAAAGTTTTGTTTCGTAAATTGTTTTGGTAACAAGACCTAATCAACCTTGTTAACAAAGGGATTTTAATGAACAAAACAATGTTTTCACCATGATTATCCCTGCTCACTTTTACTTTATCCTTTTTAATTTATGTTTTCACTTTGTTTACTTTTTTATTGCTAGTTGCTTGCATATTAGAGTGTCTTAGAACTTCTGAATTTTTAGTTTTGTTTTGTTTTTGCATCATTCCAAAATCATATTTCTGATAAAAAAATCATTCATCAATACCTGAAAATTGCTCGAAAATAAAGTTTCTCGAAAAATTCCAGAAAATTCATATTAAATTTTTACGCCAAAATTGGGGCAGAGAGGTACCTGGAGTGACCCAGAGGGGCCCACCACGCAGGTACACCACCTGGTGGCGCGGCCACACCAGGGGCGCGCCTAGCCATGGTGTGGGCCACCCCTGGCCCTCCACTTATTCGCCTACCTTCCCCTCCTTTCTCTCTCCCGAGAAAACACCATTTCATTGCTCAAACCCGTGTTCTTGCTGTTCTTGTTCACGATTTTCGATCTCCTTGCTCATCCCACCTTTGCTGCTGATATTTGGAGCATTTATTCTCTGGTATGTGACTCCTCCGCTTGTCCAAGTAGATTTGTGATTAGAGGATTATATCTTGAGTATTTTTCTACTATAGGTGACAGGTTATGTGAGCTCGCATGCTTGTTCTATGCTTAGAGAAATTGTTTTGATGCATGTTTAGCCTTCTTGCAAGTCCCTATAAGTAGTTCCTCTCATTATGTAATTACTTTGCAATCATTTTTTGTGATGGATGTATAAAATTTCATAAAAAGGAGAGATGAACAACCATACTTTTGGAGAAGTATTTGAGAGGGACACACCCAGGAGGGCAAGGCCTTCGAGATCAGCTTCTCAATTTAGGCCATCATATAATGAGATCTTATTGCACCATGTTTTGGTAATGAGGGGGATGTGGGGGATGCTCACCCATCTACCTTTCCTTGTTTTGCCTTTTTGCAAGCTATAGGGACCCTTGATGATTTCTTACTTCTTGTTCAGAGGGTTGGTCTCACTACTTACATGCAGGATGAGTGTGAGCAATATGCCTTTCTCACCAAAACTTTTTTTGAAAGTTTCACTTTCACTAACACCCCTTATAGGTCAACTATTTCATTCAAAATCTATGATATGCCTATTACCATGTCATTGTAAAGATTTTGTAGCATTATAGGCATTGGCATGATGGGGATAGTAAAGAAGATCAAAGGTTGACCCGCTGATTTGCTGGAGCTCTACCGAAGTGTAACAAGTGATGATGACCGCACAGCTCATCACGGGAAGATAAGAAACATTCAACTCCCAGCTCTTAGATATTTTGCTTACTATCTTGCCACTAGCATTCTTGGAAGGAAGAACACTAGAAATATTTCTAATTATCATTTAGCTTTTCTTGCTGCTGCACTTAATAATGAAACCAAGTATAATCTTGTTTCTCTCATTGCTCGCCGCCTAGCTGCTAGGGGACCCATTTATGGGGCATTATTGCTGCATGCATGGTTGCTGCCTTGGAACTTTCTGTTGATCCTAATGATATTGTGCTAACCCCGCAAAGGCATGACCTTGTCGCTAGGAAAACACGTCACTTTGTTACTGCTAACTCGAGTACAAAGAGTTTAGTTTACAGGATGTTGTTTACTGAGAGAGATGAGAGGGAAATCCCCTTGCCACAGTCTACTTTGTTCAGTATTTGCAGGATGCCATGGTCGCTCTCCAAGGAAGAGGTGGACGAGCAGCTCCGCTTGCTTGGTTTCCATAGGAAGCACCAGGGGGATGCACCCTCTTATGATTACTCTGCGCACTACACCGGGGCGTCCTCGGGTTTGTATCAGGACGAAGGAACTTCTTTGTCATATTATGGAGGCACTCTTTCTTGGCCAGCTTGGGACTGATCCCCACTTAGGCCAAAAGCCTAAGCTTGGGGGGAGGTATACCGACATCACACTCATCTACATATCTTGTTCTATCGGTAACATGTTTATCCATGTTTCGCTTTCTTTTTAGTTTTGTCCTTGCTTTATTTATGCTTTCCAAAACACAAAAAGACCAAAAATATTTTTGTTATTTCTCTTTGTTTGCTTTTTTATCTTTTAGCCTTGGTTGGCTTCATCCTTTTTAGCTTTTATTTGATTATTTGAAAAACCCAAAAAGATTTTGCTTTGTTTTCTCTTTCCTTCGGTTCTTCTCTTTAAAAAATCGAAAACCCAAAAATATTTATTGTTCTTCTCTAGTTTTGTAAAGTTCGTTGCAGGGTTCAGTGGTCCTCAGTGACTCCTTGGAGTTTGGTTTTATCTTATTATTCAAGTCGCACAAGTGAAAGGCAATGATGATTTATGACAACTCGAGGAATGGTAAGAGCTGGTGTGAACTCTATTTTATTCATTTTTGTACATATACTCATCATTGTGGGCATGGTTAGTCTGTTCATGTAAGGTGTATATTATTTAATGGATGCTTAGTAGTTCTTGGTCCCTTATGATTAGTTCTAGTCCACTAATAGTTTGTAACATGCCATATAAATGTTTGCTTGCATTGTTCTATTCATAACTTGGTATGGCATTGTGGTATCCTCCTCTGAATGATTTATTTGAATCGACTTGGCACATGCTCACGCATGCATATGACTAAACAAAAAGTCAGTTAAGCCTCGATGATTTATTTTGCCTCAGAGTTCTTGTGTCACTTTTATACCACTGTTAACTTTGTTTTGTCGCAAGCATGATTATGACAGTTACTGCACTCTCGATTATCGCTCCCTTTCTATTGCTAGCATTCACTCGCGCTGAGTATAAGATTTACTCATGCATCCAACTCCCCAAAACCAAAGTTGTCAAAAAGAGTCCACCATATCTACCTATTAGCTTCATTGCTATTCCTTGCATATTTATTATGCTTTGTTTTCTTCCAAATAAAATGTTTGTTGGTTATGTGAAAATTAGTGATTAAAGCTCTCACAAACTTGATGGCACACTTCATTTTCTTGCACTTAATAAACTTGAACCATTGCGTCCATCTATGTTGCATATATGCTTGCACTTTATAAGTTGAGAATTAGTAGAACCATGTACCATGGGGAACGCTTTCAACATTGCAATTATTATTCAGTTGATATCATGTTCTTTTGTTTATGGATCCCGGTGGTATGAAATAAAAGGGGAGCTTGTAAGCTCATGGAGTTAGTATGTGTGTTAGAGAAACACCTGGGCGGCTAGCCTAAGCCATGCCTGATCATGGTGGAAACTTGCAGCATAACCATAGTGAGCATTCTATGAAGCATCCTCAATAAAAACCTATGCAAATAGCAAATAAAAAGATTGCTGAGATGCTCATTGTATGTTGCCTTGTCATTTTGATATGAGATAGCTCCTGTATAATGGGGCAAGACGTACCTCATTGGCGGTTCTCCATGATACACATGTACTTACAATGACAAGAACTTACTCGTAACTAAAGTTGGGTAGCATGAGGTTCGGTACTCGTAGGTAAGGGGCATGAGATTTTCGACTTATAACTTGTCAAGCATATCCTCATATTTTTTCACTTTAACCTTAATCGCCTCAGGATGCTTATGATAGGGGCAATGAGAGCTCAAAGCTAATGAGTACCATACTTTCAACACTTGGAAGCCTTTCAAACCTTTAAAATATTTTCTTTCATTTTTATGTCAAATCACCATTTATTCTCTGAGCACCTTCCCGAGAGCATAGCTATCATTCTTAGTAATAATGTGCTTGGCCAAAAACACGGTTAATTGTGATATAACTTTGACGCTTGTATCTTTGATATTTTTATTTCTAGTCTTCACTTAAACTTCAGAGGTGCCTTGTCATATATGTTTTTCTCCAAAAACAAAAGCAAGCAAGATACCACTTTATCATATCCTCTTATGAGCATTACAATCCTGCATATGCTTATGTGTCATGTTGCTTATTTTTATTGGGTTAGAACCTCTTCATAGCTTGCATGACTACTGGGTAAACTTATTTGCATACTCTTTTATTATGAATAGCCTAAGTATTTGATCATATGCTGAGAATATATACATCTTATGAAGCAAAAGTGTTCGTGAAAGTTTCTTTTATCGCACTCAGTTTTCAACTGAATTGCTTGAGCACAAGTAGCTAAGCTTAGGGGGAGTTGATACGTCCAAAACATATCTACTTTCCCGAACACTTTTGCTATTGTTTCTTCTCTAAATTGTGTGATTTGGATACAACTAATGCGGACTAACGTTGTTTTCAGCAGAATTGCTTTGGTGTCTCGCTTTTGTGCAGGAAATCAACTTTCAGGAAAAATCCCGAAAAATATCGCAAAACTCCTATTTTACCAGAAGACTCACGGAGCCAAAAGACGAGACAAAGAGGGACCACGAGGGGCCCACACCACATGGCTGCGCGGGCCAGCCCAGGCCGTGCCAGACTCCACCTCGACATTATAGAGGTGGTTTGGCCGCCTCAGACTCCGCCTCGACCTCTCCTTTCGCCTATATAAGCCCTCTGACCTAAAAACAACAGGAGGTTAGATGTTTTTCCAAGAGAGTTCCGTTGTGCCGCCACCACCAGAAACTGCGATTCGGAACCAAAAACTCCGTTTTGGCACCTGCCGGGGCAGGGAACTGGAGGAGATCATCGCCATCATCATCACCAACGCTTCTCCATCAACCATCCATGAGTGAGTAATCCCCCACAGTAGGCTATGGGGATGGTAGGGATTGGATGAGATCGTTCATGTAATTGCATCAGATTGTTAGGGCATGGTGCATAGTATCTATTGTTAGTGCTTTTTGACATTGTTGCAACTTGTTATGCTTAATGCTTGTCACTAGGGCCTGAGTGCCATGATTTCAGATCTGAACATGTTATTGATTCATGAGTATATTATTGGTTATGATCTTACCTGCAAGTTGTATACACATATTGTTGTCCAGAACCCGAGGCCCCGAAGTGATAGAAATCGGGATAACTGGAGGGGATGGCTATGATATGAGGATCACGTGTGTTCACGGAGTGTTAATGCTTTGCTCCGGTGCTCTATTAAAAAGAGCACCTTAATTGCCAGTAGATTCCCTTGAGGCCCCGCTGCAACGGGGTGGTAGGACAAAAGATGTAGTGCAAGTTCTCATTGCGAGCACGTATGACTATATATGGAACGCATGCCTATGATTATTTAATACTTCGATGATTTTTCTTATTTATCTGCAAATGCCCTATATCTTGATTGTTACATGAATTGTCTTGTCCATGCAATGCCCGTCCATCCATCCCTATGCCTACAGCATTTTAATCCTACTGTTTACTGCTATTGTTACTACTGTCTTTATTTTACTACTGCTATTACTTTGCTATTGCTACTACAAAACTATTGATGATGATAAAACTACTGTGAGCCAGATTTTTTCTAGGTGCAGCTGAATTGACAACTCAGTTGTTAAGGCTTATAAATATTCTTTGGCTCCCCTTGTGTCGAATCAATAAATTGGGTTTTACTTCCCTCGAAGACTGTTGCGATCCCCTATACTTGTGGTTCATCAGCCATCAACACCGTCATCAAGCTAGACTTCATCAGGATCATCATCATCGTCATCTCCACCATCATCAGCACCAGCACCATCACCACCACTCCGTACCGCTGTAACAATTGGGTTTAATCTTGCATAGTTCATAGGGGAAACTTTCCAGGTGTTGATTACTTGTTGTTGTTGATGCTATTGAGTGTAACCATTGAATTATTGTTCATGTTCAGATTGTTACTTATCATTATTTCATCTCTGATCTTGATCCATATGATGTCTCGTGAGTAGTTCGTTTAGTTATTGAGGACATGGGAGAAGTCATGTTGTTAGTAGTGGAATTTTGTTGAGAAAGATTTAATGGTTTGATATTTAAGTTGTGGTTCTATTATTCTAGTGGTGTCATGTGAACATCGACTACATGATATTTCACCTTTATGGGCCTAGGGGAATGCATTGTGTATTTGGCTACTAATCGTGGGGTTGCCGGAGTGATAGAACCCTAAACCCCCGTTAGGAAACCTTTGCATAAGGGAGTGTAGGATCTCAAAGTTTAAGGTTGTGGTTAGGTTTTTATCTTAATTACTTTCTTGTAGTTGCGGATGCTTGCAAGGGGTATAATCACAAGTATGTATTAGTCCCTAGGAAGGTCAGTACATTAGCATAGGTTCACCCACACAACACTTATTCAACCAGAGAAGATTAATCAACTATATGAAGCAAAAGCACTTGACGATATTCCCATGTGTCCTTGAGAACGTTTGGTCATCTTAAGTAATACAACCGGCTTGTCCTTAGCTAAAGAAAGGATTGGGCCACTTGCTACAATTATTATTATTGTCTTTTGTTTAATCGCACTTTATTTATCTGCATAATCAAAAACCCCTAAATATCTGTTTGCTAAGTATTTGAAGAGAATTCCTGATCCAAACCACTTGTCAACACCTTCTGCTCCTCGTTGGGCTTGACACCCTTACTTATTGAAAATACTACGATACACCCCTGTACTTGTGGGCCATCACCCTAACCAAGAAGGTATCATGCACTTATAGATCAACATTTGTGATAATTTCATTAAAGCAGGTAACACCATTCAATTCGATGAATATAAGCATAAATCTTTGAGAATTATTGAAAAGTCGCAAATCCCTAAACCCTAAACAACCCATAAAACCTAAACCGTAAAACCCTAAATCATCAACCCATAAACCCTAAACCAGTGGGTACCATGCACTTATAGATCAAAATTTGAGGTACTTTCGTTAAATTATGGTAACACCATTCTATTACATGAATATAAGCATGAAGCTTGAACATTATTGAAAATCAAAAACCCTTAACCGTAAACCCTAATAACCTCCTAACCCTAGAACCCTAACTTCCTAACCCTAGAACCCTAAACCCTTACCAAGGAGGTATAATGCACTTATAGATCAAATTTTGAAATACTTTTATTAAATTGCGATCACGCCATTCTATTCCATGAATATAACCATATATATAAAGCATGAACATTATTATTGAAAATTCCCTAAACTCTAAAACCTAAACAATCATAAACCCTAAAACCCTGAATAACCCTAAAGCCTAAATCATGAACCCTAAACCACTAAACCCTAAAAGCCCAAACCCTAAAATCCTAAACCATAAACCATGAATCCTTAAACCCTCAACCCAAAATAAAACCCCGAACCCTAAACTTAACCCTAGGCTATATATACTTTGAGTCAAAACCGGGGCAGTGGGATTTTAAGCCATGTTTTGTAGTAGCTTCATGACTAAAGCCATTGTTGTGCCTTAGAAAATTGAAATAACTTCCAATTCGGAAGCTTCCTTTGTAAATAATATTTTAAATGCCAATACACACCATAACAAACATGGATAGGTTATTATAAACTATAGAAAATATATGGCCATGACCTTGGTCATCTGGTTTGAAAGCCATGCATATTCTTACATGGTACTCCATATAATGTGATATAATTTTTTCTCAGAAATTATCAAATTTCAAGATTATATTTTCCATGGAAACTAGCTAGTGCACATAGTGAGACACGAAGAGCGAAAATAATGGATGCATTTCTTTTTATATTTTTGTTTCTTTGTATTTTTTTTAAATGGCTGAAATTAGGTGTCATTACCATTCATATCAAAAAGTTGAA
This sequence comes from Avena eriantha, assembly GCA_910589775.1. Classification (NCBI taxonomy): domain Eukaryota; kingdom Viridiplantae; phylum Streptophyta; class Magnoliopsida; order Poales; family Poaceae; genus Avena; species Avena eriantha. Next base: position 87,725,942 of record OU342745.1, read on the forward strand.
TTTTCTGAAACTCTCGGTGGTTCTCCAATATTTGACTAGTTGATATCTTTGAATTATTTTAAGAAGTCAAGAGAAAGGTATATCACACACTTTCTAGTTTGAAATTAGACATATTTACTTTAGATTGTTAAAAAGTCATTTTATTGCATAGATTTAGCTAGAAAGTTTGGAAATTCATGAAAGTTGGGCATTGTCCATCAAATCTAGAATCTTCTTTTGAAATGCCAAGATGCAGCTATCTACCAGATATGGACATGCTATTACTTCCATGATCATCTATATGACCTGTTCTACCCACCCATCTATCCCTTGCACCAAGGTGAGCCCTGTGCTCCAAGATCCAAGCCTGTTTTGGTGGTATAAAAATAACATCACCCTAGAACCTAATTACCTTGTTCCTCCATCTAATACAAGTTGGAATTCCACTCCACGAGGTTGCAAATGCTTGATACACCTTGTCTATCTCATCTACTTTGACCATCAAGATTTATCAATAATTATCCATAATTATTTTGGCCCCAAAACTATTTAATTCCTCAAATAGTCAAAATCTCCAAAACTCCCTCCCTAAAGGAAAGTTTGGTTTTTGCCAAAACACATCCCAAAATTTTGGCTCATGTGAGCTCCATATATCATACCTCATCTTCCCATCTCAAAAATGAATATTTTTGAGAAGCTTTATTATTTCTTTTTGCCCATTTCCTTAAATGGCTGAATTGGAATAATAATTGTTTTAAATACTTCTAGTCCCTAATAAATCTTGGGAAAATTTCCCTAAGTGTGTATTCACATTTGGGACCCTTACACATCAAAAAACCAACATTGTCCATTGGAAACTTATCATTGACCTTCTAAAAGTCACTTCTGTCCTTTTTGAGTAATTGGATTTAAGAGGACTAAAACTCCTCTGAAAAATCTCAAATAAATCCTAGGAGTCTACCTTGACCTCATCTACCTACCAGCACCATTTCCTCCTCTGGTCCAATGCAAGTTTTTGGACTTACTTCATAACCATCTATTTTGATCCAATTTGTCAATTAAGCAAACCACTACTCAAATCCCTTTCCAAATCTCATTCAATCTTGCTCGGTGCTTCTCCTTAGCACTAGGACACTTCCCTGGTCGACCACCACTATAGATCTACCTTAGCATTGCCCATTTTGCCCTTGTACTAGTAGAAAGAGAGAGAGACAACAATATCTTACAAGATTTCTCCCACTTAATTACCACAGCTGCCACCACCTCCCTCTCTGATCCAGCACGACCACACACCCTTCTTACCCCTCTCCACCGTCCCCTAGACCAATACCTGGCCAGCATTCCCTCCCCCCATGTCCTAAATGGACATTTACACCATCTACTCCTCCCTCTGGGTATAAAGGCCAGCAGCCCACCCCAGCATGCCCCTTGCCCCTCATTTGCCCCCTCTCCCCCTCACTCACCTCCCCTGAGCTCCCCATCCCTTCCTTCCCTCTCCTCTGGCCCCCAAGAAGAAGAACCATCCTTCTCAGCCATTTTTGAGCTCGAGCTTACAGTACATCCTCCCCTGCTCCCCTCCACTTGCATGTGGCCTCACTGCAACCCTCTACCCAGATCCACCTCCCCCAAGCTCCAGAGCTCCTCCCAGCACCTATCTTGTCCTAGAGAAGGAGAGAGCCTCCTCTCGGTTTTCTCCAACGACTCGACCTGGTGGTCTCCCTCCTACTCTCCAACTCTCTGCATTGGCGTTCTTAGCCTCCTCGGAGCCAACCCTAACCTCCCCGGCCCTCCTATTCAACATGCAGGCACCCTAGCAGTGGCATCCGAGAGCTGTCGAGGAGCACCTCCATCGTCGTCGCGCGAGGCTACTACCGAGGTAGCACCTGCCCCTGCCGCCCATCCCCTGGCTCGTCAAGGACCACCGCATCGCCTACGCCCTTCCCCTTCACTGGAGACGACCTCAGGTGAGCTCCCCGCACCGCCCCGTCGCCCCCTAGGGTTTCTGCGTGCCGCCGCTCGTCGGAGGTGGACGACGAGATCCCAGCCGTCGATCCCCACTCTAATCTAACGGCCAGGAACCTCTGGTACCTCTTCACCTGCCGCCCTCACTGACCACTGGGCCCCGCCCAGCGGGATTCAGATTCCACTCCCACCGGCGACCCCCTCCCCTGCTGGGCCGAATTGGCTCTACGGCCCACCTCCTCGCGCAATCCATGCCCAGACAACATAGCTTGCCTTTTTCTTTTTGTTGTTCCACCAGATCTGCGATATGGATGTTTGGTTTAAATCCTTTTGAAAATGAAAATAAAATCTAATGGCCAAGATCCAAATTTCTGGTAGTTACCTGTTGTTTTCTCAAACATGCAGAACCTGTCCCTTGCCAAAATTAATCTTCATTAATTATTGGCAATTAATCCACTAAAATGTATCTGGTACACTAATTAATTTCCTCAGAGAGTTTCACATCTCCATTTGAGATGAACCAAAATCCTACTAGAAGGTATTTGAGATAGCTGTCATCTAGCATAGGTCCTATGCCAAGGTGAATAGAGTTGTGCCTTTGAGAAAAATAACAAAAGTAACCTTAATCTTCCTTGGATAAATTCTCTAGGTCAAACCAAGTGTGGTATGGACCTCATTCCACCTCCTAGTACCTCATATTATCAATATCTATCAAATCCGAGCATCTCAGAATTTATTGAGCTCTGGTTGGTTTTTTGTGATTTAAATACTTCTGTGATGGATATTTTCACTAAATAAATCACTACAGGAGTTTGGCAGCTCCAAAAAGAGTGAATCCAATTTCCACAAGAAATATATTCTAAATGCCTACCAACTGCCCTTGGAATCAACTCAATAACTTCTGTAGAATTAACCTGGTGAAAAAGAGAAAAACTGTACATAGCTGCCTTTGGAAATTTCCTGAGGGCATGAGGAGAAATGAGAATGTGATGGGATGTTCTACGCCTTTACTGGAACAATTTTTATTCGCGCAACCACATTACCCTAGGTGTTGGGGCTTAACTCGTAGTTTGTCCGCATTAGCCGAGGAAACTTCTACCATGCTTATAGGGAGAGATCCCTAGAATTCCGGGCAGGCTCTACCAGATCTCGGATCTGAAGCCTGTTGCTTGTTTCGGCAAGAGTGAGCCTGAACTGGCAGGAGGCCGGTGCAACAATTGGGTCTCCCGCGGATGGTATGACTTGGAGTATGGAAGGAAGTGGAATCACCAGATTTAAGGTATATGCCAAGTTGCGGCTTGGGTATGCGCGTGTACGGAAGGCAGAATTATGGCTGGGAGCCACATACTCGTTGCCGGGGAGAACAAACCCAAAAGGAAAAGCATGTCTTTGCTAGCGTCGACAAGCAAAAGGTTAGGTTTGATTATTCGGACCCTCATCTACAGTGGTAGTGGGTCGTGGTTGTATCCCGACGGATGTATTGATTCTTGTGGGGAAAGTGCGCAAACTCTGCAGACTATAACCTATTCGAATAGCCGTGTCCACAGTCAAGGACGGTTGTAAAGGTGTTGGCTAGGAGTACCCAAACTATGCTTGTTTGGGAAACAAGTCCGAAGTGGACGAAGGTTCCGGGGAAACCCGAGTTCAAAAGCTTTGTTTTGACCTGAGGTGGTCGAAGAGGTTTAAAAAGGGTTTTTACTACAAAACTGTTTTCAAAACTCTTTTTCAACAAAGATATGGAGATGTCTTATAAAACCAAGGCATGTTTTCAAAACTCTTTTTTCAACAAAGATATGGAGATGCCATAACTACAAGAGGTAGTCTAGGATGTTTCAAAAACAACTCCAGATAAAGCTATCTCGCCACAGCCAGACTTGCATTTCCTTATTTCTTTTATCCTGGTGGTTTGCGAGTACATTCAAAAGTACTCACGGCTATGTCCCTGGCTATTTACTTGGCCAGACTTTCAGAGGTTTGACATCGGAAGATTCAAGTGACGTCCAGCGAGCTAGGCCGTCTTCCCAGTCAGCTGCCTGTAGGTTGAGGCACGATTGGGCTCTACGTATGATGATATTCCGCTGCTAAGGATGATGTAGCCAGAATGGCATTTATGTAAGTCTTGTAATTCGTTGTGTTTCGGATGTTGTAATGATACCTGTCGGTTATGTTCCATGGCTCACTGATCATGGGAACGTGGATGTATGCATAACAGGGATTTCTCGGATGAATAATCCGGGGAGCCCATACAACATGCGCATGGATGGCCCAAAACAACCAGAATAGTGAAAGGCCAGAACAGTAAAAGGCCAAAATAGTAGAAGGCCAGAACAGTAGATGGCCAGTACAATAAAAGGCCAGTATAGTAAAAGGAGAGAACAGTAAAAGGCTATAGCAGTAAAATGGCAGAACAGTAAAAGGCTAGAACAGCAAAAGGCCAGAACATTAAAAGTCAAGAATAGTAAAAGCCCAGAACAGTAAAAGGCAAGAATAGAGAAAAAAACCGGAACAGTCAAAGGTCGGAACCGTAAAAGGTATCAACATCAAAAGGCCAGTATGGTGGCAGGTCATACGTCCAAAATGTATCTACTTTCCCGAACACTTTTGCTATTGTTTTTTCTCTAAACTTGTGTCATTTGGATGCAACTAACACGGACTCACGCTGTTTTCAGCAGAATTGCCTTGGTGTCTAGTTTTTGTGCAGAAAATCAACTATCAGGAAAAATCCCGGAAAATATGCCAAAAATCCTATTTCGCCAGAAGACTCATGGAGCCAGAATACGAGACGGAGTGGGGCTAGGCCTAGGCCACACCACCTGGCCGCGCGGGCTATGCCTGGCTGTGCCAGGGGGTGGTCTGGCCACCCCAGACACCCCCTCGGTCTCCCTCTTCTCCTATAAGTTGCCTTCTGACCTAACAACTCGGGGAGGGGGGGTTTCGATGTTTTTCCAGAAAGAGTTCCACTCCGCCGCCACCACCAGATTCCGCGATTCGGAACCAGAAACTCCATTCTGGCACCCTACCGGGACGGGGAATTGGAGGAGATTATCGCCATCGTCATCACCATCGCTTCTCCATCGACCATCCATGTTTCCCCATCTATGAGTGAGTAATCCATCGCTGTAGACTATGGGGATGGTAGGGATTGGATGAGATCGTTCTTGTAATGGCATCAGATTGTTAGGGCATGGTGCCTAGTATCTGCTATTAGTGCTTTTTGACTTTGTTGCAACTTGTTATGCTTAATGCTTGTTAGTAGGGCCTGATACATTGCAAATGTATCTATAATTTTTGATGTTCCATGCTTGGTTTTATCCACTTTCTTGTGTTTTGTCCACACTTTGGAGTACTTTTCATATGATTTCTTAGACTAACCTATTAACAAGAGCCACAATCCCAGCTTCCTGTTTTCTGCTGTTTTTGGTTCCAGGAAAGTCAGAAAATGAATATTCTCGGAATTGGACGGGACAAAAGGCAAAGTGCCTATTATCCGGAAGTCATCAGATGCCAGAATACGAGACGGAGAAGGGCCAGAGGGAGGCCGCACCACCTGGCCGTGCGGCCAGGATTGGCCTGCGCCAGGGGTGGTGTGGCCAGCCCAGGCACCCCCTCGGCCTCTCCTTCCGCCTATATATTGCCCTCGGGACGAAAACCCTAAGGAGCCGATCAAAAATCCATGAAAAATTCTGTAGCTGCCGTCATCTCCATCCCTAGATCGGGAGGGATCTGAAGCTCTTCCCGACACCCTGCCGGAGAGGGGAATTCACCCTGGAGGCCTTCTTCATCACCATGCAAGCCTCCGGTGTGATACGTGAGTAGTTTATCCTTGGACTACGGATCCATATAGTAGCTAGATGGCTGGTTCTCCTCCTTTGTGCTTTCATGTTTAGATCTTGTGAGCTCCATTCATGATCAAGATCATCTATTTGTAATTCTGCATGTTGTGTTTGCAGGGATCCGATGGATATTGAGATGCTATTTCAGATTGATTATTGATTCTATCATGTCTTTGTTATTTGTGATCTTGCATGCTTTCCGTTGTTAGTAGCTATCTTGGCCAAGTAGATGCTAGCAACTCCAAGAGTTAGTATTTATGCTCGATAGTGGGTTCATGCCTCTGGTAATCTAGGGAAGTCACAGAAATCTCTAAGGTACTAGATGTGCTATTGCTACTAGGGAGAAAACAACAATCCTTTGTTCATACAACAATCGTATTGTTTACTTTGCACGCAATTCGTAAAGCAATAATATGTTGCTTGCAACTTAATACTGGAGGGGGTTCGGATGATAACCTGAAGGTCGATTATTAGTCATAGATGAAGTTGGATGGAGGTCTATGTATAATGTTGTAATGCCCAATCATGTCTCAAAGGAGTCAAGATGATTAGTATATCCATGTATTGCTTTCTTGATGTTTGTCAATTTCCCCGCTGTAATTTGTTCACCCAACATGTTATCTATCTTAAGGAGAGCCACCTCTAGTGAACTATGGATCCTGGTCCTTTTTCTTTACATACAATCTATAAACTGTTTACTGCTTGTGTTTACTTTCTGCAAACTATTACTTCCTTCCATTCGATACGTTTAATCCATTGTTTTCGGCAAAACATGGTGAGATTGACAACCTCATCGCAAGTTGGGGATAGAGTTCTGTGGTTGTGTTGTGCAGGTCTCCACATTGCTACTAGCACCGGTAGTGCGCCCTGCAAGCGCTCAGCTAGCAACACCTTTGGGGTGTTTCCTTGCTCCTACTGGTTTGATTAAACCTTGGTTTCATAACTGAGGGAAACTTGCTGATGTGCTCATCATACCTTCCTCTTGGGGTTCCCAACGAGCTCTACATCAACACCGAGCCATCAGGGCCCGAGTGCCATGATTTCAGATCTGAACATGTTATTGATTCATTATGATAGTACTGTGTATGGTCACCTGCAAGTTGTATACACACGTTGTTGTCCGAAACCAAAGGCTCCGAAGTGACAGAAATCGGGATAACCGGAGGGAATGGCTTTGATGTGAGGATCACATGTGTTCACAGAGTGTTAATGCTTTGCTCCGGTACTCTATTAAAAGGAGCACCTTAATTGCCTGTAGTTCCCTTGAGGCCCCGCTACAAACGGGCTGGCAGGACAAAAGATGTTGTGCAAGTTCTCATTGCGAGCACGTATGACTATATATGGAACACATTCCTATGATTATTTAGTACTTGGATGCTTTATATTATTTATCTGCAATTGCCCTATGTTCTGATTGCCATGTGAATTGTCTTGTCCATGCAACGCCCGTCCAACCATCCCTATGCCTACCGCGATCTAATCCTAGTGTTTACTGCAATTGTTTCTATCGTTTTTACTTTCACTACTGCTATAACTTTACTATTACTACTATAAAACTATTGCTACTGATAAACTGCTGTGAGCAAGATTGTTTCTAGGTGCAGCTGAATTGACAACTTAGTTGTTAAGGCTTATAAATATTCTTTGGCTCCCCTTGTGTCGAATCAATAAATTGGATTTCACTTCCCTCGAAAATACTGCGATACACCCACTATACTTGTGGGTCATCAAGACTATTTTCTGGCGCTGTTGCCGAGGAGCATAGCTTTATTTATCAAGTCCACTTGCAATCACTATTGTTCGCTACCATCCATCCATCATGGGTAAGTCTCGTGATGGAAAGGTTCCTATTTTACCATCCACTACAAGAAGAGGTATGGTTCTAAACACCTATGTTGCTCTTGATTCACCATCTGTTATGAGTAAGTTCCTTACACCACCACATACACATGCTACACACACTCCTACTACTGCTGAATCTGAAACTTCTGATACTTATGATGCTGCTTCGACTGTGTTTGATAAGAGTGGTTCATTAGGTCCTTTCCTAGATGCTACGATTTCTAGAACTATAGCTGGAAATACTGAAACTCTTACTGAAGACACTACTACACCTGTTAGTTCACCTGAGTCTAGAGAGAGCTATGATTTTTTTTTGAGGTGAAACAGTAGGGAAAAAAATCCCACTGCAATTTTTTATTATAATATATGAGTATTTTACAATAAGAAATGATCTAAGGTAGTTCAACACAGTAAAGTGACATCGTTCTATGCTGAGAATATTCTACTCTATCCCTGATCTAAGTGCTGGTTGAGCCAGGCTTTGAATTTCTCCTTGTATTTTTCTTTGATTCTGAATTGTATCCATCTCATTTCTTGATATAAAATTGATTTCCATCTTTCAAAAGTGGGTCTTTTGTCATTAAAAATCTTCTCATTTCTGCATATCCAGATACCCCAGGAAGTCGTGATAATGATCTCCATTCCAAATGGTAGGTGTAAGTTTTCTTTGATGTTTGAAATAGCTTCCAATCCTGTTAGGTTTGCAGTTCTGTTTCTGGAAATATGGTCCCAGCATTTTTTTGCAAATGGACAATCCCAAAAAAGATGATTAGCTGATTCTTCCAAGTAGCAGTTGGATGTTACACAATTGTAATCAGTAAGGATGAACTTCTTTATCTTCAGGAGATTTCTTGTATTCAATATGTCTAGAAGCAGAAGCCAGAAGAAGAACTTGTGTTTATTTTGACAGGATGTTTCCCAAACCCAAGAGAAGTGTGGTGGTGATGGTGAGTATCCAATCATGGCTGAGTAGGCCTTTTTTACTTCAAATTTATCCGATTCCCAAATATAGTTCCAATTATCATAGGTGTCCCTCTGAGTGGTATGCCTGAATTCCTGGTATCTTTCTTCCATGACTAAAAACTCAGAGTACTTGTTGACAGAGTGGTAGGTGAAAGTTATCTTCTAGGTATTCAGCATGAAGGAATTCATGTACACTGATATTTGTGAACTTAGCATAGGACAGAAGGTGAGGGAATTTATTCATCAAGCACTCATCTTGCCAGAGGTCAGACCAGAAATAAGCAGACCTTCCTGAATTCAGATTGCATTTAGCCATGCCTTTAAAGTTATCAATTAATTTGATATGAGATTTCCACCAGAATGATCCCTCCATGCTTCTTCCAGGTAGTTTTCCATTTTTGTAATAGGTTTCCCATATGAGATGAACCCAAGGGATGTCATGGTGGTTGTAGAATTTGTCCAAGTTTTTTAGAAGGAGGGCATTATTTTGGATCTGTAGGTTTAGCACCCCTAGACCCCCCTGATTTTTAGGACGGCAAATTTTGTCCCAAGACACAAGAGCTTGTCCTTTTGCTTGTACATCTTCAGTCCTCTTTCTCCACAGACAATATCTCATATATTTTATAATTTGATCCTTGATGGCAATTGGTACCTCCAAACAGCTCATGAAAAATAGAGGGAGTGAGGATAGAACAGATTTAACCAGCTGTAGTTTTCCTCCATAATTCAAGAAATCAGCAATACCACATAATCTTCTTTCCACTCTCTGAACAATGGGTAAAAAGTGCTCCATAGATGGTTTTGTAATGCTTAATGGTAAACCATGGTAGGTGAAAGGGAGGCAACCAGTTTGACAGTTGATTGTCATAGCAAAATGCATAAGCCTATCATTACATGTGTTTATTGGCATCATGAGATTTCAAATAGTTGACTTTGAGCCTAGTGGAACTTGCAAAAGTTTGAAGAAGTGCTTTCAAGCATAATAATTGAGAAGCATCAGCCTTAAGTACCACCAATGTATCATCAGCATATTGAATAACAGAGAAATCACTGTTGGGTGGTCCCACAATAGGTGGAGTTAGAAGATTCATATGCATGGCCTTGTTCAGGATAGATTGCAGAAGGTCAACAACAAGAACAAATAATAATGGTGAAAGGGCGTCTCCTTGTCTTACACCTCTCCTGCAATAGAACTTTTTACCAGGCACACCATTCAGTAGTATTTCAGAAGTTCCAGATTCAAAGATCATTTCAATCCACTTAATCCATTTTATCCCAAATCCTCTAGCTTTAAGGATATTTATGATGGCAGAGTGGTCAATTGTATCAAATGCCTTCTCAAAATCAAGTTTAAGAATTAAAATTTCCTCCTTTGACTTGTGGCATTGGAATAAGTATTCAAATGCCCATCCAATGCAATCTTGAATAGATCTATTGTTAAGAAAACCATATTGGTTTTTATGTACCAATTCCAGAATAACAGATTGCAGTCTATTTGCAAGAAGTTTGGTAATTATTTTGAATATACAGTTCAATAAGGAAATTGGTCTGAAATCAGCCGAGGTAGAAGGGCATGTGACTTGAGGGATGAGAGTAATGTAAGAAGAGTTGATGCTCTCAAGGGAAACTTTCTCATTGAAGAAATCATGAATCAGTAATTTGATATCATATCCAATGATTGACCAGCAACTTTTCATAAATTCATTATTAAAACCATCAGGTCCAGGTGACTTGTCATTTGGTAGTTCATAAATAACCTCCTCAATTTCCTTGTCAAGAAAAGGTTTTTCAAGTGAATTCTTCATCTCATCAGTCACTCCATTTCCATAGAAGTCTGCAAGGTTATAGTGCATCTCAGTTTTGATTGATGTACCCATTGTTGCCCTGAAGTCATTCCAAAGGATATCAGCCTTGTCATAGTGATTGGTAAATTCCTGTCCATTTCCATTCTTGATCATTGAGATATAATTGTGTCTATAACTGATTGTTGCTTTGGAATGAAAAAACTTAGTGTTTTCATCCCCAAGTTTCACCCATTTAATTTTCCCTCTTTGTTTCCAATAGGTGTTTTGGTTCTGAAGAAGAGAGATAATATGGCATTTCAGGTTATCTCTGAGGTGCCATTCGTTGATGGTTAATGTTCTAGATTCTTCAAGTAGATCCAGAAGATCAATGGTGTCATTCACCTTAGCAATTTGGTCCTTTAAGCATGGTAACTGTTTGGCCCATATCTTGATGCCTCTCCTCACATTTTTCAACTTGGCACATATTCTTTTTGCTAAGTCCAGATAATTCACTGGTATATTCCAGGCATTTTGCACAATCATCTTAAAATCAGAATGATGAAGCCAGTAATTTTCAAATCTAAATATTTGTGCCTTGGGGATGTTAGTTCCAATAGAGATGACACAAGGGGGATGATCAGAAGTAGGTTTGGATAGGGGTGTAACCAAAGTGTAACGGTATTTGGTTGTCCAAGAGCTAGAAGTAAAAAACCAATCCAGTCTTTCCAGAAGTGGATCTTTTTGCATGTTACTCCAAGTGAATTTTCTACCTTTCAGTGGTAGCTCAATAAGTCCCAGGTTGCTGATAGCATCATTGAAGAGCATAGTTTCATTAACATCCCCCCACTTTTATTTCTATCAGTAAGACTTCTGATAAGGTTAAAATCCCCTAACACAAGCCAGTCCACACTATCAGGCATAGTGATGTTGGAAAACCAGTCCAAAAAATCCATTTTTCTATCAACTTGACATGGACCATAGATATTACTAAGAGTCCAGGAATCATTGGATAACTGAGAGGTGAAAGTGACAGAAGTGGAGAATTCATTTGGAAAGCTCTGATGCCATTAAATAATGAACTGCACCAGATGATGATAATCCCTCTAGAAGCACCAATTGATGGTAAGAAGTCAAAGATGCCAAACTTATTTGGACATAATTTTTTTAAATAATTGGTATCAAAGTTTTCTCTCTTGGTTTCTTGGAGACAAATGATGTCACACTCAGATTCCATGATCTTTCTTTTTAATGCTAACCATTTTTTCTCAGAGTTAATTCCTCTGAGGTTCCAGTTCAGAATCTTCCAATTTCTGTTGTTACTCATTTATAAACAAATTGAGTGGGCATTGTGGTGACACAAGATTTGTAGTCACACAAACATGACTGAACATATCATAGGGTACTGAGTTCATAAACATGCATAACAGCAAATAGGTCTGCAACAACTCATAACAAACATCAAAGGTAAATGATCCAGTCACAAAAGGATAGAAATTTGTAGACATTAACCACATTATTTAGGTGCTTTCTTCTTAGACTGTTGTCCAGAAGACTTAGCAGCACCTCCCTTCGTCTTGCTTGGAAGGTATGATTCTGAACCAATCTTCTTTGGTCCAGGTTTTCCAGGTGGTTTGATGATCAAATCATTGATCTTGCCCTTCTTCAGCAACCTTTTCTCAAGCTCCCCCTCCTTAACCTTGCAAAATGAATCAACAAGGTTCTTAACAACTTTATTACTGAGACAAGTTGGTGCAGCATTGCAAGAGAGACAATTATGATCAGAACAATTCACATGGCTTTTAAACCCCCCATTAAGTTCCTCAATTCTGGGGCTCCTTCTCACCTCAGAGTCCACCAAAGGTTCTTTACCTCTCCTCCTCTTTGCAGGGGCATTTGGCACCATCATGCTTGATGGGGATTCATTCAGGCAGTGAGGAGGAATCTGTCCAACACATTCATCAGGGATAATGAAAGTGAAAGTAGTTTCTTCTGCAATTGGCTCCTTAATAATATCCCAAAGGGGAGAGGTAAGAAAGTGTCTAGCCCAACTGGATTTCTCAGGAGTAATGAGCATTAGGGTGATAAAATTAAACCAACTTACAGGGATGTCACATTGTAGTTTGCCTTTGTCAGGTCAGGGATTTATGTGTGGAGCAAAGAATCTGTCCCATAGTTCAAGGCCTTGCTTTGAGAAAGAATTCCTAGCAGAAAGCACTTAAGAGGAATTGACAAAAGGAATGATGGCCATTCGAACTTGAACGTGTGCCTCACTGGGGGAGAGAAGGTTTGTGTCCTCCATCATCCAGTCATCTTGCAGGTTACCCTCATCAGCATGGATGGTGTCCACTTCTATGATATTGAAGACGGTTATATTGAGATGACCGATGAATTTATTAAAGAATGTCAAAACACCCATGATAGGAGTGCTGCTAAGAGTCTCCTTGAGAGGCATACTATTAAACCCAAATTGTCTACTAATGCTCAGTTTGCTACTTCTCCCATAAACATTAAAGATAAATATGATTTCTCTCTTGATTTATCTTACATAGCTATTGTTGAGAAAGAACCTTTTTGTGGGACTAAGAATGAAAGTGCGGTAGCACATATGACTGAGCTTTCTACCATGAGTGGCCTGTTTTCTGGTGATATTAAGATGCATACCTACTTTGTTGCTAAAATTTTCCCCTTTTCACTTAAAGGAGAAGCTAAAACTTGGTTTAGTAATTTACCTCCTAGATCTATTGATAGCCCTGATTGCTTGATTAGTACCTTCCTGCAGAAATATTTTCCTCCCAGTGCTAGACATGCTATTTTAAACAAGGAGAAAAAGAGATATTGCCTGAATCGTGGGCAAGGTTTTGTGCTTTGATTCATGCACAGGATGCATGTCCATTACCTATGAATGAGCTTCTTGATATATTTTATAATGGACTAACTGAAGAATCTAGGACATACCTAGATAGTTGTGGTGATTGTGTTTTTAGGAATAGGACTCCCAAGGAAGCTGAGGAACTAATGGCTAAAATAAGCAAGAATTATGAAGATTGGACTCCTCCTGAACCAGCTATACCTAAAATAATTATACCTGAACCAGCTATACCGGTGCCTATACCATCATCTAAGAAGAGGGGGGTTATTGAATTGAATGATGAAGTGATGAAGGAAGCTAAGAAATTTCTTAAGGAGAAGGGAATTAAAGTTGCAGATGTCAAGAATTTACCTCCTATAGAAGAATTATGTAAGCCAATCTCCCACTCATCCACTATTGAGGTACACTCTCTCCAACACTTTGATGAAGGTGATGTCCCTTACTCTAAAACTGCTGATCAATGCTTAGAAGAATTCGATATTTTTATTGTTAAGCAAGATAAAATTAATAAAAGGGTGCAAAATCATCTAATGGAAAACTCTAGAGCTATTGTTGAGTTGAAGGATATTGTGGAAAGAACCTCTAATGATGTCAAAATGCTAGTTAAACATTTTCAAATGGTTCAAACTCAAATAGATCAACTTATTAAAGTGCAAAAAGACTTGCTAGTTAATGCTGCTAAAGAAAAACATGCTTATGAAATTAGAACTAGAAGTGGTGCTGCTACCCACGATCCTCTATATCCTGAGGGGCATCCCAAAAGAATTGAGCAGGACTCTCAACAAGCTAAAAATAGTGGTACTACTCGTAAGAAAAGAAAAAGAAACATAAAACTATTGTAGAACCCTCTAAACCTGCTAAAGATCCTAATAGTATATCTGTCTCTAATGCTGAAACTAAAAGTGGTAATGAAGAAAATGATGTTCCTGATAAAGAAAAAGTTGAAGAAGAACCTGAAAAGCACACTAAGAATACTAAATACACTAAAGAAGATTTTGTTGCTAAGAAACATGGTAGTGAAAGAGAGCCTTGGGTCCAAAAACCTATGCCTTTCCCTCATAAGAAACACAAGTCAAAGGAAGATGAACACTATAATAAGTTTTGTGAATGGATGGAACCTTTATTCTTGCAAATTCCTTTGACTGATGCTATTGAATTGCCTCCTTATTCAAAGTATATGAAGGATATTGTCTCGAATAAAAGTAAGATCCCTAATGAAGAAATTTCTACTTTGCTTGCTAATTATTCCTTTAATGGTAAGGTTCCAAAGAAACTTGGAGACCCAGGGATTCCAACTATTGCTTGATCTATTAAAAATAGTTATGTTAGAACTGCTTTGTGTGATTTGGGAGCAGGAGTTAGTGTCATGCCTTTCTCTCTCTATAAGAGAGTTCAACTGGAAAAATTAATACCAACTGATATATCGTTGCAAATGGCTGATAAAGCTACCACTATTCCTATTGGTATATGTGAAGATGTACATGTTCAAGTGGCTCATAATTGCTTGATATTAACTGATTTTGCTGTGCTTGAAATGCCTGAAGATGATAATATGTCTATTATTCTTGGGAGACCTTTTCTTAATACTGTAGGAGCTGTTATTAATTGTAATCAAGGAAAGGTGACCTTTACTGTTAATGACAAGGAGCATACTATCTATTTCCCCAAGAAGATTTATAGGACTTATGGTTTAAATTCAATTGAACATGTTGAGTGCATTCAAGTTGGAGAAATATATTGTCCCATACCAAGAGAAATATTTGAAACTATTATGATTGGGACCATTGCTATCAAGGTTGAGATAACATAATCATAAGTGGAATACAAAGTTTTGTTTTGTATAAAAAAAATTTGGTAACAAGACCTGATCAGCCTTGTTAACAAAAGGATTTAATTGAACAAAACAATGTTTTCACCATGATTATCTCCGCTTACTTCTATTCCATCCATTTTAGTTTTTGCTTTCATTTAGTTTACTTTCCTGTTGTTAGTTCCTTGCATGTTAGAGTGTCTTAGAACTTCTAAAGTTCTAGCCTTGTTTTGTCATTGCATCATTCCGGAAACTTTTTTCTATCACAAAATCATTCTGTTATGCCTGAAAATTGCTCAAAAATAAAGTGTCTCGAAAAATTCCAGAAAATTCATATTAAATTTTTACGTGAGAAAAGGAGCAGAGGAGTGCCTGGAAGGTACCAGGGGGGCACCAGGCAGGCACACCACCTGGTGGTGCAGCCAGCCCAGGGGCGCGCCTGGCCATGGTGTGGGCCACCCCTGGCCCTCCACTCACTCTCTCACTACCCACTCTCTGCTCTCTCCCGAGAAAACACCAGTTCATTGCTCGAAATCGCGTTCTTGCTGTTATTTCCCTTGTTTTTTCGATCTCCTTGCTCAGTCCATCTTTGCTGCTGAAATTTGGAGCATTTGTTCTCCGGTATGTGACTCCTCCGCTTGTCCAAGTAGATTTGTGTTTAGTGCTTTATATCTTGAGTATTTTGCTGCTATAAGTGACAGGTATGAGAGCTTGTAAGCTTGTGCAATGCTTAGAGATATAGTTTTGATGCATGTTTAGGCCTCTTACAAGTCCCTATGAGTAGTGCCCTTCATTATATATTCACTTTGCAATCACTTGTTTAATAGATGTTTAAATTTCAGAATATCAAACATGAACAACCATACCTTTGGAGAAATATTTGAGAGGGATACACCTAGGAGGTCAAGGACCTCAAGATTAGCCTCCCAGTTTAGGCCATCATAGAACGAAGATTTCATTGCACCTCGCATTGGTAATGAAGGAGATGATGGGGATGCTCACCCATCTACTTTTCCTTGTTTTACTTTCTTATAGGTTGCAGGGATTCTTGATGATTTCTTGCTACTGATTCAGAGGGTTGGTTTGACCTCATACATGCAAGATGAGAGTGAGAAATACGCTATGCTCACCAAAAAATTTGTTGAGAGTTTCATTTTTACTAAAACCCCTATCAGTCAACTGTCTCTTTCAGAATTTATAATCTGCCCTTTACCATGCCATTGGAAAGATTTTGCAGTATTATAGGTGTGGGCATGACAGGGACCGTGAACAAGATTCAAGGGCGACCCGCTGATTTGCTAGAGATCTCTCAGGGTGTGACCAATGACGACGACCGCGTAGCTCAGTGCGGGAAGATAAGAAACATCCAACTCCCTGCTCTTAGATGCTATGCCTATTATCATGCTACTAGCGTTCTTGGTAGGGAGAGTACGAGTAATATCTCCAATTATCATTTAGCGTTCTTTGCTGCTGCGCTTAACAAAGATACTCGGTACAATCTTGGCTCTCTTATTGCTCACCGCCTAGCTTCTAGCGGGCCTATTTATTGGGGCATCATCGCTTCACGTATGGTCAATGCATTAGAGCTTTCTGTGGATCCAAATGATACTATATTGGCACCACAAAGGCCTGACCTTGCTGCCATGAAAACACATCATTTTGTCACTGCTGATTCTGATATGGACAATCTGGTATGCAGGATGTTGTTTACTGACGGGGATGAAAGGGAGATCCCTTTTCCGCAATCTACTTTGTTCAGTTTTCATAGGAGGCCGTGGTCACGCTCCAAGGAGGAGGTGGACGAGTAGCTCCGCTTGCTGGATTTCCATAGGCAGCACCAGGAGGATGTGCCCTCCTACGATTACTCTGCGCACTATGGTGGGGCGTCCTCGAGCTCGCACCAGGCCGAGGGTACCTCCTCACCGTACTACGGAGGTGCTCCATCTTGGCCAGCTTGGGATTGATACCCACTTAGGCCAAAAGCCTAAGCTTGGGGGGAGGTACACCGACATCACACTCATCTCCATATCATTTTGCGTCGGTACTTTGTATGTTCATGTTTTGTTCTCTTTCTAGTTTTCGTTCTTTCTTTGCTTTTGCTTTCTAAAACACAAAAAGACCAAAAATATTTCTGTTGTTTCTCTTTCTTTGTTTCTTCTTTTTGCCTTGGTTTTCTTTTCCCTTTTTTTCTTTGTTTGAACTATTCGAAAAACCCAAAAAGATTTAGTTTTGCTTGTTCTTCCTTTTTGGTTCTTGTTTTAAAAATCGAAAACACCAAAAATATTTGTTGTTCTTCTTTGGTTTTGTGAGTTTGTTGCAGGGTTCAGCAGTCCTTAGTGGAATTTGGTTTCTTGTTATTATTCAAGCCACACAAGTGAAGGGAAATAATGAGGATGAATGACAACTTGAGGTGTGATAAGAGGCTAGTAACGAACTCTATCTGTTTTCATTTTCGTACATATACTCATCATTGTGGGCATGCTTAGTCTGCTCATGTAGGGTGTATGTTATTCATGGATGCTTAGTAGTTCTTGCTTTCATATGATTAGTTCCAGCTTGTTAATAGTTTGTAGCATGTCATATGAATGTTTGCTTACATTACTCTATTCATAACTTGGTATGACACCGTGGTATCCTCCTCTGAATGTTTCACTTGAATTGACTTGGCACATGCTCACGCATGCATCTGACTGAAATAATCAGTTAAGCCTCGATGAATTATTTTTCCCTGAGGGTCTTGAATCACTTTCATGCCATGATTAGTCCTGTTTTGTTGCAAGCATGATTATGAAAGTTATTGCTCTCTCGTTTGTTGCTCCCTTACTATTGCTAGCCTTCACTTACACTGAGTATGCTTCACTCGTGTTTCCAAATTCCCTAAAACCAAATATTGCCAAAGGTGTCCACCATACCTACCTATTAGCATCATTTGATGTTCCGTTCATATTCAATATGCCTTGTTTTCTTCCGAATAAAATGTTTGCTTGTTATGAGAAAGTTAGTTAGTAAAGCTCTCACGAACTTGATGGCACACTTTACTTTCTTGCACTTAATAATCTTTAACCATTGCGTCCATCTTTGTTGTGTATATGCTTGCACTTTATAAGTTGAAGTTAGCAGAACCATGTATCATGGGGAACACTTTCAACATTTCACGGGCACTTTGTACCCCGTTGATATCACGATTCTTTTGCTTATGGATCCCGGCGGTGTGAAATAAAAGGGGAGCTTGTAAGATCATGGAGTTTGTATATGTGTTAGAGAAACACCTGGGCCGCTAGCCTAAGCCATGCCTAATCATGGTGGAAACTTGCAGCATAACCATAATGTGCATTCTATGAAGAATCCTCAATAAAAACTTATGCAAATAGAAAATAAAAAGATCACTAAGATGCTCATTGTCTGGTTGCCTTGTCATTTTGATTTTGGGATAGCTCTTGTATCATGTATAAGGGGTACCCCGTTGGCGGTTCTCTATGATACATATGTACTTACAATGACAAGAGCTTACTTGTGACTGAAGTTGAGTAGCATGAGGTTCGGTACTCGTAAGTAAGGGGCATGAGACTTTAGCTTAGAACTTGTCAAGCATATCCTCTTAGTTGTGTCACTTTTACCTTAACCATTTAAAGATGCTGATGATAGGGGAAATGAGAGCTCAAAGCTAACGACTACCATACTTTCAACATTTGGAAGCCTTTCAAATTAGTCAAAACCTTTTCATTTATTTTTTGAGTCTCCACATATTCTATGAGCACTTGCTTGAGAGCATAGTTGTCATTCTTAGTATAATATGCTTGTCTCAAAACTTGATTGTTTGTGTTATGAATTTGATGCTTGTATCTTTGATATCTTTACTTCTAGTCTTCACTTGAACTTCAGAGGTGCCTTGGCATTTACAATCAAAGGCAAGCGAGATACCACTCTATCATACCTTGTTATGAGCATTGTAATGTTGCTTATGTTTATGTTTCATGCTACTTATTATTTTTGAGTTGGAATCTCTTCATAGTTTGCAATGCCTATTAAGTAAACTTAGTTGCATACTCCTTATTATGAATTTTCTAAATAGTTGTTCACATGCTGAGAATATATACATCATATGAGAATATATACATCATATGTGTTCATGAAAGTTTCTTTTATCGCACTCAGTTTTCAACTGAATTGCTTTAGGACAAGCAATAAGCTAAGCTTGTGGGGGGTTGATACGTCCAAAACGTATATACTTTCCCGAACACTTTTGCTATTGTTTTTTCTCTAAACTTGTGTGATTTGGATGCAACTAACACAGACTGACGTTGTTTTCAGCAGAATTGCCTTGGTGTCTAGTTTTTGTGCAGAAAATCAACTATCAAGAAAAATCTCGGAAAATATGCCAAAAATCCTATTTCGCCAGAAGACTCACGAAGCCAGAATACGAGACGGAGTGGGCGCGTGGGCTAGGACTGGCCATGCCAGGGGGTGGTCTAGCCGCCCCAAACACCCCCTCGGTCTCCCTCTTCGCCTATAAGTTGCCTTCTCACCTAAAAACTCAGGGGGGTTTCGACGTCTTTCCAGAAAGAGTTCTGCTCCGCCGCCACCACCAGATTCCACGATTAGGAACCAGAAACTCCATTCTGGCACCCTGCCTGGACGGGGAATTGGAGGAGATCATCGCCATCGTCGTCACCATCGCTTCTCCATCGACCATCCATGTTTCTCCCATCTATGAGTGAGTAATCCCCCGCAGCAGGCTATGGGGATGGTAGGATTGGATGAGATCGTTCTTGTAATTGCATCGGATTGTTAGGGCATGGTGCCTAGTATCTACTATTAGTGCTTTTTGACTTTGTTGCAACTTGTTATGCTTAATGCTTGTCACTAGGGCCTGAGTGCCATGATTTCAGATCTGAACATGTTATTGATTCATTATGATATATTGTTTATGGTCTTACCTGCAAGTTGTATACACACATTGCTGTCCGGAACCAAAGGCCCTGAAGTGACAGAAATCGGGATAACCGGAGGGAATGGCTTTGATGTGAGGATCACATGTGTTCACGGAGTGTTAATGCTTTGCTCCGGTGCTCTATTAAAAGGAGCACCTTAATTTCCAGTAGTTCCCTTAAGGCCCCGCTGGAAACGGGCCGACAGGACAAAATATGTTGTGCAAGTTCTCATTGCGAGCACGTATGACTATATATGGAACACATGCCTATTATTATTTAGTACTTGGATGCTCTATCTTATTTATCTGCAATTTCCCTATGTTCTGATTGCCATATGAATTCTCTTGTCCATGCAACGCCTGTCCATCCATCCCTATGCCTACCGCGCTCTAATCCTACTGTTTACTGTAGTTTTTTCTATCGTCTTTACTTTCACTAGTGCTATTACTTCACTATTCCTACTACAAAACTGTTGTTACTGATAAACTACTGTGAGCAAGATAGTTTCCAGGTACAGCTGAATTGACAACTCAGTTGTTAGGGCTTATAAATATTCTTTGGTTCCCTTGTGTCGAATCAATAAATTGGGTTTCACTTCCCTCGAAAATACTGCGATACACCCCCTATACTTGTGGGTCATCAGCGGGCCAGTACAGTAACAGGAGAAACAGTGCCGGCTTGAACAGGCAAAAGCCCAAACACTAAAGGGCCTAAATAGTAACGGGTCGCAATTCCTAAAAGGCTGGAATAGTAATAGGAGTGAATAGTAAAAGGCTAAATTGGCAACAGGCCTGACTAGTGCCAAGCCGGATTTGTGCAGGCCTCAAGTGGCAGCACAGTGTTGGACCAACATGGGCCTTCTGTAGGCCGAAACAGAATCGGGCATGAAAGTTCGCGGGGCGCTACTGCCTGCATTTTTGGGCCCATTTCAAATAGTGCAGGACAAAACAGTAACGTGCCATCTTCTTATTGGGCTCCCCTAATGGGCCGGCCCAGTTAGTAGTTAGCAGGCCTTGGCTAGGCCTGGGTTCTGCCACGGTTTCTTTGACCGTTAGCGGCGGTAACCGGCCGCTAACGATGGCTGCCACGTGGCAGTTTGCATGACGTCAGCCGTCAGCGTGGCTGGCGAACAGATCTACGATGGAATAAGTTTTCGTGGGTGCAGGGTGCGATCCACAACGGTCGAAAAAAACAATGGTTAATTCATTTGTGGCGGGGCTTTTACCACGAAGGCCATCTACCGCGCAAGACTCTTTGGCTAAGAAAAACGGGCCTTCAATCACGAAAATCATCCGTTGTAAAAGCCAACTTTTCTTGTAGTGATGGATAGAAGATCCAACAGTTAGTAATGTTGAGATTTGCCAGCCTTGATCCAACGGTCAAAGTTCAAAGTTATTCATACACTATATAGTGGTAAGATAAGATTATATAATAGGTAAAGCTAGCTCAAAATATTATAAATTTGATCAACATCTATAAAGTATGGGTGTATATTTGGTTCTTATACATTGTATCATGTAGAAGTCAATGTTTATTAGCTATATCTAATACTTGAAAATTTTGGTAACATGGTCTAGACGAACATCTGAGAAGATTCTAGAATGGTGTAGAAGTGTGTTTTGAGGTTTGTACATAGCATTCATTATGTTAAATTCTATCCATAGTATCTTCTAGTAGATGCTAGCTAGAATGGAAAAGTAGATCCAACGACTAGCAATGTTGAAATTCACGAGTCTTGATCCAACGACCAATATTCAAACTTATTCGTACACTATATAGTGTACGTTATGTTATAGATAACTTTAAATTTTGATCGTTGGATCAAGAATCACGAATCCCAACATGATCTTCTATCCATTCTAGCATCTAGAAGATTGTATTGTTAGTCTTTAGCACAGTGAACGCTATGCACAAATCTCAAAACACACTTTTGAATAATTCTAGAATCTTCTTTGTCATTTCTCTAGAGCACAACGAGTATTAGGTAGGAGTATCTAAGTTGATTTCTACATGATACAAAGTAGAAGAACCAAATATACACGATTCTTTATGGACGTGGCTATAAATTAAAACTACGTTTTGAGCTTCACCTATTATAATTACTAGTAAAAGGTGAAGGGAATATTTCCGAGAGGCAATAATAAAGTGGTTATTATCTTATTTCATGTTTATGATAAATGTTTATTTTGCATGCTATAATTGCATTAATTGGAAACGTTAATACATGTGTGTTTAATAAACAAATAAAGAGTTCCAAGTTATGCCTCTCATATAAACTATCTCGTTGATTAACAAGATGATCAAGGTTTCCTGATCATGGACATTTGATGTTGTTAATAACAAGGTCACAACATTGGTGAATGATGTGATGAACATTCATCCGAAGTATAGAAATACAATCAAAGTCATTGTGTTTAAATTGCTATAACATCTTACAAAGTAATTCTAGTCCTTAGACCATGAGATCATATCAATCACTAACACTAGAAGAGTAACTTGATAACATCAAACGTCACACCATAACAGGGTGACTATAGAGGTGGGTTTACATACTCCGAAAGTGTTATGTAGAGGATCATGGATCAAGAGTGGGATTTGTCCATCCCGATGATGGATAGATATACGCTGGCCCCTTTCTGTGATATCACATTGAAATAGCTTGTAAGCAAGTGATAATATCACTAGAATGTTATATCATGGGAATGAGAAAAGAGTGCATGCCGGTAACGAGATCAAACTAGGTATAGAGATACCGATGATCAAATCTCGGACATGTAATATATCGCGAGACAAAGGGATTTATTTACTATGCGTAAAAGGTTCCCACGATCACAGAAGTCACCATTGAATGTGTAGAAGTCAGTACGAATCTCCAGGCCCTCCTTCTGATTATTGATCGGAGAAGGGTCTCGATCATGTCTGCATTATTCACGAATCGTAGGGTGACACTGTAACACCCCAAGCCATCCAAGCACCTGATATGTTACCACATACATTGCACATAGAAAAATGACTGAGACTTTTTAGGAAAAATTGGTGGAGTCTCCTTCGTTTTTGGGATATCCAGGACAGGTAATAATATGAACACATGAGTACAAGGATAGAACCCAATAAAAGGTAGACGCACATTCACCAATATCAAAACTATAAAAAACTACCATCCAAACCCAATACTGGTAATAATGTCTAGCAGGTAAAACCAACACAGAGATAAACTTTCGCATACTCCAAAACCATTTATGACAAGAATGACTCCTGACGATTATCAAAGTTCCAAATTATTGTGAGGATTGTGTGAAATGTGAGGGGATATTTGTTAACGTGCTACTACCAGAACTCCCCATGCAAGATGTCCTCAAGTTTTACCTAAAACATGCAAGAAACAAGGGTGAGTACAAAGACTCAACAAGTTCACAAACAAATAGTAACTGTACATAATTCAAATCACTATGAAGACATTAAACATCATTCATCCATTAGAACATAATAGTATGCACTACATGCCTATATGCTCATCTCATCTCATCGCGAATACCGGTATCGATCGAGTGGACACCGGTCGGCATCCACTCGCTCCAACTTGTGGAGGGTGCCTCCAAAGTGGGTCGCAACCCATCAATGGAGGTCGCAGTGTGCCTACCGAGTAGGTCACATGATCATCATTGTCATCATGGATATGAAAATGTGCATAACATGAACATGCCATCACCATCTTTATCATTTATATCATGAACATAACATAAGAATTAAATACATTGAGTGAAGAGGGATATGCAAAATGCGCTATCCGTCATGAACTTGCCTCAACTGTGGGTTACAAACTATGAGCTGTAAGACTCCAAACCGGAAGTATCAGGACTGTTGTTGAAACAATTGTCACACTTAATACATTTCATCGCTTCAAAAAATAAGACGATCTAAACATATCATTGCTCCTGTTCACAACAAACCCAATCCAAAACGTTTACTTTTGTATTCTTGAAAAGACCCACATGTTGTAATCTCTGCTAGTACCTTAAACAATAATAAAGTTGTAGAACAGTCATGAGTAGTAGATCTGATGGGTATAATTAATCCCAACTTTCTATTATTAGCATAGCTAAAAGCAACTTCACATACAATAAATATTATTGTAGCCCAGACTTGGTTTTCTAGCAATAATAGAAAAAAACTTGGTCTAAAACATGCATACCTCACCGTCAATTCCAGATAAAGAACAAGGTGACCCTAGCTATTTTATAGTAATCTGTAGCTTTAATCCATTCGATGTATTCCTCACAAGACAGAGAACTAGCTAAACGAATAGCTACAGAGCAGCACTCGGTGGATTCCATCAAGCCAAAAGTAGTTAATTTTCCCTACGTACTAGTTGCACACTATTCAATATGAGCCGGCACAGAACGATTCTCTAAAATAAATTAGGTCTCCAAATATTTCCTAAAACCAATCACTTCCGACTCTCAATTTCCCACATGGACATGATCCCAAAAATCCTAATCCAAACTGCATTATGAAAAGATTTGGAAAATTTACTCCTGCTGAAACCCGACAACACACGCTAATACGACTACTACAGAAATTGCTATGAAGCAAGAAGATGCAAATCAGATGGGACTAACCAGCAGAGGTAAAAATCTGGCTACCAACAGCAGCGGCAAAACGGCCTGACGCAGACGATCTTCAGGAGCAGCGGTACAGCCTCGCAGCAGCAGTGACGGCCCTATGGCGGTGACCTCGCAAAACAGGAGGACGCAGCGGCGGCGCTTGAGTGTAGTAGCGCCAGAAGATATCTAGGACGGAGTGGTGGTGGCCGGAGGGCTCTCAGGATGGAAGATCTTTAGGGAAAACCCGTAGCAGCGGCGGCCAGTACGACTCTAGTACCAGGGGCAGCGCAAACAGCAGTATAAGTCCAACTCAAGCACAATAAACCCAGCCCGGCCCATTTCTTCACGTTATAGGATAAATGAATCGTGTCTAGCATTGCACCATTAGGACCACGGAGCAAATGGTACACTTTCTACTTTCTTTCTTTTTTTTCTTTAAATAGTAAGGCTTGAGTAAAAGCACTAGTACACACTATTTTCTCTTTATTTTTTTTCCTTTTCTCTATGATAAATCATAGATTATTAACATCAAAATTGGGGTATTACATTCTCAACCCCTTAAACAGAATTCGACCCTGAATTCTTCCTCACTGCTTTACTACTCATAACGAAATATAACATGTATAAAACAAAATCATGCCTCACATTACTAGAAGAACAACAATTTTGGATCCCTCTTGCATTCGGGAGTCAACCTCCCAAGACAACTTATGTTCCATTTGTTGTGACAAAATAACATTCAGATACTTTAGTGCCCTATCACTGGTCACTCTCTTGGGCATAGCCAATATTTTCATAGGACTATACTCAATGGTTAAATTTTACTCAATTGTACTTGGTTTCATGGTCATCTATCGTTCCGGATCTCGGAAATGCTTCTGTAGCATAGAGATACAGAGCATATTATGCACGCCATTCATTTACTTGGGAAACTCAAGATTGTATTGTAGCTCCCCGACTCATGCCACTACCATGAAAGGTCCAATGTATCATGGACTAAAATTTATTTTGAAATGAGATTTTATGACACCTTTGTTGGGTAAAACCCTTCGGAATAGCTTCTCTCCAATCTTATATCCACATTCGGCCTCTTATAATCAAGATATCTCTTTTGCCTTCGTTGTGTTGCTGACTTATGTTGCCTAATATGAGCTTTTTGTACGTACTTTGTTGAACCCAAATTGGCCCTAGCAAAGTATTCTCATCCATGGCATCTCAACCAAGTGAAGGTCTACACTTCCATGCAAAGCCTTGTAAGGTGTCATTCGTATGCTACCTGATAGCTATTATGATAAGGAAGCTCCACAAGTGGTAAGTCGACCTCCCAACTTCCTTGCTGAGATAGGACATAACATTTCAGCAACAAGGGTTTGAATTGTTTGCTGTGACTAGGCATCTACTGAGAAATGAAATGTTGTACCAAGACTGAACTATGATCCCAAGGCACTCTTGCAAGCTACGCTACAACTTTGACACCAAATTATCATCCCTATCAGAAATAATGGACTTAGGAACTCCATGTAACCATCGGAATCACATCCTTCCCTCTCGGTGTACAAAGTAGGTCAACAACAAAATCCATAGCAATGTCATCCCTCGGAAATTGTGGGACCTCCAAGGGTTGGTATAATCCCATTTGCCCTATGCCCAACTTTTACTCGTGTAAAAACACCCGAAGATGACATGTACTTGGCGGCAACAATTTTCATCTTTTCCACCAATGTATTTTTCACCTCATCATACATCTTTCCATCCCCAAGTTAAATTTCCCTACGGACATGATGCAATCTATTAGCCCCACACTTATATTTGTATGTCCCTCCTTCACCTGGGACTTCTATGGCATACACTATCAGCAATGAAACAGTACAACTTCGGTATCATCTATAGTGAAGTCTTCGGTTCTACCTTCTAGAATATGCTCCCAAACATGCCAGAACTATCGACCATTTTCTTGCGCCTCTCCTACCCTATCTGAAATGGATCACTCAAGGATAAGTTGTGTACCCTCATATGCTACACATGAAAAAAAAACTGTGATGTCCATCCGTCCAAATCAATGAGACAATCTACAATAGGTGGTATAAAGTTGCAACTAAGAGTGTTTGCAACTACATTTGCCATGACTGGATTGTACTGGATAGTGAGGTCATAATATTTTATCAACTCTAGCCACCGTCCTTGGATCAAGTTCAGCTTCTATGTGAACAGGTGTTTGAGACACTTATGATCAGTGAAAATATCACCGGACCCTCCAAAAAGATAATACCTCCAAATCTTAGGTGCAAAGACCATGACTACAAGATCAACACCATGTGTAGGATAGTTCTTCTCGTGAATTTTCAATTGCGTACATGCATAAGAAATACTATTTCCTCTTTGCATGAGAACACACAACCTAAAAAAAGTCCACTTACAAAAGGAAAAACTCTCATTTCTTTAGCTTCGCACAAAACTTATATATCTGTTTTTTTAAGTCTCAAGCAAAAGTCTAAAATTTCACTCGCACCCTTCAGTTGTCCTCGAAAAATATGAGGATATCCTCGATAAACTTTTCCACAAAGTTACCAAGAAACACTTGTAGCATGTCGTTCATTGTCCTCATGAATACATACGTGAATTATTTAGTCTACAAGAGAATTCTATATTCGTAATGCCCATACCTAGAAGAGAAGGCAATCTTTTCAATATCATGTTCCCGCACACGAATAAAAGTGAGGTTAGAGTTCAATCTTCGTGAACACATTAGCTACAATTATCTCATCGAACAAGTCCTCAAGCCGAGACAATAGATATTTGCTCCTAACAACTTCCGTATCAAATTGCTCCTTTAATTCTAATTGAAATGTTCATGGCAAGTGATAAGGAGACATCAAGGTAGTTCCAGGGCTAGGAGTAAGATCAGCGAAACTCCAAACCCCTCCCTCGAAGAACATGTAAACAAGGATGGTATCTAGGTCATAAACAACCATCCTTACGAAGAATTTAGATGTTACAAGACCATATAATTTCATATTTCTTAAACTTTTGGAACACAAGTAATAGGGGGAATTTCTAATATGGTACAATAAAAATGATGAAGGTTTACACTCTCTGCATCTCCTATGCTTGGTAGAGGTTGCCACTACTACAAGTGGAACTGTATACCATTCTATCGGCCAGGATGCAAAATGGCATCGCCTCCCAACTAATTAAAGGAAAAACCACACAGTGATTCACTACTCCAATGTATAGGAGTGAATAATAAGGGTAATTGGTAGGGGGTAATCCACCCCGCACCCAAACAACTATTAACTCTTCCGACTGAAATAGTGAATCACGCAAAGCTAACACTCGAGCATCCTCACTTGCATTGCTAAAAAATCATGGGAATGAACCAAAGGTTCAAGGTCGAGTCCCATCTATCATTCTTGCAAAGACGATACAAAAATCTAAACTATTGAGTTTTCAAAAACACTCATGGTTGTGTGTACAAGAAGCACATGTAAACGAGCAAAGAGTCACTTTGTGGTGGTTAACAACTTGATCAAGAAAACTAATACTTAAGGACGAGCTTCTCACCTAGAATAACTACTAAGGAAAAGGATTTCTATAACATTTTTTTTTGGAAAGAACAACTAGGTTTGATACAAGAAGAATAATGCGGTCACCATTCTTTGGCCTAAACGATGGGAGAAGCGACACCGATGAATGTCAAAGAAGAAAACGAAGGATAAAGATTGGGACAAACATAAGGTGTTGATTCTAGGAAACCAACGTTCAGCGAGAAGTACATTTGAGGTACATGAATGACAATGCTTCATCATCCTTAGACGAGAAACCAATGCTTGATATTACAGAACTAGATGATGAAGCTTAGACAAGATAAGTGCATATGATGCATAGAAAGGATATGCGAATGTGAATATGGAAGACAATTGAAACTTGTGGTTTAAGAGACCTTGGTAGAGGAAAGTACTTCCCATACTTATGTGGATCTAGATAAGTCTTCACATCATAACATTATGTAGACCACCGTGACACCACCTAGGTTATCCAATCTAGATTTATTATTTTGAAAACAAATCACCTTATCCACGTATCTTCAAGATTAACATATTTTTCTCTAGAATTCCTCTAATACTGAATCTTCAAAAATCATGCAAACAAACTTTAATTTTCCACAATAACAATATGCTGAACTCAAACTTTGATGCCAAAACAAAACTTTGCAGCTATCTCGTCATGAGTACAACGAACTAACATAAAGTATCTACATCTATCAATTTGATCCCTTTAACATGTTATTCACGTATATACTAAACTGTCATAGAAAATCAACTACTTCTGATTGTTGAATTAATCAACCACGAAGATTCTCTCTCTCTAGTCCTCTAACAACAACCAATGGGCAATGGTACCTAAAGCCAGTTTTGCATGCCCCTCAATGCAACAGCCTTCCCACATGCACACCATACAAGGATAAAAGAGATCAACAATAAAATATAGCAAAAGTGTAAATGCAATGCATGACCCAGACCCATCCTATTGTGCACAATTGTATCAAGTTTTTTTGTTGTTGTTAAATTTTAAATTGGTTTTTTTTGTTGATTAGACTAAATAAAGAAACAATAGTTGTTAAAGATCTTGGTAAAATATCTATTTACTGTCAACCTACACCAGAGACCTAAAGCCTTGCTCTGATACCAACTGTAACACCCCAAGCCATCCAAGCACTTGAGATGTTACCACATACATTGCACATAAAAAAATGACTGAGACATTTTAGGAAAAATTGGTAGAGTGTCGTTTGTTTTTGGGACATCCAGGACAGGTAATAATATAAACACATGAGTACAAGGATAGAACCCAATAAAAGGTAGACGCACATTCACCCATATCAAAACTATAAAAAACTACCATCCAAACCCAATACTGGTAATAATGTCTAGCAGGTAAAGCCAACACAGAGATAAACTTTCGCATACTCCAAAACCATTTATGACAAGAATGACTCGTATCAATTAAAATCAAAGTTCCAAATTATTGTGAGGATTGTGTGAAATGTGAGGGGATATTTGTTAAGGTGCTACTACCAGAACTCCCCATGAAAGACGTCCTCAAGTTTTACCTAAAACATGCAAGAAACAAGGGTGAGTACAAAGACTCAACAAGTTCACAAACAAATAGTAACTATACATAATTCAAATCACTATGAAGACATTAAACATCATTCATCCATTAGAACATAATAGTATGCACTACACGCCTATATGCTCATCTCATCTCATCGCGAATACCGGTATTGCTCGAGTGGACATCCGTCGGCATCCACTCGCTCCAACTCGTGGAGGGTGCCTCCAAAGTGGGTCGCAACCCATCAATGGAGGTCGCAATGTGCCTACCGAGTAGGTCACATGATCATCATTGTCATCATGGATATGAAAATGTGCATAACATGGACATGCCATCACCATCTTTGTCATTTATATCATGAACCTAACATAAGAATTAAATAAATTGGGTGAAGAGGGATATGCAAAATTCGCTATCCGTCATGAACTTGCCTCAACCGCGGGTTACAAACTATGAGCTGTAAGACTCCAAACCGGAAGTATCAGGACCTGTTGTTCAAACAATTGTCACACTTAATACATTTCATCGCTTCAAAATAAGACGATCTAAACATGTCATTGCTCCTACTCGCAACAAACCCAATCCAAAACATTTCCTATTGTATTCTTGAAAAGACCCACATGATGTAATCTCTGCTAGTACCTTAAACAGTAATAAAGTTGTAGAACAGCCATGAGTAGTAGATCTGATGGGTATAATTAATCCCAACTTTCTATTATTAGCATAAGCTACAAGCAACTTCACATACAATAAATATTATTGTAGCCCAGACTTGGTTTTCTAGCAATAACAGAAAAAAACTTGGTCTAAAACATGCATACGTCACCGTCAGTTCCAGATAAAGAACAAGGTGACCCTAGCTATTTTATAGTAACCTGTAGCTTTAATCCATTCGATGTATTCCTCACAAGACAGAGAACTAGCTAAACGAATAGCTACAGAGCAGCACTCGGTGGATTCCATCAAGCCAAAAGCAGTTAATTTTCCCTACGTACTAGTTGCACACTATTCAATTTGAACCGGCATAGAACGATTCTCTAAAATAAATTAGGTCCCCAAATATTTCCTAAAAGGCTAAAACCAATCACTTCCGACTCTCAATTTCCCACATAGACATGATCCCAAAAATCCTAATCCAAACTGCATTCTGAAAAGAATTGGAAAATTTGCTCCTGCTCAAACCCGACCACACACGCTAATACGCTACTACAGAAATTTCTCTGAAGCAAGAAGATGCAAATCAGATGGGGACTAACCAGCAGAGGTAAAAATATGGCTACCAACAGCAGCGGCAAAACGGCCTGATGCAGACGATCTTTGGGAGCAGCGGTACAACCTCGCAGCAGAAGTGACGACCCTATGGCGGTGACCTTGCAAAACAGGAGGACGCAGCGGCGGCGCCTGAGTGTAGTAGCGCCGGAAGATATCTACTAGGACGGAGTGGTGGTGGCCGGAGGGCTCTCAGGCTGGAATATCTTTAGGGAAAACCCTTAGCGGCGGCGACTAGTATGACTCTAGTACCAGGGGCAGCGCAAACAGTAGTATAAGTCCAACTCAAGCACAATAAACCCAGCCCGGCCCATTTCTTCACGTTATAGGATAAATGAATCGTATCTAGCATTGCACCATTAGGACTACGGAGCAAATGGTACACATTCTACTTTCTTTCTTTTTTTTTCTTTAAATAGTAAGGCTTGAGTAAAAGCACTAGTACACACTATTTTCTCTTTATTTATTTTTCCTTTTCCCTATGATAAAGCACAGATTATTAACATCAAAATTGGCGTATTACAGACACACTTAAGAGATACCGACACCATTTGGAGCAAATATGTTTCAGATAAATATTTAAGAAAGCACTGGAATTATTTCGATCGAAACCGGAATTGTTTCGGGTGAAATTGCAGAAACTGGTTCTGCATGTTATATTGAAATGTTGCAGGAGGTTTTATGTGAATGTTTGTTAATTAAAGCGATTAACAAAATTCTGAATAAAATAAATAAAAGTGTTTATTAAATTAGAGTTTGCATTAAATTTGGTGGAAATTTAATAGAGGTGAGTGGAATTTGGAGTGGGAGGCTAATTATGTGAGTGGGTGCTCCACCCACATGAATGTGGAAGAGGTGGAGGCACCTCACTTGGCCGCCGGCCATGGTGAGGGGCTGCCCCCCTCTCCCTATAAAAGCCTCCCCACTCCCTCCTCTCATCTTACACCTCCTCGTGAAGGATATCGCTCCCCCTCTAAAAATTATTCCCCATGGTCTCGGATTAGCGAGAGATATGTTCCCGGTGTCTTTATCTGAAAACAAGTTGCTGCTTCCACAACATCGTTGGAGCGAGGACATGGAGGCTGGCAGGGTACCGGATGTGTGTGCGATCATGGATGCAACGCTGCTTTCTAGTGCTGGACTTGATGGCGCTAGACCTGCTGGACTTCATCACGATGTTGAGATCAGCAAGTGTACGACTACATCATCTACGGAAGGATATGTTCTCTATGGAAGTAAATCCACCCGTTGATTGTATCTAGGTAGATAGATTTTGGTGGTTAGTTGTTCACATCGTAGGAATTTTTTGTTTTCTATGCTACGAACTCGAATAGTGGTATCAGAGCCGGATCTATGCATATATGCTTTGCACGGGTAGAACACATATGAGTATGTGGGCGCTGATAATCATTTTATTGCATATTCTAAGTATTTTGGATATTGGTGGCATAGTGGGATGAAGCGGCCCGGACTAACTTTACATGTCCTCGCACATGAGACTTATTCCACGCTTGACATGCAACTAGTTTTGCATAAGTGGCTAGCAGGTGTCTATATCTCCCACTATAGTTGATATGTGATTTAAAATGTGTTACTAATTGTGGTTACATGTTAATAATTTGATTATCATCGTTGTTAATAATTTGATTATCATTGTTGTGGTTACATGTTCGTAGGTATGAATGGTTCTATCTTCGAAAGCCCTAAGCCACGTAAAACTTGCAATTGATAAATTTGAGGTGTCTAGTTTAGATCTTTGTTGGGCTAGTTTCATGATATGGTAATGTTATAATTTGAAGTATAGTTGATACTCTTGGAAATTATAGCATTCCCAACATGTAAGTTTCATAGACCTTGGCCTTACAGATAAAGGAATGATAAAGATCATACCACGATGCATATGATAGTGATGAAGTGTAAGAACTATATCATTTCACTTGATGCATATGATGTTTTGTTTGCATCTTATATTGCTATTTTGGTGTTTTAGTAGCATTATAAGATGATCCCTCATTTTGATATCAAGATAAAATGTGTTCTTCCTTAAGTATGCACCGTTCTATGAATCGATTGTTTCAAAATATCACGCGATGATCGGGTGTAGTTGACTCTACACTTTCATACAACGGGTGTAAGACAGTTTTGCACATGTGAGTACTAAAGTTCTTACTTGGCAAGCCTGGCATGTACAGACATGGCCTCAGAACACAGACCGAAAGGTTAAGCATGAGTCATATTGTAGATATGATGCCCATATAGATGCTCGCCTTTGAAGCTATACTGACTCACATGATGATCAGACTTGGTGTAGTAGATTTGGTTCATTTAACCACCAAAACAACTCCAGGTATGTAGATTTTGAGTGGGAGTTCATGTAGTAATATGATTAGAGTTGAACTCAATTTATCATAAACTAAATCAAAGTGAATTTGCATAATTTGTTGTAGTCATGGGTATCCGTTTACTATCTTATGCTTAGTTATAATTGAGATAATAGAACTACAAAATTTTGGATATTTACTTTACGAACTGGTATCGTATTGTTTTTGAGTGTCAATCTAAAGTTTAGAAGTCCTATTGCAAAATTTCATCATACTCTATTTACTCCATGAAGTTTAATAAGTAGTATTAAGTCATGCGTAATAATTCTAGTGTTAGTATATAAGTATCATGCTTCCCTCCATGATTCTTGATATTCAAAAGTTGTTTTAATATCGAGGTTATCTAGGAGCTGAAAGAGTTGTTTCATAAACCATCATGCGTGGAAGATATTGTGATATCTAAAACAATGTTTTGGTTGCAATATGATAGAGTATAATTTAGCAAAATACATGTTCTCATATTGTATGAGAATTTACGAAGGTTGGAGACGCTAGATGTCCTAATCTCCCAAAAAGGTTTTGGGAACTGACATTATACTGACGATTCGCCTTTATAAGCTATAGTATCTTGATCATGAAAGTTGCCATGATAAGGATGAATAGAAGATGTAAGTAAAATATTTACTACACTAAAAGATTATTAAAGAATGGAATTTTAAAGAACGCCAAACATTTGATGATGGTGATCCACTTCAAAGTGCAAGTCCAAAGGTATTAGTATTTTACTATACACACTGACATGGGTATACCCTACAGGTACTCGAGCTTGGCATATACGGTCCAAATACGTACATGCCCACTGTGTCGCCAAGGCCCGGATGAAAGGACTCGAGTAACCTGTGGACTCTCGATTGCTTGAAGAACAAGAAGAAGCTAAAGATAGAAAGTTTGAAGGAGAAAACCCTAACTTGTAACCGACTCGACCTGCTACCTGAGACCTAGCCTATCTATATAAAGGTTAGGAGGGGGCGGCGAGGAGGACACACGCAACCCTAGTTTCCACAACCCTCGCCAGATTGCATCTGCGCACCATTGTAACTTTCGACTCCTTCGATAATTCCACGAGCACACAAGCAGGAGTAGGGACCTCTACGAGGCCTGAACCTGGGTAAATCTTTGTCCCCTGTGTGCTTGTTTGCTAGCCGATAGATGTCTTCAGCGCTCCCTCCTTCTCCAAAACCCAAGTCCATAACAATGGGCATTGATGAGTTAAACCCTCGCCAATTGGCGCCGTCTGTGGGAATTGGGAGTGCTGATGTTGCAGCTTCTTCGGCCCCATCAACTGCGATCTACAACTCCGCAACAGCGGAGATTCGCCAGATCTTCGGCGCCTTCGACTTCACCGTCCACACGCCGGCCACCCGCCCGGCCTTCGAGTCCGTGGGCGACGGAATCAGCCTGGCGATTGGGAGCTTCCGCTTCCAAGTTCGTCAGATGGGCACGCTTCGCATGCCTGATCAGCCGACAACACCGACGATTGCCCCGGCATCATGGTTCCCTCCATCAATCGGCACCCTCAGTGAGCTCAACGCCCCGGTGGCAGTCAAGAACAGGATCAGCAACAGTAGTCGTGATTCCGATCTAAGCGATCTGGCCACTGAAGATGGAACCTACGATTCCAGATCCGAAAGTTGTGGAAGCAACAGCTTCCCCAATCACTTCATGTGCGCCGTCATCAACACAGGCGACACCTCGGCCAATCGCGACAACGGTGGTAACACTGGTAATGGCACCGATCCACCCAACACCAGCAACGGTGGCAACGACGGTAACGGCGGCAATCGCGCTCCCGTCAACAACGGAGGGGCAGCCGAACCTCCCAGCATAATCAATGAGCAAACCGGTGAACGCGTCGTAATCAAGCTCAACGAGCAAGAGTGGGATTGCTGCCACGAGGCCTTACGGGGTACACCTCTACCCTTCGGGTCCCCACAGGAACTGCTGATGGGCTATCACTGGCTCCTGAAAGAAGAATTCAAGTGCCAACTGCAAACAATCGCGCAACTTGAGGCGCGTAAAAAGGCAGCGGACGAATCGAGCCTTCGTCGCGCTGGGCTCTCCTCCTACGGAGGATCCTCCTCAAGAGGCAACGAGTACCTCGCCAAGAAGAGGCAATCACGGATGGCTCATCTTACTGAACAAGAGCGCATAGAAGCCGCGAAAGTCCTCGACTTTGGCTCTATGACAGTCGACATGAGAGGCAACGTGGTCCCCAGGACGCCGCAGGCTACGGTGACATCAGCCACCATGTACCTCCTCAATAACCAGCCGCTAGCTGGAGATCCCCGAACTGCCATGCACTGATCTACGATCGCGGGTTTGGGATTAATCGAGGCCGCCCTCGACAAGGAGCCAACACCAGACCCAAATAAGGGCAAAGCACTAGCAAAGAGCCACTCCTCACCCTCATCCAGCGATGACAGTCACGACCTGTCTCGACGCCGCCGCTCACGGCGACACGATCGTGACTACGATGCGCGCGACGACCTCACGCAGCGCAAGATCGACAAATCAAGGGCACGACGTGCTCGGTCGACTAACACAGAAGAAGAAGATGGGGAGCTCTGCGGTGCCAGATGCTTCAGCAGATCAATTAGGCAAAAGCGAATGCCTAAAGGGTTTAAACTCCCATCAGAGAACCCGAAATTCGACGGTCTACAGGACCCCAAGATCTGGCTGGAGGACCACATCTCCTCCGTTAGACTCCACGGAGGCAGTCGAAGCACTGCCATGCAATGCTTGCAGCTACAGCTACAAGGCGCCGCTCGGGCATGGCTGAATAACCTCCCACACGGATCCATTCGCAGTTGGGATGAGCTGGTTTACAGCTTCGTGCGCAACTATAAGGGCACGTACAAACGGCCCGCATCAATCGAAGAGCTGAGATGCTGCCAGCAAAGATCTGGCGAATCGCTGCGCTCCTACATCCAAAGGTGGTCCATCATCAAGAACTCCGTGGAAAACATCTCGGAAGACCGCGCGATTGATGCATTCAATGGTGGTGTCCGTCGCCTAGAGCTCAGGGAGGAGCTGGGCCGCTCAAAGCCCCAGACCATCGACCACCTGATGGAGATCGTGAATTGGTGGGCCGATGGAGAAGATTCGGTAAAGAATCGTGCTCACTCCAACGAGGAGGCAGAACTCAAACGCAGACGCGACCGCCGAGGCAAGCGCCGCATGCACATCTGTGATGACCGCGATGACGTCAACATGGTCACGGCCGGCTATGCCGATAAACGCGATGATAACCGCAACAGCGGATACCGTAGCGGCAGATACCGCGACTCCGGGAAAACCACGCAAGTATGGCAACGCCGCACTCGCGATGAGGCACCTGCGACCTCCATCAAGGACAAACTGTCCGGGCCATGCACGGTAAACTTCTACATCGACAAGCATGACGGCAAGAGAAAGTCCAGCCACCTCCTCAAAGACTGCCGCGACTTCCTCAAGCTGCACGAGGGATTGGTTCGGATGAACCGCAATGCAGTTGAAAGAGGCTACGGAGCCTCTCTAGGCGCCGTGGCACATGGCGCACCACCACCTGGGCCACCCCCAAACGGAGCAGCACCGGACCAGCACCACGGGGGCGAAGCGTACCCACGGGCCATGGGTACCATGATGATTCACAAGGGGCGCCCTTCCAACAGGGTGCAGAAGGCCATCACTCGCCAAGTCAACTTGGCCACACACTCGCCACCATCCACCACTGAGTACCTCAGTGGAAGCGAGTCGTGCATCACCTTCGACAAACGCGACCACCCGCCTCAGATACCTCGTCCAGGTCATTGCCCTCTCGTACTTGAGGCGCAAATTGGAGGCTTCGACATGAGTCACGTCTTCATAGATGGCGGAAGCGGCATCAACCTCATATTCGCGAGTACCTTGCGAGCGATGAGGATCCCTCTAACCTGCC
The DNA here is from genome assembly GCA_910589775.1 of Avena eriantha. Taxonomy (NCBI): domain Eukaryota; kingdom Viridiplantae; phylum Streptophyta; class Magnoliopsida; order Poales; family Poaceae; genus Avena; species Avena eriantha. The sequence continues at coordinate 87,763,200 of OU342745.1, forward strand.
TCGAGGCATCAGACACAACGTTCCACGGCATCGTCCCAGGGAAAGGCGTATACCCCCTGGGCAAAATCAACCTCGACGTCATCTTCGGCATGCCGAAGAACTTCCGGCGTGAGCGCATCGACTTTGAGGTCGTCGACTGGCCCTCACAAAACCATTGCATCCTCGGGCGCGTCGTGTTCGCTAGGTTCATGGCAGTGCCCCACTACGCCTACCTGCAGATGAAAATGCCAGGTCCCAATGGCGTCATCACGATCAATGGGAGCTTTGAACGATCTGACAATTGCGACAGGGAGTTCAATAGAATCTCCCAGTCCTTCGGCATGCAGGAGGAACTCGCAAGATTGAAAGACACGATAGACAACAGTCTGCCTGCCCTGAGTAGGCCAAGCTCACCTGATCTCTCCTTCGATTCATCGGTGCACATAAAGAAAGTGCAGGTCCATCCATCGGATCCCGCCAAGACGGCCCTCATCGCCAACAACTTGAGTACCGCATAGGAACTCGCGCTCATCGAATTCCTCCTTGAGCACTGGGAGTTCCCAGGGAATTTGTCGAGCATGCACTCAACGTCAACCCCGACGCAAGGCCAGTCAAGCAAACAATCAGGCGACTGTCTGAGCCACGAGCGCATGCAGTTGGAATGGAGATCAACAGATTCCTCGAGGCCAAATTCATACGCGAAATCAAGGAAAGCACTTGGCTCGCCAATACGGTGCTGGTACCAAAAAAGGACACGGATATCCTACGGATGTGCGTGGACTTCACTTCTTTAAACAAGCACTTCCCAAAAGATCACTTCCTACTGCCACGGATCGACCAGATCATCGACTCCACCACGGGATGCGAGCGCCTCTGCTTCCTCGACGCCTACTCAGGCTATAATCAAATTCGAAGGAAGGAGGAAGATCAAGAGAAAACAGCGTTTACAACGCCCTTTGGTGTGTTCTGCTACAACACAATGCCCTTTGGGCTAAAAAACGCGGGAGCCACCTACCAGCGGTGCATGCAGGCTTGCCTCAAGGAACAACTGGGTCGCAACATCCAAGTCTATGTTGACGACATAGTAATCAAGACCAAGGAGGAAGCCTCTCTAATCGACGATTTGCATGATCCCTTCGCCAACCTCGATTGCTATCGGATTAAGCTCAATCCGAACAAATGCGCCTTCGGTGTACCATCTGGGCAGCTACTCGGGTATCTCATCTCCGCGAGGGGGATCGAGGCAAACCCGAAAAAGATAAAAGCCATACTGGCCATGGAAAAGCCGAAGAACATAAGAGGCATCCAGCAACTGGCCGGACGAATCGCGGCCCTCAGTCGATTTATTAGTCGGATGGGTGAAAAGGCACTGCCCTTCTACCAGCTCCTCCGCAAAGCTAAAAAATTCGAGTGGACCAATGAAGCTCAAGAAGCATTCGAAGATCTCAAGCGCCTGCTATCCACCTCGCCAGTGTTGGTGACTCCACGAGAAAGGGAACCACTATTGCTGTACATCTCCGCCACCAACCAGGTGGTCAGCACAGTGCTCGTCGTCGAGCGAGCTGAGGAAAACAAGGTCCATGGCGTACAACGCCCGGTATACTACCTCAGCGAGGTCCTCACGCCAACAAAACAGCGGTACCCGCACTACCAGAAGCTGGCGTACGGTGTCTTTATGACCGCCCGGCGACTGCGCCACTACTTCCAGGAACACCCAATCGTGGTGGTCAACGACACTCCGTTGGGACATATCCTTAATAACCCCGACGCCATAGGACGAGTCGCGCTTTAGGGAATAGAGTTGTCTCCACGAGACATCACATACAAAAAGCGCGACGCAATCAAGTCGCAAGTTCTCCCTGACTTCCTTGTGCACTGGATGGAGAACCAATTCCCGGACAAGCCAGATATGTCCTACCTCTGGACAATGCACTTCGATGGGTCCAAGCGGAAGGACGGGGCAGGCGCAGGTGTCATACTAACATCACCTCAAGGGGACAAACTGAAGTATATCCTGTGCATGCAGTTTATAGCCTCAAACAACGAGGCTGAATACGAGACCCTGTTACATGGGATGAGGATGGCAAAAGCTTGCGGTGCCAAGAGGCTCATCATATATGGCGACTCCAACTTGGTCGTCAACCAAACAATGCATGAGTGCGACGCACTGAACGACAACATGATCGCGTACCGCGACCTCTACGATACACTTGAAGGAGACTTCGACGGTTGTGAGCTGTGACACGTAGGTCGCGAAAGAAACGAAGAGGCGGACGCACTCGCCAACATAGGCTCTACCTGCGCCTCCATACCACTTGGGGTATTTCTCGAGCGCATATGCGAACGCTCCATCAAGCCAAAGGCCGCAGAGAAGAAAACAAGCGCAGCAACGGACTCGGGGGCTGCGCCACCCAATGAGCCAATGGCACTCGATGACGTGGAACTAGACACAGGACTCGAGGGACCAATGAGCGTCATGATGATAGAGCAATCCTGGACGCAACCGTACATTACGTACCTCCTCAGCAAGAGACTACCGGACGATCCGAGAAATGCACGGCACATCGCGCGGTGATCCAAGGCATTCGCCCTTATCAACGGCGAACTGTATAAACGCAGAATCACAGGAGTACTCCAGCGATGCGTCTCCCTGGCTGATGAAAAAGCAGTTCTCCTCGATATCCATGAAGGGACCTGCGGGCACCACGCCAGCAGTCGCGCCCTCGTTGCCAAAGCTCTACGAGCTGGATTTTACTGGCCTACGGCCATGCGCGACACGAAGGACATTGTCCAAAAATGCGACGCTTGCTAGCGATTCGTGGACAAGCCGCACGCACCGGGCATAGAGCTACGGCCAATCCCACTAGCCTGGCCGTTCGCACAATCGGGGCTTGACATGGTTGGAAAGCTACCAAGGTCCTCACGAGGAGGCTACGTCTACCTCTTAGTCGCAGTTGACAAATTCACCAAGTGGATTGAGGCCATGCCAGTGACTAACCAATCAGGGCACAGCACAGTCAAGTTCGTCGAGTCCATTGTCTACTGCTTCGGGGTGCCGCACAGCATCATCACCGACAATGGGACGAACTTCACATCCAAGGAGTTCCAAGAATTCTGCGAGAACCTGGGGATCAACATCAGCTACGCCTCAGTGGCGCATCCACAGACCAATGGTCAGGTGGAAAAGGCAAACGGGCTCGTCTGCAGCGGCATCAAGAAGCGACTCCTCCGACCACTTGAACAAGCCGCGGGTTGCTGGCCGAATGAACCGCAATCCATACTCTAGAGCCTACGTACAACTCCAAACAGCACCACAGGCTACACGCCATTCTTTATGGTGCACGGAGCAGAGGCAGTGCTACCCACCGAAGTACGATACAAGGCGCCACGCGTGGTCGCCTACAGCGAGCAGGAGTCATCTCTCGCACTCGAAGACTCTGTCGACCTCCTTGATGAAGCAAGAGAAATCGCCGCAGAAAGATCCACGATCTACCAGCAGAACCTGCACAACTACCACAGTAGGAGGCTTCGCCCAAGATCCTTCGTCGAAGGTGACCTGGTCTTGCGACTGAAGCAGCAGGGGCACCTCAAGCTCGAGTCCCCCTGGGAAGGACCGTACGTGATTACAGAAGTAATCCCAGGTGGCGCCTATCGCCTTCAAGATTTAGAGATAGGAGTCGCATACTCCAACCCTTGGAACGTCGCATAGCTGCGACGCTTCTACACCTAGTCGTTTTTTACCTTTACATCGCAAATAAGGCTACTCAGCCAAGGCTACTTAGCCACACATTGTACCTCGCACTGTTCTTCGAATAAATAAAAGCTAAGTGCCCCAAACCTCTGTTTCTCCTTTACTTTGTCAATTTTCATACTCGGGGGCTGCGCCACCCTATACACATCTGTTCTTCGAACCAAAACGCGATATCCTGAGTAGCTGGCACATCAATCGAACCCCTTAACACAACCTCAACCCAGCTACAACGCACCTGATAGGTTGACAAGGGACTAAGATAAAACATGGCCATGCTAACGAAAAAGGACTCGCATAGTGCAACGCACCCGTGCTAACAAAACTCTTTGTACATATTCGATAATAAATTATCTACAGCGTTTATACGAACTTTACAACACAAGTACAATTATGTCCAGGATACAAACTAGGCTACTATTTCAGCAGAAGAACGTTGGTTTGTTCCTCGAAGAAGTCGACGATCTCCTCTGCTGGGCGGTCCACCGCCTGATAGTGCGGCACCATATTCCAAGAAGATCCTGCTGGCGGTGCTGGCGGCCCAGACGCAATGGCGGCAACATCCACGTCAGGCCTGTGCAATCGCACCATTGAGAGAGCAGCCTTGGCCCCATCCACCAACTGTTGCCTCACGCACTCGCGAACCACGGACAGATCTTGAAATTTGCCAAGGAGAGCCAGCAGGCTTGATGGAGTGTCATCCAGCGGGAACATTGTCCGGTATATGTTCTTCAAACACGACTGCGACTTCTTCAGAAAGTGCAGCACTCGTGATGCACGATCCTGGGGTCGCCAGCGTAGTCACACGATCATGATCTACCCAGAAGTATCCACTCTCTTGAAGTTGCTCCTGGGTAAGATCATGCAAGCGAATGGCAATTCTATCTTTCTCCTCCTGCGGATGGCGCGCGCTAACAACTACACGAAGCAGCACCAATAGCATGAGTACAACGTACCACTGCGAGTGAATACAAAGGAAATGATGAGAACAAGCAAACTAACACTTGAACTGGTCGCCCAGCTGCGTCACCTCGCCAAGCAGATATTGCTCACGGGCGGCGGCTTTTTCCGCCTTCGACTTCCACACGTCTGCGCTACCGCGGAGCATGGGCAACTCACGCTCCAGCTGCTTCACGCGATCACGAAGTCGTGAAAGCAAAGATAGCTCCTCTACCCTAGAGCACGGCGGTGCCATAGTATCATCAAGAGATGGCGAGTCCTGGGTTCCCCTCATAGGATAACTTGATGTACCCTACCACAAGTCAAGATAGAAGCAAATAAGACGACCAAATCAGCACAAAGGAAAAAGGAGCAGATGCATTCAAGACCAGCATAAGTATCAACAGACACACTCGCCAGCAGGCATGTTCTTAGACAAAAAGGGCAATTAATCAACTATTACAAAAGCTAAGTACAGAGCAGCTGGCTTCTTCGACTTCGACGGCTTCGGGGGCTTCATCAAGTCCGTGGCCGTGTCAGATGCCACTGACTTTCCACCGGCCCCTGAGGCCGAAGCTTTCGCCGCCTTCTTGGCTCGTTGGAGCTCCTCCGAGTACTTCGCAACAGTATTTATTAAGTGATGCCCATATTTGCCACAGGCAGTCGCGAAAGGAGCGAAGACTACCTGCTGACCATCCGCGCCAACAGGCATCACCTTCGACACCGCGGAAGGATCGATCTCGACTCCGTGGGCCTGCACCATGGCGAGTGACATGGACGCGCTAGCCGCGCGGAGGGAGTTCTTGTAGGTGGAAGGCACACCACCGGCGAGTGACTCCATCAGCTCGTCCATATTATCGATCAGCTCCGCCTTCGGCATCAACTCCTCCCGGAGGAGAATGAGGGCGACCTTGGCCTTGGAAAGTGTATCCTGGACGGCGGCGCTACAGTCCTCGACTGCAGACACTGCACCTGCCAGATCGTCATCGCGACGAAGGGCCTGCAGGTCAAAGCTCAAATCGCCAGCATCTGTACATGAACCCACACATGGATCAAAACTTTAGCGCCACCAGCAAAAAACATTAGATGCAGAGAAGGACAACAATATGCACAAGCAAAGGTACCTGAGAGAGCCTTGGCGATGAGAACAGTTGTTCTTTGAACAACTTTTCCCTAGCCGCAAAGGAGGCACGTAGATCCTCTTCACGCTTCTGTGCCTCGTTACGAGCTGCGATTGCCTCATCGCGACCCTTCACAGCCGCGGCAAGTGTTTTCTCCAAGGTGGCGACGTTACGCAGTAAGGCATTATGTTCAGCTACACGGCAATCAAAAGTTGATTACCAGTCGACTATACCAAAAGGAGAAGACGAAAAAGAATAAGTGTAGAACACTCACTTTCAACCACGCGGTGACGCGTCTCCAGCATTGCATGCTGGCAGCCCATCACCATCACCTGCTCTGCCAAGTGCGCGGCTTCCTTTACAAGGAGCTATCGCACAAACAAGGAATCATCAAAGGCAACAAATAACGTCGACTACAACACTAAAAAGAAGAAAAGCTATACTTACATGGTCCTCCAATGACTCCGAAGATGTTTGTTGTACCGTCATCCGAGCAACCATTCGATGCTCCCCTACGTGAGGAGAGCTGGAAGAATTGTGCCCGGAGTGGGCCGCCACCAAAGGGGAAGGAGCGTGCTCGACCTCTTTCTTGGCCCTTGAGGTCGCGACTCCTGATTCCTTCAAAAACTCGACGTCGCCAGAAGATGACGACGCCTCTTGACTACAAGACAACACCCACCTTGAGGAAGGGAAAATTCCAGGACAATCCAACAAGAAGACAACAGAGAAGAACGAATGAACTTGAAAACTTACCAGTCAAACTTGTCAAAATCAAACGTAGCCTCCACCGACTCCGACGAAGACTCCTTAGGCAATCGCATCTTCTTGCGAGAAGACGGTGCCACAGCCCTCACAGGAACGACAGGAATTGGCGACTCCGCGCCAATGGCCGTACCTTCTGGAGTCGAAGGAGACGACGCGTCAGAATCCTCGCTGCGCGAACGCTTGCGAGTATCCGGACTCTCGGACTCGGGGGCTTCCTCTTCCACATCAGAAGGGACAGTCGATTCAGACTCGTCCTCTTCCAAAGCTTCGCGAGGAATAATCCCCTCAGGGAGAGGGGGCATACAAGGCGACACCGCCCAATCTTGCATACAGACAACAAAGATCAGCAAAAAGAACAAGTAAGCAACAGAAAAGCAATCGAGAAAATAAGCTACTGCGTAGCACAACTATACCTCAGGAGAAGGATTCGAAGCATCAAAGGGAGGAACAACTGGCGCACTAGGAAGCACATCCTTGCCAGTGTACTTCATGACCAGTCGAACCCTCTTGTCCACCTCACTCGCGGACATGCCATCGGCAGACACGCGAGTGGCATAATCAGCGCCAGCCCATTGAAACATGGGGTGGACTCTGGCTTGAAGGGGCTGGACGCGACAGCGCAACCAAGTTCGGATGAGGGTGCAGCCTCCCTCTTCTTTGCCTATGCGACTCTCGAGGTCACAGACGCGTTGATACAACACGTCTATCTCCACGAGTTCGCCAGGCATAACTACGTTCTTCCAGGAGCGCATCTTCTTGCATGGAGTCACGGGATCAAAGGGCGCGAGTCCGAAGTGCTCATCTTTGGCCTTCTGATCACGGACGTAGAACCATTTGTCCCTCCACCCTTGGATGGACTTCGTGAGCTTGATGTCGAAGTAGGTGGCGGATGGGTCGACGTGGATTCCGCAACCACCTACGTCGTAAACTAAAGAGCCAGATGTGGACTGGCGCTTCAATTTAAAGATGCGCTTGAAAAGGCAAGGCCAAAGTGTGGCTCGATTCCGAGCCAGCACTCGCAAAGTGTGATGAAGCAAGAGATGTGGAGGATCGAATTTGGGGACAGCTGATAGAGCTGGAGCCCGTAGAAACAAAGAAGACCCCTAAGAAAGGGGTGAAGAGGCAAGGAAAGACCGCGAATGATGAATGCAAGAAGCATCACTCGAAAACCAGCGGGAGGAGCAAGAATGGTCTCACCGCTAGGGACGCGCGCATCAGCGACTGGTGCGGAGAGCACTCCGTCTTGGCGAAGAAGACGGAGATCAGACGCCTTGATGATGGAAGGGCGCCACGTACCATTTGTGACACAGGTGCCCGCGACCTTCTTCTTCCCGCCGGCGGCGGTGCTGGCGCCAGCAGCGGCGGAGCCGCCCTTCTTCTTTGCCGCGGAATCAGCGGCGACGCTTCCCTTGTTCTTCCCCATTGCATGACGGCGATGTGAGCGAAGGAAGTAGCTCGGGAACGAGTGGAGCTGGTCCAACGTCGTGGAGGAAACGGGCGCAGGAGAAAGCAGAGGAGCAGAAGCAATGGCGATGGCAGCAAGGAAGAAAGAGCACGTATGGGAAATTACCGCCGTAGCTCCGCTACTTAACCCCTGGAAGATGCAATCCAACGGCTCAGAAAAACCCTATTGGATGCGTGGCACACATCGTGTTGGACACGTGGAGAAGGGGAAGCACGAACCGTCCCTCCACTACTCCCATTACGCACGGAAATCGAGGAGGCACAGTTAAAATAAAGATTACGCACGTCCAGTCAAATCAAAGTCAGGAAGTGGGACCCACCGCTCGTCACGTCCCGTCAAACTCGCTCATGCGGGCAACTGAGGTCATACAAGCATCAGCACTGACGTCATCAAAGCTACGCAGTGGAAAAATTCGACTACTTTAGTCCTTGCTGGAGTCTTCGACTCCACCAAGCACTAGGGGGCTACTCCCATAGGGAGCGCTGGCCGCGCACCCTATGATTTTCTTTTCTTTTTGCAGGAACAAGGACAATCAAAACACAAAAACACAACCACTCGAAATACGGTTCGACTATGGACATGGGTTACTCCCATAGGGAGCGCCGGAAACAAATTCGACTGAATCAAACAAGCAAAAGATGACAGCAGTCGCAAAAGTTATTTAGTCCCTGCCTGAGTCTTCGACTCAACCAGGCACTCGGGGGCTACTCCCATAGGGAGCGCTGGTCACGCACCATATGATTGTTTATACATAAAACTGTGTGTTGATAACATCCACACTCGAAGCTTATGGCGACACCGCCTCATAATTTCCCTACAAAGAGACTGTGTCTCCTGGGTCACCCGAATCGTCTCCGCGATGATAAATTTTAGATGCCGCGCTTACAACGTGAAGGTAAGACCTGAATAAGGCATGGCAACGCATTTAGCTGCGCACTACCAGAAATATATCCGTGCCTACAGGCACGATGAACATGCCTTGATGGACGCGTCGAGTGCTCACACCCATATAACTGGAATTCGACTCCTGTAAGACCTCCGCACCCTGAGTCGAGTTACACCAGCACTTTTCCGGATTCGAGTCCGGGGACTCGAGTCCGATTAGATTGTGTTGCTTCACCCTAAGGTGGTTAACTGATACCGATACTTCGGTTATATCAGGCACATACATCAACAATCCCTATGACACAAATAAAAGAAGTCGAAATGTACTCATTCAGGCACTCAAAGACTTAAAAAAAGTCCCTAGTCGAATCTGCGATTCCACTGGACACTCGGGGGCTACTGACATGGGTATACCCTACAGGTACTCGAGCTTGGCATATACGGTCCAAATACGTACAGGCCCATGGTGTCGCTAAGGCCTGGATGAAAGGACTCGAGTAACCTGCGGACTCTTGATTGCTTGAAGAACAAGAAGAAGCTAAAGATAGAAAGTTTGAAGGGGAAAACCCTAAGTTGTAACCGACTCGACCTACTACCCGAGACCTAGCCTATCTATATAAAGGTTAGGAGGGGGCGGCGAGGAGGACATACGCAACCCTAGTTTCCACAACCCTCGCCAGATTGCATCTGCGCACCATTGTAACTTTCGACTCTTTTGACAATTCCACGAGCAGACAAGCAGGAGTAGGGACCTCTATAAGGCCTGAACCTGGGTAAATCTTTGTCCCCTATGTGCTTGTTTGCTAGCCGATAGATGTCTCCAGCGCTCCCTCCTTCTCCAAAACCCAAGTCCATAACAATGGGCATTGATGAGTTAAACCCTCGTCACACACTTTGTACTATGTGTCATGTATATGACACCACTATTGATGTTGATAGATTCGTTTAAAAGAAAAGGAAATGCTAAAAGTGAATCTATAAAATATTTGGAAGAAAAGAAAAGGCTGGAAATGTGCAGCTTAGGTATATAGATGATATGCATGTTATGGCTGTATTGTTTGCTTGTTAAACAATGTGGTTCTTGGGTATTGTATAGTAAATTGGTTAGTATGAAGTGTCATACAGGACAACGCAATTCATGAACTGCAATGGCCTAAGTAACTAGCAAGATAATATATGATGATGTTCATCAAAAAGAAATAAAGTGTTATGGTGTTTCTCATTGTCATAAAACCTAGCCTTCAAGATTTGTTTTAATAATTGTTTTGTTGTTCCGGTATTATGTGAACAATGTGTTCAAATAATTACCGTATTCCATAGAAGATGGATGAACTTTGACAAATCTAGTTGGAGAAATCACGTCCATAAAACTAATGATAAATTGTCGCAAGACAAATGGTTGAAGGATCACTTATGAAGTGACATTGCCGTTTAAATTATATTGGAAAGAAAACATAAAGAAACTCCATGTTGATGGAATTTTTGGAGTCTTTGATTTTGATCAATTGACGCTTGTGAGACTTTCCTGGAGATAATTGAAACTCTGTTCATAGGCCAAAGAAGAATGAATGACTAACTTATTGGATGTTTTGCATATTGATGTATATAGTCCAGTATGTGTAGCCATGTGCGGTGAATATTTCAGCTTCATATACTTTCTCTAGGAATTTTAGTGAATATACGTGTATAGCTACTTAATAAGGGATAAGTATGAAACATTTGAAAATTGTTCAAAGAATTTCAAGATGAAGTCAAAAATCATTGTAACAAAAAATAAAATGTTTATGATTGGATCATAAAGGAAGATATTTGAGTTACAAGTTTAGCAAAAACACCTAAGATTTGAGGAATCATTCCATGGATCTGCATTTCCCAGTAAAACCATAGGAGTATGGTGTGTTCGAGAGATGAAATCAAACTGTGTTTGGCATGGTAAGATCAAAGGTGTCATTTATAAAAATGCCATTATGTTTTAAAAGATTAAAGCTTTAATGATTACTGCTTTTACACTGAAAAGAGCACCATCGTGATCCATTGAAATGACATCATATGAGTTATGGCTTGGGATAAAACCCAAGTTGTCTTTTCTTAAATTTTGGTATGCTATGAGTAAGTAAAATGTTTACAACCAAAGTAGGATACGCACGTCTTTGTAGGTTATCCCAAAGAAATAGTTGGATATTCCTCCATAACACAAAATACAAAAGAGTTTGTCACTTAGAACGTCAAATTTCTTATGAAGGATTTTTTCACAAAAGCTAAGTGGGGGGAAAATAGAACTTTGATTAAGTTGATAAACCTAAGCAACATGTGCTAAGTAGCGCAGCGCCGGGTACTGTCTCAGAGGCAGCCACAATGCTCGTGGCTCTCGTGACTACAAAGGTTGTAATCTCATAGACTAGAGTTCCTATTGAACCGTGTGGGTCGGGTAACAATCAAATAGTAAGATTTGATAGACAAGTCGTTATTGTTTAGACAATGATGAATCGACTGCATGCAAAGAAGCGATGATGGGCCCTGATTTTGGGTCCGCAGCATAGAAAACAAAAAAATTCCTACGGTGTGAACTACACACCAAGATCTATCTACTAGGTACAAAGCAACGGGTGGACATACATCCAACGAGAACTTACCCTCGTAGACAATGAGCTTTGTTAATGAGTAGGAACTCGTGGTTGATGTAGTCGTACACTTGCCGATTTCAAGATCGTGATAAAGTCCAGCAGGTCCGGCTCCGGCACGTCCATCAGATCCAGCTCCAGCACCACTGAGTCTAGCACCGCAAAGCAGTGGTGCATCTGTGATCGCACACACGTCCGGTACCCCGACAACCTCCGTCCCTCGCTCCAGCAAAGCAGCGGAAGAAGCAACTCCTTTCCAGATAAATCCACCGAGAACATGTATCTCGCTAATCCGAGACCATGGGGAAATAATACTAGAGGGGGAGAGAGATCCTTCACAAGGAGGTGTGTGGAAGAAGGGGAGTGAGGGGGCCTTTTATAGGAGGAGGGGGCTGCCCGTCTCTCCATGGCCGGCGCATGGGGGGTGACCCCTCACCTCCCCCATTCATGTGGTGGTAACCCCTCCACATTAAAATGCCTCTTCACATTCCCTTTTAAACTCTCCACTTTAAATGCATTAAATTTCTCCAAATTTAATGCTCTCTCATTTAATAAAACTCTTTTATTATTTTTATTCAGAATTTTGTTAATTACTTTAATTAACAAACATTCACATAAAACCCCCTGCAACATTTCAATATTACATGCAGAACCAATTTCAGCAATTTCACCCGAAACTGTTTTGGTGTCTATTGAAATAATTCTAGTGCTTTCTTAAATCTTTATCTAAAACATATTTGCTCCAAATGGTGTCGGTATCCCTTAAGTGTGTCACCCTACGGTTCGCGAATAATGCAGACATGATCGAGACCTCTCTCAGATCAATAATCAGAAGCGGGACCTAGAGATCCATACTGACTCCTACACATTCAACGATGACTTCTGTGATCGTGAGAACCTTTAACGCTAGTAACTAAATCCCTTTGTCTCGTGATATATTACATGTCCGAGATTCGATCATCGGTATCTCCATACCTAGTTTGATCTCGTTGCCGACATGCACTCTTTTCTCGTTCCCGTGAGATAACATTCTAGTGATCACATCATTTGCTTGCAAGCTATCTTAATGTGATATCACCGAGAGGGCCCAGAGTATATCTATCCGTCATCGGGATTGAAAAATTCCACTCTTGATCCATGAGCCTCAACATAACACCTTCGTAGTACTGAACCCATCTTTATAGTCACCCTGTTACGGTGTGACGTTTGATGTTATCAAGGTACTCTTCCGGTGTTAGCAATTAACATGATCTCATGGTCTAATGATAAAGATTACTTCATATGATGTTATAGCAATATAAACATAATGACTTGATCGTAATGCTATACTTCGGATGAATGTTCATCACATCATTCCACCAATGGTGTGACCTTGTTATTAACAACATCCAATGTCCATGATCAGGAAACCTTGATCATCTTGTTAATCAACGAGCTAGTCTATAAGAGAGGCATAACTAGGAACCCTTTTTGTTTATTAAACACACATGTATTGATGTTTCCGATAAATACAATTCTAGCATGCAAAATAAACATTTATCATAAACATGGAATAAGATAATAACCACTTTATTATTGCCTCTCGGGCATATTCCCTTCACCTGACTCCATAAAATTACTAGAAGTCATAAAATCCGTGATAGTTTCCATACACGAGAAATCAAGTTTTTGAACTTGAAAGACCCTCCAAAAAGGCATGAAGCCTATCGAACGTATTTGGTTCTATAAATAAATAGACATGGATGTTTGGCATCTCTGAATTAGTCGACATGTTAGAAAAGAGTTTATGACAATGTTCAAGGAGTTGACTATGACAATATTTGATCTTTCGTAGTGATATATATTCTGAATGGATTATTGTAGCAACCACTACATATGTCAGTTTTGATATATGGTAGTTGAACAAACAAAACAAGGTTCTTATAATAGAATGGTTACCTAGGACGTGTATATTACACAGTCCAATGGGTTTTGTTAAATCAAAGGATGCTAAAAGGACATGCAAACTTCAATGGTTGAAGTAAGCATAGCGGAGTTGGAATCTTCGCTGTGATGAAACTGTTAAAAGAGTTTAGTTTCATCAGAGACAATGAAGATGCTTGCATTTGCAAGAAATTAAGTGGGAGTGCTGAGACATATTTATAATACATTACGTAGAAGACATGGTTTTGATTGGAAATGATGTATATTTTATTGACACATGATAAGAATTTCATTAAAATTATATTTTGATGAAAGACTTGGGCAAAACTAGAATATTAGGCATCAATGTCTATATGGATAGATTGATGCGCTAATATGGTTATGCCAAACGTACATAGATGAGATATTGAATGAGTTCAATATGGACATGACAAGAAAGGTTTTTGCCGCATGGAAAAGGTTTAATCAAGAATCAAGTGTATTGACACTTGGTGAATGAAACGAGATTCAAGTGTTTTGACACTTGATGAGTGAAATCACATGAATATTTTGATCAATAGTGTATACCATGATATGTACATATCTAGATATGTCCTATGCTCTAAATGTTATGTGCATATACCAGGATGACTCATAAGATGATCATTGGATGATAGTAAGGATATTCTTATGATATTTTTGAGAACTACGAATATGTTATCTATAGGTGACAAATAGTTAAAAGTAGTTTATTGTAAAGTGTTACATTGATACTAGTTTTATCACAAAATACAAGTTACGTTTATCTCAATTTGAACTATGGGTGGCACAATGTAATGGAATGGAAGTTCCATGATGGTTTTGGATGAGTTCCAAAGTTAAGACACTGTGATGGATACTACAATAAAAGGCTAAGTATATGACTGCTATAGTAGCAGCAAAGGAGGGTATTTATGTTAAGTAGTTTGTTATCAACCTAAGTGTGGTTCTAAGTGGGATAGTACTATGGAGATATATTGTACGACAATTAAATCAACATGTTTAATCCAAAGGAACTAAAAGTCTCACAAAAGGACAAAAATTATACAATGCCATCTCATTTGAGAATGAGTGATGCATAGAGACACAAAGACAAGCAAATATACACAGACCTAAAAGTGTTAGATCTGGGGATTATGTTTAACACTAGCAAACACGTATATATAACACCAGAAAGCCATAGGTGTTGAATGTGCAAGTTTACAAACTAGATTATTGACTCTACTACAAGTGGGAGACTGAAGGGAATATGCCCGAGAGGCAATAATAAAGTGGTTATTATTTTATTCCATGTTTATGATAAATGTTTATTTTGCATGCTATAATTGTATTAATTGGAAACGTTAATACATGTGTTCTTAATAAACAAATAAAGAGTTCCTAGTTATGCCTCTCATATAGACTAGCTCATTGATTAACAAGATGATAAAGGTTTCTTGATCATGGACATTGAATGTTATTAATAATGAGGTCACAACATTGGTGGAATGATGTGATGAACATTCATCCAAAGTATAGCAATACGATCAAAGTGATTGTGCTTAAATTGCTATAACATCTCATGAAGTAATTCTAGTCCTTAGACCATGAGATCATGTCAATCACTAACACTAGAAGAGTAACTTGATAACATCAAACATCACACCATAACGGGGTGATTATAAAGGTGGGTTTAGATAATCCGAAAGGTGTTATGTAGAGGATCATGGATCAAGAGTGGGATTTGTCCATCCCGATGAAGGATAGATATACTCTGGGCCCTCTCAGTGATATCACATTGAAATAGCTTGCAAGCAAGTGATAGGATCACTAGAATGTTATATCACGGGAACGAGAAAAGAGTGCATGTAGGTAATAAGATCAAACTAGGTATAGCAAAACCGATGATCGAATCTCGGACATGTAATATATCGCGAGACAAAGGGATTTATTTACTATGCGTAAAAGGTTCTCACGATCACAAAAGTCATCGTTGAATGTGTAGGAGTTAGTATGGATCTCTAGGTCCCGCTTTTGATTATTGATCGGAGAAGGATCTTGATCATATCTACATTATTCACGAACCTTAGGGTGACACACTTAATGGATAACCACACCATTTGGAGCAAATATATTTCAGATAAATATTTAAGAAAGCGCTGGAATCATTTCGATGGAAACTAGAATTATTTTAGGTGAAATTGCAGAAACTGGTTCTACTTGTGATATTGAAATGTTGCAGGGGGTTTTATGTGAATGTTTGTTAATTAAAGTAATTAAAAAAATTCTGAATAAAATAAATAAAAGAGTTTTATTAAATGAGAGTTTGCATTAAATTGGTGGAAATTTAATGGAGGTGAGTGGAATTTTGAGCGGAAGGCTAATTATGTGAGTGGGAGCTCCACCCACATGAATATGGAAGTGGTGGGGGAACCTCCCTTGGCTGCCAGCCATGGTGAGGGGTTGACCCCTCTCCCTATAAAAGCCCCCCACTCCCTCCTCTCATCTCACACCTCCTCGTGAAGGATCTCTCTCCCCCTCTAGAAATTATTCCTCGTGGCCCGGATTAGCGAGATACATGTTCTCGGTGGATTTATCCGGAGAGGAGTTGCTACTTCCGCTGCATCGTTGGAGCGAGGACGTGCAGGTTTTCAAGGTACCGGACATGTGTGCGATCACGAATGCACCGCTGCTTTGCGGTGCTGGACTTGATGGTGCTGGACCTGCTAGACCTGCTTGACTTCATCACGATCTTGAGATCGGCAAGTGTACGACTACATCATCCATGAGTCCAACCTCATAACACTTTGTCGCTCTTCAAGGGTATGTTCTTTATGTTAGTAAATCCACCCGTTGATTATATCTAAGTAGATAGATCTTGGTGCTTAGCTGTTCACATCGTAGGAATTTTTTGTTTTCTATGCTACGAACCCCAACAAAAGGCACGTGCCACACACGTATGTACTGTAATAAATGTGATTTAACAAACATTAAGTTGTTATTAACCAACAATCTTGTTAGATAAAAAAGTCATACATTAAGTCTATTAATAATAACTATCTACACATATGGAGAATATAGGCTACAATGTTATGGAATTTTTTTGTGGAGCGGTGTAACATGTTGGTTCTAGAACATGGAGGAGTTTTCTCTGGTTACTATTCAACACGAATCCGGTTGCTCTAAACCATTGCATCTAATAGCCCAACAGTCAATATTGGTGCTATGTATCCAATTCAAAACGTCTCCATTATAGTAGTAGTAGAGATAATTTTATATAAAAAATGATATGGCATACTTTCATTATCTGATTCTCATGTGCAAGGCATGTTCAACTTACTAGTCATAATAGTGGATGTCGAGACCATGCTGGGGTGACAACTGCTCACGACTGTCTCTTCGATTTCTGCGTCAAGTACTGTATCTGAATGGAAATGTTTTTTGTACTCAAGAGGAGACGAAGAGGCCACCTCTCACGGGGACCGGACTCAACCTTCTTCCTCCTCTTCGCAACTATATCTCTTCTATGCCAAATTGCTATGGCTGTTTTCATTCCATTTTGATGTGCTACTTCACCTGCATGACCCGGAACAAGTCTCGCTACAGAAGGTCTCATGCCGCAACAGCGAAGCTAGCGGAAGACAAGAAGTTGGCTTGCCGTTTTGACATTATGTCACTAGTGGTACCAAGAAATGCCACGATAAATGGGTCCTAGTCGAATCCCTTGGCTGCAGGCAAGAGGTCTTCAACTCAAGGTTCTTCAAAACCACCGCAACCAGGGATAGATACCTTCAGGTAAATCTCTATGCTTGCGCAACTTTCCATGTCTTTGACTGTTTCTTGATTCGCTCATTTACCTACTAGCACATTCTTCCTGAATGGTGTTTTTAGGTCAGGCTGTCTTCAAATTCCCCCATCACTCTTGCCTGTAGAATAATATTCACCATTGCTGATGGGGGCCGATACCTTCTGGTAAATATCCGTGCTTGGGAAACTTTCCATGTCTTTGACCGTTTATTGATTCGCTCATTTCCCTACTAGTACATTCTTTCTCAATGTTGTTTTAGGTCGAGCGGACTTTGCATTCCTGTGGCACTCCCGCCCGCAGAATCATCTTCACCATCACCGATGGAGGCCGATCGGTACAGCCATAAGGTAAAAAATCATTCGAATTGTGATTCTGTGTATCTCTTCCTTGATAGTTCTCTGGGTACACTTTGCTCCTTGTTCATCTAACATAATATTGTCTTCGAGATCAAATTTATGGTGCAAAAGGTGATGGGTGAATTCTGTGTCAAGATAGCTGACAGAAGTGTTGGGTCCGCAGCATAGAAAACAAAAAATTTCCTACGATGAGAACTATACGCCAAGATCTATCTACTAGATATAGAGAAAATAGGTGGACATACATCCATGGAGAACTTACCCTCGAAGACAACGAGTTTTGTTAACGAGTAGGAACTCGTGGTTGATGTAGTCGTACACTTTCCGATCTCAATATCGTGTGGAGGTCCGAGCGCCGCAAATCAGAAGCGCATCCGTCCTCGCACACATGTTCAAGCCACCGGACAACCTCCACCTCCTCGCTCCAGCGATGCAGCAGAAGCAACAACTCCTTCCAGACGAAATGCCACCGGGAACATGTATCTCGCTAATCCGAGACCATGGGGGAATAATTCTAGAGGCACTTTTTGCAATTTCACACGAAACAATTCCGGTTTCTATCGAAACAATTCCCGCGCTTTGCAATCCTTTCGTCTGAAACATATGTGATCCAAAATGGTGTCCGGTAATCCTTAAGTGTGTCACCCTACGGTTCGCGAATAATGCAGACATGATTGAGACTCCTCTCAGATCAATAGTCAGAAGCGGGACCTGGAGATCCATACTGACTCCTACACATTCAACGATGACTTCTGTGATCGTGAGAACCTTTAACGCTAGTAACTTAATCCCTTTGTCTCATGATATAATACATGTCCGAGATTCGATCATCGGTATCCTAATACCTAGTTTGATCTCGTTACCGACATGTACTCTTTTCTCGTTCCTGTGATATAACATTCTAGTGATCACATCACTTGCTTGCAAGCTATCTTAATGTGATATTACCGAGAGGGCCCAGAGAATATCTATCCGTCATCAGGATTGAAAAATTCCACTCTTGATCCATGAGCCTCAACATAACACCTTCGTAGCACTGAACCCACCTTTATAGTCACCCTGTTACGGTGTGACGTTTGATGTTATCAAGATACTCTTCCAGTGTTAGCAATTAACATGATCTCATGGTCTAAGGATAAAGATTACTACGTATGATGTTATAGCAATATAAACATAATGACTTGATCGTAATGCTATACTTCGGATGAATGTTCATCACATCATTTCACAAATTCTGTGACCTTGTTATTAACAATTTCCAATGTCCATGATCAGGAAACCTTGATCATCTTGTTAAACAACAAGCTAGTCTATAAGAGAGGCATAACTAAAAACCCTTTTTGTTTATTAAACACACATGTATTGACGTCTCCGATCAATACAATTATAGCATGCAAAATAAACATCTATCATATACGAGGAATACATAATAACAACTTTAGTATTGCCTCTCAGGGCATATTTCTTTCAGTCTCCCACTTGCACTAGAGACAATAATCTAGTTTACATAGTGATAAATCTAACACCCATGGAGTTCTGGTGTTGATCATGTTTTGCCCTAGGGAGAACTTTAGTCAACGGATCTGCTACATTTAGGTCCGTGTGTACTTTAGAAATCTTTATATCTCCATCCTTGACATGCTCGCGGATGGAGTGAAACCGACGCTTAATATGCTTGGAATTCTTGTGAGACCTTGGTTCCTTGGCGTTGGCTATGGCTCCATTATTGTCACACTAGATCACCATTGGGTCCAATGCACTAGGAACCACACTTAGTTCCGTTATGAACTCCTTCATCCAAACCGCTTCCTGCACTGCTTCTAAAGCAGCAACATATTCTACCTCCGTCGTTGATCCAACCACCACAGGTTGTTTGGAACTCCTCCAACTAACTGCTGCTCCGTTCAAAAGAAATACGTATCCGGATTGAGACTTAGAGTCATCTGGATCGGTGTGAAAGCTAGGATCGACATAACACTTAGCGACCAGCTCTTCTTCACGTCTGTATACAAGAAACATATCCCTAGTTCTTCTCAAGTACTTAAGGATATTCTTGACCGCTATCTAGTGTTCCGAACCTTGATCAGATTGGTACCTACTAGTCAAACTAATAGCATGTGCCACATCCGGTCTTGTACATAGCATGGCATACATTATAGAGCCTATGGCTGAGGCATAGGGGATCTTATCCATTATCTCTCTTTCTTCCACCGTAGCCGGACTTTGAGTCTTACTCAATGTCTTGCCTTGCAACATCGGTAAGAACCCCTTCTTACTTCCGTCCATATTAAACTTCTTTAATATCTTATCAAGGTATGTACTCTGCGATAGTCCAATTAGGCGCCTTGATCTATATCTATAGATTTTAATGCCTAATATATATAGTCCAATTAGGCGTCCATATTAAACTTCTTTAATATCGAAATTTTGTTGTTTAGATAACTTTTAACACTATTTAAAAGATCTATATCATTTCCAATCAATAATATGTCATCCACATATAATATCAGAAATGGCACATTGCTCCCACTCACGTTTTTGTAAATACAAGCCTCTCCATAAGTTTGGACAAATCCAAACTCTTTGATCACCTCATCAAAGCGGAGATTCCAACTCCGGGATGCTTGCTTCAGTCCATAGATGGATCGCTGAAGTTTGCATACCTTACTAGCATCCTTAGGATCGACAAAACCTTTAGGTTGTATCGTATACAATTCTTCTTCAATATTACCATTGAGGAACACAGTTTTGACATCCATCTGCCATATTTCATAATCGAACATGCAACAATTGCTAACATAATCCAAACCGACTTTAGCATCGCTATAGGAGAGAATGCCTCATCGTAGTCAACTCCTTGAATTTGTCGAAACCCCTTTGCGACAAGTCGAGCTTTATAGATGGTCACATTACCATCAACATCAGTTTTTCTTTTGAAAATCCATTTATTCTCAACGGCCTTTCGGTCGTGAGGTAAGTCCACCAAGGTCCAAACCTGGTTTTCGTACATGGATTCCATCTCGGATTTCATGGCTTCTAGCCATTTGTTGGAATCCGGCCTCATCATCGCTTCTTCATACGTCGCAGGGTCATCTATTTCATCAATCATGAAATTCATAACATGATTGCCGTATAGTTCAGGAGCTGCACGTGTCCTGCTTGACCTGCGAGGTTTGGCAGTATCCTCTTTCGGAGTTTCATGATCATTATCATTTGCTCTCTCTTTATCAGGTGAAGTCAAGTCCGAAACAACTTCCGGTGCTGCGCCACTTGCCAATTCATGAAGAGAAGGTTCAATAACCTCTTCGAGTTCTACCTTCCGACTGCTCACACCTTTCACGAGAAACTCCTTCTCAAGAAAGGATCCATTCTTGGCAACAAAAACCTTGCCCTCGGATGTGTGATAGAAGGTATACCCAATCGTTTCCTTACGGTATCCTATGAAGACGCATTTTTCCGCTTTGGGTTCGAGTTTATCCGGTTGAAGTTTCTTCACAAAAACATCGCATCCCCAAACTTTAAGAAATGACAGCTTAGGTTTGTTTCCAAACCATAATTCATACGGTGTCGTTTCAATGGATTTAGATGGTGCCCGATTTAAAGTGAATGCAGCGGTTTCTAGTGCATAACCCCAAAATGATAGTGGCAAGTCAGCCAGAGACATCATAGATCGAACCATATCCAGTAAAGTACGATTACGACGTTCCGACACACCATTACGTTGTGGTGTTCTGGTAGGCGTGAGTTGTCAAACTATTCCACAGTCTTTCATATGCATGCTAAACTCGTAACTAAGATACTCTCCTCCATGGCCAGACCGCCGAAATATGCGGGGCATGACCATAAAAGATATTATCCATATAAATCGAACAACCATTGTTTTCAGACTTAAACAAATAACCACTTTGCATCAAACATGATCCGGATACAATGTTCATGCTCAGTGCAGGCACCAAATAACAATTATTCAGATTTATAACTAATCCCGATGGCATATGGAGAGGCAGCGTTCCGACGGTGATCACATCAACTCTTGATCCATTGCCGACCCGCATCGTGACCTCATCCCTTGCTAGCTATCGCTTGTTCCATAGCCCCTGAATCGAGTTACATATATTAGAAACCGATCCCGTATCAAATACCCAGGTGCTACTGCGAGTAGTAGTCAAGTACACATCAATAACATGTATATCACATATACCTTTGTTTGCCTTGCCGGCCTTCTTGTCTGCCAAATACTTGGGGTAGTTGCGCTTCCTATGGCCAGCCCCCTTCCAATAGTAGCACTCGGTATCAGACTTAGGGCCAACTCGGGATTTCTTTTTAGGTGCAGCAACAGATTGGCGCCCTTCTTTCCCTTCTGCTTGCCTTTCTTGTCCTTCTTGAAACCGGTGGTCTTATTGATCATCAACACTTGATGTTCTCTCCTAATCTCCACTTCTGCAGTTTTAAGCATTAACAGAAGCTCGGGAAGAGACTTCTTCATGCCCTGCATGTTATAGTTCATCATGAAGCTCTTGTAGCCAGGTGGAAGAGATTGGAGAACATGATGTATGCCTAAGTCAATGGGAATCGTTATTCCCAAGGACACAAGCTTATCGGCGTACCCAGACATTTTGAGTACGTGCTCACTAACGGAGTTGTTCTCCTCCATCATGCAGCTAAAGAACTTTTCAGAAGCATTATAACTCTCTACGGCAGCATGGGTATCAAAAATCATTTTCAATTCTCCCATGGTATCAAAGACATTGCCATTTTCGAAACGCTTTCGAAGTTCTGGTTCTAGCCCATACAATATGCCACAATGAACTAAGTTGTGGTCCTCCTGACGAGTTATATAGACATTCTTTTCCTCGTCAGGGGCATCAGGAGCTGGTGGGGGGCCTAGCGGCGCCTCTAGCACATATTGCTTTTGTGCAGCAGTGAGGAGAATCCTCAAATTCATAGCCCAGTTGGTGAAGTTGCTACCATTCGCAGCAAGTTTCTCTTTGTCCATGAACACATTGAAATTAAAAGCAGGTGGTGCCATCTACAATAGAATTTGCATAGTTTATTTAGACTAAGTTTATGATAGATTGAGTTCAACTAATCCAAATTACTAATGAACTCCCACTCAAAAACGACACCCCTCGTGTCTTTTTGGTGATTACATGAACCAAATCCACTACACCAAGTCCGATCATCACGTGAGTCGGTGTAGCTTCAAAGGCGAGCATCTATATGGGCATCATATCAACTATATGACTCATGCTTAACCTTTCGTTCCGTGTTTCGAGGCCATGTCTGTACATGCTAGGCTCGTCAAGTAAGAACATTAGTACCCGCGTGTGTAAAACTGTCTTACACCCATTGTATGAAAGCGTAGAGTCGAGTACACCCGATCATCACGTGATGTCTCGAAACACGATCCATAGAACGGTGCATACTTAAGGAAGAACACATTTTATCTTGATATCTAAATGAGGGATGATCTTACAATGCTACCAAAAGCGCCAAACTAGCAGTATAAGATGCTAACATCTAATGTGTAAAGTGAGATGATATGGTCCATGCATTTGATCTCTATCATTTGCATCGTGGTATGATCTCTATCATACCTTTGTGGGTAAGGCCAAGGTCTATGGAACTTACACGTTGAATGTGTTGTAAAAGTATCTATCATACATCTAATTACAACAATACCATATCAAGACACTAGCCGAGAAACAATCTAAACTAGACGCCTCTAATTTATCAATTGCAATTTTTACGTGGCTTAGGGCTTTCGAAGATAGAACCGGTCTTACCTACCAACATGAACCACAACGAGGATAACCAAGTTCTTAGCAACTCGTTGTAAATCAGATATTGACTATAGTAGGAGAGACAGACACCCGCCATGCACTTATGCAAAACTAGTTGCATGTCAATCGTGGAACCGGTCTCATGTACGATGGCATGTAAGGTTGGTCCGGGCCGCTTCATCCCACTATGCCACCAATATCCAAAATACATAGAAGATGAAATAACATGATCATCATCACCCACATATAAACATATGTGTACTACCTATGCAAAGCACCTACGCATAGATCAGGCTCTGATACCACTGTTGGGTCTGCAGCATAGAAAACAAAAAATTTCCTACGATGAGAACTAAACGCCAAGATATATCTACTAGATACAGAGCAAACGGGTGGACATACATCCATGGAGAACTTACCCTTGAAGACAATGAGTTTTGTTAACGAGTAGGAACTCGTGGTTGATGTAGTCGTACACTTGCCGATCTCAAGATCGTGTGGAAATCCGAGTGCCGCAAATCACCAGAGCATCCGTCCTCGCACACACGTTCAAGCCACCAGACAACCTCCACCTCCTCGCTCAACTGATGCAGTGGAAGCAGCAACTCCTTCCAGACGAAATGTCACCGGGAACATGTATCTCGCTAATCCGAGACCATGGGGGAATAATTCTAGAGGGGGAGAGAGATCCTTCACGAGGAGGTGTGAGGAAGAAGGATGAGAGGGGTGGACTTTTATAGGAGGAGGGGGTACCCTCCCCATGGCCGGCGCCCCATGGGGGGTGACCCCTCACCTCCCCATTCATGTGGTGGTAACTCCTCCACATTAAAATGCCCCTTCACATTCTCTTTTAAAGTCTCCACTTTAAATGCATTAAAATTCTCTAAGTTTAATGCTCTCTCATTTAATAAAACTCTTTTATTAAATTTATTCAGAATTTTGTTAATTACTTGAATTAACAAACGTTCACATAAAACCCCTTGCATAAGTGGCTGCCGGGTGTCTGTCTCACTGTTGGGTTCGCAGCATAGAAAACAAAAAATTTCCTACGATGTGAACTATACGCCAAGATCTATCTACTAGATACAAGCAACGGGTGGATATACAACCATAGAGAACTTACCCTCGAAGACAACAAAGCTTTGTTAACGAGATGGAACTCGTGGATGATGTAGTCGTACACTTGCCGATCTCAAGATCGTGATGAAGTCCAGCAGGTCCGGCTATAGCACGTCCATCAGATCCAGCTCCAGCAAGTCCAATACCACCAAGTCCAACATCGCAAAGCAGCGGTGCATCCGTGATCGCACACACGTCCGATACCCCGACAACCTCCGTCCCTCGCTCCAGCAAAGCAGCGGAAGCAGCAACTCCTTTCCAGATAAAGCCATCGGGAACATGTATCTCGCTAATCCTAGACCATGGGGGAATAATACTAGAGGGGGAGAGAGATCCTTCACGAGGAGGTGTGAGGAAGAAGGAGTGAGAGGGGGGCCTTTTATAGGAGGAGGGGAGGGTACCCCTCTCATGACCGGCACCCATCGAGGGTGTCGGTTCACCTCCCCCATTCATGTGGTGGTAACGCCCTCCACATTAAAATGCCCCTTCACATTCTCTTTTAAAGTCTCCACTTTAAATGCATTAAATTTCTCCAAATTTAATGCTCTCTCATTTAATAAAACTCTTTTATTAATTTTATTCAGAATTTTGTTAATTACTTTAATTAACAAACATTCACATAAAACCCCCTACAACATTTCAATATTACATGCAGAACCAATTTCAGCAATTTCACCAGAAACAGTTTCAGTGTCTATTGAAATAATTCCAATGCTTTCTTAAATCTTTATCTGAAACATATTTGCTCCAAATGGTGTCGGTATCCCTTAAGTGTGTCACCCTACGGTTTGCGAATAATGCAGACATGATCGAGATTCCTCTCTGATCAATAATAAGAAGTGGGACCTGGAGATCCATACTGACTCCTACACATTCAACGATGACTTCTATGATCGTGAGAACCTTTAACACTAGTAACTAAATCCCTTTGTCTCGCGATATATTATATGTCCGAGATTTGATCATCGGTATCTCCATACCTAGTTTGATCTCGTTGCGGATATGTACTCTTTTCTTGTTCCTGTGATATAACATTCTAGTGATCACATCACTTGCTTGCAAGCTATTTCAATCTGATATCACCAAGAGGGCCCAGAGTATATCTATCCATCATCGGGATGGACAAATCCCACTCTTGATCCATGAACCTCAACATAACACCTTTGTAGCACTGAACCCACCTTTAGAGTCACCCTGTTACAGTGTGACATTTGATGTTATCAAGATACTCTTCTGGTGTTAGCAATTAACATGATCTCGTGGTCTAAGGACTTAGATTACTTCGTATGATGTTATAGCAATATAAACATAACGACTCTGGTCGTCATGCTATACGTCGGATGAATGTTCATCACATCATTCTACCAATGTTGTGACCTCGTTATTAACAACATCCAATGTCCATGATCAGGAAACCTTGATCATCTTGTTAATCAACGAGCTAGTTTATATGAGAGGCATTACTTGGAACTTTGTATTTTGTTTCTTAAACACACATGTATCAACGTTTCCAATTAATACAATTATAGCATGCAAAATAAATATTTATCATAAACATGGAATAAGATAATAACCACTTTATTATTGCCTCTCGGGCATATTCCCTTCAGTCTCCCACTTGCACTAGAGTCAATAATCTAGTTTGACAAACTTTGCATATTGAACACCTATGGCTTTCTGGCGTTGCATATACGCGATTGCTAGTGGTTAACATAATCTCTGGATCTAACAGTTTCAGGTCCGTGTGTATTTGCATGTCTTTGCGTCTCTACGCATCACTCATTCTCAAATGAGATGGCATTGTATAAATTTGGTCCTTTGGTGAGACCTTTAGTTCGTTTGGGTTAAAATATGTTGATATTATTGTCATACAATATATCTTCATAGTATTAGCCCACTTTTAACCACACCTAGTTTGATAAAAAACTACTTAACACAAATGCTCTCCTTTGCTGCTACTATAGCAGTTATATACTTGGCCTTTTGTTGTAGTATCCGTCACAATGTCTCAACTTTGGAACTCATCCAAATGCATCATGGAACATCCTTTCCATTACATTGTGCCACCCATAGTCAAAATTGAGATAAATTTAATTTGTATCTTGTGACAAAACTAGTGTCAATGTAACACTTTACAATGAACTACCTTTAACTATTTGTCAGTTATACATGATATATTCTTAGTTCTTCCAAAGCTCATGAGAATACATTTACTATTGTCCAATGATCATCTTATGAATCATTCTGGTATGTGCTCATAACATTTAGAGCATAGGACATTCTGGATATATACATATCACAGTATAATGGATCAAAATCTTCATGTGATTTTACTCACCAAGTGTTGAAACACTTGAATCTTGATACAATCCTTTCCATGAAGCAAGAACCTTTCTTATTGTTTCCATATTGAACCCTTTCAATATCTCATATATGTATGTCTGGCACAACCATATTAGCGCCTCAATCTATCCATATAGATATTGATGTCAAATATTCCGGTTTTGCCCAAGTCTTTCATCGAAATCCTATTTTAATGAAATTCTTAACTTGTGTTAATAAAAGATACATCATTTCCAATCAACAATATGTACTCTACATAATGTATTGGAAATTTTTCTCAGAGCTTCCACTTAATTTCTTGCAAAATGCAAGCATCTTCATCATATCCTATGAAATTAAACTCCTTTAACATTTTTCATCATGGTGAAGATTCCAACTCCGCTATGGTCACTTCAACTATTGAAGTTTGCATGCCCTTTTAGCATCCTTTGAATTAACAAAACCCTTCGGACCATGTCATGTACATGTCCTAGGTAACCGTTCTATTAGAAGAACCTTGTTTTGTTTATTCAACTACCATATACCAAATTATATGTAGTGGCTGCTACATTAATCCGTCAAGAATAAATATCGCTATGAAAGATCAAATCTTGTCATAGTCAACTCCTTGAACATTGCCGTAAACTTCTTTCTGACATGTCAACTATTTCATAGATGTTAAAACATCCATGTCTATTTCTTTATAGATCCAAACACGACCGATAGGCTTCATGCCTTTCCGGAGGGTCTTCCAAGTTCAGAAACTTGATTTCTCGTTTATGGATACTATCACGGACTCTATGACTCTTAGTCATTTTATGGAGTCAGGGCCCATCATCGCTTCTTTGCATGCAGTCGGTTCATCTTGTCAAAACAATAATGACTTGTTTATCAAATCTCACTATTTGATTCTTACCGACCCACACAGTTCAATAGGAACTCTAATCTCCGAGATCACAACCTTTGTAATCACGGGAGCCATGAGCATTGTGGCCGCCACCAGGACACTTTCCGGCGCTGCGCTACTTAGCACATATAGCTAAGTTTCAACGACCTTATCAAAGTTCTATTGTCCTCCCACTTAACTTTTCCCGAAAAATTCCTTCTCAAGAAACTTGATGTTTGAAGCGACAAACTCTTTTGTCCTCGGTGTTATGGAGGAATGCCCAACAAATTATTTGGGATGACCTACAAAGAAGCGCTTATCTGAATTTGGTTGTAATATTTTACTTATGCATAGCATACCAAAATTTAAGAAAAGACAATTCGGGTTTTATACCAAACCATAACTTATATGGTGTCATTTCAATGGATCACGATGGTGCTCTTTTCATTGT
Organism: Avena eriantha; assembly: GCA_910589775.1. Lineage (NCBI taxonomy): Eukaryota > Viridiplantae > Streptophyta > Magnoliopsida > Poales > Poaceae > Avena > Avena eriantha. Next base: position 87,791,368 of record OU342745.1, read on the forward strand.
AAAAGCGGTAGTCTCTAAAGCTTCAATCCATAAAACATAATGGCAGTTTTATAAATGACACCTTTGATCGTACCATGCCAAACATGGTTTGGTTTCATCTCTTGAATATGCCATACTCCTATGGTTTACTGGGAAACACAAATCATGGAACAATTCCTCAAATCTTAGGTGTTTTGCTAAACATGTAACTCAAATATCATCCTTTATGATCAAATAATAAACTCTTTTATTTTCTTGTTACAATGATTTTCCACTTCACCTTGAAAGTTTTTGAACAATTTTCAAAATGTTTCATACTTCTTCCTTATTAAGTAAATATATAGATATATTCACTTAAATTTCTGGAGAAAGCATATGAAGTAAAAAGATCCATCGCATATGGCTACACATAATGGACTATATACATCAACATGCATAATATCCAATAAGTCAGTCATTTGTTCCTCTTTGGCCTATGGAAGGAGTTTCAATTATTTCGAGGAAAGTTTCACAAGCGTCAATTGATCAAAATCAAAGACTCCAAAAATTCATCAACATGGAGTTTCTTCATGTTTTCCTTCCAATATAATTTAAATAGCGATGTCACTTCATAAGTGATCTTTCAATCATTTGTCTTGCGACATTTTAGCAATAATGTTTATGGATGTAATTTCTCCAACTAGACTTGTAAAAGTTCATCCATCCTTTATGGAATACGGTAATTATGTGAACAACCATTGTTCTCATAATACCGGAACAAAATAACAATTATTAAAACAAATCTTGAAGACTAGGTTTGACGTCAACGAAAAGCACAATAACACTTATATTTGTTTTCGATGATCATCATCACTTATTCTCTTGCTAGTTACTTAGGCCATTGCTATCATGAATTGGATTGTCCTGTATGACACTTCATACCAACCAATTCGGTATCCAATACCGGTATCCAATACCTCAGAACCACATTGTTTAACAAGCAAGGAATACAACCATAACATGTATATCTTCTATATACCTAAGTTGGACATCTCCAACCTTTTCTTTTCTGCCAAATATTTTATAGATTCTCTTTCAGCAATTCCTTTTCCTTTTAAAAGAATCTATCAACATCAATAGTGGTGTCATTCACATGACACATAGTACAAAGCGTATATAGTCAAACACTAATACCTTTGGACTTGCACTTTGAAGTGGATCACCATCATCAAATGTTTGGCATTCTTTCAAAAATCCATTATTTAGTAACCTTTTAGTGTAGTAAACATTTTACTTATATCTTCTATTCATCCTTATCATGACAACTTTCATGATCAAGCTATTATAGCCTATAAGGAAGAATCGCGAGTATAATGTTAGTTCCCAAATCCTTTTTGGGAGATCAGGATGCCTAGCATCTCCATCCTTCACAAATTCTCATACAATATGAGAACATGTATTTTGCTAAATTATACTCTATCATAATGCAACCAAAAACATTGTTTCAGATATCACAATATCTTCCACACATGATGGTTTGTGAAACAATTATTTGAGCTCCTAGATAATCTTGATATTAAAACAACTTTTGAATATCAATAATAATCGAGGCAAACATGATATTTTAGATACCAACATTGGAATTCTTACTCTTGATTTAATACAACTTATTAAACTTCATGGAGTAAGTAGAGTTTGCTGAAAGTTTGCAATAGGACTTCCAAACTTTAAATTGACATTCAAAACAATACGATACCAGCTCATAAAGTAAATATCCAGAATTCTATAGTTCTATTATCTCAATTAAAACTAAGTATTAGGTAGTGAACAGATACCAATGACTACAACAAATTATGAAAATTCACTTTCATTTAGTTTAAGACAAATTGAGTTCGACTAATCCAAATTAGAAATGAACTCCCACTCAAAAACGACATCCCTTGTGCCACTGGGAACATGTATCTCGCTAATCCGCCAACCATGGGGGAATAATTCTCTAAGTTTAAAGCTCTCTCATTTAATAAAACTCTTTTATTAAATTTATTCAGAATTTTATTAATTACTTTAATTAACAAACATTCACATAAAACCCCTTGCAACATTTTAATATCACATGCAGAACCACTTTCTGCAATTTCACCCGAAACAATTCCGGTTTCTATCGAATCAATTCATGCGCTTTGCAATCCTTTCGTCTGAAACATATGTGCTCCGAAATGGTGTCCGGTAACCCTTAAGTGTGTCACCCTACGGTTCGCGAATAATGCAGACATGATTGAGACTCCTCTCAGATCAATAGTCAGAAGCAGGACCTGGAGATCCATACTAACTCCTACACATTCAATGATGACTTCTGTGATCGTGGGAACCTTTAACGCTAGTAACTTAATCCCTTTGTCTCGTGATATAATACATGTCCGAGATTCGATCATCGGTATCCTAATACCTAGTTTGATCTCATTACCGACATAAACTCTTTTCTCGTTCATGTGATATAACATTCTAGTGATCACATCACTTGCTTGCAAGCTATCTTAATGGCATATCATCGAGAAGGCCCAGAGTATATCTATCTGTCATCAGGATTGACAAATTCCACTCTTGATCCATGAGCCTTAACATAACACCTTCGTAGCACTGAACCCACCTTTATAGTCACCATGTTACGGTGTGACGTTTCATGTTATCAAGATACTCTTCTGGTGTTAGCAATTAACATGATCTCATGGTCTAAGGATAATGATTACTTCGTATGATGTTATAGCAATATAAACATAATGACTTGATCGTAATGCTACACTTCAGATGAATGTTCATCACATCATTTCACAAATGCTGTGACCTTGTTATTAACAACATCCAATCTCCATGATCAGGAAACCTTGATCATCTTGTTAATCAACAAGCTAGTCTATAAGAGAGGCATAACTAGGAACCTTTTTTGTTTATTAAACACACATGTATTGACGTTTCCGATCAATACAATTATAGCATGCAAAATAAACATCTATCATATACGAGGAATACATAATAACAACTTTAGTATTGCCTCTCAGGGCATATTTCCTTCAGTCTCCCACTTGCACTAGAGACAATAATCTAGTTTACATAGTGATAAATCTAACACCCATGGAGTTCTGGTGTTGATCATGTTTTTCCCTAGGGAGAACTTTAGTCAACGGATCTGCTACATTTAGGTCCGTGTGTACTTTACAAATCTTTATATCTCCATCCTTGACATGCTCACGGATGGAGTGAAACCGGCGCTTAATATGCCTGGAATTCTTGTGAGACCTTGGTTCCTTGGCATTGGCTATGGTTCCATTGTTGTCACAATAGATCACCATTGGGTCCAATGCACTAGGAACCACACTTAGTTCCGTTATGAACTCCTTCATCCAAACCGCTTCCTATATTGCTTCTAAAGCAGCAACATATTCCGCCTCCATCGTTGATCCAGCCACCACAGGTTGTTTGGAACTCCTCCAACTAACTGCTGCTCGGTTCAAAAGAAATATGTATCCGGATTGAGACTTAGAGTCATACGGATCAGTGTTAAAGCTAGCATCGACATAACACTTAGCGACCAGCTCTTCTTCACCTCCGTATACAAGAAACATATCCCTAGTTCTTCTCAAGTACTTAAGGATATTCCTGACCGCAATCTAGAGTTCCAAAGCTGGATCAGATTGGTACCTACTAGTCAAACTAATAGCATGTGCCACATCCGGTCTTCTACATAGCATGACATACATTATAGAGCCTATGGCTGAGGCATAGGGGATCTTATCCATTATCTCTCTTTCTTCCGCCGTAGCCGGACTTTGAGTCTTACTCAATGTCTTGCCTTGCAACATCAGTAAGAACCCCTTCTTACTTCCATCCATATTAAACTTCTTTAATATCTTATCAAGGTATGTACTCTGCGATAGTCTAATTAGGCGCCTTGGTCTATCTCTATATATTTTAATGCCTAATATATATGACGCTTCACCAAGGTCTTTCATCGAAAATTTGCTGTTTAGATAACTTTTAACACTGTTTAAAAGATCTATATCATTTCCAATCAATAATATGTCATCCACATATAATATCATAAATGCCACATTGCTCCCACTCACTTTCCTGTAAATACAAGCCTCTCCATAAGTTTGGACAAATCCAAACTCTTTGATCACCTCATCAAAGCGGAGATTCCAACTCCGGGATGCTTGCTTCAGTCCATAGATGGATCGCTGAAGTTTGCATACCTTACCAGCATCAGGATCGACAAAACCCTTAGGTTGTATCATATGCAATTCTTCTTCAATATTACCATTGAGGAACGCAGATTTGATATCCATCTGCCATATTTCATAATCGAAATATGCAACAATTGCTAACATAATCCTAACCGACTTTAGCATCGCTACGGGAGAGAATGTCTCATCATAGTCAACTCCTTGAATTTGTCGAAACCCCTTTGCGACAGGTCGAGCTTTATAGATGGTCACATTACCATCAGCATCAGTTTTTCTTTTGAAAATCCATTTATTCTCAACGGCCTTTCGGTCATGAGGTAAGTCCACCAAGGTCCAAAACTGGTTTCCGTACATGGGTTGCATCTCGGATTTCATGGCTTCTAGCCTTTTGTTGGAATCCGGGCTCATCATCGCTTCTTCATACGTCGCAGGGTCATCTATTTCATCAATCATGAAATTCATAACAAGATTTCCGTATAGTTCTGGAGCTACAAGTGTCCTGCTTTACCTGCGAGGTTCGGCAGTATCCTCTTTCGAAGTTTCATGATCATTATCATTTTCTCTCTCTTCACCAGGTGAAGTCAACTCCGAAACAACTTCCGGTGCTACGCCACTCGCCAATTCATGAAGAGAAGGTTCAATAACCTCTTCGAGTTCTACCTTCCGACTACTCACACCTTTCACGAGAAACTCCTTCTCAAGAAAGGATCGATTCTTGGCAACAAAAACCTTGCCCTCGGATCTATGATAGTAGGTATACCCAATCGTTTCCTTAGGGTATCCTATGAAGACGCAATTTTTCGCTTTGAGTTCGAGTTTATCTGGTTGAAGTTTCTTCACATGAACATCGCATCCGCAAATTTTAAGAAATGACAGCTTAGGTTTGTTTCCAAACCATAATTCATACGGTGTCGTTTCAACGGATTTAGATGATGCCGGATTTAAAGTGAATGAAGCGGTTTCCAGTCCATAACCCCAAAATAACAGTGGCAAGTCAGTCAGAGACATCATAGATCAAACCATATCCAATATAGTACGATTACAACGTTTCGACACACCATTACGTTGTGGTGTTCCGGAAGGCGTGAGTTGTGAATCTATTCCACAGTCTTTCATATGTGTGCTAAACTTGTAACTAAGACACTCTCCTCCACGGCCAGACCGCAGAAATTTGATCTTTTTGTTACAATGATTTTCCACTTCATTCTGAAATTCCTTGAACTTTTCAAAGGTTTCAGATTTATGTTTCATCAAATAGATATACCCGTATCTACTCAAATCATCCGAGAAAGTAACAAAATAATGATATCTACCTCGCGCTGACACACTCATTGGTATCAGTATGTATGATATCCAATAAATCTATCGCCCATTCCATTGAACCGAAAAACTGCGTTCTAGTCATCTTTCCCATAAGGCACGGCTCACATGTATCAAATGATTCAAAATCAAGTGATTCGAAAAGTCCATCAGAATGGAGTTTCTTCATGCGTTTAACGCCAATATGACCTAGACGGCAGTGCCACGTATATGTAGATATATCATCATCAAGTTTAATCTTTTTAGCATCAACATTATGAATATGCGTAATACTACTATCGAGATCCAACAGAAATAAACCATTCAACACAGGTGCATGACCATAAAAGATATTATCCATATAAATCGAACAACCATTGTTTTCAGACTTAAATGAATAACCACTTTGCATCAAACATGATCCGGATACAATGTTCATGCTCAGTGCAGGCACCAAATAACAATTATTCAGATTTATAACTAATCCTGATGGAATATGGAGAGGCAGCGTTCCGACGGCGATCACATACTCTCTTGATCCATTGTCGACCCGCATCGTGACCTCATCCCTTGCTAGCTGTCGCTTGTTCCACAGCCCCTAAATCGAGTTACATAAATAGCAACCGATCCCGTATCAAATACCCAGGTGCTACTACGAGTAATAATCAAGTACACATCAATAACATGTATATCACATATACCTTTGTTTGCCTTACCGGCCTCCTTGTCCGCCAAATACTTGGGGCAGTTGCACTTTCAATGGCTAGTCCCCTTGCAATAGAAGCACTCGGTATCAGACTTAGGGCCAGCTCGGGATTTCTTTTCAGGTGCGGCAACAGATTTGCCGCCCTTCTTTCCCTTCTGCTTGCCTTTCTTGTCCTTCTTGAAACCGGTGGTCTTATTGATCATCAACACTTGATGTTCTTTCCTAATCTCCACTTATGCAGTTTTAAGCATTGACAGAAGCTTGGGAAGAGACTTCTTCATGCCCTGCATGTTATAGTTCATCACGAAGCTCTTGTAGCTAGGTGGCAGAGATTGGAGAACACGATGTATGCCTAAGTCAATGGGAATCGTTATTCCCAAAGACACAAGCTTATCGGCGTACCCAGACATTTTGAGTACATGCTCACTAACAGAGCTGTTCTCCTCCATCATGCAGCTAAAGAACTTTAAAAAAGCATTATAACTCTCTACGGTAACATGGGCAACTAAAGAACTTTTCAAAAGCATTATAACTCTCTACGGCAACATGGGTATCGAAAATCATTTTCAATTCTCCCATGGTATCAAAGGCATTGCCATTTTCGAAACGCTTTCGAAGTTCTGGCTCTAGCCCATACAATATGCCACAACGAACTAAGTTGTGGTCCTCCTACGAGTTATATAGACATTCTTTTCCTCGTCAGGGGCATCAGGAGCTGGTGGGGGGCTGATACATTGCAAATGTATCTATAATTTTTGATGTTCCATGCTTGGTTTTATCCACTTTCTTGTGTTTTGTTCCAACTTTGGAGTACTTTTCATATGATTTCTTGGACTAACCTATTAACAAGAGCCACAGTGCCAGCTGCCTGTTTTCTGCTATTTTTGGTTCTAGGAAAGTCAGAAAATGAATATTCTCGAAATTGGACGGGACAAAAGCCAAAGTGCCTATTTTTCCGGATGTCATCAAGTGCCAGAATACGAGACGGAGAAGGGCCAGGGGCCGTCCACACCACCTGGCCGCGCGGCCAGGCTGGGCCCATGCCAGGGGTGGTGTGGTGGCTCTCGACACCCCCTCGACCTCTCCTTCCGCCTATATATTGCCCTCGGGATGAAAACCCTAAGACCCGATCAAAAATCCACGAAAGAGTGTGTAGCCGCCATCATCTCCATCCCTAGATCGGGAGGGATCTGAAGCTCTTCCCGGCACCCTGCCGGAGAGGGGAATTCACCCTGGAGGCCTTCTTCATCACCATGCAAGCCTCCGGTGTGATGCGTGAGTAGTTCATCCTTGGACTACAGATCCATGTAGTAGCTAGATGGCTTGTTCTCCTCCTTTGTGCTTTCATGTTTTGATCTTGTGAGCTCCGTTCATGATCAAGATCATCTATTTGTAATTCATACATGTTGTGTTTGCAGGGATCCGATGGATATTGATATGCTATTTCAGACTGATTATTGATTCTATCATGTCTTTGTTATTTGTGATCTTGCATGCTTTCCGTTGTTGGTAGCTATCTTTGCCAAGTAGATGCTAGCAACTCCAAGAGTTAGTATTTATGCTCGATAGTGGGTTCATGCCTCTGGTAATATGGGGTAGCGACAGAAATCTCTAAGGTACTAGATGTGTTGTTGCTACTAGGGAGAAAACAACGATCTTTTGTTCATAGAGCAATCGTATTTTTTACTTTACACGCAGTTTGTAAAGAAATAATCTGTTGCTTGCAACTTAATACTGGAGGGGGTTCGGATGATAACCTGAAGGTGGATTATTAGTCATAGATGCAGTTGGATGGCGGTCTATGTATTATGTGGTAATGCCCAGTCAATTCTCAAAGGAGTCAAGATGATTAGTATATGCATGTATTGCTTTCTCGGTGTTTGTCAATTGCCCCGTTGTAATTTGTTCACCCAGCATGTTATCTATCTAAGGAGATCCACCTCTAGTGAACTATGGATCCCGGTCCTTTTTCTTTACATACAATCTATAAACTGTTTCTACTTTATGTTTACTTTCTGCAAACTTTTACTTCTTTCCATTCGATACGTTTAATCCTTTGTTTTCTGCAAAACATGGTGAGATTGACAACCTCATCGCAAGTTGGGGACAAAGTTCTATGGTTGTGTTGTGCAGGTCTCCACGTTGCTACTAGCACTGGTAGTGCGCCCTGCCAAAGCTCAGCTAGTAACACCTTTGAGGTGTTTCCTTACTCCTACTGGTTCGATTAAACCTTGGTTTCATAACTGAGGGAAACTTGCTACTGTGCTCATCATACCTTCCTCTTGGGGTTCCCAACGAGCTCTACATCAACACCACGCACCAAGCACTTTTCTGGGCGCCGTGCATTGAGCCATCAAGCAATTTTTCTAGCGCCATTGCCGGGGAGTCAAGGACATCTTCACAAGGGGAGTCCCTCATGACCAATCTCTTTACTTTGTTGGTTTTGTTTTGCTTAGTTTTATTTTTCTTTGTTTGCTTGTTTTGTTCTTCAAAAACATAAAAAAATTAGTTTTACTTGTTTGCTTTCTTATTGGGGTTCCCAACGAGGTCTACATCAACACCACGCACCAAGCACTTTTCTGGGCACCGTGCATTGAGCCATCAGGGGCCTAGCGGCACCTCTAGCACATATTAGTTTTGTGCAGCAGTGAGGAGAATCCTCAAATTCATAGCTCAGTTGGTGTAGTTGCTACCATTCGCAGCAAGTTTCTCTTTCTCCATGAACACATTGAAATTAAAAGCAGGTGGTTCCATCTACAACAGAATTTTTAAAGTTTATTTAGACTAAGTTTATTATAGATTGATTTCAACTAATCCAAATTACTAATGAACTCCCACTCAAAAACTACATCCCACGTGTCTTTTTGGTGATTACATGAACCAAATCCACTACACCAAGTCCGATCATCACGTGAGTCAGTGTAGCTTCGAAGGCGAGCATCTATATGGGCATCATATCAACTATATGATTCATGCTTAACCTTTCGGTCCGTGTTCCGAGGCCATGTCTGTACATGCTAGGCTCGCCAAGTAAGAACCTTAGTACTCGCATGTGTAAAACTGTCTTACACCCATTGTATGAAAGCGTAGAGTCGAGTACACCCGATCATCACGTGATGTCTCGAAACACGATCCATAGAACGGTGCATACTTAAGGAAGAACACATTTTATCTTGATATCTAAATGAGGGATCATCTTACAATGCTACCAAAAGCGCCAAACTAGCAGTACAAGATGCTAACATCTAATGTGTAAAGTGAGATGATATGGTCCATGCATTTGATCTCTATCATTTGCATCATGGTATGATCTCTATCATTCATCTGTGTGTAAGGCCAAGGTCTATGGAACTTACACGTTGAGTGTGTTGTAAGAGTATCTATCATACATCTACTCACAACAATACCATATCAAGACACTAGCCCATCAACGATCTAAACTAGACGCCTCTAATTTATCAATTGCAAGTTTTACGTGGCTTAGGGCTTTCGAAGATAGAACCGGTCTTACCTACGAACATGAACCACAACGAGGATAACCAAGTTATTAGCAACTCGTTATAAATCATATATTGACTATTGTAGGAGAGACAGACACCCGCCATCCACTTATGCAAAACTAGTTGCATGTCAGTCGTGGAACCGGTCTCATGTACGATGACATGTAAGGATGGTCTGGGCCGCTTCATCCCACTATGCCACCAATATCCAAAATACATAGAAGATGCAATAACATGATCATCATCGCCCACATATAAACATATGTGTACTACCCGTGCAAAGCACCTACGCATAGATCAGGCTCTGATACCACTATTGGGTCCGCAACATAGAAAACAAAAAAAATTCCTATGATGAGAACTATACGCCAAGATCTATCTACTAGATATAGAGCAAACGGGTGGACATACATCCATGGAGAACTTACCCTCGAAGACAATGAGTTTTGTTAACGAGTAGGAACTCGTGGTTGATGTAGTCGTACACTTGCCGATCTCAAGATCGTGTGGAAGTCCGAGCACCGCAAATCAGCAGCGCATCCGTCCTCGCACACACGTTCAAGCCACCAGACAACCTCCACCTCCTCGCTCCCGTGATGCAGCGGAAGCAGCAACTCCTTCTAGACGAAATGCCACCGGGAACATGTATATCGCTAATCCGAGACCATGAGGGAATAATTCTAGAGGGGGAGAGAGATCCTTCACGAGGAGGTGTGAGGAAGAAGGGTGAAAGGGGTGGCCTTTTATAGGAGGAGAGGGGGTACCCCTCCCCATGGCCGGCGCCCCATGGGGGGTGACCCCTCACCTCCCCATTCATGTGGTGGTAACTCCTCCACATTAAAATGCCCCTTCACATTCTCTTTTAAAGTCTCCATTTTAAATGCATTAAAATTCTCTAAGTTTAGTGCTCTCTCATTTAATAAAACCCTTTTATTAAATTTATTCAGAATTTTGTTAATTACTTTAATTAACAAACATTCACATAAAACCCCTTGCAACGTTTCAATATCACATGCATAACCACTTTCTGCAATTTCACCCGAAACAATTCCGATTTCTATAGAAACAATTCCTGCGCTTTGCAATCGTTTCATCTGAAACATATGTGCTCCAAAATGGTGTCTAGTAACCCTTAAGTGTGTCACCCTACGGTTTGCGAACAATGCAGACATGAGTGAGACTCCTGTCAGATCAATAGTCAGAAGTGGGACCTGGAGATCCATACTGACTCCTACACATTCAACGATGACTTCTGTGATCGTGAGAACCTTGAACGCTAGTAACTTAATCCCTTTGTCTAATGATATAATACATGTCCGAGATTCGATCATCGATATCCTAATACCTAGTTTGATCTCGTTACCGACATGCACTCTTTTCTCGTTCCTATGATATAACATTCTAGTGATCACATCACTTGCTTGCAAGCTATCTTAATGTGATATCACCGAGAGGGCTCAAAGTATATCTATTCGTCACCGGGATTGACAAATTCCACTCTTGAACCATGAGCCTCAACATAACACCTTCGTTGCACTGAACCCACCTTTATAGTCACCATGTTACGGTGTGACATTTGATGTTATCAAGATACTCTTCCGGTGTTAGCAATTAACATGATCTCATGGTCTAAGGATAAAGATTACTTCATATGATGTTATAGCAATATAAACATAATGACTTGATCATAATGCTATACTTCGGATGAATGTTCATCACATCATTTCACAAATGCTGTGACCTTGTTATTAACAATATCCAATGTCCATGATCAGGAAACCTTGATCATCTTGTTAATAAACAAGCTAGTCTATAAGAGAGGCATAACTAGGAATCCTTTTTGTTTATTAAACACACATGTATTGATGTTTCCGATCAATATAATTATAGCATGCAAAATAAACATCTATCATATACGAGGAATACATAATAACAACTTTATTATTGCCTCTCAAGGCATATTTCCTTCAAGAAGCGCCCTTGTCAAGGAGTGCACTAGACTTTACTACAAACTCGACACTGACAAGGTCGAGCTTAGCCTCCTCAGGAATCTCGCCATGGAATACTTGATAGAGCGTGACAAGCTGAAGCAGCAGAACATCAGCATGGTGGATATGCTGGGCATAAGCTCCGAATAGATCCAAGAACTCAAGGACCAGAAGTACAAACTCTAACCAAGCTAGCAAAGTTGAAGCTTGAAGCTGTCGTCGATCTCCATCAATGAGCCGACACATGGAAGACCTTAGTTAGTACTCCATATATTTTCAAAATATAAGCCTATTTACAGAGCTAAAACATCTTACTAAAAAGGCTTATGTATTATGGAACAAAGGGAGTAGTTCATGATCCGATATATAGATTGCAAAATATCACCAGTAAATTGAAAAACCTTTATTAGTAGTATGAATGTATGACCGTGTACTTTCTAGTAAAGTATTTGATTGTTTAGTGAATGATACATGCATCACCAGCCACAATATTGTCAGAGCCAAATTTGGTCTGATCATATTTCCTACTATACTATAGTTAGTTATTATAGCTTCCATGCCGAGTGGTAGCTACCTTGCCATCGTTTTGATGTTGCATCTCACCAACCTCACTTGCTCAACATAGATCAGGACCCCAACTTTATCTCTATACAGGGGTAGTACTACTCGTACTGTATAATAATTATGCCAAAGCTTACAGGGGAAGGAAGAGGTAACTGCTAGGTTGGATGCCTCCTGAACTTATGCCTTTATTTACACTCTCCACAAGGTATACATTGAAGGGATAACTACTTTTAACCATTTAAAATAGTTTCGGGTGATTTTGTCAAATTAATTAGAACTTTAACTGCATGTATGCTATAGTTTGGTCGACAAAATTAGAAAACACTATTTAGAAAACACTATTTAGTATATAGATTCATCCAGTTTTTGACTAACTTGCAACATCTATTTTGATATGAGGGCGAATCAAGGCATAACCTTGATGGTTGGCTGCTGCTGATACCTGTCCTACCCGTGAGGTCCTGAGTTCGAGTGCTCGCGCTCCCTCCCTCGCCGTACACACCAAAAAATCTTCTACTACCTTCGTCCCAAGCCTAAGGCCTATAATTTTTTTAAGTCAAACTGTGTAAAGTTTGACCAAGTTTTTAGAAAAAAACTTAATATTTACAATATGAAATATATACCGTTGATACATCATGAAACATATTTTCACGTGGTATCTTTATAATATCATAGTTCCTGATAGTTTTTTGAAAAAGTTTGGTCAAACTTTCCGTAGCTTGACTTTCCAAAAAAATTATAGGCCTTAAGCCTTGGGACCAAGAGAGTATTGAAATACTTGGAGGTCCTCTTGCTACCCTCTAGGTCACATTTTTTATACGAAGGGAGTAGTATTATGCATTAGCCAAGATTTTTTGTTTAAGAATTCATCCATTTGATATGAATTTGCATGCCTGCAATTTTGACTACAAAAGAAAATGACATAGTTTACGATCATTAATATTTAACAACAAATTAAGAATTTCAGATGGTAGTTATCTGCTCGTTGCACCGCAACTATGTAAGGTATTCACCAAGATAACTTATATCGCATCCTAGTAAAACTCTTACAACCATGGCCTTTATTCTGCATAGTGTCAACCTGGTGGGATCATTCTCTTTTGAGGAAACAGGCCTACACACTAAAAGGCATCTAGATACATTCGTTTCACAAAAGCTAAAACATCTTATATTTTGGAATAGAGAGAGTACATATGATCCTAATAAAGATCGGAGAGAGGTACATATATCAGTAAAAACCGTGAGTTGCAAGAACAATATGATGAATGAATATTCTATAATGATCTTCCCGATAATTTGTCACCCTATTAGAGAAAAATGGAACAAATCTATGAAAAATGAAAAATACGCATGTGTTATTTTTTATGTGACAACGACTATGCCTCTTATGCCCTGGCACACACAGAGAAAGTATGTGGAAGTTCTTGGACCGACTCAACTGTAGTGAGTCCGTCACAAAAATAAAAAGGAAACTCCAAAAAAACAGTCAAATGACCTGACCCACTGGCGACTAATCACTCTATTTCAAAATGTAAGATATTTTAGCTTTTCTAAAACGAGTGTATCTAGATGCATTCCTTTCACAAAAGCTAAAACATCATATATTTTCAAATGGAGGGAGTACAACCCATGAGGTCTCAACAATTAAGCTTACGTGCTCCCAATCGGGCCAGTTTCCTCCACCTCGCTTTCACTTTCTTCGCTCACAATTCCCTCTCTCTCAATCCCTAACTTCCATTCAGACCGATTCCCCTCTCTAGTCTTAGTCTCATCCAACGGTGGCGGGAGAGGAAGAGAGGAAGCTAGGGCAGCAAACAAAGAGAGGAATCCATTCAACGTCGAGCTTGACCACGGGGCCGAGTAGTGCTTGGCATCGGGACGAGCGACGGTGAGCAGAGATAGGCGCCGGTATGGGCGAGTGGCACTCCTACGATGTCATTTTTTTTGGAAAGTGGCACACCCTATGAAATTTCCGTAGCTAGCTCCGCCACTAACATAGTATTTTTATTTGTGAAGCACGAAAGCATGTAGCGATAATATGGCTCAAAATGTCACTACCTCAATTTCGATGAAAATTAAAGCAGACCATCGTCTTTAACGGATAATTCCCTAAGTATGCAATATTCAAGCATTGTAGTGTTTCTAGATTTCTGCCATTCAAACAATTTTATGCTTGAAAGTGACTCAATTTGAAATACACGTGTGATTTTTTTGCTAGTTTTATAAAAGTAATTTTGAGGTACCCACTAGTAGTATTCTTTCAGTCGAAGAACCACTAACAATGTTAAAACATTAGGATCTTTGATATGACAAGTCTTCCAGAAAGTTTGCACCTTGTTTTGAAGACAATTAAAGAAAACAAAATAGTTTAGGTAAAATGAAAAACTTGTGTTTGTAGTACCTTCATGTGAGCTCAGTGGCCAAATAAATACCAAAATTTGAACATGGACATATTCTTTTAAAAGTGTACTTTTTTGCAAATCAAGTACTGATAAAAGTATACCATCTTTGATGGGTAATGTCCAAGTTTTACAAATTTCCAAGCATTGTAGATATTTTCGCCCGTTCAAATGATTTACAACGATGTCGTGAAACTAGGTCGAAATTTCTTATCTTACCACTGTATAGTGTACGGATGACTTTGAAGGTCGACCGCTGGATAAAGACTGGCAAATCATAACATATCTAATCATTGGATCTTTACCATTCTAGCATCTAGAAGATTCAATGGATTGAGTTTAGCACAATGAACGCTATGCTAAAACTTCAAAACACAATTCTCCGCCATTCTAGAATCTTCTCTGTTATTTATCTAGAGCACGTTACAAAAAATTGAGTATTATTATATACCAAGAACCAAGTATATACCCGATAATTTATGGATATGATGTGGCTCAAAATTCTAATAGTCTTTTGAATGTTACCTATTATAATTTTATATAGAGATGGCATGTCATACTTTCCATTGCATAGATAGAGATGACATGATAGTTTTTTATTTGAGTCTCATGTGCAAGACTCGTGCTACTACCTCCATTCTGATTTATTAAGCAAATACATACTTCAAGAACATAGTTTGACCATAAATATAGTCAATAATATATAATAATATTTAATAAAAATTATACCATTATATTTATTCGAAAGACACTTCTAATGGTACAATTTTTGTGACATATAATTCATAAATTGTTCACCAAATTTATGGTTAATTTTTTCTTGGAGTACGTATTTTCCTAATAAACTGGAATAGAGGTAGTATACTACGTAGTATTTTGTCTCCTGAAAAGGGGAGTCTAACTTGAGTATGAGTGCTTGAAGAAGAGGCCATGCTCAAGACTGCGCATAGTTTGTTGAAGTAGGGACTACGGAGTCTGCACTTGGTAAAGGCTGCTAGTGTGTTCATACCTCCCATCGCATTCGATGCACTTCCTCTGGCTCGGCTCCTTTCTAGTGTAGCAATAGAGTAGAGATCACCAAAAAATTGGTGAGTTCATCTCGTTCTAAAGCAGAGATCACCAAATTTTTGCGTTACATTGGCTGAATTTTCTTTGAACTACCCGGCGCCACGCAATTCAAAAGTTTTGAATATAACATCGGCACTCTTGATACATATAAAAGGCATTGTATCCCACATGTCTCACTCAACCTTAGAACCGGAGCATCTCCTACCAATATGGCATCGCACCGTCGTCCCTCCTCACCACCACAGCCTCCTCACTAGGTACCATTGTGACCAAATGAACCACTCCTTTGTTTAGCAAGATAGAGAGGCTTCCCCACACCAACGACCACCACGCCAGGGCATGCATAACACATCGCCGGCAATCACGATACCATCGCCACAAAGTCCCATCTACTTCACGGACTCCCTAGTCTCCGGCACCAGAGAGATGGGCAAACGACATGACCTCCCGTTCGACCGCACCAACGCGAAGCGTAAACCCGTCCTCCCCAGATTAAGCTTGTTGCACACTTTATGCTCTCTTTCATGATGCATTTGATTACTATCGATAGTACTTCATCGCTTGTTGTACTGCATTCTTGCTCATATACTCGATCGTTATTAAAGTTTGCTAGAGCGTTTATTAGCATCGTTATGAAGCTTCTCTAACATCTATGAAATATCTCCTAAAATGATTCTTTTTGGGTGTAAAGGTTATATATAGCACAACTGGTATACGTCAACTCTAGATGACGTTCTGAGCCAAATTAGTATGTCATGGCTCCTTGTTTAGAGTGTAACCAGGCGGGCATCGAGTGTCCTTTGTCTAAGAAAATCAGTTTGATTCGATATGTTCATTTTTTTAAATCTTTACACCCTTCAAGTTATGTTATCAGTATTATAGTCAAGAATGTAGATTAGTCCATTGTATTGAAACTTCATGTGTTTTCTTCTCACTCAGGGTGCCATATGGTTAGAGTACTCATACCAGAAGTAAGTTACTATACTAGAGTTGTTATGGGAATCATTGCTTTTTGAGCTATCGACTTCTGCCAGTACTCCTAATAATTTTCTCTTTTGCACACGATTTCATGATAAATCTCAAAATCTATTTGCTTCCAATGCATAAAACAGAGTCAGAACAAGGTCTCGGACTCTGCATAATCTAGTTGATAACGACAACCAGGCTAAAAAGACGATAATGCATAACACCGGCACAAAAAGTTTTGTCCTAATCCCGCACCAGTGGGTCTAGTTGCACTGGCGGTTGCAAGTAAAAAAATACACATCCCATAGCTGTCAGTAGAAAATCCGGTTACCCAACAACAATTGGAAGCAGAACTAGTTTCAACAGCAGGTTCTCAGCAACAAACTGGTAATGATCTCCTAACAACCTTTAGTACTGAGAGAGACATATACTCTCTTGCAAAGGAGTGTGACACCAAAAAATTTATGTGTTCATACACTAGTAGTAGCATGCCATTTTATATGTAATATGTATACATTGACATTTTGATATAATTTTTTCAGTTGCACCATGCCTAAGATTAACAAGGGGGCCGATGATGGAAACAAATATTGAACAGATGCTTGAAATAACTAAATCAAGACTTCTGCTGACATCTATAGAAGGATTCAGAAGGCCACTAGATCCACATGAATCTTCTTATATATCATCGATCATAGGCATTTTTGTGAGGAATGATATTCCCATCTCGTTCATGGAAACACCACCGAAATACCCCTAAGCATTTCGAAGGTTTACTGAAGAAGTTACATGTAATTCATCTCTCTCTTGGACATACTCCGTTGCTATGTCTCTTGTCTTCTTAGCTTGCCGTTTTTTATATATGCTACTCATTGTTGTCTACAGAGATTTTTCATGTTTGATGAGAATAGCGAGGAAGTAAAGGTTGTTCGCAAAATCATATTCTCCGCATATTCGTGCCTGCAGAACCACATGCTAAAGAAGCAACACTTCTCTGATAAGTGTTTTAAGGATTTTACAAGAACGTCTCATGTGGATCACATGACTGGCAATTGTTGGGGTGATATTCTCCACCACTGTCTTGATGAAAAGAATGAGGCATGCTTTGAGAAGACTGTGAGACTGAATCACATTGTCAATTCCTATGTATGCCTATGTCTTACAAGTCTTATTTTGTAGGCCATCGCTCAAAGGAACTATTCTAGCCATAATAAAGTACGAGTACTAAGTCGTACAGGATCCCGCAATATAATTGGGCACCTCTACCAATTGGTAAGAACATGTTGTTTTATACTAATATATTTTAAATAAGTATGTAATTGATGTTGTGGAATCTATATGCATCTTATCTTTTCATCCTCCATTTCAACCATGTGATGCAATTTATTTTCGCTCGTCTAAATGCAGACAAAGTCTAATAGTGATCCAAAAAAAATAGTTGACTTTGCTGGAGAAATTCGAGGGATGTCAGATGAATAGATACAGAGTCATTGTAAATAAAGTTGTTGTAAGTATTCTCTATATTTTGTGATTTTGCACTTGCCGTGATTTGTACATATACGTTTGATATGCAAGCTCTTTAGACCGCTTCTCAATTTTGTTTTCATTTACCTTCATAATTTGAAACTAAAGTCAGTTTCAGTTTTGAATTGTACAAATAGTTGTCATATCATGCACCTCATAGTGTGTACACAGGAAGCCACATTTTAGTCCTGTTAGTAAATGACATAAAAAGATACACGATAAAATGATCTTTTTACTGAAGTGTATAAAATGTGTTATTAGCATTACCAATTATAGCAGTTCATGCACATGTTAAAACTGTCTGCATGTTTCTCTGTAGTAACTTCACTTCTCTTACACATGTCTATCAACTGAAAACTTTCCAGGCCAAATTAGAAGAAGAGCTGGCAGATCCTAGGAAAGACTATTCAGTAAAAAATCCAAAAGAATGTGTGGATTTATTTTCTAAGGTACTATAACGTGGTGTTGTAGCCAAGAACATGTTGCTATTTAGAGCTGGGTTCGAAGCAAGCTCATCGAAGTCCGAGTTCAAGTTCAAGTCCAACTCCAAGGTCATTTCTTTGCATATCCAAGTTCTAGAGGAACAAGTCAAAGCTCAACAATCTTTACCATCTTCCCTAAGTATATATAATGACTGTTTGATCACAAAATTAGAAGAAAATTCAATTCAGCTGGAGCACTCCATAGAAAATAAGGATAAATTCATGAAGATGCTTAGTATTTTTGGTTGAAAACCAATAGCTCAGGTCAGTCCCTTTGTCATGAAATGGAACCTGATGTTGAAAGTATTTTGTTGGTGCACTAGTTTGCACTTGTTATGAGCTTGGGTCGTTTCCTTGTTGCGACATGTCTATAATTTGTATGATACCTTATAATGTACTACCTCTGTTTTAAAATAAAATCCTTTTTAGAAAAGCAATTTTTTCTAGGATACACACTGGAAGGTGTACCAAACATATAGAAGAAAGTCCTAGACGGCCAAAACACCGCCAAGAATGCTACAACTCGACACCACACGATACACAGCTCAATTGTCCGACACAACACCACGAAAGGCACACCGATACAAACACCACACCACACGACAAACAACGCACCCCATGACGACTAGACATCAGGCTCTCTCCTTGAAACGACTCTGACCAAGAATGAATGGAGACGAAACACCAAGCTCCCAGGCCGCATCACGATCGAAGGAGGAGCTTCAGAAGACAAGCGCCTCTAGGACGGCACAACCAACGCATCGCCCTCCCATGTGCGCTAGGTGGCGAGCGAGCGGCGGGACCGGACCGCCCAAGAGGAAGTCAACCTGTTGGGGGCATACCCCCGGGTAGGGTCACGCCGGGGTATAAAGGCCGAGTTAGCCGAGGTATGGCAAGGTCAAAGCGAAAGCTGGCCGGGTCACCTCAAGGCAGGCCGACTTACGAAGTAACCCGAACCGGAGGATGTCCACCTCACTATGTCCCAGCCGACGTATATCATACGTCGGCAAGATCTTTATAATTCATCTACAGGTACCCACGGACCCGGGTTAACTAGTCCTGGTCCGGGTTATACCAGGCTTGCAAGAGAAGGAAGGTATCTTGCTAGTCAAAAGGTGACCTCTGTGCGCAAGAGCATGAGCGAAGCGAATAGAGGGAGGGACCAGCGGGGCGTGGCCGACAAAGGTGACGCTGCCAATGTCGGCTGAGGCTGGCGCCGCAGAGGGTTACGTACCCTCTCCATTGCTTACCAAGGGAAAAGAGACCCGGTCGGTTTACTATTTTGGGAGAGGTATATTCCAAGGAATATGCTTCCACGTATGCCCTAGTTGGCAACCTAGCCTCCCCTTTATAAGGAGCGCTAGGGCCTCTGTAGAAAGGGCTGGCTGAAAGAAGGGTAGTTGGTTCCTAGAGGGAGAACTGTGGTGAGAGTAAGAGAACTCCTTCTTCCTCCTCTCCCCAATACAGCTCAAGGAGCATCTGTAAACCTTGTGAACTTGGAGAATACAAAGCATCTGTGTGTGGAATCACCACACTATCCCTCCCTGGATTCCTCTAGTGCATATTGGCCCCACCTTTAGCCTATCCATGGCATCTGCCGTGATACCACCATGACAGTTGGCACCCACTGTGGGGCTGCCGGCGCTAGCGGGAGTGAAGATCCGGACGGGAAACATCATCAGAAATGGCGAGCGCATTGTCTCTGGGCTCGTTCAGCGCTTTGGAGCGCTGGACTATGTCAGCGACAATGATGGCTGCTTCGGCAAGCGACCTCTTCCGTGCAATGGCCTCTTTGTCAAGCTTGGCGCTCGCAAGATCTACATCAGCGTCGATGTGTCATGCATTCACCCCGCGGCACGTTGTTGAAGGAGGCGAGCCGCCCCTTAGCGCGGCTTACAGTGCGCGTAACACTCGCTCTCCTAACCGCGCTGAGGTGATGATGACAGCGCCTGACGCTGGCGCGAGAAAGGACCCAGCACCAGATCCGGAGGTAACGCCCAAGGCACCGATGAAAAGTAGAGGTCCTCCACTAGTAAGGCCAGAAAATGTGCTGCAGCAGGCAAAGATAGCTTGGCAAGCCCCATAGCACCAGTGGTAGATCTGACTTAGGCACAGGCAGAGTTAGAAGAAACTAGGCAGAAAATACTAGAGGGTGCGAAAAAGATAGCTGCGGCTCAGCAGTCGTTGAATATGACACTGCGCGAGTACGCAAGAGCAAATAAAGTAGATGCTGTAAAAGTAAAAGGGAGAAACCTCATCAGTGAAATGAACAAAGAGGGTGACACAAGAGTTAAGGAATCAGAGAACATTTTGTCCATGGGGCTGCCGAAGTACAGCACCCCGGCAAAGAACCTCAGAGCAGCAGATGCAGCTGCATCCGAGTTAGAAGGTTTGACGGGTGAAGCCCAGCAAAGACAGCAGGAGAGGGTCAACGAGTTAGTTTGGATCACTAACAAACAGAATGAAGAGTTGCTCAGGGCTAACCCGGCAAGGGTTGGAGCCTCCAAGGTCGTATATTCGGCAGTAGGTATAACGGAGAAATCCGCTGGAGCTGCATCATCTCCTCATGATGGCCCTAGAAGAGAGGAAGTGGTAACCTCGGCAAGGAGAAACAAACAGATAGTCTCGTATGACCCGGCAAGGGCAGGGAAAGGAATGACAGTGCAAGGAAATGAGGATCGACAAAGTGTCAGCCGAGGTGAAGCTGGCCGAGGTAACCGCGACCAAGGCAATGCCGGTCAGGGAAATGTTGTAAACGGCAATGCCAAACAGCGTAACTCGGCGGGTGCAGCGCAAAACCTACGCCCGCAACAGCAACAGCGGAACGCAACTTGGCAAGAGCAAAGTGCCGGCCAGGGTATGCGATAGAATTGTGCTCAACAAGAGCAAGACAGATATAACGACGGTGATTCAAAAATGGTGAATGCAGGATACGATAGGCTGGATTATCATATGATAGGATCAAGGTTGGGCAGCAGGAACTTGATGCCTGATGACGCCAGATTAAAGCTGGATCGGCTTTACAGGTCGGAGAAAATTGAGGGGCAAGGTCCTCCGGGTCCCGCATGCTTTGGGCCCCGGATCATGAAGGA
This sequence comes from Avena eriantha, assembly GCA_910589775.1. Classification (NCBI taxonomy): domain Eukaryota; kingdom Viridiplantae; phylum Streptophyta; class Magnoliopsida; order Poales; family Poaceae; genus Avena; species Avena eriantha. The sequence goes on from OU342745.1 coordinate 87,813,155, forward strand.
GCCTCCGGTACCTAACTTCCAGTTACCCAGGGGCATGAAAACATATGACGTCAGCACCAAGCCGGAGGATTGGTTAATCAACTACGCAACGGCGGTAAAGATTGCGACTGGCAATCTGAGATGGGCAGTGAGATACGTACCTCAGATGCTGGAAGGGCCAACAAGGGTATGGTTAAATAATTTACCACCCGGTAGTATCACCAGTTGGATCGATTTCGAGGAAATGTTCGTCAGTAACTTCTCGAGCACGTATCAGAGGCCGAATAGGCCACAAACCTTAGCAATGTGTAAGCAGAGGCCAAATGAAACAGACTGGGAGTTCCTAACTCGCTGGTGCAACGTGAGAAATTCATGTGAAGGCGTGATTGAGTCTCAGGCTATAGCTTGGTTTGCACAAGGGTGTAGATATGCAAGCATGCTGTGGCAAAGGTTGCAAAGGGATATGCCAACTACACTGGCAGAGACAATCCAGATTGCTGATTCATATGCTTTGGGTGATCCGACTCAGCCTCGGCTTATGTCAAACGAGTGGACTGAGGAGTACTACTAGCGAGACGGAGCTGGATCATCCCGGCGAAATGATTACCAGGGTAAGAGAAGGGATGATAGACCAGATTACAGGTACAGTTCACAACAAGTTGCTGCTGTAAATCAAGATCAACGTGGAACAGGGAGTAATCAGCGTCAGAAAGCTAGAGGGCAACAATGGACTCCAAGAAATGATGGCAAAAAAACTTGGACGCCCGAACAAAAGACACAGTGGCAAGAAAAGAAAGACCGGCCAAGGTATACGTATGAGGCAATGCTGGATCAGCCGTGCAAATTTCACACGCCAAATTCGAGTAACCCGGCGGGTCATACGACCCGGCAATGTGAGTGGATGAGGAAGATAGAACAAAGTGGTTCGGAGAATGCTTAGGCACCTCGGAACGATCAACCTCGGCAGGAGTTACCACGGCAGCAATTGCTCTCCGAGGCAAATACGCAACAGTTAATGTAGCCACCACCTCCGCCGAGGTATGAGAACCATGAGAGAAAGGATGCAGTGCATCAGGTGGAAAATCAGCATCAGCCAGATCAAAGATATCCCGGCAATGAGGGGAGAAATGAATATAGGGAGCATCACCAGAGTTACTATGTGTTACCACGGAGGAAATAGATAGAAAAAGCTTGTAGCGCCGACATATGGAAGTGAATGCGGTTATGCCGGCAGTGACGAGGTATATGCCTTGGTCAGATTAGGAAATTACCAGGAGTATCAAAGATCATCCCAAGCTCATGCCATGTCCTGGTTCATATGCGCTAGTCCTGGACCCAACATTCATCGGGCCAAACATCAATGTGAGGTTCTCCAAGGTGCTGATCGACAATGGCAGCAGCATCAATATCATGTACGTGGATACAATACACAAATTGGGTATCTCGGAGAACATGCTCCAAGCTACAAGGACAACTTTCCATGGCATTGTGCCTGGTATCTCCTGTGAACCCATTGGCAAAGTCCGGGTTGATGTGTTATTCGGCACAAGAGATAACTGCGGAACTGAGAATTTGGAGTTTGAGGTTGTGAACTTAGAAAGCGCATATCACGCGTTACTCGGCAGGCCGGCCATAAACAAATTCTTGGCCAGTAGTCACATCAGTTACTTGAAGAAGAATCTGCCTGGGCCAAATGGAGTAATTACCATAGCTGGGGATTTCCGACGTTCCATTGAGTGTGTGTCAGCCGGTTGTAACCTAGCCGAGTCACTCGTGATTGCACAAGAGAAAAGAAAGATCCAGGAAGTAGCATCATTGGCTCAGTCCGCGTAGCAGTATATGCCGGCGCTGAGTAACCCGCATGGAAGTGTCTCGTTTCAAGCAACAAAGGATACAAAGAAAGTGCCTGTTGATGATCTGTTCCCATAGCGCATCATAACAATTGGTGCCGGGTTAACTGAGAAATAGGAAAGCGAGCTTGTCAATTTCCTTCGTGAGAATCGGGATATCTTTGCTTGGTCCACACAGGAGTTGCAAGGTGTTCTGAGGGAATTGGACGAGCACTCTTTGAATGTGAGACCAGGAGAAAAGCCGGTGAAGCAACCTCTCCGCCGCTTCGCCGACGATAGGAGAAAAGTCATTGGATATCAGATAGCTCGGCTCCTCGCAGCTGGGTTCATCATGGAAGTGCTTTACCCGGATTGGCTATCTAATCTGGTGCTTGTGGAAAAGAAGAAAGATGATTCGAATGTAGAAGTGGTTTGGTGTGTGTGCATCGAATACACGAACCTGAATAAGGCATGCCCAAAAGATCCATTCCCACTTCCAAGGATAGATCAGGTCATAGATTCTACTGCTGGGTGTGAACTGTTGTCATTCATAGATGCGTATTCTTGTTTCCACCAGATACCTCTGAACCCGAATGATCAAATAAAGACGGCATTTATTACCCCGTACGGGGCTTATTGCTATCGCACCATGCCTTTCGGTTTACGTAATGTAGGGGGGAACGTACCAAAGATGTATGCAAAAATGTTTACATGACCAAATTGGACAAAATGTGCAAGTATATGTGGATGATGTGGTTATAAAAACCAAGGAAAGCAAAACGCTCCTTGATGATATCAGACAAATGTTCGCGAACCTAAGGAGGTTCCGAATGAAGCTTAACCCGAATAAATGTACCTTCGGTGTCCCGGCTAGAAAATTACTCGGATTTCTTGTCTCCAGCCGAGGTATCAACGCTAACCCAACTAAAATCCGGGCCATAGAGCGAATGGAATTGCCGAAGTGTCTTAACGATGTCCAGAAGTTCACTGGTTGCCTGGCATCCTTAAGTCGGTTTGTATGTCGGTTGGGGGAAAAGGCATTGCCTCTCTACCAGCTAATGAAAAATTCGGACAAGTTCATATGGACGCCGCAGGCCAATGAAGCCTTCATCGAATTAAAGAAAATGCTAGCTAATGCACCGGTGTTAGCCTCTCCACTATCGAAAGAGCCAATGTTGCTCTACACATCCGCAACCAACCGAGTTGTAAGTGCAATGATTGTGGTAGAGCGTGACGAGGAGGGTAAGTCAGTGCAAAGGCCAGTCTATTATCTGAGCGAGGTATTATCAGCTTCAAAGCCAAACTATCCTCACTATCAGAAGATGGCATACGGTGTGTATATGGCGGCTAAGAAGCTAAAGCATTATTTTGAAGAGCACCCCATCAAAGTGGTATGTGAAGCCCCCATATATGAAATAATGAGCAACAAGGATGCAAGTGGCCCGATTGCAAAATGGGTAATTGAGCTAGCCCCTTATGCTCCACAATACGACAGGGGAGATGCGATCAAGTCTCAGGCTGTGGCCGAATTTTTCGTGGAATGGGCTGAGATGCAATATGAGCCACCATTGCCAGATCCGAACTACTGGAGAATGCATTTTGACGAATCAAAAACGAAAACCGGATTAGGCGCCGGAGTTGTGCTTACCTCACCCAAGAAAGACCAGCTGAAGTATGTGCTACAAATCCATTTTGCAGCATCAAACAATGTTGCGTAGTATGAAGCGCTTGTGCATGGGCTCAAAGTAGCGAAAGAAATTGGAATACGTCAGATCCAGTGCTTTGGTGACTCGGATCTGGTGGTTCAGCAAGTCTCGGGGCAATGGGATGCGTTGGATGTAAACATGGCATTGTATAGATTTCATGTGCAAAAGATATCGGGATACTTCGAGGGATGCGAGTTTCACCATGTACCTCGGCTGGAAAATGAGGCTGCCAACGTACTGTCAAAACTCGGATCAACCTGACAAGCGATCCCGCCAGGTGTAGCACTAGAGCACCTCAGAAAACCATCTACCAGGCCATCCCCAGAGTCCGAGTCAATCTATATCCCGGCAAATCTGGAGTCGGAAGCTATGCCCATGGACATTGATGTGGGAAGTAGTTCACGAAACCCGGGGACTGCTTCGGCAAACCCAGGGACTGCTTCGCAGAACCCGGGGACTGCGCAGCGTGATCCGGCTGAGGTTATGTCGGTGGATCAAATGGAAGTTGATGAGGAAGTGTTTCTGGTGCGAGCTATACCAGCTTGGGCACTGGCCATATTCCAATTCCTGAAGGATGGAACTTTGCCCAATGAAGAAGTGCTTTTAAGGCAAATTCAGAGGAGGGAAAAGGCATACACGATTATCAATGCCGAGCTATACAAGAGAAGTGTCACGAATGTCCTCCAACGATGTGTTGACCCGGAAGAAGGGCTTGACATCCTCCGAGATATACATCAAGGGGAATGTGGGCATCACGCCTCATCTAGAGCCTTAGTAGCAAAAGCTTTCTGACATGGGTTTTACTGGCCAAGTGCCTTAGAGCAAGCAGATGTCTAGTAAGAAAATGCAACGGTTGTCAGAGGTACGCTACCAATACACACATGCCAATGTCAGAGCTCAAGACCATACCAATTACCTGGCCATTTGCTGTATGGTGTTTGGATATGGTTGGACCATTTAAGCCGGCAAGAGGAAATATGACCCATATCTTGGTTATGCTTGACAAGTTTACAAGATGGATTGAAGTAAAGCCGATAAGAAAATGTGATGGAGATACAGCCGTGACATTCCTCAAAGATATCATCCTGAGATATGGCTATCCTCACAGTATCATAACAGATAACGGCACCAATTTCGCTGAAGGAGCATTTGCGCGATTCTGCCAGGATAAATAGATCCGGCTGGACGTTGCTTCAGTAGCCCACCCCGCATCAAACGGACAAGTGGAAAGATCCAACAGATTAGTATTATCCGGGATAAAACCCCGGCTCATTGAGCCGCTGCAAAGATCGGCGGGGTGTTGGATAGAAGAACTACCAGCGGTACTATGGAGTTTAAGAACAACTCTGAATCGATCAATAGGCTATACGCCATTTTTTCTGGTATATGGGGCAGAAGCTGTATTACCAGCCGACATAGAGCATGATTCGCCTAGGGTCACCCAATACACAGAAGCCGAAGTGCGAGAAGCCCGACAAAATGATGTTGATCCGCTGGAAGAAGCGAGAGAACTGGCATTGTCTAGATCCACCATATATCAGCAAAATCTCCAACACTATGATAGCCAGAAGTAAACCCCCAAGTCTTTCGGGAAGGTGATCTGGTACTCTGGTTGGTGCAACATACTGATGGCATGCATAAGTTATCCCTCCATTGGAAGGGCCATTCACTGTAAGCAAAGTATTGCGCAATGACTCTTATTATCTCATTGATGCACAACCGCAGGAGAAGAACAAGGCGGATAGGTCTGGCGAGGAATCTAAGCGTCCATGGAATGTAGCCCTACTTCGTCCATTCTACACTTAACAAAGAAGTGTGTGTATCTGAGTTTCTCATATGTCGGTATGTATGTCGGCAATGAGTTTATCAATGAAATCTTGGCACCTCGAGCAGTAACTCAGGGACTGCCTTAGTAATATTTGTTGTCCTTTATGTTTGTTATTCATTTTATGTCGGCTAGCTTAAGTTGCTTCTACCTAAGCCGGATTAGTAGTGTGTGAGCACCAAAAACTCAACTCTTCGACTTGCTGATGTCCAACAAGAATTGGCTTCATGGCAAGCAATAGAACAAGTTTGGAAATGCGCAGCACACGAAAAACGACTAAGGAAAGAAACGTAATCAAGCCGACGCTTATTGTTCGAACTAACCCCATGTTTATTTTACCTTTACTATGCTAGATTATTTTGAGCTAATCCTAAAGTTTCCAAGTATTGTTAAGTCAATTTTTGAAACTCGGTCACGTAAGTCACAAAACCGAATCAAGGTAGACGCGAGCCGAGCCATGAAATTGAAGGAACAAGAAAATGAAACTCGGGGACTACACCCAAGTTAATCCGGTGTGAACAACTTAGTAGCAAAACAAAATCAGTATGCTTAATACATCTACACCCGGCATACCGGGGATCTGATAAATTTCAAAGTGTTTTTCATGCTCAAGGAGCAGCAGTAGGGGGGAGGTAACTCGGCGCTAGCGGGCAGAACTCCGGTTTCAGTCTCGTCAACATCTTTGTTATCTTCAAGATCCGAGGCTTCGTCCTCTTCCTCCTCACCCGAATTATCTTCAACATATTCATCGCCAACGGTGTCGAGGAAGCTTGGTCCTTCGTTCCGTTGATGGACAGGGGCGAACTGGATAAGATTGTGGGCACAAGCCTTGCGCCGAGCAACCCAATTCGGATCAGTCGACCACTTGGACCCGGTGCGCAAGCGCTCGAGGAGCTTCAAATCCAATTTCTCATACCAAGTGAGCACGAAGTGGAGGACGGTGTCAGCTCCAGCACGAGCAGCAGATTCCCTCCAGAGGTTGAGCTGGGTCTCACAATCCATCAGCTTATTGATCAAAGCAGTTAATCCATCCGGAGCATCCTCATCAGGCCAAAGGGCACGGCTGATCCGGACGGATGCGCCCAGGAGACCCGAACCATAGTTCTTCACAATTTCAATCCGGGCGGATAGGTTGATAGCAGATCCTCCATGTCAAAAGGAATGGGTTCAGAGCCAGGATTAGTCGGGGTACCCCTCTGCTGGCGGAACTTGGCAACGGCAAAAGCCGAAATGGCATCGCCCTCTGGGAATTTGCTTGAAAACAAAACAAATGAAGTGAGTAAAAGAGTTTGACCCGGAGAGATACATGTCAGCTGAAGGAAAAGAACCTACCGGAAATATGACTATGGATCTGGGTCATCTCTTTGGTGCAATCAGCACGCCTCTTCCGGAGCTGCTCAAGTTCAACATTAGCTGAGTCAAGCTTGACGTCGGCCTCCTTCAGCAATTCCTGATCCTTTGCAAGTTGGAGGTTAAGACGTTCTCGCTCCTTGGTGAAGTCTTGGCCAGCCTTGTCCATCTCTATTTGGTGGAGCTCTTTGAGTTTTTTCCTCTCAGCCTTGAGCTTGGCAATTTCATCATCTTTGGCTCGGAGTTTGGCAAGCTCATCATCCTTCTTCTTAAGCTCGTCCTGGTGTTGCCCTGCTTGTTCGAGAAAATGCAGCATCATATCAGGCATGGGCACACTATCTTCAAGGGATGCTGCAACGGTTTGTTGACCCGGCAGAGCCGAGGTATGAATAACTGCCGAGCCCAGGAGAAAGGAGAGAGAGCATGGAAATTGAGTAACCAAAGCGAATTACCTTGTATCTCGACCAAGTTCTTCCTCATGACTGTATTTTCGGCCTCCACTCCAGCTGTGCAAACCGAAAGACAGATTAGTTCAGCTGGAAAAGACAAAGAAAGATGGGGGGAAAAGTCGAAGAGAAAACTTACGCTTTTTCTCACATTTAGCAAGAAGAGCAGCATGTTTCGAGCGCAACACCTTGTGGGAATCCAAGAGGTGCTGAAATTTGGCACTCCGACGGTTGGTTTAACCTAAAAAAAGCAAGGTTAGCTAGGTGTGTGCATATTCGAAGTGTATAAAATCCAGGCCAAGTGGAACTTAACCCAGCTCTAGGTGTGTGCATATTCGAAGTGGACAAAATCTGGGCCAAGAGGAACTTAACCTGGCTCTAGGTGTGTGCATATTCGAAGTGTACAAAATCTAGGCCAAGTGGAACTTAACCCGGCTCTAGGTTTGTGCATATTCGAAGTGTACAAAATCCGAGCGAAGTGGAACTTAACCCGGCTCTAGGTGTGTGCATATTCAAAATGTACAAAATCTGGGCCAAGTGGAACTTAACCCGGCTCTAGGTGTGTGCATATTCGAAGTGTACAAAACCCGGGCCAAGTGGAACTAAATCCGGCTCAGGTGTGTGCATATTCGAAGTGTACAAGATACGGGCCAAGTGGAACTTAACCCGGCTCTAGGTGTGTGCATATTCAAAGTGTACAAGATCTGGGCCTAGTGGAACTTAACCTGGTTCTAGGTGTGTGCATATTCGAAGTGTACAAGATCCGGGCAAAGTGGAACTTAACCCGGCTTTAGGTGTGTGCATATTCTAAAACTACTAAGGAGCTACGCTAGTTCACTAAGGAGCATCCGGCCGAGTAACAAGTTACTCCCCCAGAGGCTCAGGGACTAATGGATATGTCTCTAAGCACTTGTGCATATTAAGTAAAAGACAAAGTAGCGTACCTCCATCATCCGGCCAACAATGTTGATAGCCTTGGCTGCTGTATTCATTTGTGCGCTGGATTCGGCGGGCCCAAACTTCTCTAGGACATCGTCGTTGGGATTGACGAACTCCGCTCTATTCCAGTTATTGACATATTCGATCAGAGCCGGAGGATAGCCCTCTCCACTAAGCATGTGAGGCGCAACCAAGCCTTTGGCGTGGGCCTCCTTCCTTGCAACTTGGGCGGCAGCAGGGCTGGTATGCAGTGCAAGTTGCTTGCTGCTAGCTAACCTGGAGAAGGCATCTTTCTTCGGCAGCATGGACGCGAGCGTGCGCTGTCCAGCCTCGATGGATGTTGCCTTGGTGGCACTAGAACCTTTCTTAGCCTTGGGTTGCTATTGGGAGGCAGAAGCTTGAGCTGTAGATTTGGACTTGGGTGCGACCTTGGTGCTAGCGGGGTCTTCTCGCCGGGTCTTGGAAGACTCGGACGAGCCAGAGGGAGTTGGTGCTGGTACTGGCGCTTGTGTTGCTGCTGGTGGTGGTGGTGGTGTTGGTTCTGATGCTTGTACTGTTGCGGGTGTTAACGGTGGTGCTGCTAGTACCTCGGAGGTGATGGGTTGTGGCTGAGCCGATGAGGAGCTGGGAACATCCGACTTGAGCTTGTCCTCGGCCGCACCACTTCCCCCCACACCGAAGTTTCCCTCCTCTGAGCTAGGTGCACTACGATCCGGTGTAGCCACCGAGCCTTCCTGAATCGGGCTCAATGGGCGCGTGTCATCGTAGCGAGGGGGAGATGGGGTACGCCGGAGGGGCGAGACGATGCTGGAGCCGCTCTGGGGAACTTCCATGACAACCCTATCAAATTAAACAACGAATAACGAGTTATGTAACAAAAAGAGCGGTGTGAAGACGAAGAAACTTGAAGCGGAAAATGGTACAAGGAAAAAGAAACTCACTCATCGGAGGTCAGAGGCTCCTCGGGCTTCCGAGCCCTCCGGACTATGGCCTTGGTCGGAGGTTTGCTGGCAACCTTGTTAGCGGATTTTCTTCCACCTTTTGGTTGTCTTGGGAGGCCCGGAAGAAGTAGCTGAGGTGGCAGCCCTCTTCTTAGAGCGATAGGGGCCGGCTCACTCGAAGCGAGAGGGGGATCATCATGGATCTGCCCAGCCGGGTTAGCTGAAGCCGGAAACGTGTAAGAAATGGGTACAACGTCAAATACCTCCACCACCTCAATGTCGGAATCATCTTCATCATCAAGCCAATTCCTTAAGGAAGAGAAGTTACTAGAGGGGCGCTTGGTTGCGTCCCGGGTAGGCATGAACATTTCCATGTCTGGCTCCTCCTCGTCAGAGACAAGTCGATCCTTCCCCCATTTGAGGGAAGGCTCGGTGCCATCTTCAAGGGTCTGCTGAAGAAACAACTAAAAGGAAAATGCAAAGGGATCAAATAAGCGACATGCTCCGACATAGAATGTAACTCGGAGAAGAACTGGGTAATGAGATTTACCGCAGGAGGAGGCTTGTCCCGACAGTAGTGCACTAACCCCCACTCCCAATCAGCGGAGAGGTCCTTGTCGGTCATGAAGAGGGCCTTGACCCAGCGGAATATTTCGGTATTGTTCAATTCGAAGGAGGAGGTCCGGTTGGGGTCAAGTCGCCAGCTCATGTGGCAAAGTTTGTGCATGCACTTCTATAAGGGGAAATCCGGCTGTGGACGAATGTGATCATCACATCCTCGTTGCGCAGCCCCAGATCCTTCAGCTCCTGGAACTGCTTGTTAACCTGATTCACCAGGGCAGTTGGTTTCTTGGGAACCCGGTCCCACACAGCCGGATTAGGAGGACCCAGCGCAAAGGGGCGCAGCCGGATCAGATCCTCATTCGTGCCATTCCTCACGTACAAAAAGGTCCGGGCCCAGCCCTTGCACGAGTCAAGCCCCGTGACTCGGGGGAAGACGGATTGCTTCCAGGGAGAGATGGAGCCGGCACAAAATTGGGTCAGGTGCTTGTCCTCCAGGGCATGCTCCTTATCCGGAACAACGTTCCTCCGCAAACCGAAGAACCGGATCCAGAGCTCTTTGGTTGGCCACAATACGAGGTACCCTTCTACGGCGGATGCGAAAGAGGAGAGGGATGTAATGGCATTCGCCAGAAGATGGTGAGGTTGGAGTTCGTAGATGTTGACAAAATCATGGAAGAAGTCACTCACTGGCAGGCCAAAGCCGCGCTGGAAATGATACAAGAAGACGACGAACTCATACGAATTGGGTGAGGGGTCGAGCTCCTCGGAGGCGAGGTGGGAAATCACGCCTTCTGGGATGCGACATGTGCGGTAGAGCCAGTCTAGATCGTCCTAGCACACCCAAGACCCGGCCCAGGCACCACGCTCCAGGGTTCCGCCCTCCTCCTCCATCTCTTCTTTGATGACGGCGAGCTCCTACTTGGTCATCTCTAGGTCACTGTCCTCACCGGCCCGATCGGAGGTGGGAGGCAGAGGCTTGGATTGGCACGGACCCGTGGCTATGAAGAAGCACGGTGCGGCAGCAGCGCTGTGGAGCAGAAGCAGCAGCTGCTATTGCGAGGAGGAAGAAGCACAAAGGCTAAGGGGCACGAGAAGGGGAAAACACCCAAGCACCGCGCCCCCTCCCCTATTTAACCACGCCTAGCAGTGGGTAGTGGGATCATGTTGTGCCCTGAGGACACACGGTGTGGCCGTGTATCTTCCGGGTCAGCCAATTAGAGGCAAGCCATAGGAAATAGGGGATCCCATGACACGACGTGATGATGCGGTTAACGAGGAGGCAGCAGCGACGTGACGTGTCCAACAGTAACCCCTGACAATAAATATAGTAACGGGCGCAGGCCCTTAAAATAAGGCAAGGTGATGATTACCCTCCACGTAGGATGTGGGGAAGTGTATGAGAGAAGGAAGAATAACACAAAAAACCGAAGGGTGATCCGGCCAACAAGTGAAAACTCGGAATGTGCCAAGGGAAAGATAGCCCACGAGATCTGAGCCACAGAGTAACTCGGAAAAGGGAGCAAAAAGATTGAACCTGCCATGGCCTTAGCAACTGAAGTTTCTAAGACCGCACCAGCTTCAGGGACTAATGTTGGGGGGATACCCCCGGGTAGGGTCACGCCGGGGTATAAAGGCCGAGTTAGCCGAGGTATGGCAAGGTCAAAGCGAAAGCTGGCCGGGTCACCTCAAGGCAGGCCGACTTACGGAGTAACCCGGACCGGAGGATGTCCACCTGACTATGTCCCGGCTGACGTATATCATACGTCAGCAAGATCTTTATAATTCATCTGCAGGTACCCACGGACCCGGGTTAACTAGGCCTGATCCGGGTTATACCAGACTTGCAAGAGAAGGAAGGTATCTTGCTAGTCAAAAGATGACCTCTGTGCGCAGGAGCATGAGCGAAGCGAACAGAGGGAGGGACCAGCGGGGCGTGGTCGACAAAGGTGACGCTGCCAATGTCGGCTGACGTTGGCACCGCAGAGGGTTACGTACCCTCTCCATTGCTTACGAAGGGAAAAGAGACCCGGTCGGTTTACTATTTTGGGAGAGGTATATTCCAAGGAATATGCTTCCACGTATGCCCTAGTTGGCAACCTAGCCTCCCCTTTATAAGGAGCGCTAGGGCCTCTGTAGAAAGGGCTGGCTGAAAGAAGGGTAGTTGGTTCCTAGAGGGAGAACTGTGGTGAGAGTAAGAGAACTCTTTCTTCCTCCTCTCCCCAATACAGCTCAAGGAGCATCTGTAAACCTTGTGAACTTGGAGAATACAAAGCATCTGTGTGTGGAATCACCACACTATCCCTCCCTGGATTCCTCTAGTGCATATTGGTCCCACCTTTAGCCTATCCATGGCATATGCCATGACACCACCACGACACAACCGAAGAGCGTCGCGAACGATGTACATTGCACCCTGAAGTCCCATGCTCATAGCCGCCACCAACATGGACTCCGCCCTGCCGATCCGTGGACTCTCGAGCGAGCTAGACAACGGCTCCAAGAAGGGGACGACACCACGGTGTCGCGGCTGTCAGATTCAGTTCACTGAATCAAGGGTTTCCCCTGCTTCTCGGAGTGGAGCAGCACGGGCAGTGCCATAACGACGCCCCCAAGGAGGAAACGGCGCCCGTAGGCGTTGCTGTCATCAGCATCAAGCAGGGCTTTCGCCTCGGCACATCCGTCTGCCCCAAAGTCCGCCGGAAGGGGTAGTCAAGAGCCACCCTTGGTTGCACCACAGTAGAGAGAAGAGCCGAAACCAATGTTGGCAAAGGAGATGCGCCGAGCCGCCAAGCCGCGTCACCGGTGCCAGGCGACCGCCACATCGACAGGGACACCGCCACATTGACAGGGACGCCGCCAAGCAGGCCCACAGGGTGCCATCGTCACCACCCCGATAGGAGGGCCAAGCCCCTACCACTGCCACACCAAAATCGCCCTAGCGACAAGGAGTCACGCCTTCTCGCTCCGCCACCACACCCCGAGGAAACGGCCCGTCCCGGCCTGGAGGGGCCTAGATCGGGCCCGGGCACCAAGATCTATAGGGGAGAACTCAGGCTCCTGCCGTGGTACAGTATCCCTGAGCCCCACCACCTATTGCCGCCTCTAGCAGCGCGAGGCCACCCCGACGCCGCACGACAGCTGCCGCCATGCTGAGCTTCACTGCCCATGCCTATGTACACCGTGCGCCGAGGCACCATCCCGCTCAGGTCCCCTCGCCTCTGGGGAATGGAAGGCCGCCGCCGCCGGCACCGCGCGAGCTTTTCCCGGCGGCTTCCGTCGACAACGACGGAGGGGGAGGGGGTGGAGGGGAAGGGGGTATAGGGGAAGGGGGGAGCTAGGGTATCGGCGCCTCTTAGATTGCTAAAAATCCTTATATAAATTATGGAGCGGAGGTAGTATTGGTGAACATAATGCACCAATATGGAAGTCGTATGATTCCTGGATTTGTGATACGTGGTTTGCTAGCCTGCTTTATATTGGTGCTTTATATGCTGCAAGGTTGGATTGTTGTGTAATATATGTGTGGATGCGATCAAAATGGTTATGTATGGATGCACCAATATGTACTAGTATGATACAATACCTTATGTTACAAGTGCTGCTATCCTGGATCATTGATCGTAAGGTTCAGATTCTCAAAACAATGCCTTTGTTGCACACCATATTCATACGCGTCATGTGATAAATAAAACTACATTTTTGAATCGAAGATCAATATTTTCTTTCGCATCTAAATGGATTCATGAACATTTGGAGTACGACCCACAAAAAAGACCTTATACAATTTTTCTGTTTTATTACTTGGACTAGTCACATTAATCGTAGTCGAGCGGCAAATCCTCCCGCCACCCCTATAATTTCTTGAATCAGAGATCATGGTATCCAATTTTCTACCTCTCCGTCCAGGAATAAAAGGCTACTTTCAGCAAGGTCCTGGATGATCAGTTGATGTGACCTGACCTTGGATTTGTGAACAGAGGAAGTATGGTCTACGAGCAGTTATTACTTGGACTATCACCAAATTAAAATACTAAATCGAGAGGCAAAAGCTCCCGCCTACACCGAAATATTTGGGCCCCAAATTTAATCTTTCGAATACTTTGAAATTCCGTTTAACCTATCGTACTATTGACCAATGGCGATTGTGAAATTGCTGGGTTTGGTGGTGGGGTTCTCTCGTAATTTTTGTTACTAGGACTATAGCAAAATTCAAAATCTTAATCAAGCATCAACACCTATAGCCCAAACAAAAAATAATTGTAATGGGGGTCAGCATTATTTTTTCTCTGTGAATATGGTTGTTATTGATGATTAGTTGATGTGACCTTTTTTCTATTCCTAAACAGAGGGACTACCATTTTTTCTAATTATTACTTGTATGCTTCCCAAATTCAAAATCTCCACCGAGCAGCAAAATTTACCAATGTTCTATGCAATTATGTAATGGATGATTAGTTGATTTCACTCGCGGCCTTCAATTCCTAACCAGATAGCATACTAGTCTACAACTACCTTTTTCTATTATTACTTGGTCGCTAGCCAAATTCAAAATCGTATTCGAGCGGCAAAATCTCCACCGACTCAGATGCATTTTGCACCCCTCCGTTTCAAATATTTTGAGGCCAAATCTCCCACTGACTAGGGGTAACCTCGGCAATTCCCATGGTGATGGACTTAGAGTTTTGCAGAAAAGAGAACGCTGGGGATTTCATCGGATGTCAGGAAAACAATGAAGTCAAAATCGCCTGAATATTGGGGAAATCGCACTACTACAAGTTGTCTTCTAGATTTCGGTACCCTTGCTTGTGCTTCTCCTGTCCTATATATAATAGGCCGGGTCTCAAAGCTGTATGCGGATAGGTTTTATACACGTGTGATTATAACACCAAAACAATGTCGATTCGTAGTCTCTTTCCTAATACAGTTAATGCCTTTGTCGGTTGCTTCCTTGGGCTGTCATTTGAAACCTTCATGGGTCGTAATCCTTTTACCCAATATGGGGTAGCGAATCATAAGCATCTGAGTAATCATACCTATGTCAGTAGCCCCTGACACTCTACTTGAACCGCGGTTTTAGGTTGAGTCTCAAAGTTTCTTTTTTCCTTCTTTTTATTTTTGTTCCTTGATTTTTTATTTTTGTAGGGATTCTGGTACAACGAGTCTAATGCTTTCAACGTATCGGGAATCCGCTAATTGCTCCTGGGCAAAAACAAGGTTATCCTACATCAAATTCAAGTCCCCAAGATCGAATTCGAAAATTACTACTGGCGTAATTTAGTTCCGGCCGCTGAGGTCTTACCGAATACTGAATCCCAGTTTATAATTTATCGGGTACCCAACGCGTCCGTCGGGATTTTTCATCGTATCGTCAATACGAATATTTTTCTGGCAGAGTGTATTCTTGTACGATTACAAGGCCACACAGAACGAATCCTGGGGTCTTACCTTCATGTTTCTAAACATGGCACTCAGATTGTTTGTCACGTTTGAGCGTGATCCGAGATTTTTGGCTTTTTCGGGGGTTGGCCTGATATCAATATTTTAGATAGTTTTAATGCTTTATACTGGCTCCCGATGGTAGTAATCTTTCTTTGAGGATACCTCTTTGAGGATACATTGATGTAAAATTCAAAGGTATTTTCGATCATAAATGTTTTTGTTTTATACGTAATCAGATTTCTATTGAGTGCATGCCTGTGCTCCCGATGGGAGTAGCCCTGAGGCTATGTTTAGATGCTTGTATCTGGACATAGGCTCATAGTTGTTGTTAGCTTGATGGAAAACATAGATCTTCTAAACAATAACAAGGACTCAAGGTACGAAAAAATTATCTCTTTATACATAAGGCGAAAAATCGATGATACATTATTCTTTTTGGCGGATGGTCTGTTGGCCTGAATATTCTGGCTTAAGAAGCCGAACTGTAACTCTTATCGTATTTGTAAGTAATCTCATGCGTAAAAGCGTCGTAGTTGTGCTACGTTCCATGGATTTTAATAATTTACTCATGTCTTCTTGTCTTGTAGTCGATATGCTCCTCCGGGAATAACTTCTGTGATGATCTATGGTCCTTCCCATGGCGATTCTAACTTCTTGTGGCCATCTTGCTTAAGGCGAAGAACTAGGTCCCCTACTACAAAGGACCTAAGCCACAATCTTCTACTGTGGTAATTGTACAAATGTTGCTGGTACATAGTTTCTCTTTGTAAGGCTTCATCTCGTGCTTCATCAAGTGCATCCACATCATCTTCAAGTGCTTCACTTGACTCCTCTTCGTCATATGCAGCTACTCTTGGGGATTCATGTGACACCTCAACAGGAAGCACGACTTCTGCACTGTGGACCAGGAAGAAAGGTGTCTCTTGTGTCGAATTATTTGGGGTTGTACGTAAACTCCATAAAACAGATGGCAATTCATCAACCCATGCTCCTTTTGCTCTGTCAAGTGGTGCTAGTAGTATTTTCTTGAGTCTAGTTGTAACTAATCCATTTTCTTTTTCAACATGTCCATTTGTTTGCGGGTGAGCTACCGAAGCGTAGCTTACTTTGATACCCATCTCCTTGCAGTATTCCTTGAACTCATTGGAGGTGAAGTTGGTCCCATTGTCCGTGATGATGCTGTTCGGTATGCCAAACCAAAATACTATGGACTTAATAAAATTCACAACCAAAGTTGCATCTTGGGTGGTAATAGGCATTGCTTCGATCCACTTAGTAAATTTGTCGACTAATACCAGCAGAAAGACATGTCCTCCTGGCGATGATTTGTGAAGTTTTCCCACCATATCGAGTCCCCACTGAGCAAAAGGCCAAGCCATAGGTATAGGATTTAACTCGGCGGCGGGTGGTCCAGGCTTTGTTGCGAATCATTGGCATGCTTCACATGTTCTAACAATATATTTTGCATCTTGAACTGCAGTGAGCCAGTAGAATCCTGGCCTGAATGCTTTGGCACCGATTGCTCGGATACTATCATGGTGACCACAAACCCCTTCATTTATATCTTTGAGTATGACTTCTCCTTCATCTGGTGTTACACAACGCTGCAACATGCCTGAAATACTCCTCTTATACAGCTCTCTTTGATTACCTTGAAGGCCTTCGATCTCGGGTGACGACAAGCTTCTATCACATCTTCGGGTAGTTCTCCCTTGGTCATATATGCTATATACGTCTGCATCCAGGTAGGCTCAATTACCATAACCTCTCCAATTTCTTGTTCTTCTTCTTCGATGTCCTCTTCTATACTCCTGGCTTTTGATGGAGCCCCCGAGTCTTTCTGCGGATGTTTCTTTTTCCCTGTTTTTGGTGCTACAATCTCGGAGACTCTTTTTGCTTTGATTGATCGCTCCGTTATTTCTTCCCAAAAAACTCCTGGTGGTATTGGTAAGCACAAGGATCCGATGTTTGCTAGGTTGTCGGCTTCTTCATTGCTTGCTCTCCCTATGTGCGATACTTTGCACCCATCAAATTGAGCTTCCATAACACCATATAGATTGTGGTAAGCAATCATATTTTCGTTGATGGCCTCGCACTAGTTCATTGCTTTCTATGCCACAAGATTGGAATCTCCAAAGATTTTGAGGCGAGTTGCACCGCAAGCTTTGTCCATTCGCATGCCGTGCAAAAAAGCCTCGTATTCAGCTTCGTTATTGTATGCGTTTGCAAAGCTCATTCGAAGTATATAACACATTTTGTTGCCTTGTGGTGATACTAGTACAACTCCTACTCCTTCTGTTCTTTTTGATCCATTGAAGTACATTATCCAGGGGCTAGAAAGGTTTGGTGGACCCGTGATACGTTGCTAATGTATCCATAATTTTTGATGTTCCATGCTTGGTTTTATCTACTTTCTTATGTTTTGTTCCAACTTTGGAGTACTTTCTATACACTTTCTTGGACTAACCTATTAACAAGAGCCACAATGCCAGCTGCCTATTTTTTACTGTTTTTGGTTCCAGGAAAGTTAGAAAATGAATATTCTCGGAATTGTATGGGACAAAAGCCAAAGTCAGTTTTTCACCGAGGGACACAAGGAGCCAGAATATGAGACGGAGAGGGGCCAGGGGGCCGCCACACCACCTGGCCGCGCGACCCAGCCTGGCCCGCGCCAGGGGTGGTCTGGCCGCCTCCGGCACCCCCTCAGCATCCCCTTTCACCTATAAGATGCATCTGATACAGAAACCCTAAGGACCTGATCAAAATTCCACGAAAGAGTCTGTAGCCACCGTCATCTCCATCCCTAGATCAGGAGGGACCTGAAGCTCCTCCCCGCACCCTGCCGGAGGGGAGAATTCACCCTGGAAGCCTTCTTCATCATCATGCAAGCCTCCGGTGTGATGCGTGAGTAGTTCATCTCTAGACTACGGGTCCATGTAGTAGCTAGATGGCTGGTTCTGTGTGGGGCCCCGAGATTAATCCTCCGAGAATCCCTGTTATGCATACAACCACGATCCCATGATCAGTTAGTCGTGGCACATAACAAACAAGTATCATTACAACATCCGAGATATATCAAAATACAAGACTTACATAAACGCCATTATGGCTATGCCATCTTCAGCAGCGGAACATCATCACGCGCAGAGCCCAATCATGCCTCAACCTACAGACAACTGACTGGGAAGATAAAGATGTCATAGCTCGCATAGTCATCCACTTCACTTCTTCTCGATATCTGACCAAGTTAATAGCCAGGGACAATGCCAGTGAGTACTTTGAATGTACTCGCAAGCCACCTTAAGATAATCATAATAGTAGGAGGATATGCATTATGGTTGTGGTGGTAGGAGGGCTTCAAGGGAGGTTCTTTTCCCAATTAGTTTCTCTTGTAGATATAGCATCTACATATCTTTGTTGAAAACTTTTGTAAACATTTTGGAAACCTTTTTGAAAAGTTTTGGGAAAACATCAGGACTAGGTCACCCATTTGTTCCCGTCTTCAGATCGTCCCACGACTAGACTCCTTTCTCCTCCTTCCGAGCATCCCATGGTCAAAACCTTTCTCCTTTGCGACCATCCCATGGTCAAAACATTTCCAAGCCATTTCTTTTCCGGAATCGTTTTTGAAAACAAAACCAGCACCGCTCTACAGAAGTTTTTCCAACCCGTCCTTAACCGCGGACACGGCTATTCGAATAGATTTACACGCTGTAGAGGTTGTACACTTTACCCACACCATACGGGTACACTACCCTGATCTTCACTGATCGTGGGTCGAGTAACCGATCAAGACTCTCCGGATGCCCACTCCAATATAAGTGCCTACCCTATGAGTGTTAATCTCCTCAAAACCGGGACGTCGGGTACCGAGGACCAACCGGAGCGCTTTTTCCACTTCTAGAGTGTGCTCTTTCAATGAGGGGCTCATAGTAACGCGTGGAGGCCAGCCGACCCTTCGTTCGTTCTCCAGGTCGATGTCCCACATGGACCTTTATCGGAGAAGGCCCCCCCTCCAGGGATCCGCGATCCCCTGTAGTTGTTGCGAGGCAGCTTATACCAGAATAGGAAAACATCAAATCCAGCCATGTCCCATACTAGAGTAATGTGGTTGCACGGGGTTAAGTTGTTATAGCTAGACTGCAAAGAACCGGGTGCGTTTTTGTAAACCTTTTTCCTCCATCTTTTCTTCAGCATTTTGTAAAACGAAAACTTTTTCTTTCTCAACATCTCTTGGTAGGTCCCACCTCACCAAGGTTTTATCATAAAACATTTGGTAAAACTTTTTCCGAGGTCTTCCCATCCTCTAGCTTTGCTGCGGCTAAAACGGGGTCTCCAAAGGAGGTATGTGGATATGCACCATCTACTCTACTAGGGACAAGTAGGTGTCGTCAAGGGGGTTGCACTTAGTAGTGCATAAGTGTAATAGTTCGGAGGAGCCAAACCACTACCATATATACATCAACATATAGTAAAACAATGCAGTTTTAATAAACCGTAGATAAAACATGCATAAGTAAAACAGTAGGACAAGGCTTATGAGTGAGAAGGTGGCTTGCCTGATGATCAGCAATATGGAAATATGTCCCTAGAGTTCTTCTTAGAAAACCATAATACCAATAATAATAAGACCTCTTCTTCTCAGCGTCAATACAAGCGCAACTATCGTCGTCACCGAGTATACATGCAACAAGCAAGAGCACAATCAACACAAGGCATACAAGAAAGAATACATACAGCAAGAAATTGAATAATACCTAATTAAGATTCAGATGGTTTTGAGAGGATTGGATTTAGGAGATTGAGATGGCCGTGGAGAAGGGGATGAACATTCCTTAGGATTTATAGTCTAGAAACTACCTAAGAGATGGATTTTGGAACAAAACAATATTCTGTATGATACCATTGGATACAAATGATACCTACAGGTAGAGGTTGATAAAATGAAACCAACAAAAGTGGTTTCACTAAATTATCTCTTTTCTTTAAATAGTTATGATTCTCTTAGTGAAATAACTTCTAGTTTTAGGGAATAAATCACCAGAAAATTTCTGGAGCTCCAAAAATTATTTCCTTTGGTGGGTAGGTAGATATTGATGTACTTGTTCACTGAGACTTGGAATTATGTCAATATAATTACCAGAATGCCCTCAGGAAATTCCCAAAGGCAGTTCTATAGAAAACTTGTCTTTTTCACCAGATTTAATCTACAGCGGATTTTGATATGAGGTAAAGTGCAATAGATAGGTATTGCAAATACCTCCCAGTACCAACTGGAATCACTATTTTTGGAGTTGCCAAACTTCTGGAATGATTTATCTAGTGATAATACCATCTACAGAAGTATTTAATTCACTAAACTTCAACAGGGAATCAATAAATCCTTATCTCCTGGTTTTGGATAGGTATTGGTGTGGAACTTCTATGGGAGTTTGAAATAGGTCAATACCAACTTTGTTTTGACCTAGGGAAATTACTAAAGTCAGAACTAGGGGCTACTTGTTAAAATTGCCACAAGCAAACAACTTTTCACCTTGGGGAAAGACTAATGCCATGAGGTAGGTATATGATATACCTGCCTTAGAAGGTTGGGTTTACCTAATTTGGAGATGTGAAACTTTCTAAGGAGTTTATTTACTAAACAGGATATGTTCTGGTAGACTAATTTCCAGGAAAAGTGAAATTAATATTTGGTAAAACTCTAGTCTCTGAATGTTTAAGAAAAAATTCATTTACCTGGGAAAATTTGTTGCTAGGCAGTTATAGTTGTTTTTCAATTTAAAAAGGAAATAAACTAAACAGTCTACTAAATAGATCTAGAAAAGAAATTAAGAAAAGAAAAGAGGCCAGGGTGGCCGGGCCAGATTCTGCAATAGTAGCGGGCCGTTCAAGGAGAATTCGGCCCACCTGGGCTGGGGCAGTGCGCGGGAGGGATTTTGAAGGCCTGCCAGGTGGGCCCCAATGGTCAGTGACTGCGGTCGGCCGAAGAGGTATCGAGAGCCCTGGGTCGTCTGTTTTAGGCGGGATCAACGGACGCAATGCATCCTCTCCGTTGAGACGTGCGAGGCGGCACAGAACCCTAGCCAGCGGAGGGAATCCGGTGGGGGATCTCACCTTGGGGTGGAGAGGAGCCAGGGAGGGGCGGAGGTGGAGCCGTGCTCGACGGCGGTCCCAACAGTGGGCGGCACGATGATTTTCTGTGCCGGGATCCGGCTCGCGCGAGGATGCCCGAGAGCATCCTCGCCGGAGCTCGACGGCATCCTCCGTGGAGCTGATCTGGGGCAAGAAAGGGAGGGATTAGATGCAGAGCAGTGAGGAGGTTCCGGGAATGCAACATGTAGGGGTAGGGGAAGGGAGTTGGGGGGAGCTATGCTCGAGTAGAGGGAGAAGGCCGAGCTTCTCTTCTCTCCTTCTCTTGGGCAGCATTGAGCAGGGGAGAAGGAGTGGGGGTGCTGGGGTGGTAAGAGGGAGCAGAGGGGGCAAATGAGCCTGTGAAGGGAGTCGGGGGTGGCCTTTGGCCGATTTATACCAAGGGGGAGGGGTAGATGGTCTAAATGTCCTCTTTGGACGTGGGGGAGGAGTGGGGCTGGCCTGGGATTGGCTCAGCGGGCGGTGAGGAGGGGTAAGAGGGGTATTTGGTCGAGCAGAGAGATAGGGAAGGGGTGGTGGAGGCTGCTGCAATAAATTGGTCCTACTTGTGTCTCTCTCTCTCAAGCACATGGGGCAAGGGAGAGGGGTTGCTATAGTAATTGCTACAGTGACCACGACCAGAGAAGAGGGTGGTTGATGTGGTGAGTGGTGGTGAGCCTTGGTGGTGATTGTTTCTTGGTTTGGCTCAATAATTCCTTAGTTTGCCACATTTGAACAAACTGAGGCTTGTGAAGGAATTTTAATATCTTGTATTGGGCAGGGTGGGAAGATAGTACTGTTAGATAGATGAAGTCAAGGTAGATATCCAGGATTTATTTGGCATTTTTCAGAGTATTTTAATCCCACTAACAAATATTTATTCAAAAAGTACATAAGTAGTTTATAGGAGCTCATTTGGAAAATTTACATTGGACAAGATTGGATTTGCGGTGGTCCCAAATGTGAATACACACTTAGGGGAATTTTCCCAAGATTTATTGGAGGATAAAAGTATTTAAAACAATTATTATTCCAATTCAGCCATTTAAGAAAATGGGCAAAATGAAATAATAAGGCTCTTCAAAAATATTTATTTTTGAAGTGGGAATATAGGGTATGATGTGTGGACCTCAATTGAGCCAAAAGTTGGGAAGTGTTTTGGCAAAAACCAATCTTTCCTTTATGGAAGAAGTTTTGGAGATTTTGACTCTTAAAGAGATTAATTAGATTTGGAGCCATAATAATTATGGATAATATTTGATAAATCTTGATGATCCAGGTAGATGATGTAGACAAGGTGTAGCAAGCATTTTCAACCTTGGGATTGGAGAATCCAAGTTGATTTTGGTGGAATACTCTAGATTAAGGATCTAGGGTGATGTTAATTTCATACCATCAAAACATGGTTGTATCTTGGAGTTCAGATCTCCCCTTGAGGCATGGGTAGATGGATGGATAGACCAAGTGATATAGATTTTGACTAGAGTACGAGAGGGGATGTTTTTGATGGGTTTCAAGGTACCCAAGCAACATCAAGTGGATTATGTTTAAGTGTAGATTGAGTAGGAGGGATCCTTGCTTGATATTGGTCTTCATTGACCTGGAAGCTTCTAGAAGGGATATCTTCAGAATTGATCTGGTTTAGGATTTTAGGTGATCACCTGGTGGCTAGGGATTAGATCCATCTCGTATTCTTTATTAGGATTTGGTGATCTTGAAGTATCTTGATCCTAGTGGATGAGCTCCTAGGGTAGATCATACTACTTCTAAGCAATCAAGTCAAACATTAGATCAAGGAAACTCATCTTACAAACAAATCAACTTCTACTAGAGTTACCATCAAGCCTAGCTTGAAGTATGGGTATTTTCAAGTGTTGGATTAGAATAAGGTGAGAATCCCTGGTATTTTTACCAAGAGTAGGATTCAAAAGCTCAATAAAGGTGTTTTGGGAAACCTGGAGAGAAGAGAAGTTGAAGGTTCTGTCTTGAAAACATAAGGAGATAGTATTCTATAGCTCTCCATAGTTTGATCAATAGAAGCTACTAAAATAGTTGGTTTGCAAAGGCTTCTTGGCTCAGGTTTTGAAATGCCAGAGCATTTGAGAATATGGAGATTAAGCCAAGACAGTTTTGGGAAGTAGCTTTTGTCAACTAGTGTTGAGGTAAGGAGTATATCATCTAATACACATTCATAGGCATAAGCATATCCAAACAACAAGAAAACACTTCAGCATTAAACAAGAAAAAGTTTTTGTTCACCCTGATTTTTGCATTCTGGACAACTAATTAGAGTTGCTGAAATTGGGATGTTACATTCTCCTCCTTTGTGCTATCATGTTTAGATCTTGTGAGCTCCGTTCATGATCAAGATCATCTATTTGTAATTCCTACATGTTGTGTTTGCGGGGATTCGATGGATATTGAGATGCAATTTCAGATTGATTATTGATTCTATCATGTCTTTGTTATTTGTGATCTTGCATGCTTTCCATTGTTAGTAGCTATCCTGGCCAAGTAGATGCTAGCAACTCCAAGAGTTAGTATTTATGCTCGATAGTGGGTTCATGCCTCTAGTAATCTAGGGAA
The DNA here is from genome assembly GCA_910589775.1 of Avena eriantha. NCBI lineage: Eukaryota > Viridiplantae > Streptophyta > Magnoliopsida > Poales > Poaceae > Avena > Avena eriantha. Next base: position 87,836,888 of record OU342745.1, read on the forward strand.
GTGACAGAAATCTCTAAGGTACTAGATGTGATGTTGCTACTAGGGAGAAAACAACAATACTTTGTTCATAGAACAATCGTATTGTTTACTTTACATGCAATGCGTAATGCAATTTATATTGCTTGGAACTTAATACTGGAGGGGGTTCGGATGATAACCTGTAGGTGGATTATTAGTCATAGATGCATTTGGATTACAGTCTATGTATAACGTTGTAATGCCCAATCAAATATCAAAGGAGTCAAGATGAGTAGTATATGCATGATTGCTTTCTCGATGTTTTTCAATTGCCCCGCTGTAATTTGTTCACCCAACATGTCATCTATCTTAAGGAGAGCCACCACTAGTGAACTATTGACCTCGGTCCTTTCTTTTATCATCAATCTACAATCAACTGTTTACTGCTTTCTGTTTACTTTCTGCAAACTATTACTTTCTTCCACACAATACGTTCAATCCTTTGTTTTCAGCAAAACCGGTGAGATTGACAACCTCACTGTAAGTTGGGGGCAGAGTTTTGTGGTTGTGTTGTGCAGGTCTCCATGTTGCTGCTGATGCCGGTACTGCGCCCTGCCAAAGTCCAGCTAGCAACACCTTTGGGGTGTTTCCTTGCTCCTACTGGATTGATAACCTTGGTTCCAGAAAGAGTTCCGCTCCGCCACCACCACCAGATTTCGCGATTCGGAACCAGAAACTCTGTTCTGGAACCCTACCGGGACGGGGAATTGGAGGAGATCATCGCCATCATCATCACCATCACTGCTCCATCGACCATCCATGTTTCCCCCATCGATGAGTGAGTAATCCCCCGCTGTAGGCTATGGGGATGGTAGGGATTGGATGAGATCGTTCATTGTAATGGCATCGGATTGTTAGGGCATGGTGCCTAGTATCTACTATTAGTGCTTTTTCACTTTGTTGCGACTTGTTATGCCTAATGCTTGTCACTAGGGCCCGAGTGCAATGATTTCAGATCTGAACATGTTGTTGATTCATTATGATAGTATTGTTTATGGTCTTACTTGCAAGTTGTATACACACATTGTTGTCTGGAACCAAAGGCCCCGAAGTGACAGAAATCGGGATAACCGGAGGGAATGGCTTTTGAGGATCACATGTGTTCACGGAGTGTTAATGCTTTGCTCCGGTGCTCTATTAAAAGGAGCACCTTAATTGCATGTAGTTCCCTTGAGGCCCCGCTGCAAACGGGTTGGCAGGACAAAAGATGTTCTTCAAGTTCTCATTGCGAGCACGTATGACTATATATGGAACACATGCCTATGATTATTTAGTACTTGGATGCTTTATATTATTTATCTGCAATTGCCCTATGTTCTGATTGCTATATGAATAGTATTATCCATGCAACGCCCGTCCATCCATCCCTATGCCTACCGTGCTTTAATCCTACTGTTTACTGCAATTCTTACTACTGTGTTTACTTTAACTACTACTATTACTTTGCTATTGCTACTACAAAACTGTTGCTACTGATAAACTGTTGTGAGCAAGATTGTTTCCAGGTGTAGCTGAATTGACAACTCAGTGGTTAAGGCTTATAAATATTGTTTTGCTCCCCTTGTGTCGAATCAATAAATTGGGTTTCACTTCCCTCGAAAATACTGCGATACACCCCTATACTTGTGGGTCATCAAGACTACTTTTTGTCGCCGTTGCCTTGGAGCATAGCTTTATTTATCAAGTTCACTTGGAATCAGTATTGTTCAACCATAATCATAACCAATCTCTTTACTTTGTTAATTTTTTTTGCTTAGTTTATTTCCGCCTTGTTTGCTTGTTTCTTTATCAAAAATACAAAAAAATAGTTCCTACTCTAGTTGTTATTTTCGTTGGTCTGTGATGGCTCGGTGTTGATGTAGAGCTCGTTGGGAACCCCAAGAGGAAGGTATGATGAGCACATCATCAAGTTTCCCTCAGTTATGAAACCAAGGTTTAATCGAACCAGTAGGAGCAAGGAAACACCCCAAAGGTGTTACTAGCTGAGCTTTGGCAGGGCGCACTACCGGTGCTAGTAGCAACGTGGAGACCTACACAACACAACCACAGAACTTTGTCCCCAACTTGCGATGAGGTTGTCAATCTCATCGTGTTTTGCTGAAAACAAAGGATTAAACGTATTGAATGGAAAGAAGTAAAAGTTTGCAGAAAGTAAACACAAAGCAGTAAACAGTTTATAGATTGTATGTAAAGAAAAGGACCAGGATCCATAGTTCACTAGAGGTGTCTCTCCTTAAGATAGATAACATGTTGGGTGAACAAATTACAGTGGGGCAATTGACAAACACTGAGAAAGCAATACATGCATATACTAATCATCTTGACTCCTTTGAGACTTGATTGGGCATTACAACATAATACATAGACCGCCATCCAACTGCATCTATGACTAATAATCCACCTTCAGGTTATCATCCAAACCCCCTCCAGTATTAAGTTGCAAGCAACAGATTTTTGCGTTACAAACTGTGTGTAAAGTAAACAATATGATTGTTCTATGAACAAAGGATTATTGTTTTCTCCCTAGTAGCAACAGCACATCTAGTACCTTAGAGATTTCTGTCTCTTCCCCAGATTACCAGAGGCATGAACCCACAATCGAGCATAAATACTAACTCTTGGAGTTGCTAGCATCTACTTGGCCAAGATAGCTACTAACAACGGAAAGCATGCAAGATCACAAATAACAAAGACATGATAGAATCAATAATCAATCTGAAATAGCATCTCAATCTCCATCGGATCCCTGCAAACACAACATGTATGATTACAAATAGATGATCTTGATCATGAACGGAGCTCACAAGATCTAAACATGAAAGCACAAAGGAGGAGAACCAGCCATCTAGCTACTACATGGATCCGTAGTCCAAGGATGAACTACTCATGCATCACACCGGAGGCTTGCATGGTGATGAAGAAGGCCTCCAGGGTGAATTCCCCTCTCTAGCAGGGTGCCGGGAAGAGCTTCAGATCCCTTCCGATCTAGAGATGGAGATGATGGCAGCTATAGACTCTTTCGTGGAGTTTTGATCGGGCACTTAGGGTTTTCGTCTCGAGGGCAATATATAGGCGGAAGGAGAGGCCGAGGGGGTGCCGGGAGCCACCACGCCACCCCCTGGTGCGGGCCCGGCCTGGCCGCGTGGCCAGGTGGTGTGGCCGGCCCCTAGCCCTTCTCCGTCTCGTATTCTGGCACTTGATCCCTTCCGAAAAAATAGGCACTTTGGCTTTTGTCCCGTCCAATTCCGAGAATATTCATTTTCTGACTTTCCTGGAACCAAAAACAGCAGAAAATATGCAGCTGGCACTGTGGCTCTTGTTAATAGGTTAGTCCAAGAAATCATATGAAAAGTACTCCAAAGTTGGAACAAAACACAAGAAAGTGGATAATACCAAGCATGGAACATCAAAAATTATTGATATATTTGCAATGTATCGGTCTATTATTGTCTTGCTTTATCATGCTTTCTATCAATGGTTGGTTTCTTTGAAACTGAATCTTATTGGCAAGGTGCGTTCAAGGAAGAACAAAAATATTACTATAAGGAACACCGATTGTCACAAAAAGGGAAACACTTATGGGAACAAATTGATAAATTGTATTCCATTGCTATAAACGTGTGCTCTACTTATAATGTTGCTTATTGCTTTGATAAATCTTGTTGTTGTAGGAGGTACCAACACCTCCCTTTTCAATCTGAGTATAATGATGATGTTACCATATCTTCTTATGTTAAAGAAAATTATGACTTGTATGATGTGGAACAAATTGAGGAATTTATTGCTTGGAAGGGTGCGTTTGAACTTGCTAGTTTGCTTGAAAATATTGATGATTCACCTTATAAATATGAGGTTTATGATATACTTAAATTTTTCTTTGATAATTACAAGGAAGAAAATGGCTATATTAATAGATGCTTTCCACAAATGGAAGAGACTAATGCCTTGCAGGATCTTATGGAAGAAGAAATTGGTGAACCTGAAAGCTCATTAGATGAAAACGAGGAGGAGAGTGATGAACAAAAGGAGGAAGAATGGATTAGCTACCCATGCCTACCTTCTAATGAGAGTAACTATTTATACCTTATATTATTTGATTATCCCCCATGCTTACCAAAGGAGGATGAATGTTATACTCATGTTATCTGTGATAATCATTTATTTGTGCCTAACTTCGAGATGCATGGGACTAAAGAATTTTGCTTAGAAATTTTTTATGATAAATCTCTAGACGATGGTCCTATATTGAATGATCAGTCATCTCGTTATAGAATTGTTAAAAGAGGGTTTGAAGGTTTTAATCCCACTATTTTTGAGCTTGATAAAAATTATGTTTTTGTAGAACATGAAAAGCATGCTTTATGTGATAGTTATATTGTTGAGTTTATTCATGAGGCTACTGAAAATTATTATGAGAGAGGAAAATATGGTTGTAGAAGTTTTCATGGTATTGAAACACCTCTCTATGTGCTGAAAGTTTTGAAGTTACTCTTGTTTTATCTTCTTATGCCTATCACTCTGTTCTTTGAGAATTTATTTGCATACAAGCTTCCTATGCATAGGAAGTGGGATAGAATTAAATGTGTTTTGAATTTTCTTCTTGATGCTCTCTTTTACTTCAATTCATATTTCTTATGTGAGCATCCTCCCAAACTATCATGCCTAACTTAAAGGCGTTAAAGAAAAGTACTTATTGGCAGATAACCCAAAAGTTTTAGAAGAGTCTTGGAAGTTATTACTTCAGTAATAACCACTCTTTATCCTTTTTATTTGCTTTTTGTGCCAGGAGTAACCTCTAATGAGAGAGAAGTAATGATTGGGAAAGTTGATGTCCCGAAACAGATCTCTGTGCTTCACCGTAAAAATTTGTGTAAAATCTTTATAACCTTTTGAGGCGTGAATTTTTGTGCTTCTGCCCCAGGTTGTTATCTAACTTTCGTTAGTTCAACACTTTTCGATTTGAGCAATAGAAGGTTTTTGAAAAAAATCATCTTTACCTTTTGTCTGTTTTGACTGATTTCTAGCTTTATTTGCATTTGCTTCTTGTTGGTTCCTTTTTGAGTTCTTTTGGGGAATTGAGCTTTTTGAGGGAAGTGATACAGTAGTATGTTTTAATGGAAGTTTTATTAGTGTTGGAACTGAACCTAAAGACTTATTATCTTGAGTGCACTAATGTTGCTAATAAAGATTGTGTGAAGTTTTGTATGAAGGAAAATTTTCAGGTGTATGGAAGGAATGAGTAATGAGATGAAGGATGGACTAAAGCTCAAGCTTGGGGATGCCACACGTGTCACCCCAAGAAATATCCAAGAAGTACAAGCATCAAAGCTTGGGGATGCCCAAGGCATCCCCTTCTTCATCAATAAAAATTCCAGGTTTCTTCCAAACACTTCATTTTTATTATTTCATGCACAGTTGTGTTATTCTTGGAGCGTCTGCTTTTTCGTTTTTGTTTTGGTTTTTCGTTTGCTTTGTTTTCTTAGTTTTCTGAATAAATTGGTTGGATCCCCTCTTTCATGCATTAGTGTTCAAATAGTTTGGTTTGGATTGGAAAAGAGTAGGAAAGTTCATGCCTAAGTGGTAAAGAGAGCTTGTTTTTGACTGTGGCCTATGCTTTGTCATGCCATGCTTGATATTGTTTTGACTTTATTCTTAGCATTCTTTGTTGTAGCATGACTTGTTATAAACAATTGAGATTGCTTAATGTGCCTTTGAAAAATCATGCGTTGTTTTAGCATATTAAAACATAGTATTGTGGTATTCTCCTATGATGCTTTATTTGGGTTGACTTGGCACATGCTCACACCATGTTATGACTATCCCAAGTCACCATAGCCTTTATTATCCTTTAGTTTTCAACTTGTAGTATCACTTTAGGCTTTAATTAATGATGTTTTGTCGCTCTGAGTAGCATGAGGAGCGGCCCTCGTATTCAAGGGACATGAGATTTCCAACTTATACTTTGTCAATCATATACTTCATAGTTTGTTCACTTTAACCTTAACCACTTCAAGATGCATATCATAGGGGAAATCAGAGCTGAAAGCTAATAAGTACCCTAATTTTTGGAAGCTCTTTATGAAACTTGAGTCTCTACTTCCTTCTTTGAAGGCCTTTCTTTTATTTTTATGTTGAGTCTCCACCTTCTATCTTTATGCACCTACTTTGAGAGCATAGTGGCCATTCTTAGTTCTATGTGCATTATCCCAAGACTTGTTGATTGATGTATAGCTTTGATATTGTTTGTTTTAAACTATTTGTATCTAGTCACTCTTATGAGCTTTGAAGGTGTCCTATGCATTTATGTTTTCTACTCTAAGAGGGACAAGCTGAATGCCACTATGATATGTTTTCTTTATGTGAAACAAACAAACGTCTTGCAAAGCATTGTTATTCATGAATCTTTTGTTTGTGCCTTTTCATGTTGCAACATAGTTGCTATGCCTTATTGCTAGAACTTTGTCTTTCATGTTATGATTGAAGTACTATGATCCCATCTATCATTTTTTTATGAATACTTTGATCAAGTTTATGATGGTGCATGTCACCTCAAAAATTATTCTTTTTTTATCACTTACCTACTCGAGGACGAGCAGGAGTTAAGCTTGGGGATGTTGATACGTTGCAAACGTATCCATAATTTTTGGTGTTCCATGCTTGGTTTTATCCATAATTTATAACCTCTCCTTGTCCTTTTTATTTGCTTTTTGTGCCAAGAGTAACCTATAATGAGAGAGAAGTAATGATTGGGAAAGTTGCTGTCCCGAAACAGATTTCTATGCTTCACCGTAAAAATTCGTGTAAAATCTCGGTACGTCCTTTTGAGGCGTGAATTTTTGTGCTTCTGAACCTTGTTGTTATCTAACTTTAGGTAGTACAACACTTTTCGGTTTGAGCAAGAGAAGGTCTTCGAAAAAATTCGTATTTACCTACTGGTTTGTTTTGACAGATTTCTGCCATTATTTGCATTTGCTTCTTGTTGGTTCCTTTTTGAGTTCTTTTGGGGAACTGAGCTTTTTGAGGGAAGTGCTACAGTATCTTGTGTTTTAATGGAAGTTTTATTGGTGTTGGAAATGAACCTAAAGACTTATTATCTTGAGTGTTCTAATGTTGCTAATAAAGATTGTGTGAAGTTTTGTATGAAGGAAAAATTTCAGGTGTATGGAAGGAATGAGTAATGAGATGAAGAATGAACTAAATCTCAAGCTTGGGGATGCCACCCGTGTCACCCCAAGAAATATCCAAGAAGTACAGGCGTCAAAGCTTGGGGATTCCCAAGGCATCCCCTTCTTCATAAATAAAAATCCCAGATTTCTTCCAAACACTTCATTTTTAGTGTTTCATGCACAGTTGTGTTGTTCTTGGAGCATCTTCGTTTTTTGTTTTTTGTTTTCATTTTCTTGGTTTTCTTAGTTTGCAGAATAAATTGGTTGTACCCCCTCTTTCATGCATTGGTTTTCAAATAGTTTGGTTTGGATTGGAAAAGAGTAGGAAAAGTTCACGCTTAAGTGGTAAAGAGAGCTTGTTTTTGACTGTGGCCTATGCTTTGTCATGCCATGCTTAATATTGTTTTAGATTTATGCTTAGTATTCTTTGCTGTAGCATGACATGTTATAAACAATTGAGATTGCTTAATGTGCCTTGGAAGAATCATGTGTTGTTTTAGCATATTAAAGCATGGTATTGTGGTATTCTCCTTTGATGCTTTATTTGAGTTGACTTGGCACATGCTCACACCATATTTTGACTATCCCAAGTCACCATAACCTTTATCATCCTTTAGTTTTCAACTTGTAGTATCACTTTATGCTTTGATTAATGATGTTTTGTCGCTCTGCATGATTATGGCCATTATTGCTCTCTTAGTTGGTCGCTCCCAGTCTTTTGCTAGCCTTCATAACCAAGTGTGAGTTCCACTCATGCATCCAACTCCTAAAACCAAGTTATTCCAAAGAGTCCACCATACCTACCTATTAGCATATTCTATTCCAAGTATATTCATGTTTTTATCTACCTTCCGAATTAAACTTGTTATGAGAAAACTAGTGATTAAACCTCTCACGAACTTGATGGCACACTTTACTTTCTTGCATTTAATAAACTTGAACCATTGCGTCCATCTTTCTTGCGTATATGCTTGCACTTTATAAGTTGAAGTTAGCAGAACCATGTATCATGGGGAACACTTTCAACATTGCACTTGTACTTTGTACCCCGTTGATATCATGTTCTTTTGCTTATGGATCCCGACGGTGTGAAATAAAAGTGGAGCTTGTAAGATCATGGAGTTTGTATGTGTGTTAGAGAAATGCCTGGGCCGCTAGCCTAAGCCATGCCTAATCATGGTGGAAACTTGCAGCATAACCATAATGGGCACTCTATGAAGCATCCTCTATAAAAACCTATGCAAATAGCAAATAAAAAGATCGTTGAGATGCTCATTGTCTGCTTGCCTTGTCATTTTGATTATGGGATAGCTCCTGTATCATGTGCAAGGGGTACCCCGTTGGCGGTTCTCTATGATACATATGTACTTACAATGACAAGAGCTTACTTGTGACTAAAGTTGAGTATAATGAGGTTCGGTCTTCGTAAGTAAGGGGCATGAGATTTTAGCTTATAACTTCAAGCATATCCTCTTAGTTGTGTCACTTAAACCTTAATCACCTAAAGATGCTTATGATAGGGGCAATGAGAGCTAAAAGCTAATAAGTACCATAATTTTTGGAAGCTCTTTATGAAACTTGAATCTCCACTTCCTTCTATGAAGGCCTTTCTTGTACTTTTATGTTGAGTCTCCACCTTCTATCTTTATGCACCTATTTTGAGAGCATAGTGGCCATTCTTAGTTCTATGTGCATTGTCCCAAGACTTGTTGATTGATGCATAGCTTTGATATTGCTTGTTTTAAACTATTTGTATCTAGTCACTCATATGAACTTTGAAGGTGTCCTATGCTTTTATGTTTGCTACTCTATGAGGGACAAACTGAATGCCACTATGCTATGTTTTCTTTATGTGAAACAAATAAACGTCTTGCAAAGCATTGTTATTCATGAATCTTTTGTTTGTGCCTTTTCATGTTGCAACATAGTTGCTATGTCTTATTGTTAGAACTTTGTCTTTCATGTTATGATTGAAGTACTATGATCCCAGCTATCAATGATTTGCAAATACTTTGATCAAGTTTATGATGGTGCATGTAACCTCAAAAATTATTCTTTCTTTTTATCACTTACCTACTCGAGGACGAGCAGGAGTTAAGATTGGGGATGTTGATACGTTACTAACGTATCCATAAGTTTTGATGTTCCATGCTTGGTTTTATATACTTTCTTATGTTTTGTTCCAACTTTGGAGTACTTTGTATACACTTTCTTGGACTAACCTATTAACAAGAGCCATAGTGCCAGCTGCCTGTTTTCTGCTGTTTTTGGTTCCAGGAAAGTCAGAAAATGAATATTCTCGGAATTGGATGAGACAAAAGCCAAAGTCAGTTTTTCACCGAGGCACACAAGGAGCCAGAATACGGGACGGAGAGGGCCAGGGGGCCGCCACACCATCTGGCCGCGTGGCCCAACCTGTCCCACACCAGGGGGTTGTCTGGCCGCCTCCGGCACCCCCTCGGCCTCCCCTTTCGCCTATAGGATGCCTCCGATACAGAAACCCTAAGGACCCAATCAAAGTTCCACGAAAGATTATGTAGCCACCGTCATCTCCATCCCTAGATCGGGAGGGATCTGAAGCTCTTCCCGGCACCCTGCCGGAGGGGAGAATTCACCCTGGAGGCCTTCTTCATCACCATGCAAGCCTCCGGTGTGATGTGTGAGTAGTTCATCTCTGGACTACGGGTCCATGTAGTAGCTAGATGGCTAGTTCTCCTCCTTTGTTCTATCATGTTTAGATCTTGTGAGCTCCGTTCATGATCAAGATCATCTATTTGTAATTCCTACATGTTGTGTTTGCGGGGATCCGATGGATATTAAGATGCTATTTTAGATTGATTATTGATTCTATCATGTCTTTGTTATTTGTGATCTTGCATGCTTTCGGTTGTTAGTAGCATCTTGGCCTAGTAGATGCTAGCAACTCCAAGAGTTAGTATTTATGCTCGATAGTGGGTTCATGCCTCTAGTAATCTGGGGAAGTGACAGAAATATCTAAGGTACTAGATGTGCTATTGCTACTAGGGAGAAAACAACAATCCTTTGTTCATAGAAAAAGCGTATTGTTTAATTTACACGCAATGCGTAATGCAATTATCTATTGCTTGCAACTTAATACTGGAGGGGGTTCGGATGATAACCTGAAGGTGGATTATTAGTCATAGATGCAGTTGGATTACGGTCTATGTATAATGTTGTAATGCCTAATGAAATCTCAAACGAGTCAAGATGAGTAGTATATGCATGATTGCTTTCTCGATGTTTGTCAATTGCCTTGTTGTAATTTGTTCCCCCAACATGTCATCTATCTTAAGGAGAGCCACCACTAGTGAACTATGGACCCCGGTCCTTTCTTTTATCATCAATCTATAATCAACTGTTTACTGCTTTCTGTTTACTTTTTGCAAACTATTACTTTCTTCCACACAGTACGTTTAATCCTTTGTTTTCAGCAAAACCGGTGAGATTGACAACCTCACTGTAAGTTGGGGGTAGCGTTCTGTGGTTGTGTTGTGCAGGTCTCCACGTTGCTGCTGACGCCGGTAGTGCGCCCTACCAAAGTCCATCTAGCAACACCTTTGGGTGTTTCCTTGCTCCTACTGGATTGATAACCTTGGTTTCATAACTGAGGGAAAACTTGCTGCTGTGCTCATCATACCTTCCTCTTGGGGTTCCCAAACGAGCTCGAGATATCTTGGGCTAGCAACCCGCACATTGCAGCTCTGTCAATTCTGTGATGAAATCCGGTAGAACTTGCGACTCGATTGCTTTACGCTTGTCATACGTGATATCTCGAGGGGATAATTCGATGCCCCATAAAGATACACACCCAGTTGCTTCTAGATTTTGAGGATGCTTGAGAAAGGTGCTTCATTCACCACTATAATCGGATGTTCCGAAAAATAATGGCGTAGTTTCTATGCTATCATAAATACCCCATATGCTAGTTTTTGGTAATGTGGGTACCATTGTTTGGATGGCAATAAAACCTCGCTCAGGAAGTAGACTGGCCTCTACACACCATGGGTTTTCCCTTCTTCGGGTCGCTCCACAACCAAGACCATGCTGACCACCTGATTTGTGGCAGCGATATAGAGTAATAAAGGCTCTTTCTCTTTTGGCGACACGACGACAGGAGATGTCGAAAGTGTCCTTTTCAGATCTTCAAAGGCACGCTGAGCTTCTTCTGTCCATTCGAATTTTTCCGATTTCCTCATGAGGGCATAAAATGGCAACGCTTTTTCTCCTAACCTTGCAATGAAACGATTGAGTGCCGCTACCCGTTCTGCCAGCTATTGTACGCCATGTAAATTTGTTGGCTTCTTCATTGTTAGGATTGCCTGTATTTTCTCGGGATTAGCCTCGATTCCTTTGGCTGATACCAAATATCCGAGGACTTGCCCTGCCGAGACTCCAAAGGAGTATTTCTTCGGGTTCAGCTTGATGCTAAACTTGTCGAGGTTCTTGAATGTTTCTTCAAGATCCTTGATGACTGCAGATCCTTGTCTTGTTGTAACTATAACGTCATCGATATATACTTGTACGTTTGTGCCTATTTGGCTTCCCAAGCACTTTTGCATCATTCGCTGATATACTGCTCCGGCGTTCTTGAGACCAAAGGGTATTGTTGTGTAACATAATACACCATAAGGCATGATAAACGCCGTTTTCTCCTGTTCTTCTTATTTCAACTGAATCTGGTGGTATCCTGAGTAAGCATCCAAGAAAGAGAGATGTTCACACCCCACGGTTGCATCAATTATTTGGTTGATTCGCGGCAATGGGAAGTGATATTTTGGACAATGCTTATTCAGTGTAGTAAAGTCGATGCACATCCGAAGTTCTGTAGTATTTTTCTTGGGAACACATAATGGGTTTGCGACCCACTCTGCTTTTGTTAGTTCTTTGATAAAGTTGGCGTCGGTAAGGCGATGAAGCTCCTTTCCAATGGCTTTGCGCTTTGGTTCTATGAATCAACGAAGCGGTTGCTTTACTGGCTTCGCCTTTGGATCCAAATTTAATGCGTGCTCAGCAAGTTCCCTGGAATTCCCGGCATGTTAAAGGTAACCATGCGAAGATCTCCTAGTGCTCAGGAGGAACTCGATGAGCGCACTCTCCTATGCGGGATCAAGATTGGAAGCCACAAATGTTGTTTTTGTCGGGTCGACGGGGTGGATTTGTACTTCTTTTGTGTCTTTTGTCTTGTCAAAGGCCCGATCAGGATTGACACGCGCTACTTCCAGTGGTTCTGCAATTGTTGAAGTCTTGAGTTGTTCGAACTCCGTTGCCATTCCGAGGGATTTAGAAATTTTGTTGAACTCCCGATCACTATTGTCGGCACGTGTGAAGCTTCCTTTTACTGTGATGATTACCTTTGGTGCTGGCATTTTCATGACAAAGTACGCGTAATGCGGTACTGCCATAAATCGTGCGAAAGCTGGTCATCTCGGGATTGCATGATATTGTGATGGCCAATCCATAACTTCGAATTCGAGTTTTTCTCGCCTGAAATTTACATTGGAACCAAAAATAACATTAAGAAATACTTTTCCTAAAGAAATTTCGGCTTCACCTGGTACTACTTCATGGAAAGATGTTTCTGTTGGCGCGAGATTGTCCAGGGGTAGCCCATTGTTTGTAATGTTTTTGCATATATCAGATTGATGCTGCTTCTTGTGTCCATGAAGACTTTGCTCATATCGAACCCGCCGATTTGCGCTTCGACTATCAAGGCGGAGTGACCTGGTCGTGGGACCCGAAGCGGGTGATCGGCTCTGCTGAATGTGATTTCTTCCTCGGACCAATGGAGATATTCGAGTGTGGATGTTGTTGTTGTTTCTACCATATTGATTTGCCTTATAATGAGTTTTTGGGTTCTGTTGGATGGACGCCCTTTCTGAATCATGGACATTGCTCCTTTTGACCTAGGGTACTCGTTGTTTTGATCATTTGTGTTTTGAGGTGGTGCTGGTGGTGGTGGTGGTGCACCGATGGCTATGTGCTAGGCATAGATGTGTATCCTCGGTTTGCCGCTTCAGTTGCTTTTGCATTACACAGCTCCTGCATCTTCAAAAATGTTCAACAGTCTTTCATGAGATGGTTAGATTTTTGCCTGCCTGCTGAGTCAATGTAAAAGTGCATGTTACAGGGTCCTTCCAGCATTTGCATCACGGACATGGGTGGGTCTCGTGCTCTTGGCTGATACCGCTGTGCTAACTGGCTTCCTCTGGCATCATCCCTATTCTGGCGGTACCCACCATTGTAGTCGTTGCTTCTGTTATTACCTTCACCCAAAAAACTAGCTACGACATAACTCGGTCCCGTGTTTCCATTGTTGTTCCTTCTTCTTCTGTCGTTGCCACGTTTATCCCTGTCTTCTTCGGGTGATCGTGTGCGCTTATTATGCAGCGCATCCTCCCCATCAGCCTAGCGATTTGCTATTGCCATTAGATGTGAGATTGTTTGGGTTTAACCCGTCCCAGTTATTCTATGATTCTCGGTGACGGAGGGCGTCGTTGAAGGCGTCGATGGCCCTTTCATCGGATATGGACTCGGCTGAGTTTTTGATGATATTCCATCATTGGATGAATGCTCTTATTGATTCCCTAGATTTTTGTTGGCATGCCCGCAACTGCTCCAAAGATGCTGGTCGTTTAAACGTGGATTGGAAGTGCCGGAGAACTTATCCTCCAGGTCGTTCCAGCTGCCGATGGAATCTTCGGGTAACTGTCTGAGCCATGATATTGCGGCGCCAGTGAGGTGTAGTTGTAAGCTTTGCATCATGGTAGCTATGGATCCGTCTTGCAGTTTGACAGTGGCCAAATAATCTGCTAGCCATGCTTCAGGTTCCTGGAGTCCGTTGTACTTGTGGCGGTCATGCAGAAGTTTGAACTCCTTAGGTACTGAGGTTTTATGAATCCTCTGAGTGAAACAGCTGACCCCGTGTAGTTCGTAATCATCTTCGTTGTGTCCGTCGTGGTATCATTGGCTCCCTTGATCCATCGTTCCTATGTTGCTGTTGTTGTTTCTTGTGCTGCTTCGCGGCTCGGGTGCTATGAGATGTACCTGGTGTGGTGACCGGGATCGTCGGGTGTGTCCCACTTGCCGAGGACTTCTATGACGGTGTGGAGATCTATCGGGTTGTCGCGTGGTTCCTTGCTCTGCTTCTGCGAGGGAAGGTCCCACCATACCAAGGTTCATCAGGGCGGAGCGGTGGAGGGCCACATGGGGATCATCGGGTGCAGGATGAGTTGTGAGTAAATATGTTTGCGCGGCCACGATGGCTGCTTGGGCCTTTTTCTTTGATGTTTCCTGCTTGATCGATCGACATAAACGATAGATCAAGATTGCGGATAAGTCTGCCTCTCTCTGCCTCAGGGACATTCGCTAACCGAGATGTTCTCCTTCCCAGTGGTGCTCCTCCTGTTATGCTCCTTGATCCTCGAGTGGATCTTAACCGTGCCCGTCGTAAGCTGGATTCATCGGCTAATCTCTTTCTTTCGTCGAGTTGCCTTTGCATCCTGAGTAGATCTCTTTTATTGTGATGAAGCCGATATTGATATGCTAATAGCTCCTCATGTGAAGCGTCCGTTGTCGTCAGGACTGCTCCCAAAATTGCTTACCTTGCCCTTTGCCATGCTGCTGCTGGTAGCCGAAGAGTTCTACTCTCTCCTTCATGTGGCTCTCCGCTTCTTCCTTGCACTATGTGGTTATCCACCGTTTCTCCTTTATTTAGATGGTCCCCTTCATTGCTATCATTTCCAGCATTGTCATATGATAAAATATCATTGGGGTCGAGGATAGGGTTAGCGTTAGAGTCGCGTGGTGTTGAGGTGTTCCCGTTGACCATGCACACTTGGTGCATGTTATGTGTGGGCTGGTGACGTCATCTTCTGTTCTGAAAGATGCGCTGTTGGTATTCTGAAATTGTCGTTCTGGGTAAATCTTTGCCATCCTTATTTTGAAGTGGATGTTTTCGCTGCTTTCGTCGGGTTCAGAATTTGTCGGGCTTGCTTCACGTGATGGGGCTAGCTGTGGGTCTGATCCGAAGGAGAGATTGTCGTAAATACCATCAAGGTCCCCCAGATCCATCTCGATTTGCTCGCTTTCTTCGGTTGCTTTGATCTGTGTTCTGGCGTCCATGGAGGACCTGGCAGAAGATTCTGATACCGCCGTAGGCATAAATTTTTCCACCGACGGTTCAGATGTGATTAGGACCAAAGGGTGTGATTCTTGTGGGTCTTCTACTTGGAAGTGAAAACTTCCAACGATTAGATCGGATCCGCCGTTGAAATTGATGGATACCAATATCGGGGTGGGCGGGTGTGGAACTGCTTTCGTCGGGTTGATGCTTGATGGAGAGCGGTCCGCCAAATCTGTGGTTCCAGCATTTAGGTTTCCCACAGATGGCGCCAATTGATGAGGGGTAACCTCGGCAATGCCCATGGTGATGGACTTAGGGTTTCACAGAAACGAGAATGCTGGGGATTTCGTTGGATGTCAGGAAAACAATAAAGTCAAAGTCGCCTGAATATTGGAGAAATCACACTATTACAAGTTGTCTTCTAGATTTCGGTACCCTCGCTTGGGCTTCTCCCGTCCTATATATAATAGGTCGGGTCTCAAAGTTGTTGTAGATAGGCTTCATACACGCGTGATTACAATACCAACACAATGACGGTTCATAGTCTCTTTCCTAATATAGTTAAAGCCTTTGTCGGTTGCTTCCTTGGGCTGTCATTTGAAACCTTCATGGGCCGTAAGCCTTTTACCCAATATAGGGTAGCGGATCATAAGCATCCAAGTAATCATACCTATGTCACCCACCGATGGAGTACCATTTTTCTAGTATTACTTGGACGCTAGACAAATTCAAAATCTCATTCGAGTGGCAAAACAACAGACCGACCTTGAAGCATTTTCCGCCCATCTATTTCAAAAAGTTTGAGCAAAATCTCCCACCAGGTAGTACCATTTTTCTATTATTATTAGATGGGCGCTTGCCAAATTCAAAATCTCAATTGAGCGGCAAAATCACACACCGACTTTGAAGCATTTTCCGCCCCTCCGTTTCAAAAACTTTGAGGCAAAATCTCCCACCGGGGGATTACCATTTTTCTATTATTGTTAGATAGACGGTCGCCAAATTCAAATTCTCAGTCGAGTGGAAAAATCACACTCTGTCTTGAAGCATTTCACGCCCCTCCATTTCAAAAACTTTTGACTTTAAAATTCTCATTCTACCCATTGTTAAGACGCCCTATGGGCAAGATAAAGTCTGTAGCTTGGGGGAACGATCGTAATTATTTTTATGTTCACCTCCATAGTACCGATTCACATTGTTTTTTCGCTGGCCCTCCCAAAAATCCTAGGCTCCTCTCCCAGGCCCTCACCTCCACTACCACCGCGCGCATTGACCATCAGCAATTCCATGGTGACCGGAGCCTCTTGAGCTGTGGTCTCATGCACCGCCCTGGAGCCGCTTCACCGGCGCTCACTCCACTAGATCAAGTTCACCGGGTCTGTTGGCCACTCCACCGGAGCTGCGATCTCACTGACCGCGCTGATGGTGTCATCGATCGCCCAAGCTCTGCTTCCCCACCGCTGAAAGCTACCCAACCGTACCAGAGCCACTTCACTGCTGTCTAGTGGACAAGATCAAGTTCAACGAGTTCCATGTCCACTGCTCCAAACCAGCTGCACGGGCGTCGTCGTTCACTGCACTAGATCTTCCTCAGTGATGCTCTCGACAACCATGCTCAAGCCGACATCGACCATCCAAGATCTGCTTCCCCGACGCCAACAACCACCGCAACCGCAACACCCTTGGTGACCTGGACGTCACCCGCATAGTACAGATGATGCTTGGATGCCTCTCTGGCAAAGGCAACCAAATCTCCACCCCGTTTTTATTTTGTCAACAGTATAGAAGGTTCAAGCCTGTCGCAGTGAACTGCATTTTTGTAATCATGATAGTACATAGTACAAGTCACTGGGCACGCTTGTTCTTTGTGCTACATACAAGGTCACTAGACGTGTTGGTTTGCATTCGCTGCTCTACAAATTTCAAGTCATGCACATGATTTTTATTTTGGCATGCTCATGTTATTATCTACTCCGTACAACAGTAATTGTCTGCTATTGTGTAGTTCTTGCAAAATGTAAAGTTAGTGTAAAATATTAGTGTGGATTCCCTACTCTATAGTTATTGAATCTATATGGTTCGTCCCGAGCTAAGTTCCTGCTATTATTTCCTCCCTGGCATTGTTCTGCTATCCTATAGTAACCATTTAAACTATTCTTACTAGTTCGATTATAATTTTGTTGTTGTCATCTAAGGCTCTTCAAAAGATGCAACACTAACTATTTCCTTTTTCTTTGCATAGAGCTCAAACTAAAACACTGAACCTATTGGTTTGCACAACCTCTTCTATAGGTTCACAAGCAATGCCGTTATTTCCTTATCTGGTGCTAGTTTGTCCTAAGAAACAAAATAACTATCCTCTATTGTGTAGTTTATTCATGGTTTGCATTCCTGTTCTACAAGTTCTCTTATGCCATTATAATTTCTACTTGGATGATTCTTAGCTACGACAGTAACTGCATGCCATTGTGTAGCTCACCGCAAATTCTGAGTCACCCAACATCTCTTGCATTCCAGGATATACTACTACTTCCATATATATTTGTTGAAATGACCTGACTTGTTTATATTTGCTGAAATTCTAAGAAACACTTTGTTTGATTGCTCAATTCATTTGTAGGCACACATGTGTAATGCTTGCTTGTCTTGATCTACAGGTTCACAAGGAACGCCATTATATTTTGTATCTAATTCTAGTTCATCCTAAGCAATGACATAACTATTCTCTATAACTCTACCATATAGTTCAACAGTGATATGCATTCCTGCTGTACAAGTTCTCGTATGATGTCGTTATAATTTCTATCTAGTTCATTCTTAGTTACGACAGTAACTACATGCCATTATCTAGCTCACCATAAATTCTGAGTACCCCAACATCTCTTGCATTTTAGGATATACAACTACTTTCATATATATTTGTTGAAATGACCTAGCTTGTTTATATTTGCTGAAATTTTAAGCCACAGACATTGTTTGATTGCTCATTTCATGGTAGGCACGCTTGTTTAATGCTTGCTTGTCCTGTTTTCTTGATGTGATGGTTAGTAATTGAACCATTGACCAGTAGTAAACGTTGGTTCATAGCTCCTATCGTATGAGTTAAATGAATAGCTTGCCTTTTTTGATGTATTAACTTGTTATTCCTTAGTTTCATACTACAATTATTGTTATTGTCACCAAAGAGGGGGATGCAAGATCATGTCTCAAGGTGACGTGGGCATACCTTACAGGTACTTGAGCTTGGCATATACGGTCCATTCTGGCAGAAGCCCACAACGTTACCAGGGCCCAATCTAGGATTCGGGTGACCCACGGAGACTCCGATTGCTTGTGGCACAAGGCGAAGCTTAAGATAGAAAGTTTAAAGGGACAAACCCTAACCTGTAACTGACATAGGTATAATTACTCGGGTGCTTATGATTCGCTACCCTATGATTGGACAAAGGCTTACAGCCCATGAAGGTTTCAGATGACAGCCCAAGGAAGTAACCGACAAAGGTTTTGATTGTATTGGCAAAGGGACTATGAACTGACATTGTGTTGATCTTGTAATCAGGAGTGTATGAAACCTATACGCATATAGCTTTGAGACCTAGCCTATTATATATAGGACGGGAGAAGCCCAAGCGAGGGTACCGAAATCTAGAAGATGACTTGTAATAGGGCAATTACTCAATATTCAGGCGACTTTGATTCCATTGTTTCCCTGACATCCGACGAAATCCCCAGCGTTCTCTTTTTTCTGCGAAACCCCAAGTCCATCACCATGGGCATTGCCAAGGTTACCCCTCGTCAATTGGCACCGTCTATGGGAAACCTGAATGCTGGAAACACGGATTCGGTGGAATGCTCTCCACCAAGCATCAACTCGATGAAAGCAGATCCACACCCGCCCACCCATGTATTGATATCCGCCGATTTTAATGGCGGATCCGATCTAATCGTCGGAAGCTTCCACTTCCAAATAGACAACCTGCAAGAATCACACTCTTCGGCCTTGGTCGCATTAGAACCATTGGTGAGAAAAACTACGCCTACGGAGGCATCAACATATTCCGTCGGATCCTCCACGGACGTCACAACATAGATTGCAACGGGCGAAGAAGGTCATCAGCCAACCCCACCATACGAAGCAAACCTGAAAAACTCAGAACCTGATGAAAGAAGCGAAAACATCGACTTTGAAGAAAGGATGGCGAAAATCTATCTAGAACTACGATCACGGAATACTATCAGCCCAAACTTTGAAGCGGGATATGACGCCATTATGCCACGCATAACACGCCACCAAGTGTGCATGATCAACGGAGATACCTCAACACCAAGCGACGAAAATGGTAATCCTATCCTAAACCCCGATGATATTTTGTCAGATGACCATGCAGGAAACCACGACAATGAAGGAGACCATGGGAACGGAGGAGGAACAGCCGATAATCGCATAGTCCAAGAAAGAGGCAGAGAACCACACGCTGGAGAGAGACAAGGACTTCGGCTACCAACATCGGCATGGCAAACAGCAAGGGAGGCAATTTCGGCATGGCAAACACAGGCACATCTCGTAGGATCCGAGCCACGAAGCAATACAAGAAACGACAACACCCAACATAGGAGCAGCGGATCCAGAGACGAAAGCCGCAGCCAACGATATCAGGATCGATACGACAAAGACGGCCACGAGCTATGCGGGGCCAGCTGTTTCACGCAGAGGATTCACAAGGCCTCAGTACCCAACGACTTCAAACTTCCACACGACCGCCACAAATACGACGGACTCCAGGAACCTGAATCTTGGTTAGCAGACTATTTGGCCATCGTCAAACTACAGGGTGGCTCTACAACTACCACAATGCAAAGTCTACAACTACACCTCACTAGCACCACAAGATCGTCGCTAAGGCAGTTACTCGAAGATTCCATCAGGAGCTGGAACGACCTGGAAGACAAGTTCATCCAGCACTTCCAATCCACGTTTAAGCGACCAACATCCTTGGAGCAGCTGCGAGCGTGCAAACAAAAATCTAGGGAAATCCATAAGAGCATTCATCCAGCGATGGAATATCATTAAAAACTCAGCTGAGTCCATATCCTACAAAAGAGCCATTGACACCTTCAACAACGGCCTCCGTCGACGAGAGTTCATAGAAGAACTGGGACGGGTCAAACCCAAAACAATTTCCTAGCTAATGGAAATAGCAAATCATTGGGCTGATGGGGAGGATGCGCTGCATAATAAATGCGCGCGATCACCCGAAGAAGACAGGGATAGGCGCAACAATGATAGAAGAAGAAGGAACAATGACGGAAACACGGGACCAAGTTATGTGGCAGTAGGTTTTTCGGGAGAAGGTAACAACAGAAGCAACGACCACAACAGCGGATACCGCCAGAACATGGATGACGTCAGAGGAAGCCAGTTTGCATAGCGGTACCATCCAAGAGCACGAGATCCACCTACGTCTGCAATGCAAATGTTGGAAGGACCCTGTAATATGCATTTTTACGTTGACTCAGCAAGCAGGCGACAATTCAACAATCTCATGAGAGACTGCCAAATGTTCCTGAAGATGCAGGAGCTATGTAATGCAAAGGCAACCGAAGCGGCAAATCGAGGATACACATCCACGCCTAGGACACTAGCCATCGGTGCACCACCACCACCACCAACGGCACCACCATAAAACATCAACGACCAAAGCAACGAGTACCCCATGTCACAAGGAGCAATGTCCATGATTCAGAAAGGGCGCCCATCCAACAGAATTCAGAAGCTCATCACAAGACAAATCAATATGGCCGAAATAGTAACATCAACCACACCCGAATATCTCCAATGATTAGAGCAAGAAATCACATTCACCAGAGCCGATCACCCACTTTGGGTCCCACAATCGGGTCACTCGGCCTTGATAGTCGAAGCACAAATCAGCGGGTTCGATATGAGCAAGGTCTTCATGGATGCAGGAAGTAGCATAAATCTGATCTACACAAAAACAATAAGAACAATAGGCTACCCCCTGGACAATCTCGCGCCAATAGAAAGATCTTTCCATGGAATAGTACCAGGTAAAGCCGAAATACCCTTAGGCAAAGTTTTTCTTGAAGTTGTTTTTGGTTCCAAGAAAAAATTCAAGCGAGAAAAACTCGAATTTGAAGTCATGGATTGGCCATCACAATATCATGCAATCCTGGGACGACCAGCCTTTGCACGGTTTATGGCAGTATAGCATTATGCATACTTAGTGATGAAAATGCCAGCACCAAAGGGGATTATCACGGTACAAGGAAGCTTCACACGTGCCGATAGCTGCGATCAAGAGTTCAACAAAATTTCTGAATCTTTCGGGATGGCAACAGAGTTTGAACAACTCAAAACTTTAGCACGTGTTAATCTCAATCAGGCTTTTAACACAACAAAAGACACACAAGAAGTACAAATCCACCCAGCTGACTCGACGAAAACAACATTTGTGTCCTCTAACCTTGATCCCGCATAGGAAAGCACGCTCATTGAGTTCCTCCGTGAGCACTGGGAGATTTTCGCATGGCTACCTTCTGACATGCCAGGAATTCGTAGGGAACTTGTTGAGCACGCATTAAATCTAGATCCAAAGGTGAAGCCAGTAAAACAGCTGGTTCATCACTTCGTAGAGCCAAAGCGCAAGGCCATTGAAAAGGAGCTCCATCGCCTCATTGATGCCAATTTTATCAAAGAACTAACAAAATCAGAGTGGCTCGCAAACCCAGTATGTGTTCCAAAGAAAAACACTACAGAACTTCGGATGTGCATCGACTTTACTACACTAAACAAGCATTGCCCAAAAGATTACTTCCCACTGACGTGAATCGATCAAATAATCGATGCAACTATGGGATGCGAACGTCTTTCTTTCTTGGATGCTTACTCAGGATACCACCAGATTAGGATGAAGGAAGAAGATCAGGAGAAAACGACATTTATAACACCCTATGGTGTATTCTGCTACACAACAATGCCTTTTGGCCTCAAGAACGCCAGAGCAACATATCAGCGGATGATGTAGAAATGTTTTGGCAGCCAAATAGGCACAAATGTGCAAGTGTACATCGATGACGTCATAGTTACAACAGGTCAAGGATCTGCGCTGATCAAGGAGCTCGAAGAAATATTCAAAAATCTCGACAAGTTTAGCATCAAACTGAAGCCGAAGAAATGTTCCTTGGGAATCTCGGCGGGGCAACTCCTCGGATATTTGGTATCAGCCAGGGGAATCGAGGCTAATCCTAAAAAATTACAAGCAATCCTAACAATGAACAAGCCAACAAATCTACGCGGCGTATAGCAACTAGAGGGCGAGTAGCGGCACTCAATCATTTTATTGCAAGGTTAGGACAAAAAGCACTGCCATTCTACACCCTCATGAGGAAATCAGAAAAATTCAAGTGGACAGAAGAAGCTCAGCACGCCTTTGAAGACATTAAAAGGAAACTTTCGACATATCCTGTTGTCATGTCGCCAAAAGAGAAAGAGCCTTTACTCCTTTATATCGCTGCCACAAATCAGGTGGTCAGCATAGTCTTGGTCATAGAGCGACCCGAAGAAGGGAATACCCATGGTGTGCAGAGGGCATTTTACTTCCTAAGCGAGGTTTTATCGCCATCCAAACAAAGGTACCCACACTACTAGAAATTAGCATATGGGGTGTTTATGACAGCATGAAAACTATGCAACTATTTTTCGGAGCATCCAATCATAGTGGTCAACGAAGCGCCTTTGTCAAGCATCCTCAACAATCCAGAAGCAACTGGATGTGTCTCTCTACAGGGAATCGAATTATCCCCTCGAGATATCACGTATGAGAAGCGCAAAGCAATTAAGTCACAAGTTCTGCTGGATTTTATCATAGAGTGGACGGAGTTGCAATGTGTGGGTCCACTAGACCTTTCTAGTGCCTAGACAATGTACTTTAATGGATCAAAAAAGAACGGAGGGAGTAGGAGCAGGAGTCGTACTAATATCACCTCAAGGCAACAAAATGTGTTATATACTTCGGATGAGCTTTGCAAATGCATCTAATAACGAAGCGGAATTCGAGGCCCTGTTGCATGGCATGCGAATGGCCAAAGCTTGCGGTGCAACTCACTTCAAAATATTCGGAGATTCCAATATTGTGGCACATCAAGCAATGAACAAGTGTGGCGCCGTCAGCAAAAATATGATTGCTTATCACGATCTAGATAGTATTATGGAAGCTCAATTTTATGGGTGTGAAGTATCACATATAGGAAGAGCAAGCAATGAGGAAGCTGACAATCTAGGAAACATTGGGACCTTGTGCCTACTGGTACCACCCGGAGTTTTTTGGTGTGCCTACCGGTACCACCCGGAGTTTTTTGGGAGGAGATAGCGGAGTGATCGATCAAAGCAAAAGGAGTCTTCAAGGTTGTAGCACCAAAAACGGGGAAAAAGAAACATCTGGAAAAAGACTAGGGGCCTCTTTCAGAAGCCAAGAACATGGAAGAAGCCGTCGAAGAAGAAGAACAAGAAATTGAAGAGGTCGTGCTAATTGAGCCCACCTGGATGCAGCCGTATATAGCATATATGACTAAGGGAAAGCTACCAGAAGATGTGATAGAAGCCCGGCGAATCACCAGATGATCAAAGGCCTTCAGAATAATCAAAGGGGAACTATACAAAAGAAGTATTTCGGGCGTGTTGCAGCGTTGCGTAACACCCAAAGAAGGAAAAAGTATACTCAAAGATATACACGAAGGAGTTTGCGGTCACCATGCTAGTAGCCGAGCAATTGCTGCAAAAGCATTCAGAGCAGGATTTTACTGGCTCACTGCAGTTCAAGATGCAAAAGACATTGTCAGAACATGTGAGGCATGCCAACGCTTTGCAACAAAGCCTGACCCGCCGCTGAGTTGAATCATATACCTCTGGCCTGGCCGTTTGCTCAGTGGGGACTCGATATGGTGGGAAAACTTCACAAATCATCGCCAAGAGGAAACATCTTTCTGCTAGTAGCAGTCGACAAATTTACTAAATGGATTGAAGCAATGCATGTCACCACCCAAGACAGGACTTTTGCTATGAATTTTATCAAATCCATAGTATTTCGGTTTGCCGTACCAAACAGCATTATCACGGACAATGTGACCAACTTCACTTCCAATGAGTCCAAAGAATACTGCCAGGAGATGGGCATCAAAATAAGCTACGCTTCAGTAGCTCACCCGCAAACAAATGGACAGGTAGAAAAAGGCAATGGACTAGTTATTGCTAGACTCATGAAAAGACAACTAGCACCACTTGATAGAGCAAAAGGAGCATGGGTGGAAGAACCGCCATCTGTATTATGGAGTTTACGTACAAGTCCACATAATTCAACACAAGAGATGCCTTTCTTTTTGGTCCACGGTGCAGAAGTCGTGCTTCCTGTTGAGGTGTCACACGAATCCCCATGAGTAGCTGCATATGATGAAGAGGAATCAAGAGAAGCACTTGAAGATGATGTGGATGCACTTGATGAAGCTCGAGATGAAGCCCTCCAAAGAGCAACTATGTACCAGCAAAACCTGTGCAATTATCATAGCAGAATATTGTGGCCTAGGTCCTTTGCAGTAGGGGACCTAGTTCTAAGCCTCAAGCAAGATGGCCACAAGAAGTTAGAATCGCCATGGGAAGGACCATAAATCATCATAGAAGTTATTCCCGGAGGAGCATATCGACTACAAGACAAGAAGACAGGAGTAAATTACTCAAATCCATGTAACGTAGCACAGCTACGCCACTTTTACGCATACGTAATATGATAAGAGTTACAGTTCGGCTTATTAAGCCAGAATAACCAGGACAACGGCTACAGGCCATTCGTTCAAAGAACAATGTATCATCGATTTTTTCGCCTTATATATAAAGAGATAAGTTATTTTGTGCCTTAATCTTTTTATTGTTCAAGAGATCAATGCTTTCCATCAAACTAACAACGACTATGAGCCTATGTCCAGATACAGGCATCTGAACATAGGCTGGGGGGGGCTACTTCCATCGGGAGCGCTGGCGCACAACCGATAGAAATCCAGTTGTGCATAAAATATATTCGTGTTTGCAAACACCTTTGAGCTTTACACCAGTGTATCCTCAAAAAGGTATTACTTCCATCGGGAGCCAGTATAAAGCATTGAAACTATCTGATAAAATCATAAACCTTGACGGCCCACTGGGCCAACCACCAAAAAAGCCAAATATCTCGGATCACGCTCAGACGCGACAGAAAATCTGAATGACGTGTTTAGAAACATGAAGGTAAGACCCCAGGATTCATCATGTGTGGCCTGGTAAGGAACAAGAATGCACTCTGCCAATAAAATATCCGTATACGCGATCCGATGAGAAATCCTGATGGACGCGTTGGGTACCTGATAAAAATAGAAAACTGGAATTCAGTATTCGATAAGACATCAGCGGCTAAAACTGAATTACGCCAATAGCAAATTCTGGATTCGAGCCTGGGGACTTGAATTTGATGTAGGACAACCTTGTTTTTTCCTAGGAGCCATTAACTGATTCCCGATCCGTCGGAAGCATCAAACTCGTTGTACCAAAATCCCTACAAAGATAAAAAAGAAAAAGAAACTTTGAGACTCAACCTAAAACTGCGGTTCAAGTAGAGTCTCGGGGGATACTGACATAGGTATGATTACTCGGGTGCTTATGTTTCGCTACCATATGATTGGACAAAGGCTTACGACCCATGAAGGTTTCAGATGATAGCCCAAGGAAGCAACCGACAAAGGTTTTGATTGTATTAGGAAAGGGACTATGAACCGACATTGTGTTGATGTCGAAATCAGGCGTGTATGAAACCTATCTGCATACAGCTTTGAGACCCGACCTATTATATATAGGATGGGAGAAGCCCAAGCGAGGGTACCGAAATCTAGAAGACGACTTGTAATAGGGAAATTACTCAATATTCAGGCAACTTTGATTCCATTGTTTCCCTGACATCCGACGAAATCCCCGGCGTTCTCTTTTCTACGAAACCCCAAGTCCATCACCATGGGCATTGCCGAGGTTACCCCTCATCAGTAACCGACTCGACCTGCTACCCGAGACCTAGCCTATCTATATAAAGGCTAGGAGGATAATCACAACCCTAGTTTTCACAACCTTGCCAGATTGCATCTGCGCACCCCCTGTAACTTCCGACTCCCTCAATAATTCCAAAAGCAGACAAGCAGGAGTAGGGACCTCTACGAGGCCTGAACCTGGGTAAACCTGGCGTCCCTGTGTGCTTATTTGCTATCCCATTGATGCCTCTAGCGCTCCCTCCTCCAAAACCCAAGTCCATAACAATGGGCATTGATGAGTTTAACCCTCGTCAATTGGCGCCGTCTGTGGGAACTGGGAGTGCCGATGTCGCGGCTTCTTCAGCCCCGTCTACCGCGATCTACAACTCTGTAACAGCAGAGATTCGCCTCCTCTTCGATGCCTTCGACTTCACCATCCACACGCCAGCCACTCGTCCGGCTTTCGAGTCCATGGGCGAAGGGATCGGTCTGGCTATCAGGAGCTTACACTTCCAAGTTGGTCAGCTGGGCACACTTGACCGCCCTGACTAGCCAACAGTTCCCGCGATTGCTCCAGCATCGTGGTTTCCACCGCCGATCGGTACCCTAAGCAAACAGAACGCCCCGACAACAGTCGGGAGAACGGACAGCGACAATAGTCGTGAATCCAATCTAGATGATCTGGCCATATAAGATGGAGCATATGGGTCCGGATATGAAAGATGCGGAAGCAATAGCTTCCCTAATCACTACATGTGCGTTGTCATCAACGCAGGCGACACCGGTGTCAATCACGACAACGCCGACACTGGTCCCTCTAATGGCGGAATTCCGGTCGCGAACGGTGGTCCCGCCAACGGCGTGCCCACCAACAATTGGACAGAAGGAGATCCAGACCTCACGATGAATGAGCGACCGAAGAGCGCGTGTTGATCAAGCTCAATGAAAACGAGTGGGCCCGCTATCGAGAAGCTCTGCGGTGCAACCCGCTACCCCCAAACTCATCACAAGACATGTTGATGGGTTACCATTGGCTGCTCAAGGAAGAATACAAGTGCCAACAACAAGTAATCGCGTAGCTCGATGCACGCAGAAAGGCAGCATACAAGTCGAGCCTTCGGCGGGCTTAGCTCTCCTCCATGGGAGGATCATCCTCCAAGGGCAATGACCATGTGGCCGCCAAATGGCGCTCTCGACTAGCCCATCTCACCGACAAGGAGTGAGAACAGGCTGCACGAGTCCTCGACTTCTCATCTATGATGGTGGATATGCGGGGAAACATGCTCCCGAAGACACCACAGGCGGTGGTGACGGAAGCCACCATGTACCTCCTCAATAACTAGACTCTGGCTGGGGATCCGCGAGCTGCCATGCACCGATCTACGATCGCAGGCTTGGGGCTAGTAAAAGTTTCCCTCACTAAGGATCCAACGTTGAAGCTGAAGAAGAACAAGGCTCTGGCCAAATGCTACTCCTCACCCTCCTCCAGCCACGACTTGTCTCGACGTCGCCGCTCACGGCAGCACGACCGCGACTATGATGCGCGTGATGACATCACACAGCGCAAGGTCGACAAGATGCACACAAGGCGTGCCTGTTCGACTGACTCAGATATGATGGGATCAAGCTCTGCGGCGCCAGATGCTTCCGCAGAGCCATCAGGCAGAAGTGAATGCCTAAGGGGTTCAAACTCCTATCGGAGAACCTGAAATTCGATGGCCTGCAGGACCCGAAGATCTGGCTGGAGGATCATATCTCCTTCGTCAGGCTGCACGGAGGAACCACGAGCACGGCGATGCAATGCCTCCAGCTACAGCTGCAAGGTGCCGCCCGTGTGTGGCTCAACAATCTCCCGCGCAGATCAATTCGTAGCTGGGATGAGCTGGTCTACAACTTCATGTGAAATTACAATGGCACTTACAAAAGGCCCGCATCAATCGAAGAACTGTGAGGCTGCTATCAGAACACTAGCGAGTCACTGTGCTCATACATCCAGAGATGGTCCATCATCAAAAATTCTACAGAAGACATCTCTGAGGATCACGCAATCGATGTGTTCAATGGCGGCATGCACCGTAGAGAGCTTACGGAGGAGCTGGGCCGCTCGAAGCCCAAGACAATCGACCACGTGATGGAAATCACGAATCGATGGGCCGATGGAGAGGAATCGGTAAAAAATCGTGTCCATTCCGATGATGATGATGATCTCGGCCGCAAGAGCGACTGCCGAGGAAAACATTGAATGCGCGGCTACAAGGACCGTGAAGAGGTCGACATGGTCACGGCTGGCTACGATGACAAACGCGATGACAACCGCAACAGCGGATACCTCAACGGTGGATATCGTGACAGCGGAAAAACCACGCAAGTGTGGCAGTGCCGCACTCACGATGAGGTACCTGGAACATCCATCCAGGACAAATTTTCCGGACCGTGTAATGTACACTTCTACATCGACAAGTACCACGGCAAGAAAAAGTCCAACCATCTACTAAAGGACTGCCACGAGTTCCTCAAGCTCCACGAAGGCCTGGCCCAGATGAATTGCAACACGATAAACCAGGGCTACAGAGCTACACCGGGTGTTGTGGCTAATGGAGCACCTCCACCACCACCCAGGCCACCACCACCTGTGGCTGCGCCAGTCCAGAACCATGGAGGCGAGCCATACCCTCGAGCACTAGGGAACATGGGGATGATCCAAAAAGGACGCCCCTCAAATCGAGTCCAAAAAAGCAATCACTCGCCAAGTCAACCTGGCGATGAACTCTCCTCCCTCCACTACTAAGTACCTAAGTGGAAGCGAGTCATGCATCACCTTCAAAAAACGCGATCACCCATGCCAAGTACCTCGCCTAGGCCACTATCCCTTGGTGCTCGAGGTGCAGATCGGAGGCTTCGAGATGAGTCGCGTCTTCATGGATGGCAGAAGTGGCATTAATCTCATGTTCGCAAGTACCTTGCGCACAATGCGAATCCCTCTGACATGTTTGGAAGTTTCAGACACGACCTTCCACGGAATCGTCCCAGGGAAAGGCGTATATCCCCTAGGTAAGATTAGCCTCGACGTCATCTTCGGCACGCCGTTAAATTTTCAGGGAGAGCGCATTGAATTCAAAGTCGTCGATTGGCCCTCACAATACCACTTCATCCTCGGACGTGTCGCGTTTGCGAGGTTCATGGTGGTACCACACTATGCCTACTTGCAGATGCATATGTCGGGCCCAAACGGCATTATTACCATCAATGGAAGCTTTGTGAGGTCCGACAACTGTGATAGGGAATTCAACATAATCTCCCAGTCTTTCGGCATGTAGGAGGAGCTGGCGCGATTGAAGGAGTAAACAGACAATAGTCTACCTCCCCCAAGCAAGCCAAGCTCACTCGACCAATCCTTTGACATGACGCCGCACACCAAGAAAGTCCAAGTCCACCCAATGGACCCAACCAAGACGGCCCTCATCGCCAACAACTTGAGTACCGCATAGGAACTCGCGCTCGTCGAATTCCTCTGTGAGCGCTAGGAAATCATCGCCTGGTGTCCAGCGGACATGCCAGGAGTTCCCAGGGAATTTTTCGAGCATGCACTCAACATGAATCCTAAAGTAAGGCCAGTCAAACAAACAATACGGCGACTATCGGAGCCAAGGGAAAAAGCGGTCGGTATGGAAGTCAATAGACACCTCGATGCTAATTTCATACGCGAGATCAAGGAAAGCACCTGGGTCGCAAACCCAGTGCTCGTTCCTAAAAAAGACACAGATATCCTGCGGATGTGCATGGACTTCACCTCCCTGAACAAGCATTGCCCGAAGGACCACTTCCCATTGCCATGGATCGATCAAATAATCGACTCCACCACGGGATACGAGCGTCTCTGCTTCCTCGACGCCTACTCAGGCTATCATCAGATTTGAATGAAGGAGGAAGACCATTATAAAACGGTGTTCGTCACGCCCTTTGGTGTCTTTCTGCTACACAACGATGCCCTTCAGGCTGAAAAACACAGGAGCCACCTATCAGTGGTGCATGCAGGCCTGCCTCAAGAGCCAACTTGGTCGCAACATCCAAGTCTATGTCGACGACATCATCGTCAAAACCAAGGAGGAAGCCTTGTTACTCGAAGATCTCCGCGAGACCTTCGATAACCTTGACCGCTACCGGATCAAACTAAATCCGGACAAATGCGCCTTCAGCGTACCATGTGGGAAGCTGCTCGGGTATCTCATCTCCACGAGAGGGATCAAGGCCAACCCGAAGAAAATAAAGGCCATACTGGCCATGGAGGAGTCGAAGAATGTAAAAGGCGTCCAATAGCTGGTTGGGCGAATCGCGACACTCAATCGATTCATCATTCGCATGGGCGAAAAGGCACTGCCTTTCTACCAACTTCTCCGCAAGGCTGACAAATTCGAGTGGACAGACGAAGCACGAGAAGCATTCAAAGACCTCAAGCGTCTATTGTCCACCTCGCCGGTGTTGGTGACACCTCGCGAAAAAGAGCCGCTACTACTATACATATCCACCACCAACCAAGTGGTTAGCACTGTGCTCGTGGTGGAACGAGCCGAAGAAAATAAAGTCCACGGGGTACAACGCCCAGTCTACTACCTCAGCGAGGTGCTCACACCAACAAAATAGCGGTACCCACACTATCAGAAGCTGGCATACGGCATCTTCATGACAGCCATGCGACTGCGCCACTACTTCTAGGAGCACCGAATCATAGTGGTGAACAACGTCCCGATGCGGCACATACTCAACAATCCCGATGCCACTAGAAAAGTCGCGCTCTAGAGAATCGAACTGTCTCCACGAGACATCACATATGAGAAGCGAGACGCGATTAAGTCGCAAGTTCTGCTGGACTTCCTCGTACACTGGATGGAAAACCAGCTCCCCGACAAGCCAGACATGTCCTATCTATGGACAATGCACTTCGATGGGTCCAAGCACAAGGAGGGAGCTGGCGCGGGCGTCATCCTGACATCACCACAAGGTGACAAGATGAGGTATGTTCTGCGAATGCAGTTCACCGCCTCCAACAACGAAAATGAATACGAAGCCTTGCTCCATGGGATGCGGATGGCGAAAGCCTGCGGCGCCAAGCGGCTCATCATCTACGGCGACTCAAAGCTGGTGGTCAATCAAACAATGAATGAGTGCGATGCTCTGAGCAAAAACATGATCACCTACCGCGATCTCTACGACACACTCGAGGCACACTTCGACGGCTGCAAGCTGCAACATGTCGGCTGCGAGAGCAACGAGGAGGCGGACACACTCGCCAACATCGGCTCCACTTGTGCCAAAGTGCCACCCAGAGTATTTCTCGAGCGCATCTGCGAGTGCTCCATCAAACCAAAGGCTCCAGAGCATAAAACCAGCACGTCAAAGGACTCGGGGGCTATGCCACCCAAAAATCCAACGACACTCGACGACATGGGGCCAGACATAGGACTCGAAGGCCCATGGAGGTCATGATGATCGAGCCATCCTAGACGCAACCATATGTCTGCTAGATGACCCGACTAATGCGTGCCATATAGCGCGGCGATCCAAGGCATTCACCCTCGTCAATCGCGAACTGTACAAACGCAGCATCACAGGAGTCCTTCAGTGGTGCGTCTCCAACGGGGATGGAAGAGAAATCCCCCTCGACGTACAAGAAGGCACTTGCGGGCACCATGCTGGCAGTCGTGCCCTCATCGCTAAAGCTCTACGAGCTGGATTCTACTGACCAACGACAATGCGCGATGCCAAGGACATCGTCCAGCATTGCAACGCCTGCCCGCGATTCACAGACAAACCGCACGCACCTGGCGCTGAGCTCAGGCCAATACTCGTGGCTTGGCCTTTCATGCAATGGGGACTCGACATGGTCGGTAAGCTCCAGAGATCTTCACGAGGAGGATATGTCTACCTCCTAGTCACGGTCGAAAAATTCACCAAGTGGATTGAATCAACCCTCACACTCGGAGACTCTGTCGACCTCCTCGATGAGGCACGCGAGATTGTAGGAGAGAGATCCACGATCTACTAGTAGAACCTCCATAATTACCACAACAGAAGGCTACGCCCTAGATCCTTCGCCGAAGGAGATCTAGTCCTGCAACTGAAGCAACAAGGGCACCTCAAGTTTGAGTCCCCTTGGGAAGGACCTTATGTGATTACCGAACTAATCCTAGGTGGCGCCTATTTCCTTAAAGACTTCAAGAGCAGAGTCGCATACTCCAATCCCTAGAACGTCGTGCAACTGCGCCATTTCTACCCTTAGATGTTTTTACTTATAAATAAGGTTGTTCAGCCAGGCTACTCAGCCATACATTATACCTCGTGATATTCTACGAATAAATAAAGCTAAGTGCCCCAAACCTTGTGTTTTTTCTGTTTTTCTTGCAATTATTTTACTCAGGGGTTGCGCCACCCTTTACACCCCATTCCACAAACAACACAGTATCCTGAGTAGCTGACGCACTACCAAATCGAACCCTTGATTGAACCAACCCAGTTGTAACGCACCTGACAAGTTGGCAAGGTGCTAAGATGAATATACGTCAGGCTAATGAAAAGGAACTGTAGATTACAATACACTCAAAAAACATACAAGCTAGCAAGCTCTTTACATATCAACGGGTATAAAAATAAACTCGACACAATTCTATGAACTTTAAAACACCTATGCATTTCATGTGCAGGGACCATATTATCCTACTGCTACAATATAAGAACATTGGTCTGCTCCTCAAAGAAATCGACTATATCTTCGGCTGGCCGATCAACCAGCTGGTAATGTGGCACCATGTTCCATGTCATCCCTTCTAGCGGAGGCGGTGGACCAGCGGCAACAGCCGCGATATCCACATCTGGCCAATGAAGGCAAAGAAGTGCCAATGGAGCCTTGGCACCCGCGACCAACTGCTAGCGAACGCACTCACGGACTGCGTTGATATCTTGAAACTTCGCTAGCAAAGCTAGCAAGCTTGAAGGCACCACATCCAGGGGAAACATCACCTGGAAAATATGCCTCAGGAACGACTGTGCTTTCTTCAAACACTAAAGCACCCACGATGCACGATCTTGCAGCATCGCTAATGCGACTGCACGGTCATGATCCACCCAGAAGTACCCACTAGCCTGCAGCTGCTTCTGGGTCAAGTAATTCATTCGAATAGCAACCTGATCCCTCTCATCTTGTGGATGACGAGAGCTAACAACTACAAGAAAGCAAGAGCAGAGCATAAGACAGAGCATCGCCATGAATGGCTAAAGAAAAGGATAAGAAGATAGAGAGCTAACACTTAAATTGCTCGTTCAACTGCGCAACTTCCTCCAGGACATTCTTCTCGCGCATGCTGGCCTTCTCAGCCTCTGACTTCCATACGTCCGCATTACCGCGGATCACAAGCAACTCTCGCTCCAACTTATTCACGTGATTGCGTAGTCGCGCAAGCAGCGGCAACTCCTCCACTTTTGAACGTGGTTGCGCCACAGTTTCATCGGTGGGAGGAGAGTTAGAAGGACCAATCGTAGGACCCTATTACAGCCAAACAAGAGGCAAATAAGACCAACTATATATTAACAAGGAGTGCACTCAAGTTCAACAAAGTATCAAAAGGGTTAGCCCCACAAAATAAGGTTCACCAAAAGGAAAGCTAAGCTATTATAGAAGGCAACTAAGGAATGCTCTGCTTTTTCAATTTCGACTTCAGGGGCTTCCTCGAATCTGTGGCAGTCTCCAATGCCACAGACATCGCAGTTGTAGCCCCATATGCTATAGCCTTTGCCACCTTCACTCGCCGCAGCTCTGCCGAGTAATTGGCTATTGTATCAATGAGTCGAGGCCCATACTTACTGCAACTAGTGGCAAAAGGCTGGAACACTACCTGCTGGCCATCTGTGGTGACCGGCATCACCTCGGAGATCTCGCTGGGGTCTAGCTCCATGCCATGGGCTTGCGCCATTGCGAGTGCCATGGTCGTGCCAACTGACCTCTGCAAATTATTGAAGTCCATCGGGACGCCCTCTGCGAAGGACTCCACCAGGCCATCAAGATTCTTGATTAAATTGGCCTTGGGAGCCATCTCCTCTCGAAGATGACTCAGCACGCCCTTGGCCTTTCCAAGTGTGTCTCGGAGGCAGACGTTGCAGTCCTCGACTGCGGCCATGGCTCCGGGCAAGGCATCCGTGCGGGCCAAAGCCTAGGCGTCAAAGATCACGCCAGCGGCATCTGAAGAAAACATGTATCAGCACAACATCATGAAGAAAAAACACATTGGTAAAAAATGCAAGTAAGACAATATATTACCTGAGAGCGCTTTCGTGATGGAGAAGAGCTGTTCTATGAACAAATTTTCCCTCTCAGCGGCGGAGGAGCGAAACTCTTCCTCGCGCTTTTGCGACTCCTTCAGAGCTTCAACTGCCTCTTCGCATTTTTTCTCCGCCGCAATATGTCCTTTTTCGAGGGACATGACGTGACGAAGAAGTTCATTGTGCTCACCTATAGGGAACCGAAAATGGAAAAACCCGAGGCTCACCAACCTCTACACAAGAAGAGTGAAAAGAAAAGTATAAAAATGACCTTCGACGGTGCGATGGCGGTTATCCAACATAGCATGTTGTCGACCCAGCGAAACGATCTGCTCGGCAAGGTGAGCATAATTCTTAAAAATAGGCTACACCAAGGAAAAGGAGCGTCAGCATTAGCAAAAATTTGACTACCAGCGGCAACACTTACATGTTCCTCCAGGGACTCCGAAGGTTCCTATCGAGTCGACGTCCGTGCAACCATCTAGTGCCCCCAGCATGGGGAAAACTCGATGAATTGGCACCAGAGTGGGCCTCCACTGGAGCAGAGGGAGACCGTACTTCCACCTCCTTGTTCTTGGAGTCTGCGACTCCGGACTCCTTAACAAATTGGCAGTCGTCGGAGGACGACGACGCCGTTTGGCTGCAAAGTACCAATCACCACTTCAGAAGGGAAAGACTTTGAGAAAGAAAATATGAACTCGCAAATATAAAGACTTACCCGTCAAAATTCTCGAGGTCAAAGGAATCACTAGACAACTCCTTCGGCAACCTCAGCTTCTTCCGCGAGGGAGGAGCCATGGCGCGCACAGGCACGGAGGGGATTGTCTCCTCCATAGCAGTAGGAGGACCCTCCGGCGTCGTCGGTGAGGAAGCGTCCGAGCCCTTGCTATGGGAACGCTTGCGAGTCCCGTGCCCACTAGACTCGGGGGCTTCCTGCTCCTCTCCAATAGGGATGGTGGAGCCCGACTCGTCCTCTTCCTCCGCTTCACGCGGAATAATTCCTTCGGGCTGAGGAGGTAAATTGGCGGCCACTTTCCAGTCCTACAATCAGAAGAAACATCTGTACACAAAACACCTAACAGGCAATCGAAAAATCAAGAAACTTCAAAGAGAAATCCACCTCAGGCGGAGGATTGATGGCGCAGAATGGAGGCGCGACTGAGTCACCCGGGAGATCCTCCTTGGTGGTGTACTTGGTGAGCAGTCGCAACCTCCTGTCCACTTCACCAGAACAAATGCCCTCTGCAGAGATGCGAGTGGCATCACCAGTACCAATCCAGAGGAACATCGGGTGTACCCTGGCCTGTAGAGGCTATACTCGGGGATGCATCCTAGTGCGAATGAGCTATGCGCCGCCTACTTCTTTGCCTATGTGGTGTTCGAGGTTGCAAACATGCTAATACAGGGTCTCTGTTTCCTCGACTTCGGCGGGCATCACAACGTTCTTCTAGGACCTCCTCCTCTTGCAGGCCGCCACCGGATCGAAGGGTGTGAGTCCGCAGTGCTCTCCATCTGTTTCTGGTCACGGATGTAAAACCACTTCTCCCTCCATCCTTGGACAGACGCAGCAAGATTGATGGAGAAATAGGTGACGCTGGAGTCAACATGGATCCTGCAGCCTCCTGTATCGTAGACTACCGAACCCGAAGCTGACTGGCGTTTGAGCTTAAAGAGTTTTTTGGAGAGGCCGAAGTGTGGCTCGATTCTGAGCCAGTACTCGCAAAGAGTAATGAGGTAGGCGATGTGGAGGATAGAGTTTGGGGACAGCTGGTGCAGCTGGATCCCGTAGAAGCAAAGAAGACCCCTAACAAACGGATGAAGGGGGATAGAAAGACCACGAATGATGAACGCAAGGAACATCACTCGAAAACCCGTAGGAGGACTAGGGATTACCTCATCACCTGGAACGCGAGAGTCATCCTCCGCGGCAGGGAGTGCTCCATCCTGATGCTGGGTGAACAACTCTGATGGCTTGATAATGGATGGGCGCCATGACCCATTGGTGACGCGAGTGTCCGTGCCCTTCTTTCCAGCTCCGGAGGCAGCGCTAGTGCCCGCAGCGGTGGCGCCTTTCTTCTTAGCCGCAATAGCGGCAACCACAGATCTAGCGGTGGAGGCTCCCTTCTTCTTGCCCATCTAGCGATAGTGGTGCGAGCATAGGAAGTAGCTGGGGAAGGTATGGAGTTGGTCCAGTTCCACAAAGGAGATGCGAGCAATGGAACAGCAAGAGCAGCAATGGTGGAGGTGCGAGAGCGAGAAGAAGATGTGGGGAAATTACTGTACGGTGAACCCCTACTTAACCTCACAGCAGATGCCATCCAACGGCCAGGAGAAAACCTACCCGACGTGTGGCACACATCAAGGTCGACACGTGGCAAGGGTAACCCACGCACCGTCGCCCCACTCCTCCCATTACGCGGGAGAATCGAGGAGACACAGTTAAACCAGAAGATTACGCATGCCTGGTCAAGTTCAAGTCAGAAAATGGGACCCACTACTCTTCACGTCCCGTCAAAGCTGCTCACGCGGGCAACTGAGGTCATCTCACCGTCAGCACTGATGTCATCAACTCCAGCAGGAGCACATTTTGACTACTCTAGTTCTTCCTCGAGTCTTCGACTCGACCAAGCACTCGGGGGCTACTCCTAACAGGAGCGCTGGCCATGCACCCGAAGAACTTTGTAAAGACATCCAAGCATCAAGAAAAATATTTCACTCGAATTTACGATTCAACTATGGACTCCGGGTTACTCCCATAGAGAGCTCTGAAAGCACATTCGACTGAAACAAGCAAAAATATGATAGCAGTCACAAAATACTTATAGTCCCCACTCAAGTCTACGACTCGAATAGGCACTCGGGGTCTACTCCCATAGGGAGCGCTAGCCGCGCACCCTATGATTTTTTTCTTATACATTACACTATGTGTTGATAACATCCACACTCGAATGCTCTGGCGACTCCACCTCATACTTTCCCTACAAAGAGACTACGTCTCCTGGGTCACCCGAATCATCTCCGTGATGACAAAAATCCGGATGTCGCGCTTACAGCGTGAAGATAAGACCTGAATAAGGTCTGGCAATGCATCTGTTGCGCTCTACCAGAAACAATCCGTACCTATAGGTACGATGAATAATTCTTGACGGACGCGTCGAGTGCTCACACTTACACACTGGCATTCAACTCTATAAGACCTCAGCGGCCTGAGTCGAATTACACCAGCACTTTTGTGAATTCGAGTCCAGGGACTCGAGTTCGAGTAGATTGCGTTGTTTTGCCCTAAGGCAGTTAACTGATTCCGATACATCGGATAAATGAGGCACGTATATCAACAATCCCTATGATAAAAATCAGAGCACTCGAAAATATGCCCAGATATGCACTCGAAATACTTCATAAGTCTCCGCTCGAATTTGCGATTCAACCGGACACTTGGGGGCTACTGACGTGGGCATACCTTATAGGTACTCGAGCTTGGGATATACGATCCAATCTGGCAGAAGCCCACGGCGTTACCAGGGCCCAATCCAGGATTCGGGTGACCCACGGAGACTCCGATTGCTTGCGCCACAAGGCAAAGCTTAATATAGAAAGTTTAAAGGGACAAACCCTAACTTGTAACCGAATCGACCTGCTACTCGAGACCTAGCCTATCTATATAAAGGCTAGGAGGGGAAGGCGAGGAGGAAAATCACAACCCTTTCCACAATCTTGCCAGATTGCATCTGCGCACCCCCTGTAACTTTCGACTCCCTCGATAATTCCAAGAGAAGACAAGCAGAAGTAGGGACCTCTACGAGGCCTGAACCTGGGTAAACCTTGCATCTGTTGGGTTCACCGCATAGAAAACAAAAACTTTCCTACGATGGGAACTATACGCCAAGATCTATCTACTAGATACAAGCAACAGGTGGATATACATCCATGGAGAACTTATCCTCAAAGACAACAAAGCTTAGTTAACGAGTTGGAACTCGTGGATGATGTAGTCGTACGCTTGCCGATCTCAAGATCGTGTGGAAGTCCTAGCGCCGCAAATCAGTAGCGCATCCGTCCTCGTACACACGTTCAGGCCACTGAACAACCTCCACCTCCTCGCTCCAGCGAATCAGCGGAAGCAACAACTCCTTCCAGACAAAATGCCACCGGGAACATGTATCTCGCTAATTCGAGACCATGGGGACATGTACCTAGAGGGGGAGAGAGATCCTTCACGAGGAGGTGTACTTTGTGAGGGAGGAGAGGGGGGCCTTTTATAGGAGAGGGGAGGGCTCCTCCCCTCCCATGGCCGGCACCCATGCGGGGTGCCCCCACTTCCTCATTCATGTGGTGGAAGCTCCACTCACATCAATTTAGCCTCCCCCTAAAGTTCCACTCACATGCATTAAATTTCCACCAAATTTAATGCAACTCTCATTTAATAAAACTCTTTTATTTATTTTATTCAGAATTTTGTCAATTACTTTAATTAACAAACATTCACATAAAACCCCTTGTAACATTTCAATATCACATGCAGAACCAGTTTCTGCAATTTCACCCGAAACAATTCTGGTTTCCATCGAAATAATTCCAGCGCTTTGCAATTCTTTCGTCTGAAACATATGTGCTCCAAAATGGTGTTTGGCAACCCTTAAGTGTTTCACCCTACGGTTTGCGAATAATGAATACATGATTGAGACTCCTCTCAAATCAATAATCAGAAGCGGGACCTGGAGATCCATTCTGACTCCTGCACATTCAACGATGACTTCTATGATCGTGAGAACCTTTAACGCTAGTAATTTAATCCCTTTGTCTCGCGATATATATTAAATGTCTGAGATTCGATCATCGGCATCCACATACCTAGTTTGATTTCGTTATTGACATGCACTCTTTTCTCGTTCCCGTGATATAACATTCTAGTGATCACATCACTTGCTTGCAAGCTATCTTAATGTGATATCACCGAGAGGGCCCAGAGTATATCTATCCATCATCGGGATTGACAAATTCCACTCTTGATCCATGAGCCTCAACATAACATCTTCGGAGTATCTGAACCCACCTTTATAGTCACCCTTTTACGGTGTGACGTTTGATGTTATCAAGTTACTCTTCCGATGTTAGCAATTAACATGATCTCATGGTCTAAGGACTAAGATTACTTCGTATGATGTTATAGCAATATAAACATAATTACTTTGATCGTAATGTTATACTTCGGATGAATGTTCATCACATCATTTCACAAATGTTGTGACCTCATTATTAACAACATCCAATGTCCATGATCATGAAACTTTGATCATCTTGTTAATCAACGAGCTAGTCTATAAGAGAGGCATAACTAGGAACCTTTTATTTGTTTATTAAACACACATGTATTGACGTTTCCAATCAATACAATTATAGCATGCAAAATAAACATCTATCATATACAAGGAATACATAATAACAACTTTATTATTGCCTCTCAGGGCATGTTTCCTTCAGTCTCCCACTTGCACTAGAGACAATAATCTAGTTCACATAGTGATAAATCTAACACCCATGGAGTTCTGGTGCTGATCATGTTTTTCCCTAGGGAGAACTTTAGTCAATGGATCTGCTACATTTAGGTCCGTGTGTAATTTACAAAACTTTATATCTCCATCCTTGACATGCTCATAGATGGAGTGAAACCGGCGATTAATATGCGAAAGCACACCTAGTTCCATTATGAACTCCTTCATCCAAATCGCTTCCTGTGCCGCTTCTGAAGCAGCAACATATTCCGCCTCCGTTGTTGATCCAGCCATCATAGGTTGTTTGGAACTCCTCCAACTAACTGTTGTTCCATTCAAGAGAAATACATATCCGGATTGAGACTTAGAGTCATCCGGATTGGTGTCAAAGCTAGCATCGACATAACACTTAGCGACTAGCTCTTCTTCACCTCCGTATACAAGAAACATATCCTTAGTTGTTCTTAAGTACTTAAGGATATTCTTGAGCGCTATCCAGTGTTCCAAACCTAGATCAGATTGGTACCTACTAGTCAAACTAATAGCATGTGCCACATCTGGTCTTGTACATAGCATGGAGTACATTATAGAGCTTATGGCTGAGGCATACAGGATCTTATCCATTATCTCTCTTTCTTCCGTCGTAGTTAGACTTTGAGGCTTACTCAATGTCTTGCCTTGCAACATAGGTAAGAACCCCTTCTTACTTTCGTCCATATTAAACTTCTTTAATATCTTATCAAGGTATGTACTTTGCGATAGCCCAATTAGGCACCTCGATCTATCTCTATAGATTTTAATGCCTAATATATATGAAGCTTCACCGAGGTCCTTCATCGAAAATTTGTTGTTTAGATAACTTTTAACACTTTTTAAAAGATCTATATCATTTCCAATCAATAATATGTCATCCACATATAATATCAGAAATGCCACATTGCTCTCACTCACTTTCTTGTAAATACAAGCCTCTCCATAAGTTTGGACAAATCCAAACTCTTTGAACACCTCATCAAAGTGGAGATTCCAACTCCGGGATGCTTGCTTCAGTCCATAGATGGATCGTTGAAGCTTGCATACCTTATCAGCATCCTTAGGATCGACAAAACCCTTAGGTTGTATCATATACAACTCTTCTTCAATATTACCATTGAGGAATGCAGTTTTGACATCCATCTGCCATATTTCATAATCGAAATATGCAACAATTGCTAACATAATCCTAACCGACTTTAGCATCGATACGGGAGAGAATGTCTCATCGTAGTCAACTCCTTGAATTTGTCGAAACCCTTTTGTGACAATTCGATCTTTATAGATGGTCCATCGGCATCAGTTTTTTCTTTTGAAAATCCATTTATTCTCAACGGCCTTTCAATCGTGAGGTAAGTCCACCAAGGGGTAAGTCCACCAAGGTCCAAACCTGGTTTTCGTACATGGATTCCATCTCGGATTTCATGGCTTCTAGCCATTTGTTGGAATCCAAGCTCATCATCACTTCTTCATACATCGCAGGGTCATCTATTTAATCAATCATGAAATTTATAATAGGATTTCCATACAGTTCAGGAGTTGCACGTGTCCTGCTTGACCTGTGAGGTTCGGTAGTGTCCTCTTTCAGAGTTTTCATGATTATTATCATTAGCTCTCTCTTCATCAGGTGAAGTCAACTCCGAAACAATTTCCGGTGTTGTGCGTCTCGCCATTTCATGAAGAGAAGGTTCAATAACCTCTTCGAGTTCTACCTTCTGGTACTCACACCTTTTGCGAGAAACTCCTTCTCAAGAAAGGATCCATTCTTGGCAACAAAAATCTTGCCCTCGGATCTGTGATAGAAGGTATACCCAATCGTTTCTTTAGCGTATCCTATGAAGACGCATTTGTCCGCTTTGGGTTCGAGTTTATCTGGTTGAAGTTTCTTCACATAAACATCACATCCCCAAAGTTTAAGAAATGACAACTTAGGTTCGTTTCCAAACCATAATTCATACGGTGTTATTTCAACGGATTTAGATGCTGCCCGATTTAAAGTGAAGGCAGCGGTTTCTAGTGCATAACCCCAAAATGATAGTGGCAAGTCAGTCAGAGACATCATAGATCGAACCATATCCAATAAAGTATGATTACGACGTTTTGACACACCATTACGTTGTGGTGTTCTGGCAGGAATGAGTTGTGAAACTATTCCACAGTCTTTCATATGTGTGATAAACTCATAACTAAGATACTCTCCTCCACGACCGGATCACAGAAATTTGATCTTTTTATTACAATGATTTTCCACTTCGTTCTGAAATTCTTTGAACTTTTCAAAGGTTTCAGACTTATGTTTCATCAAATAGATGTACCCGTATCTACTCAAATCATCCGTGAAAGTAACAAAATAACGATATCCACCTCGCGCCGACACACTCATTGGTTCACATACATCAGTACGTATGATTTCCAATAAATCTGTCGCTCGTTCCATTGAACCGGAAAACAGTGTTCTAGTCATCTTGCCCATAAGGCATGGCTCACACGTATCAAATGATTCAAAATCAAGTGATTGCAAAAGTCCATCAGAATGGAGTTTCTTCATGCGTTTAACACCAATATGACCTAGACGGCAGTGCCACATATATGCAGATATATCATTATCAAGTTTAATCCTTTTAGCATCAACATTATGAATATGCGTAATACTACTATCGAGATGCAACAAAAATAAACTATTCATCCCAGGTGCATGACCATAAAAGATATCATTCATATAAATCGAACAACCATTGTTTTCTGATTTAAAGGAATAACCACTTCACATCAAACACGATCTGGATACAATGTTCATGCTCAGTGCAGGCACCAAGTAACAATTATTTTGATTTATCACTAATCCCGACGGCATATGGAGAGGCAGGATTCCGACGGCGATCACATCAACTCTTCATCCATTGCCGACCCGCATCGTGACCTCGTCCCTTGCTAGTTGTCGCTTGTTCCGTAGCCCCTGAATCGAGTTACATATATTAGCAACCGATCCCATATTAAATACCCAGGTGCTACTGCGAGTACTAGTCAAGTACACATCAATAACATGTATATCACATATACCTTTGTTTGCCTTGTCGGCCTTCTTGTCTGCCAAATACTTGGGGCAGATGCGCTTCCAATGGACAGTCCCCTTGCAATAGTAGCACTCAGTATCAGACTTAGGGCCAGCTCGGGATTTTTTTCAGGTGCGGCAACAGATTTGTCACCCTTCTTTCCCTTATGTTTGCCTTTCTTGTCTTTCTTGAAACCGGTGGTCTTATTGATCATCAACACTTGATGTTCTTTCCTAATCTCCACTTATGCAGTTTTAAGCATTGACACAAGCTCGGGAAGAGACTTCTTCATGCCCTGCATGTTATTGTTCATCACGAACCACTTGTAGCTAGGTGGCACAGATTGGAGAACACGATGTATGCCTAAGTCAATGGGAATCATTATTCCCAAGGACACAAGCTTATCGGCGTACTGATACATTGCAAATGTATCTATAATTGTTGATGCTCCATGCTTGGTTTTATCCACTTTCTTGTGTTTTGTCCACACTTTGGAGTACTTTTCATATGATTTCTTGGACTAACCTATTAACAAGAGCCACAGTGCCAGCTGCCTGTTTTCTGCTGTTTTTGGTTCCAGGAAAGTCAGAAAATGAATATTCTCGGAATTGGACGGGACAAAAGCCAAAGTGCCTATTTTTCCAGAAGACTCCAGAAGCCAGAATACGAGACGGAGGAGGGCCAGGGGCTGGCCACCCCCCCCCCCCCCCCAGGCGCGGGCTGGGCCTGGCCACGCCAGGGCCTGGTGTGGTAGCCCCAGGCACCCCCTCGGTCTCCCTCTTCCCCTATAAGAAGCCTTCTGACCTAAAAACTTCGGGGGGTTCGATGTTTTTCCACGAAAAGTTCCGCTGCGCCGCCGCCATCGAAGGAGAGATTCGGGGGATAGAAAGTCTCTGTTCCGGCACCCTGCCGGGACGGGGAAGTGCCCCCGGAGCCATCTCCATCGATCCCCACCATCATCTTCATCGACCATCCATGTTTCTTCCATCTATGAGTGAGTAATCCCCCGCTGTAGGCTATGGGGATGGTAGGGATTGGATGAGATCGTTCATGTAATGGCATCAGATTGTTAGGGCATAGTGCCTAGTATCTCTATTAGTGCTTTATGACTTTGTTGCAACTTGTTGTGCTTAATGCTTGTCACTAGGGCCCCCGAGTGCCATGATTTCAGATCTGAACTTATTATTGATTCATTATGATAGTATTGTTCTTGGTCTTATCTACAAGTTGTACACACACGTTGTTGTCCGGAACCTATGGCCCCGAAGTGACAGA
This sequence comes from Avena eriantha, assembly GCA_910589775.1. Classification (NCBI taxonomy): domain Eukaryota; kingdom Viridiplantae; phylum Streptophyta; class Magnoliopsida; order Poales; family Poaceae; genus Avena; species Avena eriantha. Next base: position 87,881,439 of record OU342745.1, read on the forward strand.
AATCGGGATAGCCAGAAGGGAAAGGCTTTGATGTGAGGATCACATGTGTTCATGGAGTGTTAATGCTTTGCTCCGGTGCTATATTAAATGGAGCACCTTAATTGCCAGTAGTTCCCTAGAGGCCCCGCTGCAAACGGGCTAGCAGGACAAAAGATGTTGTGTAAGTTCTCATTGCGAGCATGTATGACTATATATGGAACACATGCCTAGGATTGTCTAGTACTTGGGTGCTTTATCTTATTTATCTGCAATTGCCCTATGTTTTGATTGCTATGTGAATTGTCTTGTCCATGCAACGCCCGTCTATCCATCCCTATGCCTACCGCACTCGAATCCCACTGTTACTGCTTTTGTTACTACTGTCTTTGCTTTGCTACTGCTGTTACTTTGCTATTCCTACTACAAAACTGTTGCTACTGATAAACTGCTGTGAGCAAGATTGTTTCCAGGTGCAGCTGAATTGAAAACTCAGTTGTTAAGACTGATAAGTATTCTTTGGTTCCCCTTGTGTCGAATCAATAAATTGGGTTTCACTTCCCTCGAAAATACTGCGATACACCCCCTATACTTGTGGGTCATCAAGACTATTTTCTGGCGCCATTGCCGGGGAGCATAGCTTCATTTATCAAGTCCACTTGGATTCACTATTTTTCAAGCTAAGTTTATCTTTCTCCTTGTTTGCTTGTTTCTTTTATCAAAAATACAAAATAATTGGTTCCTACTCTAGTTGTTATTTTTGTTGGTCTGTTATTGTCTTGCTTTATCATGCTTGATGTCAATGGTTGGTTTCTCTGAAACTGAATCTTATTGGCAAGGTGGGTTAGCGGAAGATCAAAAAGATTATTATAAGGAACACCGCTTGTCACAAAAAGGGAAACACTTATGGGAATTAATTTATAGATTGTATATCATTGCTAGAAACATGTGCTCTACTTATAATGTTACTTATTTCTTTGATAAATCTTGTTGTTGCAGGAGGTACAAACACCTCCCTTTTCAATGTGAGTATAATGATGATGTTACCATATCTTCTTATGTTAAGGGAAATTATGACTTTTATGATGTGGAACAAATTGAGGAATTTATTGCTTGGAAGGGTGCTTTTGAACTTGCTAGTTTGCTTGAAAATATTGATGATTAACCTTATAAGTATGAGGTTTATGGTATGCTTAAATTTTTCTTTGATAATTACAAGGAAGAAAACAGCTATATTCTTGAATATATGAATAGATGTTTTCCACAAATGGAAGAGACTAATTCCTTGTACGATCCTATGGAAGAAGAAATTGATGAACCTGAAATCTCATTAGATGAAAAAGAGAAGGAGAGTGATGAACAAAAGGAGGAAGAATAGATTAGCTACCCATGCCTACCTTCTAATGAGAGTAACTCTTTATCCCTTACATTATTTGATTGTCCCCTTTGCTTACTAAAGGAGAATGAATGTTATGTTCCTGAGGTTTCTCTTGAAAATGTTTATAATAAAGCTCTATTGCTTGTAGATCATGAAGAGCATGCTTTATGTGATAGTTATATTGTTAAGTTTCTTCATGAGGCTACTGAAAATTATTATGAGAGAGTAAAATATGGTTGTGGAAGTTTTCATGGTATTGAAACATCTCTCTATGTGCTGAAAGTTTTGAAATTACTCTTGTTTTATCTTCCTATGCTTTTCACTTTGTTCTTTGTGAATTTATTTGCATACATGATGCCTATGCATAGGAAGTGGGTTAGACTTAAATGTGTTTTGAATTTGCTTCTTGATGCTCTCTTTTACTTTAACTCTTATTTCTTATGAGAGCATCCTCTCAGACTTTTATGCCTGAAGATGATAATATGTCTATTATTCTTGGGAGACCTTTTCGTAAATACTGCAGGAGCTGTTATTAATTGTAATCAAGGGAAGGTGACCTTCAATGAACACATTGTCTATTTCCTCAAGAAGATTGAAAGTTGAATTCAATTGAACATGTTGAGGGCATTCAAGTTGGAGAAATATTTTGTCCCATACGAAGAGAAAATTTTGAAACTATTATGATTGGGACCATTGCTATCAAGGTTGAGGTAACATAATCATTAGTGGGATACAAAGTTTTGTCTCATATGAAATTGTTTTGGTAACAAGACCTGATCAACCTTGTTAACAAAAGGATTTCATTGAACAAAACAATGTTTTCACCTTGATTATCTTCGCTTACTTCTATTCTATCCACTTTAGTTTTTGCTCATGTCTAACTTAAAGGCGTTAAAGAAAAGTACTTGTTGGGAGATAACCCAAGAGTTTTAGTTGAGTATTGGAAGTTATTACCTCTTTAATAATCTCTCCTTATCCTTTTTATTTGCTTTTTGTGCCAAGAGTAACCTCTAATGAGAGTGAAGTAATGATTTGGAAAGTTGCTGTCCCGAAACAAATTTCTGTGCTTCACCGTAAAACTTCCTGAGAGAGCTCTGTACGTCGTATTGAGCTTTAAGTTTTTGTGCTTCTGCCCCAGATTGTTATCTAACTTTCGTTAGTTCAACACTTTGTGATTTGAGCAACAGAAGGTCTTCTAAAAAATTCTTCTTTACATGCTGGTCTGTTTTGACAGATTTCTGCCATTTTCTGCATTTGCTTCTTGTTAGTTCCTTCTTGAGTTCTTTTTGGGAATTGAGCTTTTTGAGGGAAGTACTACAGTAGCTAGTGTTCTAATGGAAGTTTATTTGGTGTTATAACTGAACCTTGAGACTTATTTATCTTAAGTGCACTAATGTTGCTAATAAAGATTGTGTGAAGTTTTGTATGAAGGAAAAATTTCAAGTGTATGGAAGCAATGAGTAATGAGATGAAGGATGGACTAAAGCTCAAGCTTGGGGATGCCACGCGTGTCACCACAAGAAATATCCAAGAAGTACAAGCGTCAAATCTTGGGGATGCCCAAGGCATCCCCTTCTTCATCAATAAAAATCTTAGGTTTCTTTCAACCACTTCATTTTTATTGTTTCATGCACAGTTGTGTTGTTCTTGGAGCGTCTTATTTTTTGTTTTTGTTTTGGTTTTTAGTTTGCGTGGTTTGGTTAGTTTTCTGAATAAATTGGTTGGACCCCCTCTTTCATACATTGGTGTTCAAATAGTTTTGTTTGGTTTGGAAAAGAGTAGGAAAGCTCATGCTTAAGTGGTAAAGAGAGCTTGTTTTTGACTGTGGCCTATGCTTTGTCATGCCATGCTTGATATTGTTTTGGCTTTATGCTTAGTATTCTTTGTTGTAGCATGACTTGTTATAAACAACTGAGATTGCTTAATGTGCCTTGGATGAATCATGTGTTGTTTTAGCATATTAAAGCATAGTATAGTGGTATTCTCCTTTGATGCTTTATTTGGGTTGACTTGGCACATGCTCACACCATGTTATGACTATCTCAAGTCACCATAAGCCTTTATGATCCTTTATTTTTCAACTTGTAGTATCACTTTATGCTTTGATCAATGATGTTTTGTCGCTCTGCATGATTATGGCCATTATTGCTCTCTTAGTTTGTCGCTCCCAGTCTTTTGCTAGCCTCCACAACAAAGTATGAGTTCCACTGATGCATCCAACTCCCTAAATCAAGTTATTCCAAAGAGTCCACCATACCTACCTACTAGCTTATGCTATTCCAAGTATATTCATGCTTTTGTTTACCTTCCTCTTGTTATGGGAAAACTAGTGATTAAAGCTCCCACGAACTTGATGGCACACTTTACTTTACTTGCCCTTAATAAACTTGAACCATTGTGTCTTCTCTGTTGTATATGGTTGCACTTATTTGTTGGGAATTAGCAGAACCATGCTTTCATGGGGAACGCTTTCAACATTGCACTTGGTACTTGTACCTAGTTGATATCATGCTCTTTTATATATGGATGTTGTCGGTGTGAAATGAAAGGAGAGCTTGTAAGTCCATGGAGTTATGTATATGTGTTAGAGAAACGCCTGGGCCACTAGTCTAATCCATGCTGACATGGTGGAAACCTGCAGCGTAACCATAATGAGCTGTCTATGAAGCATTCTTCTTATAAAAAAAAGAAAGAGTCCTATATTGAGAAAAAAGAGAAAAAGAAAAAAAGAGATACTATAAAAAGAGGAAAGAGAGAAAAAAAGCACCATATTCCCATGGTAAATAAGAAGAATGTCGAGATGCTCGTTGTCTGTTTGCCTTGTCATTTTGATATGGGGATTCTTCCATATCATCGGGCAAGGGGTACCCCGTTGGCGATTCTCAATGATACACATATACTTACGATGACAAGAACTTACCGGTGACTAAACTTGAGTAGCATGAGGAGCGGCCCTCGTATACAAGGGACATGAGATTTCTGACTTATACTTCGTCAAGCATGTGCACCATAGTTTGTTCACTTTAACCTTAATCACTTCAAGATGCTTATGATAGGGGCAATGAGAGCTGAAAGCTATTAAGTACCATAATTTTTGGAAGCTCTTTATAAGACTTGAATCCCTACTTCCTTTTACAAAAGGCCTTTCTTCCACCATTATATTGAGTCTCCACCTTCTATCTTTATGCACTACTTTGAGAGCATAGTGGCCATTCTTAGTTCTATGTGCATTGTCCCAAGACTTGTTGATTGATGCATACCTTGATAATGCTTGTTTTAAACTATTTGTATCTAGTCACTCTTGTAAACTTTGAAGGTGTCCTATGCATTTACTTTTGCTACTCTATGAGGGACAAGCTGAATACTATTATGCTATGTTTTTTTTATGTGAAACAAACAAACGTCTTGCAAAGCATTGTTATTCATGAATCTTTTGTTTGTGCCTTTTTATGTTGCATCATAGTTTCTTTGCTTATTGCTAGAACTTTGTCTTTCATGTTATGGTTGAAGTGCTATGATCCCAGCTTTGAATGTTTTGCAAATACTTTGATCAAGCCTTTGATGGTGCATGTCACCTCAAAAATTATTCTTTCTTTTTATCACTTACCTACTCGAGGACGAGCAGGAGTTAAGCTTGGGGATGTTGATACATTGCAAATGTATCTATAATTTTTGATGCTCCATGCTTGGTTTTATCCACTTTCTTGTGTTTTGTCCACACTTTGGAGTACTTTTCATATGATTTCTTGGACTTACCTATTAATAAGAGCCACAGTGCGAGCTGCCTATTTTCTGCTGTTTTTGGTTCCAGGAAAGTCCGAAAATGAACATTCTCGGAATTGGGCGGGACAAAAGCCAAAGTGCCTATTTTTGCAGAAGACTCCAGAAGCCAGAATACGAGATGGAGGAGGGCCAGGGGCTGGCCACACCCCCCCAGGCGCGGGCTGGGCCTGGCCGCGCCAGGGCCTGGTGTGGTGGCTCTAGGCACCCCCTTGGTCTCCCTCTTCGCCTATAAGAAGCCTTCTGACCTTAAAACTTCGGGGGGTTCGACGTTTTTCCACGAAAACTTCCGTTGTGCCGCCGCCACCGAAGGGGAGATTCGGGGGACAGAAAGTCTCTGTTCTGGCACCCTGCCGGGACAGGGAAGTGCCCCCGGAGCCATCTCCATCGATCCCCACCATCATCTTCATTGACCATCCATGTTTCTTCCATCTAGGAGTGAGTAATCCCACGCTGTAGGCTATGGGGTTGGTAGGGATTGGATGAGATCGTTCATGTAATGGCATCAGATTGTTAGGGCATAGTGCCTAGTATCTCTATTAGTGCTTTATGACTTTGTTGCAACTTGTTGTGCTTAATGCTTGTCACTAGGGCCCGAGTGCCATGATTTCAGATTTGAACTTATTATTGATTCATTATGATAGTATTGTTCTTGGTCTTATCTACAAGTTGTACACACACGTTGTTGTCCGGAACCTATGGCCCCGAAGTGACAGAAATCGGGATAGCCGGAAGGGAAAGGCTTTGATGTGAGGATCACATGTGTTCACCGAGTGCTAATGCTTTGCTCCGGTGCTCTATTAAAAGGAGCACCTTAATTGCCAGTAGTTCCCTAGAGGCCCCGCTGCAAACGGGCTGGCAGGACAAAAGATGTTGTGCAAGTTCTCATTGCGAATCCCACTGTTACTGCTTTTGTTACTCGAATCCCAAAATTACTGCTTTTGTTACTACTGTCTTTGCTTTGCTACTGCTGTTACTTTGCTATTCCTACTACAAAACTGTTGCTACTGATAAACTGCTATGAGCAAGATTGTTTCCAGGTGCAGCTGAATTGACAACTCAGTTGTTAAGACTGATAAGTATTCTATGGCTCCCCTTGTGTCGAATCAATAAATTGGGTTTCAGTTCCCTCGAAAATACTGCGATACACCCCCTATACTTGTGGGTCATCACGTACCCAGACATTTTGAGTCCGTGCTCACTAACAGAGCTGTTCTCCTTCATCATGCAGCTAAAGAACTTTTTAGAAGCATTATAACTCTCTACCGCAGCATGGGGATCGAAAATCATTTTCAATTCTCCCATGGTATCAAAAGCATTGCCATTTTCGAAACGCTTTCGAAGTTCTGGCTCTAGCCCATACAGTATGCCGCAATGAACTAAGTTGTGGTCCTCCTGACGAGTTATATAGACATTCTTTTCCTCGTTAGGGGCATCAGGAGCTGGTGGGGGGCCTAGCAGCACTTCTAGCACATATTGCTTTTGTGCAGCAGTGAGGAGAATCCTCAAATTCATGGCCCAGTTGGTAAAGTTGCTACCATTTGCCACAAGTTTCTCTTTCTCCATGAACACATTGAAATTGAAAGCAGGTGGTGCCATCTACATCTGAATTTGTAAAGTTTATTTAGACTAAGTTTATGATAGATTGAGTTCAACTAATCCAAATTACTAATGAACTCCCACTCAAAAACGACATCCCTCGTGTCCTTTTGGTGATTACATGAACCAAATCCACTACACCAAGTCCGATCATCACGTGAGTCGGTGTAGCTTCAAAGGAGAGCATCTATATGGGCATCATATCAACTATATGACTCATGCTTAACCTTTCGGTCCGTGTTCCGAGGCCATGTCTGTACATGCTAGGATCGCCAAGTAAGAACCTTAGTACTCGCGTGTGTAAAACAGTCTTACACCCGTTGTATGAAAGCGTAGAATCAAGTACACCCGATCATCACCTGATGTCTCGAAACACGATCCATAGAATGGTGCATACTTAAGGAAGAACACATTTTATCTTGATATTTAAATGAGGGATCATCTTACAATGCTACAAAAAGCGCCAAACTAGCAATATAAGATGTGAGCATCATATGTGTAAAGTGGGATGATATGGTCCATGCATTTGATCACCATCATATGCATCATGGTATGATCTTTATCATTGCTTTATGTGTAAGGCCAAGGTCTATGGAACTTACACGTTAAGTGTGTTGTAAGGGTATCTACCATACATCAACTTACAACATTACCATATCATGACACTAGCCCAGCAACAATCTAAACTAGACGCCTCTAATTTATCCATTGCAAGTTTGCGTTGCTTAGGGCCTTTGGAGATAGAACCAGTCTTAGCTACGAACATGGAACCACAACGATGATAACTAAGTTATTAGCAACTCGTTGTAAATCAGATATTGACTATAGTAGGAGAGACAGACACCCACCAGCCACTTATGCAAAACTAGTTGCATGTCAGTCGTGGAACCGGTCTCATGTGCGATGACATGTAAGGTTGGTCTAGGCCGTTGTAGGGGTTCCGTGCATGAAAACAATAAAATTTTACCCTACACCCCTGAACCCCTGAAGCTACCAGGACCTATCTATTAGTGATACAGTAACAGGAGGGGCTTTTTCCAAACTTACCCTTAAAGACCGGAAAGTGTTGTCAACACTCAGGAGAGCGTGGTTGATGTAGACGAGCCGAAGCCGACCTCCAGGTCATGATGAAGTCCTTGCGCTCCTTTGGCTCCAACGACTTGAGTGCCTCAAGTGCGACACCTCGCGGGGAGTTACACACGTCTGGTGCCTGAGAATGACTCCCGCTTCCCCGATCCAGCAGCAGTAGCGTAAGTAGAGCTCCTGGATCCGAATCCCACAGCGCGACGGCGCTCCACGGTGAAGATGTCTCTCGTCCGCGCAGTCCAGACTTGGGACCACAGTCACAAGAGAGAGGGAGAGAGAGAAAATATCAATTGGAGGTCCTACCAAAAGTGAGAACACCTTTATTGGTGTATTTTATTTGGCCAAATACCCCCACTATATATAGGGGGAGGGGAGGTACTACCTCCCTCAAAGTCTCGAGGTGAGACTAAAGGAGAGGAGGGGGAGGGGTGGCACCGCCAGCCACCCCCATGGGCCCCGCGCGGGGGGTGGGGGCTGGCCCACTAGGGCGTCGGCCACCCCCTTCGCCCCTTCTCCCTCTCTCCTTTCCCTAATGGGCCCTCTCCCCTCCAGGAATTGGCCCATTAAGCCTTTGACCATTTAAATTGATTTTTCTCTTTATTAAATAATTATGAATAAATGATTAAATCACTATTTCACATTCATTCACATATTATTCAACCTCCATGGATATGGAACACCTTCCACCTCCATTTCGGACATCCTCCGGACTTACCGAAACCCTTCCGGTTCTCCCTACTATTCTTCGGTGATTCTACCGTTCCTATAAACACTATCTAAGCATCATCAAGCCCTTTAGCATGATACCCCACGGTTCGGGAAAACTCCAGACATGGTCGGGACACTCCCGCACCAATGATCGATAGAGGGACCTGGATGGCCATGTGACCCCTGTGCGTTCCACGAAGATCTTTCGTCGTTTGAACCGAGACAGTCGTGTCTTATTCCCTTTGTCTCTCGATACTTGCATTGCCCAAGATATGATCAATGACATCACCATGTCGTGTTCAATCTCGTTACCAACAATGCTACTTTACTCGTTCCGACAAGTGATATCCCCGTGATCAAATCACACGCTACGCAGCTGTTGGATATAACTTCTCCGAGTGGGCCCTTGAGTATCTTCCCGTCACATGGATGGAAAAATCCCGCTCTTGACATATATTGCCTCAATGATTTCCTCCGAGTACCTGAACACACCTTTATAACCACTGTTTTACCAAGTGGCACTTGATGCTATCAAAGCACTCTTCGTGACATGATCCGGTCATGATGTTTAGTTTGGGTATTGGTTCGCCATCTCATTCTGGCAATAAGTTGACTCCATTTCCAACTGGCATAAATGCCACATGACCAGGAAACATGATCATATGTTGACCAATGAACCAGTGACTAGAGTTTCACTGGGAACCACTGGTTGTTTGTATATCACATGTGTATTGATGTTTCCACTCAATATAGTTATAGCATGATATAAAACTTAATCATAAACTATATGAAATATGATAATAGTCCTTACTACTATTTGTCTCTAGGGCATATTTCCAACAGTCTCCCACTGGCACTAGAGTACAAATACACTAGCTGTATTTGTTCTTAATCATTGGCACCATATTCGGTACCCTGAACATGCTTGCTCATGGAAGAGGTTGAATCTTGGGTCTGTACTTTACAGTCCCAAATCCTTTGCAACTTACTAATGTCACCTTGATTGACATTAATACTTTATCATCACATGATAACATCTGTGTGTATGCATCGTCACTATGGCAGCAGAACGAGGCTTGATTCTAGGATCCTAGAGTGACTTTATATCAACATCGAGGGCTTTCTCATGGGCACTGTGCCCTGGGACACATCATTCTACGTTAAAAAGTGAACTAGCCCCGCCATAACATTATACAACACTTTAGATGGTACCCTTATCTATTATTATAAATGTATTCATCGAAACACGAGTGCACTCTGTGCAACTTTCGATGTTTTTGTTCACCTTGTCGTCGGATTGATGACAAGTACGCCATGAGGGGGTCCTCGAGGCGTGCGGAAGAGAGGGGTGTGAGACGTCCAGTGTTCCGGGACGGTGAGCACACAAGTTTACCCAGGTTTAATCCGCCGGCTTTGGACGGATCCTACTCCTGCTAGCAATCCAGTAATACGGCAGAGCCGGAATATGGGTTACAAGGGTTTCGCCTGTGCGAGTTGAGATTGTAGACTATTGAGGGTGCCCTAAAGGCTCTCCCTAGGATGGCATATATAGATATCCGGCCTAGGGTTTACAGGAGAGATCTATCCGGCTACGACTAAGATTTGGTTATAGAGTACATCTTGAACTACAAGTAACGCTATGGGCCTAAGTCGGTAAGTCTTCTGGGCCTTCCCGTAGCCGGACTGGACTCCGTCTCTTCTCCCTGACGGGGCCACCCGTGAAGCAAAGCTCTAACCCAAAGTGGGCCACCCTGGTCAATGAGGAACTATGAGGATACCCGGAAAGTATATCCCCAACAGCAGCCCCCGGAGGCCTCCAAGATCCAAAGTCGTATTTACCATCGTCTAGCTTGATCTTCGGCTTGCAGAATCTTGAAGGGTTCCTAAAACTTCACAACAAAAAATACGATCCGGGTCTTAAAAATAAGTCAGACCTATCAACAGGTTACTCGGACTTTCCATCTTGATTTCAAACTAAGCCGGAACTTGATCTCTAACGCCACCTGACCCAAGTCATGGTCAAGTCACGTCATCTAACAGACATCCTGTCAGCACGACCGTTGGTGGGTCTGCAGTTTGCGGAACCGAGGCGCCGTTTCAATGCGTATGCGGATATCGAGGCGATGTAATCATCACGTGGGTCCTTCCCAGTTCCTTCCATGACGCGTGGCGGTTACACTGTAGCATTTGCACGAATCTTGGCGCGGTTAGGTAGATATAAGGGGTGAGGATTCTCCTCCTCCTTTCTTCACCTATTCCTTTGCCTTTTCCTCTCCTCCAAATCTCCCCCGCACGCACAGAGCTCCTCTGCTTTCCCCCAAAAACTACCAGCACCGCCCATCTTAGGTCATCTACCCACCGGAGAAATAGCTTCTTCGTCCTCTTCCGGCTTGGCAGCAGCAGCAGCGATGGCGGCGACGGAAGCGGCGGCGGGGAAGGAAAGCTTCCGCGGGGTCTGGATCCCCTGCGTGCTAGATGATGAGAAGCTCCGCAGCGTGGAGACGGAAGGGCTCCTCTGCGTCGGCGACTGGCGGAGCGGCATTGGGGAGATCGTCCCCAACCCGCGCGCCGGCGAGCGGGTCCACTTCGGCACCCACCTCGACAGAGGTTTGTCATTTCCTCCCTCGGAGTTCTTCTCCGAGGTGATTGACCATTATGGTGTTCAACTCCACCATCTTCCTCCCAACTCTCTCCTAGAGATGAGCGCTTATGCTTCTTTCTGTGAGGGATTTCTCGGCATTAGGCCGAGTTCGACCTTATTCCGGTATTACTTTCATGTCCGGAGAAATTCTATCACTACCGGTGTTCCTTATATCACCGGTACCATTAGTTTTTCACTTAGACGTGAGCGCGCGTATAACAAGATCTTAGCTAGTGACTCGATTAAACAGTGGCCAGCCACATTCCTTTATCAAAAGGATATTCCGGCTCCCAGCAAAGCTACTACTTTGTCGGCTTTCTTCGACGAAGCTGCCACGGCCCAATCGTCTTGGGACAAGGCTCCTCCGGCTCTTACTGACGATCTGAACCTCGCTAAGAGGCAGATCGAATACTTGATCAGACACAAAGGACTGAAGGGATCCGACTTAGTTCAATGTTGGGTGTCACGTCGGATCCAGCCCCTTCAGTACCACAGAGACCGACTGATGCACTCCATCACGTCGTCAAAGAAAGACTCCCTCCGCATCAGCCCTAGAGCCTACACCTTGCAAGGCTACATAAGCCAGATAAAATAGTTAATAAGGGAGCGGATCGAGAGGAGGATCCCGGAGGTTTCTCTAGATATACATACGGCGGAAAACCCCGTAGTGCCGATAAGCTTCTAACATTAAACCTTTTTATGTGTTTCAATCTTTAAGTTACATTGCAATACTGATATGTTTTCTTCTTTTTAGCTTGCTGACCTCCCCGAGTCGGAATTTGCTCCACTCGAAGAATATCCTCCAGAGTTTTCTCAGGAGACAGAGGTGGTCCAATTGCCGGACATTGCACTCAAGAAGCACAAAGCTCCGAGAGTGGATGTTGGCACAAAGGGGGTGCCCGTCATGAAGAGGTAACTTTCAATCACAACTTCCGCCTTCGCACTTTACTCGAATTCTCTTCCGAGATGTAATGTTTCCGACTCTTATTACATTCTTAGAGCTAAACAGCTCATCAAGGGCAAGGGGAAGGGGATTTCTTTGAAGCCCCTGCGACAGACGAAGCTTACCATAGCTTCTCCTACCGTGGCTCCTCCGACTCCTGCCCCTCAAACTTCCGCAACACCGGTGATCATTCCTTCTCAGGCTGTTGCAGAAGATCCGGTCCTTCAACGGAGCCTGCGATCCTTGAATCGCAAAATGACGTCACCATGGGTGAGTCAGGTATAGATAATGGTGAACCCTCTTTGGGTAATGATACCTCGGAAGAAACCTTTGCCGAAAACCTTCTCAGCAATTCGGGACTTGCCAAGTTTGGCATGTCCCGGAAATCTGCTGAAGAGATCCAGCGGCTGGCCAGGCAATGCCTGGAGAAAAGAAACTTATCTGCCAAAGAAGAAGCGCAAGAAGCAGAGGACATCAAGCACTCGGATCTTCTTGAACAAGTGCGTCTTTGCAATGAGAGGATCAGGTCCGGTGAGCTTCCAACTGCTCAAGTGACCCCTCCGACTCTCGCTGAGAAGGTTGTTGTAGAAGTGAATGCGAGTTTGGATAAACTTACTCGTGAACAATATGTAAGTCGGAATTCTAACTCCTGTCTTTCCTTTATTTCATTTCATATCCTCTAGCCCCCAAGCATGAAGTAGGATAAATAATCCGAGTTTATGCTTCCTTAGGATGCCAAAGAACGAACTAGTGTAGCCCCCAAGGCTCATGCTGATATTAGTAAAAATAGTAGCCCGAGTCTTTAGTAGACTTCTGACTTTGGGTATTCTGACTTACAAAAAGTATATTCCTATAACCAGGATTTGTTGAAGAATGTATGTGATAAGCGGAGAGAGATCAAAGCTCTCCGACTTAAAAATGCTGAGATTAAAGTTGCTAAGGATGAGGCCGAAGGTAAACATTCCGAGACTCAAACCTTGTATTTCATGTTTTCATAGTCGATTTTTTTACGGAACTATTGTTCTTTTTTTGACTTATAGCGCTGGTAAAACGGTCCTGCGCCATGATTGAAGAGGCCGAGAACCTCAAGACTTTGGTGGTGGAGAACAAGGAACTTCGCCAAGAGCTGGATCAGCTCAAGGCGGATCATGAAAAGAGCATTGCTCAAATCCTTGAGTCCTCCTCCATGGCCACTGATGAGCGTGATCATAAGATTGCTGCCCAAGATCAAAAAATCTCGGACCTCAATAATGAGCTGTGCAGAGAGAGGGATCTTTCGGAGGCACTCCGGGCTGAACTCCAGAGTCTTTGGGAAGAGAAGACTAAGACTGACGATGTCATTTTCGGTACGTTCCATCTGTCTGACGTGTCTATTTTCTTCGACTTCTTTCAATGTCGGATTTTCTTTATCTTTTTTTATAGGCCCTCTGAACTTGATGGACTCCAACTCCGCTGAGCCCCACACCCACCAGCTTACCCAAGTCGGTGACCTGCTTCATGACTTCCGCTAATCCCTTGAGGACATTGGCGAAGCTCTCAAGATTCCGGACATGCACATCATGTCGGATTTTCAGGTGCGGGAGAAGGCAAAGGAGATGCCGCAACTTGTCCAGGATTGGAGCATGTCCTACGCATGGACCGCGGCGCAGAACGCTCTCACCATGGTCATGAGCCACCATGGAAACATGGAAATATGGCAAGTGACCAGAGGGTACTGCAAAGTAGATGAAGACGGCCAGGAGCAAGACATCAAGACCATTATGGAATCCTGCGCCGGATATGGGTGTCACGTGGCTGATTTGACCAGCTACGAGAATCCTTTCTTCACCCGCGTGGACACTCCCCTCCGCCTCCAGAAGATTTAGCAGAAGTTTCTGACGATGACCGCACCATTTCGGATGTGGACATCTCGGAACGATATCAAGGCGATGTATCTAGCGAGCCAGCAGCTCCTTCCTCTCCTGCATCATAGATTACCAGAAATATTTATGTTATTCTGAAAAAACATGATGGGCCTATAAATATGCAGTACTATAACTTTTCTAGTGCTAAGCTTTTGATCTATTCAGCACTTTTGTCTTTAAATATTTGTGTGCCTGAAATATTTTCATAAGCACTTTAAAAAAATCGCCTATACTTATCGTTTATCTGGCTTTCCGCCTCGTCCCTTTCGTGAGCCGGCTAAACCTTCCGCCCGGAAACTTTGCCGAGCAACGGAGCTCAATTGCTAAACCAGTTTAAACTCAGAAACAAAGCCAGCTTCCAGTACCAAAAATTCACTACTCGGAAAATGCCTGCATCCAGAAATCAGACAAATAACCAAAGTAAAGACTACAAACTTTAGAGTTATACCCGACGGTAGTAGTTTTAGAATCAGAAATCCAAACCAGAACGAACATGAGCATAAAGTACTTTCAAGCATTCTGGGATTTTCGACTATGACATGATCATTCAGAAATAAGATGGTAAAAACTTCTCAAAAAAACTTGAGGCAACCAAAACTTTTATTTATCACAGAACGTGTACATATATATGATTACAAAGAAGGATAAACTAAGAATAAAAGGGATGTAGCTGAGCAATATTCCATCGTCTGTCTAACTCATCAGGATTTGTACTGCCTCCAGCTCTCTTTCTCTTCTTAGTAGTAGGTCTTTCTTTGACTGGCCTCATGTCAGTTAAGTAGTACGGGCCATTGTGCAATACTTGACTAACTAAAAAGGGCACTTCCCATACTGGGGAAAGTTTGTGCTTTCTTTGTTGCACAAGCCAGAGAACCAAATCACCTTTATTGAAAGATCTGTTTCGGACTCTCTGGCTATGATACTTGCATAACTTCTGCTGATAGGTTGTTGATCTCATTTTAGCAATGACGCGAACTTCTTCGACTAAGTCGAGATCGTTTTTTTCAAGAAATCTCGGCATCCTCTTCAATATACGTGGCCACTCTAGAAGAAGTATGAATTAAATCACTAGGAAGAACTGCTTATGCGCCATAGACCAAGAAGAAAGGTGTGTATCCAGTTGACCTGCTTGGAGTTGTTCGTAAACTCCATATTACAAAGGGTAATTCCTCTGCCCAAGCCCCCGCAGCACATCGTAGTGGGCTTCGAGTCTCGTTTTTAGGCCTTGTAGGATTAAACCATTTGCTCTTTTGACTTGTCTGTTAGCCTGTGGATGTGCGACTGACGCAATGTCAAGCCGGATATTTTGCTCGTTGCAGAATTTAGCCAATTCTCCCGTAGAAAAGTTACTTCCGTTGTCCGTGATAATGCTATGTGGATAACCATACCGGATTATAACATCCTCGAGAAATCTTTTGGCTGTTGCTCCATCACAACTAGTGACAGGTTTAGCCTCAATCCATTTGGTGAATTTATCCACCATCACTAAGAGATGAGTAAATCCACTTGGAGCTCGTTTAAATGGTCCTACCATATTAAGCCCCCAGACCACAAAAGGCCATGTTATAGGTATTGTTCGCAGCTGATCAGCCGGAACATGAGCTTGTTTGGCGTACTTTTGGCAGCCTTTGCACGTCTTGACTAATCGTTCCGCATCTGCCTGAGATGTAAGCCAGAAAAATCCGTGTATAAAAGCTTTTGCCACTAAAGATTTGGCTGCAGCATGGTGACCACACTCGCCTTCGTGGATTTCCCTTAAGATTTCCACTCCTTCTTTCGGAGATACGCAGCGCTGAAAAACCCCAGAAACACTCTGTTTACAGAGCTCACCTTTAACAATAGTATAGGCTTTCGCTCGTGGATAATCTGTCGGCTCAGAACCTCGTCTTTGGGTAATTTGCCATCTACCAGATAATCTAGGTAGGGTTGAGTCCAGCTGGGAATTACAGCTAGAACTGCTATTAGAGATGAGTCGGATTTAGTTGGATATTCCTCATCTACTCCCTTTATTGAGGGAACTTTGAGGTGCTCTAAAAAGCGCCATCCGAGACCTCTTTCCGCGTAGAGCCTATCCGAGATAATTCATCTGCTTCCTCGTTTTCTGCTCGAGGGATGTGTTGAACCTCAAACCCTTCGAACGATTTAGATAGATCATCCACGGCAGCTTTATATGCTGCCATGTGTTTATTTGCATTACAAATATCTGACACTTGTTGAGCAACAAGATCCGAATATTCATAACACATCAACTGTCGGATGCCAATATCCTTAGCAATCCGGATTCCATGCAGCAGTGCTTCATACTCGGCAATATTGTTTGTCGTTGTGAAGTGGATCTGTAACACGTATAGAAGTTTATCTCCTTGGGGTGATTTGAGCACCACACCAGCCCCCGATCCCCCTCGAGCCTTAGACCCACCAAAGTAGAGGGTCCAATATTCCGACTCCGGGAGGGTCATATTTTCCTTCGTCTCTGTCCAATCAGCGACAAATTCGGCAAGGATCTGGGATTTGATTGTTGTCCGGGGTTTATACTCAATATCGAAAGCTGAAAGCTCTATGCCCCATTTGGCGACGCGTCCTGTGGCGTCACTTTTGTTGATTATATCTCTCATAGGATCTGTGCTCACCACGGTAATTGGATGCTCCTGAAAATAGTGTTGTAACTTACGAGATGCTAGAGAAACACCGTAAGCCAACTTTTGATAGTGCGGATACCGCTGTTTTGATTCTGTCAGGACCTCACTAACAAAGTAAGTCGAACGCTGCACCAGGTGTTCCTGATTTTCCTCCGGTCTCTCTACCACCATGACGATACTAACGACCTTATTTGTCACAGCAAGATAGAGCAACATTGGTTCCTAAGGTTCCAGCGCTGCAAGGATAGGAGCAGATGAGAGTACTTTCTTCAGGTCTTGTAGTGCAGCTTCAGCTTCTTCAGTCCAAACAAAATCCTTGGTCTTTTTCAGGAGTTTGTATAATGGTGCGGCTCTTTCACCAAGTCGGCTTACAAATCTACTGACCGCGGCTATGTAACCAGTTAATCTTTGTACGTCCTTCAAGCGTGTTGGCCTGGAAATATTGAGTATAGCCTTGATTTTGTACCGGTTCACCTCTATGCCTCTCTGAGAGACGATGAAACCTAACAATTTTCCGGTTGGTATTCCAAAAGAAGCATTTCTTCGGGTTAAGCATGATGTTGTATTTTCGTAGAGTGGCAAATGTTTCCTCCAAGTCGGAAATTAGCGTTTCCTTCTTTTTGGACATCACCGCTATATCATCCACGTATGCATGTACATTGCGTCCGAGTTGGTCATGGAGGCAACGTTGTATCGTGCGCTAGTCCATAGCTCCTGTGTTTTTAAGCCCAAAGGGCATTGTAACAAAACAGAATGTTCCGAAAGGGGTTATGAATGAAGTCTTGACTTTGTCAGATTCCTTCATCCGGATTTGGTGATAACCGGAATATGCGTCGAGAAACCAGAGGAGTTCCGAGCCTGCCGTAGAATCGATAACTTGATCAATTCTAGGCAGAGCGAACAGATCTTTTGGACAACCCTTGTTCAAGGCAGTATAATCAACACACATCCTTAAATCAGTGGTGTCCTTTTTAGGGACCATTACAGGATTGGCCGACCACTCAGTGTGGATGACCTCTTCTATGAATCTGGCTAACTCGAGCCGTGCTAGTTCCTTAGCTATTGCCTTACGCTTTTCATCGCCGAAACGTCGTAGGGACTGTTTGACGGGTTTAGCGTTCGGGTTTGCATTTAGAGAGTGCTCAGCAAGTTCCCTAGGTACTCCGGTCATGTCAGATGGCTGCCATGCGAAGATATCTTGATTTGCTTGGAGGAACTTGATGAGCGTGCTTTCCTATGCGCTATCTAGGCCTAAGCCTATCTGAGTCACCTTGGAGGGGTCATCATCTTTCAACAGCGTCTTCTTCATCTCTTCTCATGCCTTGAACTCCGGATTTGGCTTTGTCACCTCCTTCTTCGTTGCGGGCATCTCGGACGGATCTATGCTCTTCTTGATCTCCTGGTACTCCTGGGCGTGCAGCACGGCTTCAGCAAAGGCGGCGTTTCCATCCTCGCACTCTCGCGCTTTCTTCGGGTCTCCCCTGATAGTGATTACGCCGTTGGGACCTGGAATTTTCATCATATTGTAAATGTAACACGGATGAGCCATAAAAGCCCGGTAAGCCGAACGTCCGAATATAGCGTGGTACGCGCTCTTGAACGGGACCACTTCGAAGGAACGTGCCTCCGTCCGATAATTCTTTGGAGTTCCAAAGGCAACATCCAAAGTGATTTCTCCCAGGGAATTAGCTTGTCTTCCTAGGACAACTCCGTGAAAAATCACAGTTCTGTGATTCAGCTGGGTCTTCGAGATCTTCATCCGGCGTAGCGTTTTGACATAGAGAATATTGATACTGCTACCACCGTCCATGAGGGTCTTGGATAAATCATAACCTTCAATAAGTGGATTGACGATTAAGACATATTTTCCTCGCCTGTGTAGCTTAGGTGGATGATCAGCGCGGTGAAATGTGATTGCCACTTCCGACCAATCCAAAAACTGGGGGATAGCCGGAACTGTTGCGTTGAGCTCATGTAGAACTGCTTTCTTGACCTTTGCTGGTTGAGATCCGAGGAAGGTGATATAAGTGTCTTTCTTGGTCGGAAAATTTTTCTTCCCTTCCGGCTTGGGATTTGAAGCATCAGCTTCCTCCATGTCGGAATCTTCCATGGTCTCTTTGTCTTTTCCGCGATTCTTCTTTCCCTTCTTCCGCTTAGCTTTGTAGCCTGCGGTGTCATCTCTTTTGATGTCATCATTGAAACGACATTCGGCGTTGGTGTGGGACGAGCCGCCATTGGCGTCTAGGTGATGCACACATGGGTTATTTGCAATGTCGGCCCAAGAGTAGGTTTTACCTGGTTGCTAGTCTCCTCTACCTTGGACTCTTGAAGTCCCACGCCCATGCCATCGGCCTCCGCCTCGTCCTCCTCGTCCTCTAGACCCGAAAGTAGCAGTGACCACTGCCGTTTCCGCGTTGGGTTTCTCTTCCGAGGTATTTTTGCGCTTCTGAGCTTGTTGCTTTGGTTGTTTTGCCGACTATGGCACAGCTAGGGCATTGAGTAATCCCTCTGCATTGTCGTCGGCATCTGCATACTTGCTCGCTGTTTCTATCATCTCTCCCAAATCAGTGACCTTGTCACACTTCAAGCGATGGTGCAATAGACCAATTGGGAGTCCTGCGATGAAAGATTCAATCGCAGTTTGATCATTTACTCCTTCACAGGAGTTCTTGGTGTCGATCCATCGTCCGAGGTAATCCCGGCAAGTTTTTCTGGCCTTCTGGGTGCAACGCTGTAGGTCTCCGACCGTACAGGGCCTCCGATATGTGCCTTCGAAATTCTGAAAGAACGCACTTTGCATGTCATACCAGTTGTGGATGGTGTTCTCCGGAAGTTCATTTAGCCATGATCGTGCCGTCTTCCGCAACATAAGTGGGAGATATTGGGTTGCGACCAGGCTGTTTCCGCCTTTGGCGATGCAGCAAGCTTGGAAAAAATCCTGTAGCCAGGTATCTGGCCGAGCAATGTCATCGTAGGCTTGGATATGCCTTGAGATAGCAAATCCTTCCAGGAATCTTGTAGCTCTAATGCATGGTCCGAAGCACTTTGGGCCCACGTAGATATCATCGTTTTCCTAGCACCGCGCCTCTATGTTGGAATTGATCCTGTGCCTTTCGTCATTCGGGGATAGAGATCATCCTGAATGTCGGCTGTGGCTGCGGTGCCTTGGAGCCGGACTTCGGCTTCTGCCACCACCTCCTCCGTCACGTCGTCCTCCTTGTCCCCCTTGAGAGCTGTTGTGGTGACTACTTGGTGGAGAGGGTGGGGCAGCTGGATTATTTCCGGCTGTTTATCCGTCATTATTCCGGTTCCGGGGAGGGTCTTCACTATGATGAGCCCCCTGCCAGCTTGTCTCGGCATGGTTTCCATCGTTCCTTCGTCCGTCGTTCCCACTACGATGAGGCTCAGCCGGACGGCTTGTACGTCTAGGACGTGGCATTTTCTGACGATCCTCCTCCCGACGTTTCTCTTTATCTTCTCCCCTCCGATCATTTGACTCTCGTCGGGGAGGGTTCCTCGGATACAGTGCAGCAATAGCATCTTGCGCGGCCGCTGCAGCGACGTTGCTCCAGTCACGTGCAGTTCTGCGATGCTGTCCTGACGATCTGATTCTTGAATAATTGTCTTCTCGACATTCGGGGCGATGATGCTGCTCCGGATCGTGCTGGGGTCTTATGTCAGCCCATGCCGGATCTGTGCGACATTGGTCGGAATCTGAGACCAGTTTTTGACTTCTGGACATGGCGACCTTTTGCTGCTCCAGTCCCTTGTTGAGTAGTTTTATTCCCAACCGGATTTCCTCCGGACCTGGATTAGCCGATAGAATTTCTCGGGCTGCCACGGTATTCTGTACTGGGGTTGGATATACCCAATCTCCTTTGCTATCTTTCCGAGGCTTCCCCATCTCTTCTCCGAAAAGGACGGCAAGGATTTGCGGGAATTAGTTGTCATTAGTATGACGCTTCCTGGTCTTCTGGTATTGCCTGGAGTTGTACTTCCCCGCAGATGTTATGCGTTTATTTTCCTCCTCAATGTTTTGGCTTCATCGAGGAGTACTTGACGACACGCTTCTAGGGCCAGCGCCCTCTCGTCCAGTTCCTCAGCAGTAAGTTCTACAGCTATAGGAATAGGTGTGGTTAATGCAGCATCGATGAGTTTACGTGCACCTTCAGTGATCACGTGTCCATCCACCGATTCTTCTTTTTCGGCTCGTCTAGGATAAGTGCTCCATCCGAGTCTTCCTCATATTCCTCTGTCAGATGGTCTTTTGTCGGGGTCTTGTTCTTCTTCTTTGCCTTCTTGGCAGCGCCGGTAGCAAAAACGGCTTTGGGTCCGTTTCCTGGAGTCAAGCTCTGACCGGTACTTTCGGACATCTGGACTTCGGGATTATCTCCGACGTCCATGTCGTCCTGTGCTTTGGGAGAGTGTTCCCCGCATCCTTCATCCATGGCTTCTCCTTCTTCTACAGCTTTGGAGTTATACTCCTCTTCATATTCTACGGAGAACTTTCGGAAATCCGCTGATGTCATCGATTCATCCGAGGATGCGTGTACGTCGGTGTTCGTTCCAATTGCCTCCAGCATAGAGTCGGTGTTTTCTCCAGCATCGGCAGAGCCAGATCCAGATCCAACATATCCGGCAAAGTGTGACGCATGCTTCCTGAGGTACCTGCGGCTTTCACGATCAGCTTCGTCGAAACTTTTGATGGTCTCGAGAATTGCATCTGTGCTTGCGTCTTGCATTATCATACGTCGTAGTGTGTACCTTAGGAAAGGCCTGTCTGTCCCGGCGTCATCAGAGCCGGAATCTGTGTCGTTGATATGCTCCTCCTGGATTTCGACTTCCGTGGGTGGGTCGATCTAGGATCCGGCTTCTCCAAGGAGATCCACTCCAGAATCGACTTGGACCGCTAGGTCTTCTTCAGGCTCAGATTTCTCCACTATCTCCACAACTAGTGCGGGCTGGGTGGGATTAGGGTTTTCTGAGATCCGGAACTCTGCCGCCTCGGCGGACAAAGGGGATCCAGAATTTTCCTCTGCCTCTATCATCACCGCTAGGGTGGGTGGGACAGGTTCAGCGAAACCGATGTCAACATCGATCTCGCCGAAAGACATGATGGTGTAGGTGGTCACGGCTTCCCTAGCCAGAATCCAGGTCTCGTCGAGAATGATGATAGGGACGTTGCTGGCGTAGAGGATGCGACCGACGGCGATAGTCTCGCCGATTCCGATTCTTGCTGATTCCGCTCGAAACGCAGATCTGAAGCTCACTTCCCCCACTGTGGGCGCCAACTGTCGTTGGATTGATGACAAGTACGCCATCAGGGGGTCCTCGAGGCGTGCAGACGAGAGGGGTGTGAGACGTACGGTGTTCCGGGACGGTGAGCACACAAGTTTACCCAGGTTCGAATCCGCCGGCTTTGGACGGATCCTACTCCTGCTAGCAATCTAGTAATACGGCAGAGCCGGAATATGGGTTACAAGGGTTTCACCTGTGCGAGTTGAGATTGTAGACTATTGAGGGTGCCCTAAAGGCTCTCCCTAGGATGGCTTATATAGATATCCAGCCTAGGGTTTATAGGAGAGATCTATCTGGCTACGACTAAGATTTGGTTACAGAGTACATCTTGAACTACAAGTAATGCTATGGGCCTAAGTCGATATGTCTTCTAGGCCTTCCCGTAGCCGTACTGGACTCCGTCTCTTCTCCCTGACTGGGCCGCCCGTGAAGCAAAGCTCTAATCCAAAGTGTGCCACCCTAGTCAGTGAGGAACTATGAGGATACCCGGAAAGTATATCCCCAACACACCTCGCTTCCTACTTGACTTCAATCGGTATTTACAGGAGTTTCCAACATATTCCCTTGTAACATAACTCTTTATGCTTTAAGATATGTCATCCTTTATGGATTTGGAAAATATGTCTGCAGTTCTCTATTAGACACTGCGGGCAAACTTAGCTCAACATTATGTGATTCAAACTTAATCACTTTCAAACGTTCCTTATTAGATTATGTTAAGTTATCATCATGGTTTTCTAAGATAGAACCTATGTCTCAACATAGTGGATGATGATCATCCTTTTCTTTCTTTCAACCATTGATGTTAAACTTAATGCTATTCCTAACTTGAGTTATTAAGGACCAGTTCCTTAATTAACTTCTATTCCGAAACCCTTTTCAGAATCCCCTAGGGAATACTACATAATATCATAATACACTTATTATCAACTTCTACACCTCATAAATCATTATTTATAAGTACTTGCACTTTTATTCTTAACATACTTAAGAATCACTCTATAAGCTCCCACTCAAAATAAGTTCCTACATATTTGGGTATTAGTTAGTACTCTTACTCAAACTATATTCCTACATATTTGAATTTGAGACTTATACTGCTCCCACTCAAAAATATGTCATTCACATATTGTTTTAGGAAGACTTCCATAGCTCCCACTCAATTTCATGCAAATTGCATATCCACTCACTATTTTGAACAACTTTAAAACTTTTGATCACATATCAAACTTAGAGTTTTACTATGAGATACTAGTACTTTTACTAGTTTCAAATCCACTAGACATTAAGCACATTTGAATCAAATTCATTTGAATTCGTCCAATACTTGACTAATTGTGCTTTTGTCATTCACCCCCTTTTCCACTATGGCTTTGTAGTCACTTGGGAAAATTCCATGTAACTCCTTTTACTTGTGAGATTCAGCAACGAACTGCTTTCTAATCTCAAGTGAATTTTGCTTCTAGGATTTCTCATAATTTTAGTTTACCATTATTTCCTTAGAAGTTCATAGGTATGTCATATTCCAAGAATCATGACAAATGATTCACAAATGTCTCCATACAAGATATGGGTTACATTTTGAATCCTACTTCATGTAGTGAAAACACTAGTGGGGAAAACACAATGATCATTATCATTGATTCTTTCCTTTGTGAAGAGAAACATTCAGGAACTTTGTCTATTGCGCTTCTCAACACACTGATGCATGGATGTGAATCCTCATCGTGTTTTTCAGTATCTTCCAATTTCTCCATAATCGAGAAATATCACTAAAAGTGAGCTTTCTCAAGAATGTACCAAAATCCAAGCAATACAAGTTTTGCTTCTCTTTTGGTTTTAGCTATGGATTTCGTATTCAAAGTTTCCAATGAATACTCTACAAGGACTTATTCGCTATTGTTTTGGTTATATCGAATAACCCCAAAACTTTTACGACGATCCATACTGGATATGGAGCCGCTGTCACGAATTCAAATGGTTCACTATATATTCTAATTGAGTGCTAACCATTTCTAACTAATGGTCTCTACATCTATACTACAACGATTTATTTGGTTCTATCTATTAACCTATTTTGATATCTAATATCACATTGTGATGCTTTGCATTTTGACGTTTCAAAACACTTTGCATTTCACAATTTCTCTTATGCCATACTTATAAAGTCGAATTTCATTACTATTGATCAAATCATAGTAATTAGATTCTCTTTTATATTTATACCCTTTGTTGATGAAATAATTTAATCATATCAAATAATTTCATACTCATGTTTATTTTGGTAAACTTCTTTACACATTTAAACAATCATATAATGATAATTACCATTTTGTCAAAACACAATACATCGAATATGTATTTACTTTTAACAATTCATTAAAACACTTTGTATTCAAGTAATACACGGTGTTCAAGTTATTTTGCCAAACTTAGGCATGATTTATATGTGACAAGAAATCAAATGTCTTTCACATATTATCAATATAACTTTGAATTTAAACAATGGTTTTCATTCATTAATGAAATATCATTAAGTTGGGTATTTTAAGGCATTTCAATATTTTACAAATGTTCATGCATTATCAATTAGTTTCAAACAATAAGGATAATTCACATATAATCAAACAAGATATGAACACGAATAGAAATCATTCATAAAAGTGGAACAACTGTTTGTTACAAACTCATATGAATAACCGTCTCACAAAGTGTGAGACACACTAAAGTAGTTCATAATATTTTGATTACAATAACTATCCAAAAACATAAACTAAGTGATAAATGTTGAGGGAGAGTGTTGTCGGCCATCGTCATCATGCTCGCCATCAACACGCAACGTCACCTCCTCTCCAGCAAGCACCTCTCATGCAGAAGGACTTGTTTTCAGCAAAACAGAACAAGTATCAGATATACTTGCAAATGTGTTTGCAAGATTATAACATTTATAAAATTGTATATCAAATATATACCTTTGTCGTCGATGACCTGAGCGACATCTGGTTCAACCAACACATTCCTGAGATGTGTCATGAACCGGTGGAACTCCATTGATTCCGCGTCGCCCCTCATAATGCAAGTCCTGACTTGTGCTTGGTAGCTTGGTGGCAGCGACCGCAACACAACGCCGTTTGCAAAATAGCCCGTCATCCAGCTATATGCAGGCCTCATGTACACATCATGCATGCGCTCCAAGTGGTCGTCCAGTGATGAGTTCTCCTCCAGCTAATGGAGAGGAAGTCTCCCATCAGCTCATGCTCCCATATGCGTGCTTGTTCCACGAAATGTGTCCTAAGCTATAGCATCACCGAACGAGGGTTGACATCACCCATGAAAGGCCACAGCTCATCCACCATTCCGAAATGCATAGTAACTGAAATGAAGGAGGCCATCTCCCAATGGAGATAGCGGTCGTCCCGCTGCTCTCTGGGGTCTCTAAGTCAATGGGCTGATCCAAATCCATCTCGTCGAGTATGTAGTCGACCACGTCATTCTCGCTAAGGAGAACGTGGATACACGCAACCCATATGGAGAAGTTTGATCCATCTAATCTGAGCTTCTCTCCTTCTAACCAATCAATCGTCAAAAGGAAAGGTGGCATCGGGGAGAACTTTTCTACATTTACAATTGCAAGAAGGAATTTAGACTACGTTTATAATTAAATGAGTTAATAATAACTCCACTCAGAAACACCTATCCCCACAAGGGTTCCTAGTGACATGACCCCTATCAGCCACATCTCTCCCGATCGTCACGGCCATCAATGTGGGTTCAAGGGTGGACGCTAAACGTCGGTCACATCATTCATACGACTCGTGCTTGAACTTTCGACCATCCGCGTTCCGAGGCCATGTCTGCACATGCTAGGCTCGCCAACTCAACCTTAGTGTATTCGCTGTGCAACATGGATTACACCCACTGTATGCGAACGTAGATATGTCTGACACCCATGCCTATACCATGAATTGCCTCATACCGAAGAACTTTCTTGGTGGTGCACACTAAGGGGGAACACAATTGTTGGTAATTTTAACAGGGATCATCTTATTAGGCTACCGTCGAGTATTTTATACTAGCACACAATAAGATATACAAACAATAACATTGAATGTAAATGCAATGTGATATGGTCCTTCACGTCGTGATCTCCATCCATCGTCACCGGATTCCGGCGCTAGGGTTCTGGCGTCGTAGACACCAGGGTACCAGTGTCGTTCCGGCGTGGTAGTCCGTCACTTCTGTGACTTTCTACTACTACGTAACATAAGGTAATAACTTTACCTTTTCCACAACTATATCACAAAGAAACGCATCCTGCAAAACAAAGTTAGACACCACTACTTTATCTTTGCATGTTTTAGATGGCTGAATGGGCTTTCGCACAAGAACCGTTCTTACCTATGAACTTTGATCAAGTAGTTGTCTCTACTACACCTCTTTCGAGGCCCTCCATTGCAAATGGTATACCAACTAATGCGAGAGAGACAGACACCCCCTACGCCACTTTATACGGTACAAGCCGTATGTCAAGCATGGACCAGTCTCGCGAATGAACGCGTAACGTCGATTGGGGGCCGCTTCATCAAGCATTACTATGGTATACACAAGTACACATCGGAGGGTAACAACTAAAATATCAATGCCCACACGCTACATCTCGTGTGTTCTACCCGTACTAGCATTACTACGCATAGATCTAGCTCTGATACCACTGTAGGGCTTCCACGCATGAAAACAGTAAAATTTTACCCTATGCCCCTGAACCCCTGAAGCTGCTAGGACCTATTTATTAGTAATATAGTAACAGGAGGGGCTTTTCGCGAACTTACCCTTGAAGACCGAAAAGCGTTGTCAACGCTCAGGAGAGCGTGGTTCATGTAGACGAGCTGAAGCCGACCTCAAGGTCGTGATGAAGTCCTTGTGCTCCTTTGGCTCCAACGACTTGAGTGCCTCAAGTGCGACACCTCGCAGGGAGTTACACACATCCGGTGCCTGACGATGACTCCCGCTTCCCCGATCTAGCTGCAGTTGCGGAAGTAGAGCTCCTAGATCCAAATCTCGCAGCGCGATGGCGCTCCGCGGTGAAGATGTCTCTCGTTCGTGCA
Organism: Avena eriantha; assembly: GCA_910589775.1. Taxonomy (NCBI): domain Eukaryota; kingdom Viridiplantae; phylum Streptophyta; class Magnoliopsida; order Poales; family Poaceae; genus Avena; species Avena eriantha. The sequence goes on from OU342745.1 coordinate 87,908,496, forward strand.
GTCCAGACTTAGGACCACGGTTACGAGAGAGAGAGAGGGAGAGAGAGAAAATATCAATTGGAGGTCCTCCCAAAAGTGAGAAGACCTTTATTGGTGTATTTTATTTGGCCAAATACCCCCACTATATATAGGGGGAGGGGAGGTACTACCTCCCTCAAAGTCCCGGGGTGGGACTAAAGGAGAGGAGGGGGGAGGGGTGGCACCGCTGGCCACCCCCATGGGCCCTGCGCGAGGGGGCTGGCCCACTAGGGCGCCGGCCACCCCCTTGGCCCCTTCTCCCTCTCTCCTTTCCCTAATGGGCCCTCTCCCCTCCGGGAATTGGCCCATTAAGCCTTTAACCATTTAAATTGATTTTTCTCTTTATTAAATAATTATGAATAAATGATTAAATCAATATTTAGCATTCATTCACATATTATTCAACCTCCATGGCTATGGAACACCTTCCACCTCCACTCCAGACATCCTCCGGACTTACCGAAACCCTTCCAGTTTTCTCCCTACTATTCTTCGATGATTCTACCGTTCCTATAAACACTCTCTAAGCATCATCAATCCCTTAAGCGTGATACCCCACGGTTCAGGAACACTCCAGACATGGTCGGGACACTCCCGCACCAATGATCGATAGAGGGACCTAAATGGCCATGTGACCCCTGTGCGTTCCATGAAGATCTTTCGTCATTTGAACTGGGACAATCGTGTCTTATTCCCTTTGTCTCTCGATACTTGCATTGCCCGAGATCTGATCAATGACATCACCATGTTGTGTTCAATCTCGTTACCGAACAACGCTACTTTACTCGTTTCGACAAGTGATATCCCCGTGATCAAATCACACGTTGCGCAGCTGTTGGATATAACTTCTCCGAGTGGGCCCTTGAGTATCTTCCCGTCACATGGACGGACAAATCCCGCTCTTGACATATATTGCCTCGATGGTTTCCTCCGAGTACCTGAACACACCTTTATAACCACTGTTTTACCAAGTGGCGCTTGATGCTATCAAAGCACTCTCGGGAGACAGTGATTGATATAGCCTCACGGTCTAAGGAATAGTCCACGAGGATCCATTTCTAATCATCGTAACTTGAACTTCGTGACATGATCGGGTCACGATGTTTAGGTTCGGTATTGGTTCATCATCTCATTCTCGGAATGAGTTGGCTCCATTTCAACCAGGCATAAATGCCACATGATCAGGAAACATGATCATCTATTGACCAATGAACCATTGACTAGAGTTTCACTTGGAACCCCTGGTTGTTTGTATATCACACGTGTATTGATGTTTCCACTCAATACAGTTATAGCATGATATAAAACTTAATCAGAAACTATATGAAATATGATAATAGTCATTACTACTATTTGTCTCTAGGGCATATTTCCAACAGCCGCTTCATCCCACTATGCCACCAATATCCAAAATACATGAAAGAAGCAATAACATCATCATCATCGCCCACATATAAACATATGTGTACTACCCGTGCAAATCACCTACGCATAGATCAGGCTCTGATACAACAGTTGGGTTCGCAGCATAGAAAAAAAATTCCTACGATGGGAACTATTCGCCAAGATCTATCTACTAGATACAAGCAACGGGTGGATATACATCCATGGAGAACTTACCCTCGAAGACAACAAAGCTTTGTTAACGAGTTGGAACTCATGGATGATGTAGTCGTACGCTTGCCGATCTCAAGATCATGTGGAAGTCCTAGCGCCGCAAATCAGCAGTGCATCCATCCTCGCACACACGTTCAGGCCATCGAACAACCTCCACCTCCTCGCTCTAGCGAATCAGCGGAAGCAACAACTCCTTCTAGACAAAATGCCACCGGGAACATGTATCTCGCTAATCCGAGACCATGGGGGCATATATCTAGAGAGGGAGAGAGATCTTTCACGAGGAGGTGTACTTTGTGAGGGAGGAGAGGGGGCATTTTATAGGAGAGGGGAGGATCCTCCCCTCCCATCGCCGGCGCCCATGGGGGTGCCGCCACCTCTTCGTCAATTTAGCCTCCACCCAAAGTTCCACTCACATGCATTAAATTTCCACCAAATTTAATGCAACTCTCATTTAATAAAACTATTTTATTTATTTTATTCAGAATTTTGTCAATTACTTTAATTAACAAACATTCACATAAAACTCCTTGTAACATTTCAATATCACATGCAGAACCAGTTTCTGTAATTTCACCCGAAACAATTCCGGTTTCCATCGAAATAATTCCAGCGCTTTGCAATTCTTTCGTCTGAAACATATGTGCTCCAAAATGGTGTTTGGCAACCCTTAAGTGTGTCACCCTACGGTTCACGAATAATGTAGACATGATTGAGACTCCTCCCAAATCAATAATCAGAAGCGGGACCTGGAGATCCATTCTGACTCCTACACATTCAACGATGACTTCTATGATCGTGAGAACCTTTAACGCTAGTAATTTAATCCCATTGTCTCGCGATATATTACATGTCCAAGATTTGATCATCAAGATCCAAATACCTAGTTCGATCTCGTTACTGACATGCACTCTTTTCTCGTTCCCGTGATATAACATTCTAGGTGATCACATCACTTGCTTGCAAGCTATCTTAATGTGATATCACCGAGAGGGCCCAGAGTATATCTATCTGTCATCAGGATTGACAAATTCCACTCTTGATCCATGAGCCTCGAGTTCGAGTAGATTGCGTTTTTTTGCCCTAAGGTAGTTAACTGATCCTGATACATCGGATAAATTAGGCACGTATATCAACAATCCCTATGATACAAATCAGAGCACTCGAAAATATGCCTAGATATGCACTCGAAAGACTTCATAAGTCTCCGCTCGAATCTGCGATTCAACCAGACACTTGGGGGCTACTGACGTGGGCATACCTTATAGGTACTCGAGCTTGGGATATACGATCCAATCTAGCAGAAGCCCACGGCGTTACCAGGGCCCAATCCAGGATTCGGGTGACCCATGGAGACTCCGATTGCTTGCGGCACAAGGCAAAGCTTAATATAGAAAGTTTAAAGGGAGAAACCCTAACTTGTAACCGAATCGACCTGCTACTCGAGACCTAGCCTATCTATATAAAGGCTAGGAGGGGAAGGCGAGGAGGAAAATCACAACCCTTTCCACAATCTTGCCAGATTGCATCTGCGCACCCCCTGTAACTTTCGACTCCCTCGATAATTCCAAGAGCAGACAAGCAGGACTAGGGACCTCTACGAGGCCTGAACCTGGGTAAACCTTGCATCTGTTGGGTTCGCCGCATAGAAAACAAAAAATTTCCTACGATGGGAACTATACACCAAGATCTATCTACTAGATACAAGCAACAGGTGGATATACATCCATGGAGAACTTATCCTCAAAGACAACAAAGCTTAGTTAACAAGTTGGAACTCATGGATGATGTAGTCGTACGCTTGCCGATCTCAAGATCGTGTGGAAGTCCTAGCGCCGCAAATCAGTAGCGCATCCGTCCTCGCACACACGTTCAGGCCACTGAACAACCTCCACCTCCTCGCTCCAGCGAATCAGCGGAAGCAACAACTCCTTCCAGACAAAATGCCACCGGGAACATGTATCTCGCTAATTCGAGACCATGGGGGCATATAGCTAGAGGGGAGAGAGATCCTTCACGAGGAGGTGTACTTTGTGAGGGAGGAGAGGGGGGCCTTTTATAGGAGAGGGGAGGGCTCCTCCCCTCCCATGGCCGGCGCCATGCGGGGTGCCCCCACTTCCTCATTCATGTGGTGGAAGCTCCACTCACATCAATTTAGCCTCCACCTAAAGTTCCACTCACATGCATTAAATTTCCACCAAATTTAATGCAACTCTCATTTAATAAAACTCTTTTATTTATTTTATTCAGAATTTTGTCAATTACTTTAATTAACAAACATTCACATAAAACCCCTTGTAACATTTCAATATCACATGCAGAACCAGTTTCTGCAATTTCACCTGAAACAATTCTGGTTTCCATTGAAATAATTCCAGCGCTTTGCAATTCTTTCGTCTGAAACATATGTGCTCCAAAATGGTGTTTGGCAACCCTTAAGTGTGTCACCCTACGGTTTGCGAATAATGAAGACATGATTGAGACTCCTCTCAAATCAATAATCAGAAGCGGGACTTGGAGATCCATTCTGACTCCTCCACATTCAACGATGACTTCTATGATCGTGAGAACCTTTAATGCTAGTAATTTAATCCCTTTGTCTCGTGATATATATTAAATGTCTGAGGTTCGATCATCGGCATCCACATACCTAGTTTGATCTCGTTACTGACATGCACTCTTTTCTCGTTCCCATGATATAACATTCTAGTGATCACATCACTTGCTTGCAAGCTATCTTAATGTGATATCACCGAGAGGGCCCAGAGTATATCTATCCGTCATTGGGATTGACAAATTCTACTCTTGATCCATGAGCCTCAACATAACATCTTCGGAGTATCTGAACCCACCTTTATAGTCACCCTTTTACGGTGTGACATTTGATGTTATCAAGTTACTCTTCCGATGTTAGCAATTAACATGATCTCATGGTCTAAGGACTAAGATTACTTCGTATGATGTTATAGAAATATAAACATAATGACTTTGATCGTAATGTTATACTTCGGATGAATGTTCATCACATCATTTCACAAATGTTGTGACCTCGTTATTAACAACATCCAATGTCCATGATCAGGAAACTTTGATCATCTTGTTAATCAACGAGCTAGTCTATAAGAGAGGCATAACTAGGAACCTTTAATTTGTTTATTAAACACACATGTATTGACGTTTCCAATCAATACAATTATAGCATGCAAATAAACATCTATCATATACAAGGAATACATAATAAGAACTTTATTATTGCCTCTCAGGGCATATTTCCTTCAGCATCCCTGTGTGCTTATTTTCTAGTCGATTGATGCCTCCAGCGCTCCCTCCTTCTCCAAAACCCAAGTCCATAATAATGGGCATTGATGAGTTTAACCGTGATCACAAGGTACGTTTCCAATGTAGCTGTCACACTCAAAAGGGAGATGCAGGTGATAGATTGAGAAAGCAAATTGAGGACTGCTATCAACTCGATTGTCAACTGAAATGCAGAATTTTCTTTCCCTTGAGTTGATAATATGTAATAATTTTAAGAAGGTTGCAGTTGTTGTAATATCTAGATAAATCGCATAGGCCATGTAGGCATTTAGTTGATGTCGTCCAGACATGGCGGTAGGCGGTACCATAACTGCGCCAGCTAGGTTGCTTAGGCATTTAGTTGATGTCGTTCAGACATGGCGGTAGGCGGTACTATGTAGGCATTTAGTTCATGCTATCAACTTGATTGTCAACACTATCGGGCTTTGTTATTGGTCTGCCTTGTATTGGGCCGAGGATGAACAGTAAAATATGCTCACCACTGCACACCTTTTTGTGATACTAGCATGGGCTTTAGAAAGGCCAAAACTATAAAAGGCCGTAAAAGTAACGAGCCGACCCATAGTCGGCCTCCAATAACAATAACAGGATAGAACAGTAACATGCCAGAACAGTAACACACAAGAATAGTAAGAGATCAGAACTATATCAGGCTAGAACAGTAACAGGCTAAAACAGTAACCTTCCAGAACAGTATCAGACCAAAACTGTAACAGGCCGGATAGTTTATGAGGCCATAACACTACCATGTCAAAAAAATTACCAGGCCGAAACAGTTCTAGGCCAGAACAGTAGCAGGCCAGAACCTTAGCAGGCCGCTTATGGCTCTGAATAGTAGAAGGCCAAAATAGTGAAATGTTAGAACAGTAGAAGGCCAAAATAGTAAAACATCAGAACAGTAAAAGGTCGAAACAGTAAAAGGCCATAAGGCGGCCCACGACGAGCTGTGAGAACAGTGATGGGTAGACCACATGCCCTAATAGTCCGGACCGACTTGGCACATGCCGCTAATGGGCCGCATAGTAATGGACCAATATGGGCCTTCTGTGGTAGGCTCCAATACTAGGTCAATTTTAAACAGTGCATGACGATACAGTAATGGACCGTCTTCTCATTGGGCTCTCCTAATGAGCTGGCTCACTTAATAATTAGCAGGCTTTGGCTGAGTCTGGCTTCTACCACGGTTTCTGTAGCCATTAACGTCAGTGAGTGGGGCTAACATTGTTTGCCACGTGGCAGTTTGCATGACATCAGCAGTTAACGCGGTTGGCGAACAGATCTACGTCGGAACAAGTTTTCATGGTTGACCGCCACGATCGGAAAAAAAACCATGGTAGAATCATTTGTGACGGGGCTTTTACCACGAAGGTCATCTGTCGTAGAAAACTTTTTAACCACGACAAACAGGCCTTCAACCACGAAAATCATCCGTTGTAAAAGCCAATTTTTCTTATAGTGCCACATTCTACTCTAAGTTAGAAGTCAAAATTGTACTTCTCTAGACTAGATTATGTGTCCAAGGATGCTTCATTTACTGATATTGGGTCAAGTGCAACCACCAAATCATTTAGGCCACTATTTATTCACTACGTACATTATTTCTTAATAAGATACTTATTGTCCTGATCCCCAAGGTAGAATACATGTACTTTTGAGTTAATTTTTGTTTAATAGTAACATGTTATTCATGATTGGCTCAAAGGTTTCACAAAGTAGAATCAAGTAATTCATAGAGAGATATAATTGCACTACCCTTGAGGTGAAATTATGACACTCTATCTTTTCTAACCAGATTTTTTTCATCTCGTTAACCAAATTTTGTTTAGCTATTATTTCTTGTTAGAGTATAATATAGACACAGTTGTTATGATAGTTTAGGATAGTTAGGAATCTAGCGTAACTTGACTTGTACTCCAAGATGATCTCCTGTACGTCCATATATACTTGACCATTAGGCTCAATAATATCAACCATCATATTCCATCAATCTCTCTCTATCCTTCTACATGGTATCAGAGCTACAAGATCCTTGACCTAGCCGCCGCACACGCTTCTGCACCACGCCGCCCCCAGAAAGGTCGATCTCCATGATCTCCGTTGCGGGCCGCGCAACCTGTACGCAGGGTTCGTTCGCCGATCCATGATCGGCTGCCCTATAAGTATTTTTTTCCGATCTCTTGATCGATTTTCTTTTTTGGTTTACCGATATTAGATCGGATTGATTCGCCCACCGCCATCGTCATCGCCGCGCCTCTACTCCGACCATCGGCATCGACGATCTACATCGCGCTTGTGCACCTACCGTCTCCGCTGCCGCGCCTCCCTCGGCAGGCTGTTACGGCTTCACGGTAGGCTACCGCGCACCATGGACGGCTGCTACACCTTCCTAGAAGGCTGCCGCGGCCGCCCCATCGGATCGTCTTCGGCGTCATCATCCGTGATTTCATGGACAATGCCGCCATCGACTTCGATCTACGTGTCATCCATGCCACGGCGCATACGGTGCACCATCGATCTGATCAACCGATCTCGCGCCTGTCTACGCCAAGCACGTCCCGAGCACGCACCTACCACCGATTGAGTTACATGTTGCCGCTGTGTTGCCCCTTCGGTCCGCAGCGTCGCCGCCTTTAGTCCATGCTACCGGTTTCCAACATGCCTTCCTTGGCGTGTACGTCGTTTCTGGTCTCCTAGCCGCTACACCGACTTGTGCCCTGCAGCTATGCTGACCCCACTAGTTGTAGCATCGTTGCACGCAGTCTACTTCGCCGTCCCCATGCATCGACGTCCTCGACTTCCACTGCTCCATCTCCTACTACACGAATTGCCGATGTCTGCACATCGTCTTCATCATGTCATCGGGTTCTTCCTCGCCTACTTCGAGCACCGCCGCAATTCACAAAGTAACCTGCAGGGAAACCTCTCGCCATCACAGGTCCCGCCGACTACCCCATCGCCACTCTAGGCATCCAGCATGATCACCCAGGTCATCGCTGGCTTCGTCGCCCTCTACATCTTCGTCCACTACAACTCCGTCACCAGCGTCATCGCTTTATCCCCGACTACACCACCTGCTGCTCTACCTCGACAGCCGCAGACAGCATCGACATCTTGATACGTCCATTTTGCATCACTATTCTATGTCTTAATTCACAATTATTCATTGATATATTTAGTATTGAGAGGTGATACTTATGTTATTTCATATACTTTTGCATGGTTGATGACTTTTCGAGCATGGACCGCTGCAGTCAGGATTCTGATGGAAAATGTGCTGTTTGGAGGCAAAATTCGCGAAGTTCAGAAAATCCGGGAAAATATACGGAAAATTCTATTTTTCCAAAAGACTCAAGATGCCAGAAGATGGAGTGGAGGTGGGCCACAGGGGGCCCACACCACCCCATGGCGCGGGCAGGCCTAGGCCGCGCCAGGGAGTGGTGTGGCCACCCTGGCCCACTCCAGCCTCTCCGCTCTGGTGTATATCTTCCTCCCGAAACCCTAAGACTCGGGGAGCGACCATAGAAAGATTCTGCCGCCTCTACGGGGCGGAAAACACCGACAGAGAAAGATCTCTCCGACAGACAGATTTCTACCGGGGGAATTCCTTCCTGGAGAGGGGAGATCGTCACCATCAACACCACCATCAAGCTAGACTTCATCGGGATCATCATCATCATCATCATCACAACCATCAGCAACCTCATCACCATCTCCATATTGCTGTAACAATTGCGTTGAATCTTGCATAGTTCATAGGGGAAACTTTCCCGGTGTTGATTACTCTTTGTAGTTGATGCTATTGAGTGACCCATTGAATTATTGTTTATGTTTAGATTGTTATACATAATTATTCCATCTCCGATCATGATCCATATGATGTCTTGTGAGTAGTTCGTTTTGTTCTTGAGGACATGGGAGAAGTCTTGTTGTTAGTAGTGGAGTTGCGTTGAGAAAGATTCAATAGATTGTTATTTAAGTTGTGGTGTACTTCTTCTAGTGTTGTCATGTGAACTTCGACTACATGACACTTCACCTAAATGGTCCTAGGGGAATGCATTGTGTATTTGGCTACTAATCGTAGGGGTTGCCGGAGTGACAGAAACCTGAACCCCCGTTAGGAAACCATTGCACAAGGGACGTAAGGGTCTTAGAGTTTAAAGCTGTGGTTAGGTTTCTACCTTAATTACTTTCTTGTACTTATGGATGTTTGCAAGGGGTATAATCAAAAGTATGTATTTAGTCTTGGATGGGGCGATACATTAGCACAGGTTCACCCACACAACAGTTAGCAAGCTAGAGAAGATTAATCGACTATATGAAGCGAAAGCACTTGACAATCTTCCCATGTGTCCTCGAAACGTTTGGTCATCTATAGAAATACAACCGGCTTGTCCTTTGCTGCATAAAGGATTGGGCCACTTGCTGCATTCATTCTTACTGTCTTTTATTTACTCGTACTTTGTTTGCTGGCTTTATCGAAAACCCCTAAAAATCTGTTTGCTGAACACAGTGTTGTTGCTAAGAGGGTGCATTCACATTGGTGGTTGCTGCAAGCTTCTTGGGGCACTCGTTGGAGTAGTGACCCTTGACTCCGCATTCAAAGCAAGTAATCAGGGACTTGTCTTTTCCTGCAATAGGCACAACATTGCTTCCAGCCCTTAGGGCAGTATTATTGTTGTTGGTGTTGTTGTTGTTGGACTTGGGAGGTGCACGGTTGAAGTTATTGGAGTTGTCGGGGCTGTTGTTGTGGTTTCCTCCAAACTTCAAGTTTCCTCCGCTGTGATTGGGATAGTTGGACAAGACATAGGGGGTCTGTGTTTTCTTGGGGCATATCCTGCAGACGGGTTGGGGCGATACTTCTGGGTGTGGTGGGATCTAGGCTGGTGCATCATGCGATGCTTACGGTTTTCATTGGCTTGGTTGATCTTTCCTTCCATCTGGATGGCAGAGTCCACTAGTTCTTCTAGATCCGCAAAACAGATGTTGACTAACACTGTCGGCATCTCATCATGTAATCCATTTAGGAACCTTTCCTTATTTTTTGCTTTGGTGTTAATCTCATCAGGGGCATACCTAGCCAAGGATAAGAATTTGTCACGGTATTCCACCATAGTCATTCTCCCTTGCTTCAATTCCCTGAACTCATCCCTCATCCTAGTGACCAAACCTTGGGGCACATTGGTGCGACTGAACTTGATCTTGAATGCTTCCCAAGTCATTATCTGACCTTCGTTCATGGTACGAGTACTATTCCACCAGTCTCTTGCATCTCCTGCCAGATAATGGGTGGCAAACAGTACTTGTTCATTGGCCTCAACTCCTGCGACCTCCAAATTGTTCTCCATGGTTTGCATCCAGTCATCAGCATCTAAGGGCTCCTCAGACTTACTAAATATAGGTGGATTGGTATTCTGAAAGTTCTTGAGCTTGGATCCATGGTAATCCTGGTTTCTGTGACCTTGATTATTGTGGGCCATCTGAGCTATCTGTTGAAGAGTGGCTAGGATGGCTTGATGTTCGGCTCTACTAGCTTCACGGTTAGAAACTAACATTTGAAGAATCTACAGCATCGGGTCCTAAGATGAACTGCTTCCTCCGAGATTTCCGCGAGTCATCTGAAGATTGAGATAGATAATGAGATAAGAGGGAAATCTCTAAGGTTCATGGTTTTGTTTCAAAAGCTTTAGACTTTGAGTTTGACTCGGGCTTTGCAAACTAACAACTTCCTCTCATTCATTCATTCAAATCATAGAATACAAACACACACCACAACACAAATAGAAAACAGATGATTTTAAGAACCATTCTGTGGAACTACGATATAGTGGGACCGGTACAACTCACTCCTACGGTAGTGCTCAAATGCATCTAATCATCATCAATGAAGGCGGAATCATCATCATTAGTGTGGAACTCCATGGCATCGTCCTCCAGGTAGTCGTTATCATCACTGATAAGAGTAGAGATCTCCCTGGATATCTAAACCTTCCTCCTCCTTTGCTTCAAGCTGGATCTCCTATTCACGAATGGTCTTCTCGAGAGTGGCCACCTTCTTGCGAAGACGATCAGTGATGCGATCCTTCTTGTCATGCTGACGACAAAGCGATTGGTGCTCCTTGGCGAGGATGGCGAGGGACTGGTCCTTCTTGACTGCAATGGCATGGTTGTGGTTGGCGTAGGCACATGCATTGTCCAACTCTTTCTGTCTATCATACAACATGAAGTCAAGATTATCCACCTGGTGCTTCAGCTTCGGGTGTCCTGGCATCTCCAAGGTCATTCCCATAGAATCACGCCTTGCGTAGTGAGCAAAGAGAGTTCCCTAGATCTGGTTGATGGTTTGCCCACACAGACGGGAAAGAGCTTCATGCATAGCCCTAGCTAATCCATCTAGCAAGTTGTTCTCCCTCAAGCTGAATTGGATCTTCTCTGAAGTGGGTGCTTCCATCTTGCCTCTGATATCTGCAACTATCAGCCATTGTAGATCTCCTCCTACATGATTGTTGAGTTGTGCCCCGAAGAATTCTGGGTGCAAGCGCTCAAGATACTCTGACATTGCATCTAGATCCCTCGCAAAGATCAGGTGGCCTCCGTTGCCCAGCTGGTAAAACTTGCAATACTAGACCTCCATCTATAAGAATTTAGGGTGAGCAAGTTAGTGGGGTGATCAAGTGTGTCAAATTTTAGGTAGAGTTGCAAGAATTTTTGAGGAACATGAATTTTTTTGAAAGAATCTCAAGGATAAGAGTGGGAATAGATTTACATAAATACTCGCTTCTTTTGTTTTTGAAACTAAGTTTTTGTTCCGACGTCCATTCTAACTAGGGTCTCCTATGGTCAGGATGGCTCTGATACCAACTTGTCAACACCCAGATTTTTAATCCCAGATGCCTGTTATGCCATACCTTGCAATCCCAGGATTACCATATTTGTGAGATATAACAGAATTGGTACCACAGTACATCATCCATTACAAACGATAATAAAGGTCTTACAAATAAAGGATCTCATGATTCAGTCTTAATACAATTCAAGCAGCGCAAAATAAACGTAATAGGGGCTCCATCTTCAGAGTCACGGACAATGCTGACGATGGGAGATGATCCTAGTTGTCATAGACCTCCTGTTGTCCATCTTCCTGGTAGTCCTCCTCATAGTCTGGCCACGGGAATAGCCAGGGACAAAGCCATGAGTACTCTTTAAGTACTCGCAAACTATCACTAACAATTCTAATAGGAATCTTAAGCTCTAGGTTTATTTGCAAAAAGCCAGGTTTATCTCATACTGAGTTTAAAAGTAAACAAAACTAATTTAATGTTCCACATCACTTAAGTTGGAACCTAGTTTTCATCTCCACAATCCTATTGTGGTCAAGTCAAAGTCATAGTTCAATTCACAAGTCATTTTTGAAAACATATAACAACGGAACAGTATGGCCACTCCAACTGTCCATGAACGTGGACGCGGCTATTCGAATAGTTTGACACTCTGCAGAGGTGGTACACTTTTACCACAAAATTCGATACATCCGCCAGGGATAACCCTGAATCATCATACTTAATATGCGTATAATCAATCATAACCTTTCAATTACACACTCTAGTATAGGCACCTCCCCTATGAGCTTGGCCTCCCAGTCATGGCCATCTGCCATCCTGGGCACTGCATAGGTGGACATTCATCACGAGGTAGCCTTAGCTCAACCTCTTCCACAAGGGCACCCATACTAAGGCATATAAACTTCCAGCTAAGCCCTACCCAATTCGGGTATTATGGTTGTACGGTAAAATTGGAATGGTATCGCATCCGAACCCAACCATCAGTTTTTATCAAGGGCCAAGGCTCATGCCTCAACATTTTCATCATCAATCATTGTGTTTCTCAACACATGTCAAAACATTTCAATAGAATGAATCCTCATTCCATGGTTTTCATAATCATTTTCACCAAGTGTCCCCATCTAAAGTGATCAACTTTTATGCTTAGCACTAGCCACTAAGGTTGAGGGTATTCACTAATAGGGGTGCTAATCAAGTGTAACTATCCAACTCTAGTTTTATGCCTTTTGATGACATCTAAGTATAACTAGCTAGGCCTAGTTTTATACTCTTTATGGTATCTATCCTACTTTTCTAATACTCACAAATCACTAATTAAAGGTAAAGAACTTTGGTAAAAGTAAAAGAATAAAGCTTGCAAGTAAAACTTGGGATTGGTATAATCAAGGTTACATAACCAAAGCATGCCTAATGCATCTTGCATAGTTTATGAACTTGGCAAGTGTTAACTTGCATAGTTCTAGCTTGCAATTAGTGATGGCTTGCATAGTTAACTTGTAGTATTAGGCTTGCATGGTTCTAGCTTCCCTAGTTATGGAACTTGCAAGTGTTAGCTTGCCTTGAGTATTGCAGTGGTTGAAGTTTTCTTCTTCGTAGTACTCATCCTCCTCGTATCCCCGGTCGGTACTATCGTCTATAAATGAATACGAGGTACACAATCACCAAACAATACTTAACTATTTCTATTTAGCAAGCTAAGGTTCACACTGAATGATCTAGAATCATCACAATCATCACATGAATTAAAGACCTAGTCTTATTTTCTTATTTCAGAAAAGTAATTTCTACTCATTGAAAAATACTTAAGATTTAATATTCTCCAATTAAAATATGGGATCATGTTGACACATGTCATCACCACATATTCTAATACTTCGAAATGTGATTTAAAGTGTTGGTCATATTTCATAAGGTTTAACATTACTATTTAATAAAATTTAACTGACTAGAAATGCCTATATATACTTCTTTAGTACTAGTCCAAGATCACTTCATGTAAACCTAGATATTTTTACATATCCAGATAGATCTTGTCAAATGTGATTTTTGAGAGTTGGAATCAACTCAAAAGAATTTATGGTTGATTTTTGAAAAATGTTTGAAGTTGCAAAATTCTCTGTCTTGTTATTTTTACTATAGGTGATCTATAATTTCATATGGTTTGAATCCAACGGGCTGGGATAGATAATTTGAATATCTTTCTAACAAAATTGGAATCATGCAATTTGCTTCAGTGAATTGATTTTTGAATCTACTGATAGAATCTAGTTTTAATTAAATTAGAAAAAGTCTATTTGAATTGACAGGCTTGCGCGGGAAAGTAAACAGGTCGTCCCAGCTGCACTGCGCTAGCGCAGCGGGCTGCTGACAGGGGGGTCCCACTAGTCAGTGGCTCGTTTAACCCGTAATGGTATGTTTTAATCTGAGCCCTACGATTAGAACACACGATCTAACGGCTGAGGTTCATCTTCTACGTCAAACAGCTCCAGCGAGAACTGAACCCTAACGCGGCGGTCGGGGTCGTGTGAGGCTCACCAAGGCTCCAGCTAGGGTCGGTGATGGGGGCGAATGGGGTTGTCGTCGACGATGGTTCGAGGCATGGTCACGACAGCTCCTGGGATGGCTCCAATCGACGGCTTCCTTCTTCCTCTGAAGTGGCAGACTCCGGCTAAATTCCGGTGGGCTGGTGCTCGCCTTGCTCCGGGGAGAGGTGTGGGAGGTGTCTGAGAGAGAGGGGAGTGAGATGTTGTGGAGAATTGAGGCAGGGGTGGCCTCTATATATACACCAGCGATGGGGATATTGCGACATGGTCTGGCTCCTCCGGCGATGGTGGTACAGCAAGCTATCGGTGTGGCTCAGGGTAGGGGTCGATGCGGTGCTTCAGGGCAGTCGTCACACGCTTAATGGTGCGGCAAGGGGCGGTCGAGATTGGTCGGGAACTACCGGTGCTCTGCGCGGGAGCGGCGGCGTTCGAAACGGCGCACAGTGGCTACGGTCCACGCGGAGGTGAACGGGCCTGTCTGGGGGTAGCTAGGGTCATGGCGAGTGCAGGCACGTGCGGCGATGGGAAGGGGAGGCGTGTGTGCACATGTTGGTTGTGGCGCTGGCGCGCTCTCGGCATGGTAGTGAAGGGACTATGCCCGAGAGGCAATAATAAACTGGTTATTATCTTATTCCATGTTTATAATAAATGTTTATTTTGCATGCTATAATTGTATTGATCGGAAACGTCAATACATGTGTGTTTAATAAACAAAAGGGGTTCCTAGTTATGCCTCTCTTATAGACTAGCTTGTTGATTATCAAGATGGTCAAGGTTTCCTGGTCATGGACATTGGATGTTCTTAATAACAAGGTCACAACATTGGTGGAATGATGTGATGAACATTCATCCGAAGTATAGCATTACGATCAAAGTCATTATATTTATATTGCTATAACATCATACGAAGTAATATTTATCCTTAGACCATGAGATCATGTTAATTGCTAACACCGGAAGAGTATCTTGATAACATCAAATGTCACACCGTAACAGGGTGACTATAAAGATGGGTTCAGTGCTACGAAGGTGTTATGTTGAGGCTCATGGATCAAGAGTGGAATTTGTCAATCCCGATGATGGATAGATATACTCTGGGCCCTCTCGGTGATATCACATTAAGATAGCTTGCAAGCAAGTGATGTGATCACTACAATGTTATATCAGGGGAACGAGAAAAGAGTGCATGTCGGTAACGAGATCAAACTAGGTATGGATATACCAATGATCGAATCTCGGACATCTAATATATCGTTAAAGGTTCTCACGATCACAGAAGTCATCGTTGAATGTGTAGGAGTTAGTATGGATCTCCAGGTCTCGCTTCTGATTATTGATCTGAGAGGGGTCTCGATCATGTCTGCATTATTCGCGAACCGTAGGGTGACACACTTAAGAGTTACCGGACACCATTTTGGAGCACATATGTTTCAGACGAAAGAATTGCAAAGCGCTAGAATTATTTCAATAGACACTGAAACTGTTTTAGGTGAAATTGCTGAAATTGGTTCTGCATGTAATATTGAAATGTTGAAGGGGTTTTATGTGAATGTTTGTTAATTAAAGTAATTAACAAAATTCTGAATAAAAATAATAAAAGAGTTTTATTAAATGAGAGAGCATTAAATTTGGAGAAATTTAATGCATTTAAAGTGGAGACTTTAAAAGAGAATGTGAAGGGGCATTTTAATGTGGAGGGGTTAGCACCACATGAATGGAGGAGGTGAAGGGTCACCTCCCCCATGCGCCGGCCATGAAGGAGGGTCACACACCCCCTCCTCCTATAAAAGGCCACCCTCTTCCTCCTTCTTCCTCACACCTCCTTGTGAAGGATCTCTCTCCCCCTCTAGAATTATTCCCCCATGGTATCGGATTAGCGAGATACATGTTCCTGGTGGCATTTTGTCTAGAAGGAGTTGCTGCTTCCGCTGGATCGCTGGAGCGAGGAGGTGGAGGTTGTCCGGTGGCTTGAACGTGTGTGCGAGTACGGATGCGCTGCTGAGTTGCGGCGCTCAGACTTCCTCACGATCTTGAGATCGGCAAGTGTACGATTACATCAACCACGAGTTCCTACTCGTTAACAAAACTCGTTGTCTTCGAGGGTAAGTTCTCGTTGGATGTATGTCCACTAGTTGTTTTGTACCTAGTAGATAGATCTTGGCGTGTAGTTCTCATCGTAGGAATTTTTTTGTTTTCTATGCTGCGGACCCAACAGTGGTATCAGAGCCTGATCTATGCGTAGGTGCTTTGCACGTGTAGTACACATATGTTTATATGTGGGCGATGATGATCATGTTATTGCATCTTCTATGTATTTTGGATATTGGTGGCATAGTGGGATGAAGCGGCCCGGACCAACCTTACATGTCATCGTACATGAGACCGGTTCCACGGCTGACATGCAACTTGTTTTGCATAAGTGGCTGGCGGGTGTCTGTCTCTCCTACTATAGTCAATATCTGATTTACAACGAGTTGCTAATAACTTGGTTATCCTCGTTGTGGTTCATGTTTGTAGGTGAGAACGGTTCTATCTCCGAAAGCCCTAAGCCACGTAAAACTTGCAATTGATAAATTAAAGGCGTCTAGTTTAGATCGTTGCTGGGCTAGTGTATTAATATGGTATTGTTGTAAGTAGATGTATGATAGATACTCTTACAACACATTCAATGTGTAAGTTCCATAGACCTTGGCCTTACACACAAAGGAATGATAGAGATCATACCACGATGCAAATGATAGAGATAAAATGCATGGACCATATCATCTCACTTTACACATTAGATGTTAGCATCTTATACTGCTAGTTTGGCGCTTTTGGTAGCATTGTAAGATGATCCCTCATTTAGATATCAAGATAAAATGTGTTCTTCCTTGAGTATGCACCGTTCTATGGATCGTGTTTCGAGACATCACGTGATGATCGGGTGTACTCGACTCTACACTTTCATACAACGGGTGTAATACAGTTTTACACACGCGAGTACTAAGGTTCTTACTTGGCGAGCCTAGCATGTACAGACATGGCCTCGGAACACGGACCGAAAGGTTAAGCATGAGTCATATAGTTGATATGATGCCCATATTGATGCTTGCCTTTGAAGCTACACTGACTCACGTGATGATCGGACTTGGTGTAGTGGATTTGGTTCATGTAATTACCAAAAAGGCACGAGGGATGTCGTTTTTTAGTGGGAGTTCATTTCTAATTTGGATTAGTTGAACTCAATTTGTCATAAACTAAATCGAAGTGAATTTGCATAATTTATTGTAGTCATTGGCGTTTGTTTACTACCTTATGCTTAGTTTTAATTGAGATAGTAGAAGTATAGAATTCTGGATATTTACTTTACGAACTGGTATCGTATTGTTTTGAATATCAATTTAAAGTCTAGAAGTCCTATTGCAAACTTTAAGCTAACTCTATTTACTCCATAAATTTTAATAAGTAGTATTAAATTAAGAGTTAGAATTCCAATGTTAGTATCTAAAGTATCATATTTGCCTCCATGATTATTGATATTCAAAAGTTGTTTTAATATCAAGATTATATAGGAGCTGAAAAATTGTTTCACAAACCATCATGTGTGGAAGACATTGTGATATCTGAACAATGTTTTTGGTTGCATTATGATAGAGTATAATTTAGCAGAATACATGTTCTCATATTGTATGAGAATTTGTGAAGGATGGAGATGCTAGGCATCCGAATCTCCCAAAAGGTTTTGGGAACTGAAATTATACTCGTTATTCTTCCTTATAGGCTATAGTAGCTTGATCATGAAATTTTTCATGATAAGGATGAATAGAAGATGTAAGTAAAATGTTTACTACACTAAAAGATTACTAAAGAATGGATTTTTGAAAGAATACCAAACATTTGATGATGGTGATCCACTTCAAAGTGCAAGTCCAAAGGTATTAGTGTTTGACTATATACGCTTTGTACTATGTGTCATGTGAATGACACCACTATTGATGTTGATAGATTCTTTTAAAAGGAAAAGGAATTGCTAAAAGAGAATCTATAAAATATTTGGCAGAAAATAAAAAGTTGGAGATGTCCAACTTAGGTATATAGAAGATATACATGTTATGGCTATATTCCTTGCTTGTTAAACAATGTGGTTCTGAGGTATGGGATATCGGTATTGGATACCAAATTGGTTGGTATGAAGTGTCATACAGGACAACGCAATTCATGAACTACAATGGCCTAAGTAACTAGCAAGAGAATAAGTGGTGATCTTCATCGAAAACAAATAAAGTGTTATTGTGTTTTTGTTGACGTCAAACCTAGTCTTCAAGATTTGTTTTAATAATTGTTATTTTGTTCCGGTATATAAGAACAATGGTTGTTCAAATAATTACCGTATTCCATAAAGGATGGATGAACTTTTACAAGTCTAGTGGGTGAAATCACATCCATAAACACTATTGCTAAAATTTCGCAAGACAAATGATTGAAAGATCACTTATGAAGTGACATCACTGTTTAAATTATATTGGAAAGAAAACATGAAGAAACTCCATGTTGATGGATTTTTGGAGCCTTTGATTTTGATCAATTGACGCTTGTGAGACTTTCCTCGAGATAATTGAAACTCCGTTCAAAGGCCAAAGAGGAACGGATGACTAGCTTATTGGATATTATGCATGTTGATGTATATAGTCCATTATGTGTAGCCATATGCGATGGGTATTTTTGCTTCGTATGCTTTCTCCAGAAATTTAAGTGAATATATCTATATACTTACTTAATAAGGAAGAAGTATGAAACATTTGAAAATTGTTCAAAGACTTTCAAGATGAAGTGGAAAATCATTGTAACAAGAAAATAAAGAGTTTATGATTCGATCATAAAGGAAGATATTTGAGTTACATGTTTAGCAAAAACACCTAAGACTTGAGGAATTGTTCCATGATTTGTGTTTTCCCGATAAACCATAGGAGTATGGCATATTCGAGAGATGAAATTAAACCATGTTTGACATGGTAAGATCAAAGGTGCCATTTATAAAACTGCCATTATGTTTTAAGGATTCAAGCTTTAGAGACTACCGCTTTTACACTGAAAAGAGCACCATCGTGATCCGTTGAAATGACACCATATGAGTTATGGTTTGGGATAAAACCCGAATTGTATTTTCTTAGATTTTGGTATGCCATGCATAAGTAAAATGTTTACAACCAAAGTCGGATAAGCACTTCTTTCTGGGTTATCGCAAAGAATTTGTTGGGAATTTCTCCATAACACCGAGGACAAAAGAGTTTGTTACTTGGAACGTCAAGTTTCTTGAGAAGGAATTTTTCGTGAGAAGTTAAGTGGGAGGACAATAGAACTTTTATAAGGTTATTGAACCTTAGCTATATGTGCTAAGTAGCGCAGCGCCAGAAAGTGTCCCGGTGGAGGCCAAAATGCTCATGGCTCCCGTGATTACAAAGGGTGTGATCTCGGAGATTAGAGTTCCTATTGAACCGTATGGGTCGATAAGAATCAAATAGTGTGATTTGATAAGCAAGTCGTTATTGTTTTAACAATGATGAACCGACTACATGCAAAGAAGCGATGATGGGCCTTGACTCCATAAAATGACTAGAAGTCATAGAATCTGTGATAGTATCCATACATGAGAAATCAAGTTTCTAAACTTAGAAGACCCTCCAGAAAGGCATGAAGCCTATGGATTGTGTTTGGATCTATAAAGAAATATACATGGATGTTTAACATCTATGAAATAGTCGACATGTCGGAAAGAAGTTTACGGCAATGTTCAGTGAGTTGACTATGACAATATTTGATCTTTCATAGCGATATTTAGTCTTGACGGATTAATGTAGCAACCACTACATATAATTATGTATATGGTAGTTGAATAAACAAAACAAGGTTCTTCTAATAGAATGGTTACCTAGGACGTGTACATGACACGGTACGAAGGGTTTTGTTAATTCAAAGGGTGCTAAAAGGGCATGCAAACTTCAATAGTTGAAGTAAGCATAGCGGAGTTGGAATCTTCACCATGATGAAACTGTTAAAAGAGTTTAAATTCATCGGAGATGATGAAGATGCTTGCATTTGCAAGAAATTAAGTGGGAGAACTGAGACATATTTCTAATACATTATGTAGAGGACATATTGTTGATTGGAAATGATGTATCTTGTATTGACACAAGTTAAGAATTTCATTAAAATGAGATTTTGATGAAAGACTTGGGAAAACCCGGAATATTTGGCATCAATATCTATATGGATAGATTGAGGCGCTAATATGTTTGTGCTAGACATACATATATGAGATATTGAAAGGGTTCAATATGGAAACAACAAGAAAGGTTCTTGCTGCAATGAAAGGATTGTATCAAGATTCAAGTGTTTAACCACTTGGTGAGTAAAATCACATGAAGATTTTGATCGATTATACCATGATATGTATATATCCAGAATGTCCTATGCTCTAAATGTTATGAGCACATACCAGAATGATTCATAAGATGATCATTGGACGATAGTAAAGATATTCTTATGAGCTTTGGAAGAACTAAGAATATATCATGTATAAGTGACAAATAGTTAAAGGTAGTTCATTGTAAAGTGTTACATTGATACTAGTTTCGTCACAAGATACAAATTAAATTTATCTCAATTTAGACTATGTGTAGCACAATGTAATGGAAAGGATGTTCCATGGTGGATTTGGATGAATTCCAAAGTTGTGACATTGTGACGGATACTACAACAAAAGGCTAAGTATATAACTGCTATAGTAGCAGCAAAGGAGGGCATTTGTGTTAAGTAGTTTGTTATCAAACTAGGTGTGGTTCAAACTGGGCTAATACTATGAAGATATATTGTGTGACAGTAATATCAACATATTTTAACCCGAACGAACTAAAGGTCTCACCAAAGGACCAAATTTATACAATGCCATCTCATTTGAGAATGAGTGATGCGTAGAGACGCAAAGACATGCAAATACACACGGATCTAAAACTGTCAGATCCGAAGATTATATTAACCACTAGCAATAGCGTATATGCAACACCAGAAAGCCATAGGTGTTCAATACGCAAAGTTTTTCAAACTAGATTATTGACTCTAGTGCAAGTGGGAGACTGAAGGGAATATGCCCGAGAGGCAATAATAAAGTGGTTATTATCTTATTCCATGTTTATGATAAATGTTTATTTTGCATGCTATAATTGTATTGATCAGAAACGTCAATACATGTGTGTTTAATAAACAAAAGGGGTTCCTAGTTATGCCTCTCTTATAGACTAGCTTGTTGACTAACAAGATGATCAAGGTTTCCTGATCATGGACATTGGATGTTGTTAATAACAAGGTCACAACATTGGTGGAATGATGTGATGAACATTCATCCGAAGTATAGCATTACGATCAAAGTCATTATGTTTATATTGCTATAACATCATATGAATTAATCTTTATCCTTAGACCATGAGATCATGTTAATTGCTAACACCGGAAGAGTATCTTGATAACATCAAACGTCACACCGTAACAGGGTGACTATAAAGTTGGGTTCAGTGCTACGAAGGTGTTATGTTGAGGCTCATGGATCAAGAGTGGAATTTGTCAATCCTGATGACGGATAGATATACTCTGGGCCCTCTCGGTGATATCACATTAAGATAGCTTGCAAGCAAGTGATGTGATCACTAGAATGTTATATCACGGGAACGAGAAAAGAGTGCATGTCGGTAACGAGATCAAACTAGGTATGGAGATACCAATGATCGAATCTCGGACATGTAATATATCGCGAGACAAAGGGATTTAGTTACTAGCGTTAAAGGTTCTCACGATCATAGAAGTCATCGTTGAATGTGTAGGAGTCAGTATGGATCTCCAGGTCCCGCTTCTGATTATTGATCTGAGAGGGGTCTCGATCATGTCTGCATTATTCGCGAACCATAGGGTGACACACTTAAGAGTTACCGGACACCATTTTGGAGCACATATGTTTTAGACGAAAGAATTGCAAAGCGCTGGAATTATTTCAATAGACACCAAAACTGTTTTAGGTGAAATTGCTGAAATTGGTTCTGCATGTAATATTGAAATGCTGAAGGGGGTTTTATGTGAATGTTTGTTTATTAAAGTAATTTAAAAATTCTGAATAAAAATAATAAAAGAGTTTTATTAAATGAGAGAGCATTAAATTTGGAGAAATTTAATGCATTTAAAGTGGAGACTTTAAAAGAGAATGTGAAGGGGCATTTTAATGTGGAGGGGTTACCACCACATGAATGGAGGAGGTGAAGGGTCACCTCCCCCATGTGCCGGCCATGAAGGAGGGGCACACTCCCCTCCTCCTATAAAAGGCCAC
This sequence comes from Avena eriantha, assembly GCA_910589775.1. Lineage (NCBI taxonomy): Eukaryota > Viridiplantae > Streptophyta > Magnoliopsida > Poales > Poaceae > Avena > Avena eriantha. The sequence goes on from OU342745.1 coordinate 87,931,184, forward strand.
CCTCTTCCTCCTTCTTCCTCACACCTCCTTGTGAAGGATCTCTCTCCCCCTCTAGAATTATTCCCCCATGGTCTCGGATTAGCAAGATACATGTTCTCGGTGGCATTTCGTCTGGAAGGAGTTGCTGATTCCGCTGGATCGCTGGAGCGAGGAGGTGGAGGTTGTCCGGTGGCTTGAACGTGTGTGCGAGTACGGATGCGCTGCTGAGTTGCGTCGCTCAGACTTCCTCACGATCTTGAGATCGGCAAGTGTACGACTACATCAACCACGAGTTCGTACTCGTTAACAAAACTCATTGTCTTCGAGGGTAAGTTCTCGTTGGATGTATGTCCACCCGTTGTTTTGTACCTAGTACATAGATCTTGGCGTGTAGTTCTCATCGTAGGAAATTTTTTGTTTTCTATGCTCCGGACCCAACTGGTAGCAGAGAAATGGGCGCGGCGGTATTCGGGTGGTCCATGGCTTTCTTGTGGTCGAGGGGTGAATAGAGGGTGGCGGTGGACGGTGGCCTATCTCCTAGACATCATGGACAAGGGCGGCGTGGGCTGTGGCGAGGGGTTCTTGGTCGACCGGCGCGGCGAGCTTTGGGCGGTTCTGCACTGGCGCAACGGCAAAGGGGGGATGCGTCTCCTGCATTGCTGGGTGTTGGGGGATACCAGGGGAGTGAAGAGGGGACAAATGGGTGAGTGATCACTGCTCAAAATAGTGGAAGTTAGGCCAAGGTTTTCTGTGTCTGCCAGGTGCTCGACCAAATGGCTGCATGAATTCAAATTTGAAATTTTTGAATGAAATTTGGTGAGTGTTATGAGCACTTGCTTGAGTGTCTATGGTTGCTTGGAAAGTCAAGGTGAATTAATTTGAGTGGTTTCCGCAAAATGGTGATCTTAGTACATACACTTGATCCAATTTTGAATTGTCCTTTAAATAGATTTTAAAATAGTTTCTGTGAGTTTGTAAAGTGGGCTTGGGTTCACTTTTACTTGGTCTAGAAAGGGGTGAAAAGAATTGAAAATGTTTCTATTAGAAATTCTTTACTAGGAACACTCAATGTGGTCTAGTGGTTAATTTTGATCAAAATGACCATTTGCTTATATGATTCATATTTGATTTTCTTTTCTTTTTATTTTATTTGTAATTGGCCTAGATGATGTAGTATTCATCTTTAAACCATTCATTATCATTTGTAGCAATCAAACATGGCAATTGCACTCATTTATACACTAATGCAAATCACACATACACTCATATTTAATTTAATAATAAAAGTTTTTGTTAACCCTAAACTTGGGTGATTAGAACTTGATAATCTTGATTAATACTTTTGGGGAGTTATAGATGTGAAAATGGGTTACAGGTATCTAGTGACTTCTTTAGTGATAAGTGCGTATATGTTTTTCTGATTTTAGACACTTGACGATTTTCAATGTTTGGAAGCCGTGTACGGCAGTAGACTTAGGGACAAATCAATGCATGTAGTGAACATGGGAATAGGGGTCTTCAACAATTGGGGCCAAGTTGTCAAACCAGCTGATCCAAGGGTTTAGAATTGCCAAACAAGTTTGTTGAGTAAAAGGTAAAACATGTGAGTTGGAAAGTTAAAGGAGAGCCACAATCAAAAAAGAGGACACGATCAAGTTCTGGTGGTGTGAAAAGAAAATGTCATATACAACAAAACAAGAGATTTTTAAATCAGAGATCCAAGTTATGCTAGCATATCCTACTGAGTTACTTTAAACTCACAAAGCCTTGCGGAAGAAGATAATGGTATTTTCGTACAAGTTTTGGTGGGTCAAATCATTAGGTAAAACTAAATGCACTGGCACCAAGAAAAAGTGGCAATGCCGAAATTTGATGGTGGTTTGTGATTTAGAGAACTTCAAACATTACAAAAATACACTCCATGTGCGGCATTTTTTATGGAGGGCACACGTGTAAAGTACTTGCAAAAGTTTTTTACCCGACGAATGAGCATTGGCGGCACCAACTTCCTACGGTGCTCGATTTATAGCTCCTATTGTGTCATTTTGGCACCTATATGCGCCAAAATGCATTTTTATCGGGTCCTACCACCGATTTTGTTGTTCCCATCCCACTTTTTGCTCTCCGCACCACTTTTTTTGCTAGTCCCGCTTAGATTTCAAGGGGCCCCACGTGAAATTAGACCATCGAGTGCACCTTAGGAAAATCTTTCACTGTCCCGTTTCCAAAATCTCCATTCCCCTATCCACACTAAACCCTCGACGCCCATCGCCACCTACCGATTTCTCCATCGACGTAGATTGATAACGACGAAGTGACTCCCTTCCCCCGCCCCCGCCTCTCCCCACCTCCTCCACCCCTCAACCACTCCGTCATGCTTTACCAATGTTGCACTGGTCACTGGTAAGTCTCCTGCGCATACTTTGCTCTGTTTTCATTGTTTCCCCTTGTGTTTCCTACCTCCATCTTTTCCTTGGATATGGCTCTATGTTTCCATTGTTTCCACTTGTGTAGATGGCACGTGGAGGGAGGAAAAAGGGGTTTTCGAGCTACAAGTAGCCCCAGCTATAATAATATATTATGAACAATGAAAATTGGATATCATAGAAGTGAACATTGCAAAAATTAGGAAAAAGAGTTTTGCACACATGGTCCTTATATGACATCCTCTCACGAAAAAAAGAGTTGTTCTAGGAAAGAACAATGTTAGAGATAAGGTGCATATACTTGCCTGAATGTAGTTCTACAATTACTAATTTGCCCTTAAATTTTAGTTCTACCATTATTGATTTACCCTTAAATTTTACTTGTAGCCTGCCACGCCAGATGAGATCAAGGATGAACGGGGAAGATCCTTTGTTTGCGGAAGGATAAGGAGTTGAAGAATAGAAGGAATGGGTATGAAGAGGGATATGACTGAGGATGATAACAACAGGGATGAAAATGACATTAATAATGAGGAAGAGGAAGGGAAATAGGAAGAAGCAGACGAATAGGAAGTGAAGGCACATGCTGTATAGTACTATCTAAATTTTAGTGCATAGTGCAAGCTGAATTTTAGTACATAGTGATAACTGAATTTTAGTGTATAGGGCTAACTAAATTTTAGTGCATAGTGCTATATGAATTTTACTGCATAGTGCTAGAATTTTAGTGAGAACTGCTAACTCCTAACTGAATTTTAGTACATTACACTAACTGCATTTTACTACGAACTCGAGGTACATACACATAGTATGCAAACTGAGATACATACTCATAACGTAGTGCAAACTGAGCTTCCTACCCTGAATTTTATGCATGCATCCTTGATATATGTAGTGCGAGTGAAGAATGTTCGAACATGAGGGGTCCTACTAAGATGAAGTCAATAACAAGAAGTAACGGGATGTTCAAAATTTAGGCAAGCCTTGTGGGATTTATGCGGACAACTTTTCTAACTATATTGCCTTCCTCGCAAAAGAAAAGGTGACATGTCCTTCAGGTTTATAGATTGGAGGAAAGTTGATCAGAAGTAGTAGTTGTGGGACGTGCTGAATGTAGTCAAACTTCCCAACCAACCCTACCGTAGCATCCCAAGTGTCTAACCCTTATAATGCTACATGTTTAATCTATATATGCTACTTCTCTACTTAATAATTGTTCATCACATAATATCATGCTCATGTCATCATGCCACATTGCATTAGAGCATAATATTAAATCTTGTATTTGGTTCTTATCGTTTATATTTGCCTCTTGTTTTGTCTCTTATTAAATGTATTGCTTCTTGATATAATGTAGCTAGTTCTTGATACTTGTATTCAAATGCCTAATTTGAGTTGAGGGCATACCTCTCGAGTCATTCCACCAGTCGTCGGATTGATGACAAGTACGCCATGAGGGGGTCCTTGAGGCGTGCGAAAGAGAGGGGTGTGAGACGTACGGTGTTCCGGGATGGTGAGCACACAAGTTTACCCAGGTTCGAATCCGCCGGCTTTGGACGGATCCTACTCCTACTAGCAATCCAGTAATACGGCAGAGCCGGAATATGGGTTACAAGGGTTCGCCTGTGCGAGTTGAGATTGTAGACTATTGAGGGTGCCCTAAAGGCTCTCCCTAGGACGGCTTATATAGATATCCTTCACAGGGTTTACAGGAGAGATCTATCGGGCTACGACTGAGAGTCGGTTACAGAGTACATCTTGAACTACAAGTAACACTATGGGCCTAAGTCGGTAAGTCTTTTGGGCCTTCCCGTAGCTGGATTGGACTCTGTCTCTTCTCCCTGACTGGGCTGCCCGTGAAGCAAAGCTCTAACCCGATGTGGGCCAGCCTGGTCAGTGAGGAACTGTGAGGATACCCGGAAAGTATATCCCCAACAGCAGCCCCCGGAAGTCTCCAAGATCCAAAGTCGGATTCATCATCGTCTAGCTTGATCTTCGGCTTGCAGAATCTTGAAGGGTTCCTGAAACTTCAAAACAAAAAATACGATCTGGTTCTTAAAAATAAGTCGGACCTATCAACATGCTACTCGGATTTTCCAGCTTGATATTTAAACTAAGCCGGAACTTGGTCTCTGACGTCATCTGACACCGGTCATGGTCAAGTCACGTCATCTGACAACCATCCTGTCAGCATGACCGTTGGTGGGTCCGTTGTTCATGGAACCGAGGCGTTGTTTCAATGCGTACGCGGAGATCGAGGTGACGTAATCATCGCGTGGGTCCTTCCCAATTCCTTCCACGATGTGTGGCGTTTACACAATGTTGTTTGCACGAATCTTGGTGCGCTTAGGTGATTATAAGGGGTGAGGATTCTCTTTCTCCCATCTTCACCTATTCCCCTTTCCGTTTCTTCTCCTTCACTTCTCCCTCGCGCTCAGAGCTCTCCCGCCTCCCAGATTCCTAGCGCCGCCCATCTAAGGTCACCGGCGCACCGGAGAAATGGCTTCCTCTTCATCATCCGGCTTGGCAGCGGCGGCAGCGATGGCAGCGGCAGAGAAGGAGAGCAACCGGGGGGTTTGGATCTCGTGTCTCCTTGACAACGAGAAGCTCCGCGGCGTGGAGAATGAAGGACTCCTCTGCACCGGTGACTGGCAGAGCATTTTCGGTGAAAACATCCCCAACCCGCACGCCGATGAGCGGGTACACTTCGGCACCCACATCGACAGAGGTTTGTCCTTCCCTCCCTCGGAATTCTTTTCCGAGGTGATTGATCACTATGGTGTTCAGCTCCATCATCTTCCCCCGAACTCCATCTTAGAGATGAGTTCTTACGCAAGTTTGTGCGAGGGGTATCTCGGCATTAGGCCGAGTCTTACTTTGTTCCGATATTACTTTCATGTCAGGAGAAACTCCATCACTGCCGGTAATCCTTATATTGTCGGCACTATTAGCCTTTCAGTTAGACGCGAGCGTAGTTATCCTCGCATTTTAGCTAGTGAATCGGTCAAACAATGGCCGGCCACTTTCTTTTACCATAAGGATATTCCTGCTCCCGGCAAAGCTACTGCTTTGCCGGCTTTCATTGACGGAGCTGCCAAGGCCCAACCGTCTTAGAGCTGAACGTCTTTCATCGACGGTCGCCGTGGTGTTTCATCGACGGAGCTGCCGACGAGGCCCCTCCGGCTCTTAATGACGATCTAATCCTCACCAAGAGGCGGATCGAATACCTGATAAAACACAAGGGCCTGTGAGGGTCCGACTTAGTCCAGTGCTGGGTGGCACGCCGAATCCAGCCTCTCCAGCACCACGGCGACCATCTGATGCATGCCATCATGGCGTCGAAGAATGACTCCCTCTACATCAGTCCCAGGGCTTTGAAGCCACATGATTACATAAGCCAAATCAAATGGCTGATCAAGGAGCGGATTGCTACATTGCAAATGTATCTATAATTTTTGATGTTCCATGCTTGGTTTTATCCACTTTCTTGTGTTTTGTTCCAACTTTGGAGTACTTTTCATATGATTTCTTGGACTAACCTATTAACAAGAGCCACAGTGCCAGCTGCCTGTTTTCTGCTATTTTTGGTTCCAGGAAAGTCAGAAAATGAATATTCTCGGAATTGGGCGGGACAAGAGCCAAAGTGCCTATTTTTCCGGAGGACATCAAGTGCCAGAATACGAGACGGGGAAGGGCCAGGGGCCGGCAACACCACCTGGCTGCACGGCCAGGCTGGGCCCATGCCAGGGGTGGTGTGGTGGCTCTCGACACCCCTCGACCTCTCCTTCCGCCTATATATTGCCCTCAGGAAGAAAACCCTAAGACCTAATCAAAAATCCACGAAAGAGTCTGTAGCCGCCGTCATCTCCATCCCTAGATCGAGATGGATCTGAAGCTCTTCCCGGCACCCTGCCGGAGAGGGGAATTCACCCTGGAGGCCTTCTTCATCACCATGCAAGCCTCCGGTGTGATGCGTGAGTAGTTCATCCTTGGACTACGGATCCATGTAGTAGCTAGATGGCTAGTTCTCCTCCTTTGCGCTTTCATGTTTAGATCTTGTGAGCTCCGTTCATGATCAAGATCATCTATTTGTAATTCATACATGTTGTGTTTGCGGGGATCCGATGGATATTGAGATGCTATTTCAGATTGATTCTTGATTCTATCATGTCTTTGTTATTTGTGATCTTGCATGCTCTCCGTTGTTAGTAGCTATCTTGGCCAAGTAGATGCTAGCAACTCCAAGAGTTAGTATTTATGCTCGATAGTGGGTTCATGCCTCTAGTAATCTGGGGAAGTGACAGAAATCTCTAAGGTACTAGATGTGTTGTTGCTACTAGGGAGAAAACAACAATCCTTTGTTCATAGAACAATCGTATTGTTTACTTTACATGCAGTTCGTAAAGCAATAATCTGTTGCTTGCAACTTAATACTAGAGGGGGTTCGGATAATAACCTGAAGGTGGATTATTAGTCATAGATGCACTTGGATGGCGGTCTATGTATTATGTTGTAATGCCCAATCAAGTCTCAAAGGAGTCAAGATGTTTAGTATATGCATGTATTGCTTTCTCGGTGTTTGTCAATTGCCCCGCTATAATTTATTCACCCAGCATGTTATCTATCTTAAGGAGAGCCACCTCTAGTGAACTATGGATCCCGGTCCTTGTCTTTTACATACAATCTACAATCTTTTACTGCTTTGTGTTTACTTTCTACAAACTTTTACTTCTTTTCATTTGATACGTTTAATCCTTTGTTTTCCGCAAAACACGGTGAGATTGACAACCTCATCGCAAGTTGGGGACAAAGTTCTGTAGTTGTGTTGTGCAGGTCTCCACGTTGCTACTAGCACCGGTAGCGCGCCCTGCCAAAGCTCAGCTAGTAACAACTTTGGGGTGTTTCCTTGATCCTACTGGTTCGATTAAACCTTGGTTTCATAACTGAGGGAAAACTTGCTGCTGTATTCATCGTACCTTCCTCTTGGGGTTCCTAACGAGCTCTGCGTCGAATGCCGAGCACATCAAGATTTTCTGGCACCGTTGCCGGGGAAAGAAGAAGAAACTCCCACGTCAACTACACGCCATTAAAGATTTTCTGGCACTGTTGTCGGGGAGTTAAGGACATCTTCACAAGGGGAGTCCCTCATAACCAATCTCTTTACTTTGTTGTTTTTGTTTTGCTTAGTTTCTCTTTGCTTTGTTTGCTTGTTTTGTTCTTCAAAAAACACAAAAAAATTAGTTTTGCAAGTTTGCTTTCTTATTTGAAAACCCAAAAAAAATGACTACTCTAGAAAACACTAAGTTGTGTGACTTCACTGGCACCAACAAGAATGATTTTATGAGCACACCTATTGCTCCACCTGTGGCTGAAAATACTTTCTTTGAGATAAAACCTGCTTTACTCAATCTTGTTATGAGAGAGCAATTTTCTGGTATTGGTAATGAAGGTGATGCTTCCCATCTAAATAACTTTGTTGAACTTTGTGAGATGCAAAAGCATAGGGATATAGATGGTGATATTATTAAGCTGAAATTGTTTCCTTTCTCTTTGAGAGGAAAAGCTAAAGAATGGTTGAATTCCTTAACTAGGAATAGTATTGATTCTTGGACTAAGTGCAAAGATGCTTTGGTTGGAAAATACTATCCTCCTGCTAAGATTATATCCATGAGAAGTGAAATAATGAAGTTTAAACAACTTGATAATGAGCATGTTGCTCAAGCTTGGGAAAGAATAAAATCTTTGGTAAAGAATTGTCCCACTCATGGACTAACTGCTTGGATGATCATCTAAACATTTTATGCAGGATTGAACTATTCTTCAAGGAACCTATTAGATTCAGCTGCTAGAGGTACCTTTATGACCATCACTTTGGGTGCTACAACAAAACTTATGGACAATATGATGGTTAATTATTCTGAATGGCATACTGAGAGAGCTCCACGAGGTAAGAAGGTAAATTCTGTTGAGGAAACCTCCTCCTTGAGTGATAAAATTGATATTATTATGTCTATGCTTGTTAATGGGAAAGCCCATATTGATCCAAATAATGTTCCTTTAGCCTCTTTGGTTGCTCAAGAAGAGCAAGTTGATGTGAACTTCATAAGAAATAACAATTTTGGCAACAATGCTTATGGTAATAATGCTTATAGGAACGATTTTGGTAACAACAATTATAAGTCGTATCCTCCCAACAATGGTAATGCCTATGGAAATTCTTACAACAATAATAAGAGTGCTCCCTCTGAACTTGAAGTTATGCTTAAAGAGTTTATTAGTAAACAAACTGCTTTCAATAAAACTATTGAGGAAAAACTCTCTAATGCTGAAAGAAATATAGCATCTTTGGCTGAAGCTCAATCTACTTTGAATAAAATGGCTGCTAAACCTGAAACTAATGAGAATCCCTTTGCAGCTACTAATGCCATACAAGTAAGAATTTATGAAAATGTTAAAGTATTAGCTGAATTACATGCTAAGTGGGAAAGAGAAGATGAAATTGCTAGAAACATTAGTGTTTCTACTATCAACACCACTAGTGTTGAGGCTAGTAATAGTTCTACTACTTTAGATGATAAAGTTGATTTTGATCTTGATGGTTGCAATATCTCTGAAGTTATTAAGTTCCTACAAAAGCTTGCTAAAAGTCCTAATGCTAGTGCTATGAACATGGCTTTTACAAAACACATTACTGATGCTCTCATAAATATTAAAGAAGAAAAGATGAAACATAAAGCTTCTATTCCTATAACACAAGAGGATGGTTGGGAACCCATCATTAATATGAAAGTGAATGACTTTGATTTCAAAGCTTTGTGTGATCTTGATAGTAGTGTTTCTATTATGCCTAGAAGGATTTATGATATGCTTGATTTGCCTCATCTTGAAGATTGTTATTTGAATGTCCCACTTGATGCTAATGCTAAAAAGAAACTCATGGGGAGTCTTAATGATGTTCTTATTATGGTTAACGATTCCTATGTCCCCGTTGATTTCTATGTTTTGGATGTTGAATACAATGCTTCTTGTCCTATTACTTTGGGAAAACCTTTTCTTAGAACTGTTGGTGCCATCATTGATATGAAAGAAGGCACCATTAAATATCAACTCCCACTCAAGAAAGGTATAGAACACTTCCCTAAAAAGAGAGAAAAGATTTCTTTTGCTTCTCCTATGAAAACAAAATTTGGTCTTAATACTTCTTCATTTGAGAACGCTTGATTCTTTCTTTGCTTCTTATGTCTAACTTAAAGGCGTTAAAGAAAATTACTTATTGGGAGATAACCCAAAAGTTTTAGATGAGTCTTGGAAGTTATTACCTTTTTATTTTCTTTTTGTGCCAAGAGTAACCTGTAATGAGAGTGAAGTAATGATTGGGAAAGTTGCTGTCCCGAAACAGATTTTGTGCTTTACCGTAAAAATTATTGAGAGATCTCTGTATGTCGGATTGATCTGTAATTTTTTGTGCGTCTGCCCCAGGATGTTATCTAATTTTCGTTAGTTCAACACTTTTTGATTTGAGCAACAGAAGGTCTTCGAACAAATTCGTCTTTACCTGCTGGTCTGTTTTGACAGATTTCTGTCATTTTCTGCATTTACTTCTTGTTGGTTCCTTCTTGAGTTCTTTTAGGGAATTGAGCTTTGTGAGGGAAGTGCTACAGTAGCTAGTGTTCTAATGGAAGTTTATTTGGTGTTATAACTGAATCTTAAGACTTATTTATTTTAAGTGCACTACTGTTGCTAATGAGATTGTGTGAAGTTTTGTATGAAGGAAAATTTTTGGTGTATGGAAGGAATGAGTAATGAGATGAAGGATGGACTAAAGCTCAAGCTTGGGGATGCCACGCATGTCACCCCAAGAAATATCCAAGAAGCACAAGCGTCAAAGCTTGGGGATGCCCAAGGCACCCCCTTCTTCATCAATAAAAATTCCAGGTTTCTTCCAAACGCTTCATTTTTATTGTTTCATGCACAGTTGTGTTTTTCTTGGAGCGTCTTCTTTTTCGTTTTGGTTTTCGTTTGCTTTGGTTTGCTTAGTTTTCTGAATAAATTGGTTGGACCCCCTCTTTCTTACATTTGGTTTGCAAATAGTTTGGTTTGGTTTGGAAAAGAGTAGGAAAGTTCATACTTATGTGGTAAAAAGAGCTCGTTTTTGACTGTGGCCTACGCTTTGTCATGCCATGCTTGATATTGTTTTGGCTTTATTCTTAGTATTCTTTGTTGTAGCATGACTTGTTATAAACAATTGAGATTGCTTAATGCGCCTTGGATGAATCATGCGTTGTTTTAGCATATTAAAGCATACTATAGTGGTATTCTCCTTTGATGCTTTATTTGGGTTGACTTGGCACATGCTCACACCATGTTTTGACTATCTCAAGTCACCATAGCCTTTATGATCCCTTAGTTTTCAACTTGTAGTATCACTTTATGCTTTGATCAATGAGGTTTTGTCGCTCTACATGATTATGGCCATTATTGCTCTCTTAGTTTGTCGCTCCCAGTCTTTTGCTAGCCTCCACAACCAAGTATGAGTTCCACTCATGCATCCAACTCCCTAAACCAAGTTATTCCAAAGAGTCCACCATACCTACCTACTATCTTAAGCTATTCCAAGTACATTCATGCTTTTGTTTACCTTCCACTTGTTATGAGAAAACTAGTGATTAAAGCTCTCCCGAACTTGATGGCACACTTTACTTTACTTGCCCTTAATAAACTTGAACCGTTGTGTCTTCTATGTTGTATATGCTTGCACTTATTTGTTGGGAATTAGCAGAACCATGCTTTCATGGGGAACGCTTTCAACATTGCACTTGGTACTTGTACTTAGTTGATATCATGCTATTTTGTATATGGATGTCGTCGGTGTGAAATGAAAGGGGAGCTTGTAAGTCCATGGAGTTATGTATATGTGTTAGAGAAACACCTGGGCCGCTGGTCTAATCCATGCTGACATGGTGGAAACCTGCAGCGTAACCATAATGAGCTATCTATGAAGCATTCTTCTTATAAAAAAGAGTCCTATATTGAGAAAAAAAAGAGAAAAAAAGAGATACTATGAAAATAGGAAAGATAGAAAAAAGCACCATATTCCCATGGTAAATAAGAAGAATGCTGAGATGCTCGTTGTCTGCTTGCCTTGTCATTTTGATATGGGGATTCTTCCGTATCATCGGGCAAGGGGTACCCCGTTGGCGGTTCTCTATGATACACATGTACTTACGATGACAAGAACTTACCGGTGACTAAACTTGAGTAGCATTAGGAGCGGCCCTCGTATACAAGGGACATGAGATTTCTGACTTATACTTCATCAAGCATGTACACCATAGTTTGTTCACTTTAACCTTAATCACTTCAAGATGCTTATGATAGGGCAATGAGAGCTGAAAGCTATAAGTACCATAATTTTTGGAAGCTCTTTATGAGACTTCAATCCCTACTTCCTTTTACAAAAGGCTTTTCTTCCACCATTATATTGAGTCTCCACCTTCTACCTTGATGCACCTACTTTGAGAGCATAGTGGCCATTCTTAGTTCTATGTGCATTGTCCCAAGACTAGTTGATTGATGCATAACTTGTTATTGCTTGTTCTAAACTATTGTATCTGGTCACTCTTATGAACTTTGAAGGTGTCCTATGCATTTATATTTGCTACTCTATTGAGGGACAAGCTGAATACTATTATGCTAGGTTTTCTTTATGTGAAACAAACAAACGTCTTGCAAAGCATTGTTATCCATGAATCTTTTGTTTGTGCCTTTTCATGTTGCATCATAGTTTCTTTGCTTATTGCTAGAACCTTGTCTTTCATGTTATGATTGAAGTACTATGATCCCAGCTTTGAATGTTTTGCAAATACTTTGATCAAGTCTTTGATGGTGCATGTCACCTCAAAAATTATTCTTTCTTTTTATCACTTACCTACTCGAGGACGAGCAGGAGTTAAGCTTGGGGATGTTGATACATTGCAAATGTATCTATAATTTTTAATGTTCCATGCTTGGTTTTATCCACTTTCTTGTGTTTTGTTCCAACTTTGGAGTACTTTTCATATGATTTCTTGGACTAACCTATTAACAAGAGCCAAAGTGCCAGCTGCCTGTTTTCTGCTATTTTTGGTTCCAGGAAAGTCAGAAAATGAATATTCTCGGAATTGGACGGGACAAAAGCCAAAGTGCCTATTTTTCCGGAGGACATCAAGTGCTAGAATACGATACGGAGAAGGGCCAGGGGCCGGCCACACCACCTGGCCGCGCGGCCAGGCTGGGCCCGTGCCAGGGGTGGTGTGGTGGCTCTCGGCACCCCCTCGACCTCTCCTTCCGCCTATATATTGCCCTCAGGATGAAAACCCTAAGACCCGATCAAAAATCCACCAAAGAGTCTGTAGCCGCCGTCATCTCCATCCCTAGATCGGGAGGGATCTGAAGCTCTTCCCGGCACCCTGCCGGAGAGGGGAATTCACCCTAGAGGCCTTCTCCATCACCATGCAAGCCTCCGGTGTGATGCGTGAGTAGTTCATCCTTGGACTACGGATCCATGTAGTAGCTAGATGGCTGGTTCTCCTCCTTTGTGCTTTCATGTTTAGATCTTGTGAGCCCCGTTCATGATCAAGATCATCTATTTGTAATTCATACATGTTGTGTTTGCGGGGATCCGATGGATATTGAGATGCTATTTCAGATTGATTATTGATTCTATCATGTCTTTGTTATTTGTGATCTTGCATGCTTTCCGTTGTTAGTAGCTATCTTGGCCAAGTAGATGCTAGCAACTCCAAGAGTTAGTATTTATGCTCGATAGTGGGTTCATGCCTCTGGTAATCTGGGGAAGTGACAGAAATCTCTAAGGTACTAGATGTGTTGTTGCTACTAGGGAGAAAACAACAATCCTTTGTTCATAGTACAATCGTATTGTTTACTTTACACGCAGTTTGTAAAGCAATAATCTGTTGCTTGCAACTTAATACTGGAGGGGGTTCGGATGATAACCTGAAGGTGGATTATTAGTCATAGATGCAGTTGGATGGCAGTCTATGTATTATGTTGTAATGCCCAATCATGTCACAAAGGATTCAAGATGTTTAGTATATGCATGTATTGCTTTCTCGGTGTTTGTCAATTGCGTCGTTGTAATTTGTTCACCCAGCATGTTATCTATCTTAAGGAGATCCACCTCGAGTGAACTATGGATCCCGGTCCTTGTCTTTTACATACAATCTACAATCTTTTACTGCTTTGTGTTTACTTTCTGCAAACTTTTACTTCTTTCCATTCGATACGTTTAATCCTTTGTTTTCCGCAAAACACGGTGAGATTGACAACCTCATCGCAAGTTGGGGAAAAAGTTCTGTGGTTGTGTTGTGCAGGTCTCCACGTTGCTACTAGCACCGGTAGTGCGCCCTGCCAAAGCTCAGCTAGTAACACCTTTGGGGTGTTTCCTTCCTCCTACTGGTTCGATTAAACCTTGGTTTCATAACTGAGGGAAAACTTGCTGCTGTATTCATCGTACCTTCCTCTTGGGGTTCCCAATGAGCTCTACGTCGAACGCCGAGCACATCACTGATCGAGAGAAAGATTCCAGACTTGTCTCTAGACATGCACACAACGGAAGACCCTGTTGTGTCGGTAAACTTTTAACTATAAACCCTTTTTATGTGTTTCATATTTTAGTTATTTAGCAATACTGAGATATTATCTTATTTTTACCTTGCCGACCTCCCCGAGTCAGAATTCGCTTCGATCGAGGGATATCCTCCAGAGTTTTCTCAGGAGGTGGAGCTAGTCCCACTGCCGAACATTGTGCCTAAAAAGCGCAAAGCTCCGACTGTGGTTGTTGGCACAAAGGAAGTGTCAGTCGTGAAGAGGTAACTTTCCACACAACTTCTGCCTTTGTACTTTATTCCAATTTCTTCTGAGATGTAATGTTTTCTACTTTATCACATTCTCAGAGCTGAACAGCTCGTCAAGGGCAAGGGGAAGGGAACTTCCTCGAAGCCCTTGCGGCAGACGAAGCTGACAATGGCTTCTCCTACCGCGGCTCCTCCGACTCATGTCCCTCAACCTTCTGCAACGCCGGTGATCACTCCATCACCAGTTGTTGCAGAAGATCCAGCTCCTTCAACGGGGCCAGCGACCCTTGAGTCGCAAACTGACGCCACCATGGGTAGCTCAGGATTAGATAAGGGTGAACCCTCTTCGGGTAATGATCCCTCGGTAGAGACCTTTGCCGAAAACCTCCTGAATAATCCGAGACTTGCCAAATTTGGCTTGTCTCGAAAATCTGCGGAGGAGATCCAGCGGCTAGCTCGGCAATGCCTGGAGAGCCGTAATCTCTCTGCCGAAGAAGAAGCATAAGAGGCGGAGGACATCAAGTACTCCGACCTTCCTGAACAAGTCCGCCTTCACGACGAGGGACTAAGAGCTGGTGTGCTTCCACCACCTCCGATTATTCCACTCACCCTCGCCGAGAAGGTTACCACCGAGGTGAACATGTGCCTGAGCAAGCTCACACATGAACATCATGTAAGTCGGAATTCCAACTCACGTTTTTCTTTATTGTACTTTATATCATATCCTCTAGCCCCCAAGCATGAAGTAGGATATACAATCCGGGTTTATGCTTCCTTAGGATGCCAAAGAATGAACTAGTGTAGCCCCCAAGGCTCGTGCTGATATTAGTAACAATATTAGCCCGAGTCTTCAGTAGACTTTGACTCTGGGTATTCTGACTTACAGAAAATTAATTCATATAACCAGGATTTGTTGAAGAATATCTACAACAAGCGGAGAGAGATCAGAGCTCTCCGACTTGAAAATGTTGAGCTGAAGGTTTCCAAGGATGAGGCCGAAGGTAAACATTTCGAGACTCAAAGCCTTGTCTTGATTTTCATAGTCGAATATTTTTTACTGAACTATTGTTCTTTTGTCTTTCAGCACTGGTAAAACAGTCATGTGCTATGATCGAAGAGGCCGAAAACCTCAAAACCTTGGTGGTGGAGAATAAAGAACTTCGCCAAGAGCTGGATAAGCTCAAGGCAGATCATGAGAAGAGCATCGCTCAAATTCTCGAATCCACCTCCATGGCCACTGATGAACGTGATCGTAAGATTGCGGTTCAAGATCAGAGAATCTTGGATCTCAACAATGAGCTTTGTAGGGAGAAGGATCTTTCCGAGACACTCCGGGATGAACTCCGGAGTCTTCGAGAAGAGAAGACCAAAGTTGATGACGTCATCTTCGGTATATTTCCATCTCTCTGATTTGTCTACATTCTTCGACTCTTTCGATGTCGGATTTACTTAACCGTTTTGTGTTATATATATAGGTCCTCTCAACTTGAATGACTCCACCTTTGTCGAGCCTCGCACCAACCGGCTTACCCAAGTCGGTGATCTGCTTCATGACTTCCGCCAATCCATTGAGGATATTGGCGAAGCTCTCAAGGTTCCGGACGTGCATCGCATGTCCGACTTTCAGGTGCAAGACCAGGCGAAGGAGATGCCGCAGCTCGTACGGGACTGGAACATGTCCTACGCGCGATCCGTGGCGCAGAATGCTCTCACCATGGTCATGAGCCACCATGGAAACATGGAGATATGGCAAGTGACCAGAGGATACTACAAGGTGGATGAAGATGGACAGGAGCAAGATATCAAGGCCATCATGGACTCCTGCGCCGGATATGGATGTCATGTAGCTGACTTAACCAGCTACGACACTCCCGTCTTCACCCGCGCAGACACACCGCCTCCGCCTCCAGAAGAAGCAGCTGAAGTTTCCGACAATGAACAGACCGTATCGGATCTGAACATCTCGGAACGTTATCAAACTAAGGCCGATGCATCCAGCGAGCCGGCAGCGCCTACCTCTTCTCCTACATCATAGATCATCAGAAAACAAATGTGTTATTCTGAAAAACATTATGGATATGTAAATATGTAGCATGATACTTTTGGCTAGTGCTAAGTTTTAATCTATTCAGCACTTTTGGCTTTAAATTTTTGTGTGCCTGAAATGTTTACATAAGCACTTGTACTTTTTTGCCTATACTTATCGTTTATCTGGCTTTCCGTCTCGTCCCTTTCGTGAGCCGGCAAAACCTTCTACACGGAAACTTTGTTGAGCAATAGAGCTCAATTTCTAAACCAGTTTAAACTCTAAAACAAAGCCGGCTTCCAGTACCAACAATTCACTACTCGGAAAATACCCGCATCCGGCAATCAGACAAATAACCAAAGTATAGACTAGAAACTTTAGAGTTATACCCGAAGGTAGCATTTTTAGAATCGGAAATCTAAACCAGAACAAACATGACAATAAGTACTTTCAAGTATTCTGGGATTCTCGACTGTGACATGATCATTCGGAAATAAGATGGCAAAAACTTCTCAGAAAAACTTGAGGCAACCAAAACTTTTATTTCTCATAGAACATGTACACATATATGATTACAAAGAAGGATAAACTAAGAATAAAAGGGATGTAGCTGAGCAATATTCCATGGTCTGTCTAACTCATCCGGATTTGTACTACCACCAGCTCTCTTTCTCTTCTTAGTAGCAGATCTTTCTTTGACTGGCCTCATATCAGTTAAGTAGTACGAACCATTGTGCAATACTCGACTAACTAAAAAGGGCCCTTCCCATACTGGGGAAAGTTTGTGCTTTCTTTATTGCACAAGCCGGAGAACCAAATCGCCCTTGTTGAAAGACCGGTTTTTGACTCTCTGGCTATGATACTTGCGTAACTTCTGCTGATAGGCTGTTGATCTCATTTCAGCAACGACGCGCACTTCTTCGACTAAGTCGAGATCATTTTGTCGAGAAATCTCGGCATCTTGTTTGATATACGCAGCCACTCTCGGAGAAGTGTGAATCAAATCACTAGGAAGAACTTCTTCTGCGCCATAGACCAAAAAGAAAGGTGTGTATCTAGTTGACCTGTTCAGAGTTGTTCGTAAACTCCATATTACAGAGGGTAATTCCTCTGCCCAAGCCCTCGCATCACGTCGTAATGGTGCTTTGAGTCTCGGTTTGAGGCCTTGTAGAATTAAACCATTTGCTCTTTCAACTTGTCCATTGGCTTGTGGATGTGCGACCGACGTAATGTCAAGCCGAATATTTTGTTCATTGCAGAATTCGGCAAGCTCTCCCATAGAAAAATTACTCCCGTTGTCCGTGATAATATTGTGCGGATAACCATACCAGATTATAACATACTCGACAAATCTTTTGGTTGTTGCTCCATCACAACTGGTGACAGGTTTAGCCTCAATCCATTTGGTGAACTTATCCACCATCACTAAGAGGTGAGTAAATCCACTTGGAGCCCGTTTAAACAGTCCTACCATGTCAAGCCCCCAGACTGCGAAAGGCCATGTTATAGGTATTGTTCGCAACTGATCAGCCAGAACATGAGCTTGTTTGGCATACTTTTGGCAGCCCTTGCACGCCTTGACCAGCCGTTCGGCATCTGCCTTGGTTGTAAGCCAGAAAAAACCATGTCTGAAAGCTTTTGCCACTAAAGATTTGGCTACAGCGTGGTAACCACACTCGCCTTCGTGAATTTCTCTTAGGATTTCCACTCCTTCCGGAGATACGCAGGTCTGAAAGACCCCAGATACACTCCGCTTGTAGAGCTCACCACTAACAACAGTATAGGTTTTTGCTCGTCGGACGATCTGCCGGCTCAGCACCTCGTCTTCGGGTAATTTGCCATCTACTACATAATCGAGGTAGGGTTGAGTCCAGCTTTGAATTACAGCCAGAACTGCTATCAAAGGTGTGTCGGACTTGGTCAGATATTCCTCATGCACTCCCTTTATTGAGGGAACTTTGAGGAGCTCCAAAAAAGCGCCATCCGGGACCTCTTTCCGTGCAGAGCCTATCCGAGATAAAGCATCTCCTTCCTCATTTTCTGCTCGAGGGATGTGTTGAACCTCAAACACTTCGAACGATTTAGATAAATCATCCACGACAACTTTATATGCTGCCATGTGTTTATTTGCATTACAGATATCCGACACTTGTTGAGCAACAAGATCCGAATCTCCGTAACACATCAAATGTCGATATCCTTAGCAATCCGGATTCCATGCAACAGTGCTTCATACTCGACAATATTGTTTGTTGCTGTGAAGTGGATCTGCAACACGTATAGAAGTTTATCTCCTTGGGGTGATTTGAGCATCATGCCAGCCCCCGAGCCCCCGCGAGCCTTAGACCCATCAAACTATAGGGTCCAATATTCCGACTCAGGGAGGGTCATATTCTCCTTTGTCTTTGTCCAATCAGCAACAAAGTCGGCAGGGATTTGGGATTTAATTACTGTCCGAGGTTTGTACTCAATATCGAATGCTGAGAGCTCTATGGCCCATTTGGCGACGCGTCCTGTGGCGTCACTATTGTTGATTATATCTCTCATGGGAGTTGTGCTCACCATGGTAATTGGATTCTCCTGAAAATAGTGTCGTAGCTTACGAGATGCTAGGAAAGCACCATAAGCCAGTTTTTGATAGCACGGATACCGCTGTTTTAATTCTGTTAAGACCTCGCTGACAAAATAAGTTGGACGCTGCACCAAGTGTTCCTGATTTTCCTCCGGTCTCCACTACCATGACGATACTGACGACTTTGTTGGTCACAGCAAGATAAAGCAACATCGGTTCCTGAGGTTCCGGTGCAGCGAGGATAGGAGCAGATGAGAGTACTTTCTTCAGGTCTTGTAATGCAGCTTCAGCTTCGTCGGTCCACACAAAATCCTTGGTATTTTTCAGACGTTTGTATAATGGTGCGGCTCTTTTACCGAGCCGGCTTACAAACCGACTGACTGCAGCAATGCAACCAGTTAGTCTTTGTACGTCCTTCAGGCGAGTTGGCCTGGAAATATTGAGTATAGCCTCGATTTTGTCTCAGTTCACCTCTATGCCTCTTTGAGACACGATGAAACCTAACAATTTTCCGGCTGGAATTCCAAAGAAGCATTTCTTCGGATTAAGCATTATGTTGTATTTTCTTAGATTGGCAAACGTTTCCTCCAAGTCGGAAATCAGCGTTTCCTTCTTTTTGGACATTACCGCAATATCATCCACATATGCATGTACATTGCGTCCGATTTGATCGTGGAGGCAACGTTGCATTGTGCGTTGGTACATAGATCTTGTGTTCTTCAGTCCAAAAGGCATCGTAACAAAATAGAAGGTTCCTAAGGGGGTTATGAATGAAGTTTTGACTTTGTCAGATTCCTTCATCCGAATTTGGTGATAACCGGAATATGTGTCGAGAAAATAGAGGAGTTCTGAGCCTGACGTAGAATCGATAACTTGATCAATCCTACGCAGAGCGAACGGATCTTTGGGACAAGCCTTGTTCAAGGCAGTATAATCAACACACATCCTTAAATCAGTGGTGTCCTTTTTAGGGACCATTACAGGATTGGCCGACCACTCAGTGTGGATGACCTCTTCTATGAATCCGGCTAACTCGAGTTGTGCTAGTTCCGTAGCTATTGCCTTACGCTTTTCATCGTCGAAACGTCATAAGGACTATTTGACGAGTTTAGCGTTCAGGTTTACATTTAAAGAGTGCTCGGCAAGTTCCCTAGGTACTCCAGTCATGTCAGATGGCTGCCACGCGAAGATATCTTGATTTGCTTTGAGGAACTTGACGAGCGCGTTTTCCTATGCGCTATCTAGGCATATGCCTATCTGGGTCACCTTGGAGGGGTCGTCATCCTTCAACTGTGTCTTCTTCGTCACTTCTGATGCCTTGAACTCCGGATTCAGCTTTGTCACCTCCTTCTTTGTCGCGGGCATCTCGGGCAGATCTATGCTCTTATTGATCTCCTGGTACTCCTGGGCGTGCAGCACGGCTTCGGCAAAGGCAGCATTTCCATCCTCGCACTCTCGCGCTTTCTTCGGGTCTCCCCTGATGGTGATCACGCCGTTGGGACCTAGAATTTTCATCATATTGTAAATGTAACACGGACGAGCCATAAAGGCCCAGTAAGCCAGACGTCCGAATATAGCGTGGTACGCGCTCTTGAATGGGACCACTTCGAAGGGAAGTTCCTTCGTCCGATAGTTCTTTGGAGTTCCAAAGGTAACATCCAAAGTGATTTCTCCCAGGGAATTAGCTTGTCTTCCTGGGACAACTCCGTGAAAGATCACAGAGCTATGGTTCAGCTGAGTCTCCGAGATCTTCATCCGGCTTAGCATTTCGACATACAAGATATTAATACTGCTTCCACCGTCCATGAGAGTCTTGGAGAAACCATAACCGTCAATAAGTGGATTGATGATTAAGACGTATTTTCCTCACCTGTGTAGCTTAGGCGGATGATCAGCACGGTCAAACGTGATTGCCACCTCCGACCAGTCCAAGAATTGGGGGACAGCCGGAACTATTGCATTGAGCTCATGTAGACCTGCTTTCTTAACCTTTGCTGGTTGAGATCCGAGGAAGGTGACGTAAGTGTCTTTCTTGGTCGGAAATTTTTTCTTCCCTTCCGGCTTGGGATTTGAAGCATCGGCTTCCTCCATGTCGGAATCTTCCTTGGTCTCTTTATCCTTTTCGAGATTCTTCTTTCCCTTCTTCCGCTTAGCTTTGTAGCCAGTGGTATCACCTCTCTTAATGTCGTCGTTGAAACGACACTCAGCGTTTGTGTGGGACGAGCCCCCATTGGCGTCTAAGTGATGCACACATGGGTTATTGGCAATGTCGGCCCAATAGTAGGTTTTTCCTGGTTGCTGGTCTCCTCTGCCTTGAACTCTTGAAGTCCCATGACCGCGTCCGCGGCCTCCGCCACGTCCTCCAGACCCGAAAGTAGCAGTAACCACTATCGTTTCTGCATTGGATTTTTCTTCCAAGGTGTTCTTGCGCTTATGAGCTTGTTGCTTTGGTTGTTTTGCCGACTGTGACACAGCCAGGGTGTTGAGTAGTCCCTCTGCGTCATTGTCACCATCTGCATACTTGCTCGATGTTTCTATCATCTCTCCCAAATCAGTGACTTTGTTGCACTTCAAGCGATGACGTAGTAAACCAATTGGGAGACCAGCAATGAAAGCTTCAATCGCAGTTTGGTCATTTACTCCTTCACGGGAGTTCTTGGTGTTGATCCATTGTCCGAGATAATCCCGGCAAGTTTCTCCGGCTTTTTGGGTGCAATGCTGTAGGCCTTTGACCGTACAGGGCCTCCGGTATGTGCCTTTGAAATTCCAAAAGAACGCACTTTGCATGTCATACCAGTTATGGATGGTGTTCTCCGGAAGTTCATTGAGCCATGATCTTGCCGTCTTCCGCAACATGAGTGGGAGATATCGGGTTGCGACCAGGCTGTTTCCGCCTTTGGCGATGCAGCAAGCTTGGAAGGAATTCTGTAGCCAAGTATCTGGCCGAGCAATGCCGTCGTAGGCTTGGATATGTCGTGAGATAGCAAATCCTTCTGGGAATCTTGTAGCTCTTATGCGTGGTCCAAAGCACTTTGGTCCCACGTATATATCATCATTTTCGTAGCGTCGCGCCTCTATATTGGAGTTGATCTTGTGCCTTGCATCGTTCGGGGATAGAGATCGTCCCGAGTGTCGGCTGTGGCTGCGGTGCCTTGGAGCCGGACTTCAGCTTCTACCACTACTTTGGCTTCTACCACTACCTCCTCCACCACGACGCCCTCCTTGGCCTCCTTGGGAGCCGTTGTGATGGCTACTTAGCAGAGAAGGTGGAGCAGCTGGGTTATTTCTGGCTGATCGCCGGCCTCCATCCGTAGCGTCATTATTCTGGTTCTGGGGAGGGTCTTCATTGTGACGAGCCCCCTGCCGGCTTGTCTCGGCACAGTGTCCGTCAATCCTTCATCCATCGTCCAGACGGCTAGCATGTCTAGGAGGTGGCATTCTTTGTCGGTCCTCCTCCCGACGTTTCTCTTTATCATCGCCCCTGCGGTCTTTCGACTCTCGCCGGGGCGGGTTCCTCGGATTCAGTGTGGCGATTGCCTCTTGCTCTGCAACTGGGTTAACCGTTACGCCAGTCACGGGCAGCTTTGTGGTGCTGCCCTGAAGATCCGATTCTTGAATAATTTTCTTCCCGACGGTCGGAACGATGGTGCTGTTCCGGAGCGCGCTGGGTTCTTACGTCAGCCCACGCTGGACCTGTGTGACATTGGTCGGAATCGGAGACCAGCTTTTGACTTCCGGACATGGCGACCTTTTTCTGCTCCAGTCCCTTGTTGAGTAATTTGATGCCCAACCGGATCTGCTCCGGGCCTAGATTAGCCGATAGGATTTCTCGGGCCGCAACGGTGTTATGAACTGGTGTTGGATACACCCAATCCCCTTTGCTGTCCTTTCGAGGCATCCCCATCTCTCCTCCGAAGAGGACTTTGTGGATCTGCGGGAATTGGTTGTCATTAGCATGACGCTTCCTGGTCTTCTGATGTTGCATGGAGTTGTACTTCTCCGCAGATGCCATGCGTTTCTTTTCCTCCTCAATGTTTTTGGCTTCATCGAGGAGTACTTGACGACGTGCTTCTAGGGCGTGGGCCCTTTCGTCCAGCTCTTTAGCAGTAAGTTCTGCAGCTGTAGGAATAGGTGTGGTTAATGCAGCATCGATGAGTTTACGCGCACCTTCAGTGATCACGTGTCCATCCATCGATTCTTCTTTTTTAGGCTCGTCTGGGATAAGTGCTCCGTCCGAGTCTTCCTCGTATTCCTCAGCGATCACCTCCTCTGCGGGAGGATCTTTCACCAGGGTCTTGTTCTTATTGTTCTTCTTCTTTGCCTTATTGGCAGCGCCGGTAGCAAAGACGGCTTTGGGCCCGTTTCCCAGAGTCAAGCTCTGATCGGTACTTTCGGCCATTTGGTTCTCGGGATCGTCTCCGAGATCCATGTTGTCCTGCACTTTGGGAGAGTTTTCTCCGAATCCTTCGTCCATGTCTTCTCCTTCTACTATAGCTGTGGAGTTAAGCTCCTCGTCATATTCTGTGGAGAACTTCCGGAAATCTGCCGACGTCATCGACTCATCAGAGGATGTGGGTACGTCGGCGTTTGTTCCGATCACTTCTAGCACGGAGTCGGTGTTGTCTCTAGTATCGGCAGTGCCGGATCCGGATCCCACATATCCGACAAAGTGTGATGTGCCCTTCTTGAGATAGCTGCGGTCTTCATAGTAGGCCTCGTCGAAACGTTTGATGGTCTCGAGAATTGCATCTACGCCTGAGTTTTGCATCATCATGCGTCTTAGTGTGTACCTCAGGAAAGGCCTGTCTGTCCCGGCATCGTCAGAGCCGGAACCTTCATTGTTGTTGTGCTCCTCCTAGATTTCGACCTCAGCAGGTGGGTCGATCTGGGATTCAGTCTCTCCAGAGAGATCCACTCCAGATTAGATTTGGACCGCTGGGTCTGCTTTACGCTCGGATTTCTCCACTATCTCCGCAACTGGTGTGGGCTAGGTGGGATTAGGGTTTCCTGAGGTCCGGAACTCTGTCGCCTCCACGGACAAAGGGGACCTAGAATTTTCCTCTGCCTCTATCATCACCACTGGGGTGGGTGGGACAGGTTCAGCGAAACCGATGTCAACATCGATCTCGCCGAAAGACATGATAGTGTAGGTGGTCACGGCTTCCCTAGCCGGAATCTAGGTCTCATCGAGAACGATGAGAGGGACATCACTGGCGTAGAGGATGCGACCGACGGCGATAGTTTCGCCGATTCCGATTCTTGCAGATTCCGCTCGGAACGCAGATCCGAAGCTCACTTGCCCCACGGTGGGTGGCAACTGTCGTCGGATTGATGACAAGTACGCCATGAGGGGGTCCTCGAGGCGTGCGGAAGAGAGGGGTGTGAGACGTACAGTGTTCCGGGATGGTGAGCACACAAGTTTACCCATGTTCGAATCCGCCGGCTTTGGACGGATTCTACTCCTGCTAGCAATCCAGTAATATGGCAGAGCCAGAATATGGGTTACAAGGGTTCGCCTGTGCGAGTTGAGATTGTAGACTATTGAGGGTGCCCTAAAGGCTCTCCCTAGGACGGCTTATATAGATATCCGTCCTAGGGTTTACAGGAGAGACCTATCCGGCTACGACTGAGAGTCGATTAGAGTACATCTTGAACTACAAGTAACACTATGGGCCTAAGTCGGTAAGTCTTTTGGGCCTTCCCGTAGCCAGATTGGACTCCGTCTCTTCTCCCTGACTGGGCCGCCCGTGAAGCAAAGCTCTAACCCGAAGTGGGCCACCCTGGTTAGTGAGGAACTGTGAGGATACCCGGAAAGTATATCCCCAACACCACCTACTGACATGCCACTCTAATTGAACATTTGATCTTGTCCTAATTCAACCACATATGCCATATGGGTTCTTTTTTTGCTGGTAGTTTACATCTCACCCATATGTTGCCCATTTTACCTTGTCTAAATTTCACCACATATTGCACTTTTGGAATCCATTTTATTTTGGTTTGGATATAATTCATACCCATGAGTCTATGTGAGGATCCACTATTCAAATCATGCCATATTCCATTCTATTTCTTTGGAACACTTCGTTAACCATCTATGCTTGTGCCCTTCTTTATTCCTAAGTTTATATGGTACATGCATTATAAACACTATCCCTTCTAGTCACATGGAATAGAAAATGTCATATGTGGCAATCCATGTGTTTTAAATATCGTTTGGTTCTTTTGAATTTTTTGCTTTATGATCACACTCATCCAAGCATATCACCTAGATCACCTACCTCTCTCTGTTCAAACCCTCTGCAATTTTCTAAAAGTTTCTAATTACAAAAGATTATGGAAATTTAAATCAAACATACCACACAAAATAAAAGGAAGAATAAAGAAGAATAGAAAATGAATAGAAGAGAGCATCAACCGCATGACCCGCATCCCACTAGAGTCTTGGCCTAGACAAAACCACAAACGTCCCTTGTTTCTTTCTCCTCCTACTAGGCCGACCCATTGCTTCCTCAGGTCTAGTATCCCTTTGGTCGAGATCATTTCCTCGTCACTAACTTGTCTTCTTCTTCCTGGGCGAGTACAACATGGTGCAGCAAAGGCTACGTCGCCCTGCCCGATGGGACATATAGTCCACATCCTCCTCTATAAGAAGCTAGGGTTTCACCCCCAACTCTAGCCTCCATTCTTCGTTGTAGCGCCGCCACCCCTTTTTCTTCCCTCTTCACCTCTCTGCTAGTTCGAGGAGAGAAGGATGAGCACCTCCATCTTTTCTCCACAACCTTCTGTTTAACCCTGTCTACGTCCAAGGACGCTAGGAGCTGCGTATCATTGTACTTTTCGTCCTCTCGAAGCGGTGCTTGTTGTGATGCCATGATACAGAAGAAATCAAAGCCTACTTCCCTATTGCCAAACTCGGTTGTGTAATTCCCAACTTCAAATTGTATAAAAACCGTAGTGTTTTGACAGCAAATTCAGTTAGAAGATACTACCTCCGTTCCACAATATAAGCCTTTTTAGCAAGCTAAAACATCTAGAACAGAGGTAGTAACAAAACGTCATAGAGTGGTTTTGTGCCGCTAAAGCATGTCGTGTTTTCTGTTCTGATTCATTCTTGTATGTGGAAATCGTGGGTAGAACGGCTTAGCCTCTTTTGAGGACCAGTTACGTGTTATATTGGTGAGGAATAGACCCTCATGTGGCAATACAAGTTTGGTACGTATACGGTTGGTGTACTACACCATATCGTATACTACCTGGTATATTACATGTCTAATACCACCTTAATCTAGACCTGAGAGAGGTTTAGATTACGCTTAAACTCATCTAGCCTTTAAGTACATAAAGTTTTTGTAAAGCCATATGCAATCTGATCCTTGCTTGAAATGAACCTGACATTAAGTTGTTTGCTAGAAACACGCTCCCGAACAAAATAATAATCAATCTCAATATGTCTAGTGCGAGCATGAAAAACTGGGTTAGCAAATAGATATGTTGCTCCAAGATTATCACACCATAGACATGGTTTCTCCTTGAGTGAAACACCAAGTTCTCGATCCAGTGCTTCAACCCAAATAAGTTCAGCTGTGGCATTTGCTAATGCTTTATACTCAACTTCTATACTGGAACGGGACACAGTAGGTTGTTTGCGGGCACTCCATGAAATAAGATTGGGACAAAAAAAATATAGCAAAACCACCAGTAGAGAGTTTGCCATCTAAATCACCTACCTAGTATGCATCTGAATAGGCACTGCGGAGAGTAGAGTGTGACCTCTGAAAAGTAAGACCAACCTTACACATACCATGAATATACGTCAAAATTCTCTTGACAGCAGTCCAAAGTGAAGTTGTGGGAGCATGAAGATACTAACAAACCTTATCAACTGAAAAACAGATATCAGGTCTGGCCGAATGTCAAATATTGAAGGGCACTAACAATACTCCTGTAGCGAGTAATATCCTCAGAACCAAGAGCAGATCCATCTGCCAGGAGCAATGTATCCGTAGTGGAAAGAGGTGTTGGACATGACGTACAATCACGCATTCCAACACGTGTTAGGAGATCTGTAACATATTCCTCCCGATTAAGCAACAAGCCATTGGACTGTTTGTGAACTTCAAGTCCTAAATATAAGTGTAAATCTCCAAGGTCCTTCAGAGCAAAGTCAAAGCTCAAGTTATGAAGAAGAGCAGAGATGGCCAAATCAAAAGAGATAGTGACTATGATATCATCAACATAAATCAATAGAAACACAGTAATTCCTGACTTTTTATAAAGAAACAGTGATGTATCATCCTTAGATGGAATGAACCCAAGAGTATGCAGCTTGGAACTGAGTCGAGAGTACCAAGCATGAGGAGCCTGTTTCAAACCATATAACGCTTTATCAAGTCTACAAATGTATTTTGGAGTAGCGGAAGACTCAAAACCTAGTGGTTGTTTCATATAAACCTGCTCTTCCAAAACACCATGTAAAAACGCATTCTTGACATCTAGATACCGTAAAGTCCATCCTCTAGAGACTGATATAGATAGAACAAGTCTAACAGTGGTTGCCTTAACTACGGGGCTAAAAGTATCTTCATAATTCATTCCATACCTCTGTTTAAAACCTTTTGCAACAAGTTGTGCTTTGTACCTGTCAACAGTACCATCAGCATTCCTTTTGATACGGTAAACCCATTTGCAGTCAATCATGTTTTTGTTTGAGCTTGGAGGTACAAGGTGTCATGTATTGTTGGCAATTAGCACATCATATTCATCTTGCATAGCATGCCTCCAATTCGCATCAGTCAAAGCCTCAACAAGATTTGTTGGTTCACCTATAGATGTAAGCAAGGTATATCTAACAGTACCATCAGTATATTTTTTTGGATGGTTGATACCTTTTGTAGATGGGTTTGAACACCACTTGTAGGTTGGAGTACAAACGAGGGCTGCACAGATGATCCTGAATTGCCATCACCTGAATCTGCACTGCTGCAGCTGATCTCCTGGTCGGAACCTGATGACGGCGATAGTGACGTGAGGGACCGCGACAGCGAACCATCCTGAGGAGGCCCAGGTGATGCAGGGGTGGCGTCAGCGCGGTTTTGGAGGGGTCCGTGACAATGACGTGGGCGACATGGAATCCCGTCGTGACAAGGGCAACCCGGTCTCCTAGCGCCATGTGGGCAACGCGGGTTCGGAAGGGGCTCGCGACGGCGATGTGGGCAACGCGGGTTCCTAGCTCGATGGCGATGCGGGGTCCGGGCTCGATGGTGATGAAGACTGCCGCAGGTCTAGGGAGTTTGTCCCCTGACACGACGCGGGATCTGGGAAACCTGCGTTGTGCGTGTTAGCGTCTGATGAAGCGCGATCCAAGGCAGGATCAACCTCGGGATCGCTGTGATCTTGGCTTCCCCTATTCCCATGATTGGCACCATTATTTGATGTGTGATTTTCACCAGTTTGTGCAGTATTTTGAGGAGATTCTTCACGAAAATTTAGTGCAGATTCTTCAATAATCTGTGGAGGATCAATAACAGGACAACTTGCAAAAAAAGTACATTAGATTGCACACCCTCATTGTTAGATGTAGAAGGGAGATAATTTTGTGGAAGGAGAAGGATCTCTTCACGGAGACGTCTACTAGCGTTTGGGTGAAGATCAGCAAAAGGAAATATGTTTTCATCAAAGACAACATCACGAGAGACAAAAACACGACTAGTGGTTGTATCAACACACCTTACTCCTTTATGTTTTGAACTATAGCCAAGAAAAACACACCTTTTGGAGCAGAAAGGTAGTTTGTGTTTATTGTAGGGGCGAAGGTTTGGCCAACAAGCGCAACCAAAGACTCGAAGTGAATCATAGTTGGGCTTGACTTGAAAGAGATTTTCTATAGGAGTAGCAAAATTAAGAATTTTGGTGGGAAGAAAGTTTATGAGGAATATTGCTATAAGGAAAGCATCATCCCAGTATTTTAGAGGCCTGGATGCATTGGCAAGTAAGGCAAGACCAACTCAACAATGTGCCGGTTTTTGCGTTCAGCAGACCCATTTCGTTGATGGGAATGAGGACATGATACATGATGGGTAATGCCTACTCTTCGAAAGAAGCCATTGAGTTTTTCATATTCACCACCCCAATCTGATTGCATGGTAACAATCTTTCTAGCAAACTTGTGTTCAATATATTCTTGGAAATTAAGAAAGACTTGGTACACCTTAGAATGGTTCTTAAGCAAATATATCCAAGTGAATTTGCTAAAATTATCAATAAAGCTTACATAATAAGCATGTTTTCCTACAGACAGAGGATCAGGACCCCATACATCAGAATTTTCTGCTCCAAAGGCACTGTAGAAACACTAGTGGATACAGGATAGGGTAGCTGATGACTCTTAGCCTGCTGGCATGGATCACATATATAAGAATTTATTTATGGAGTATATGAAAAATTATTCTTCCTAAGAACTTGCTGAACAATAAAAGATGACAGATGTCCTAGACAACGATGCCACGTGGAGGATGAAGGCTTGATGGTGACAAGAGCATGCTTGGATGACGACCTTGTTGAGACAGGAATAAGGGGGTAGAGACCACAATGACAAGGACCTCTAAACATGATTTTTTGCGTGGCCTGATCCTTAATCAAGAAAAATGTGGGTGAATTTCAATAAAGGCATTGTTATCTAGGACAAGTTTGTGTGCAGAAAGCAAGTTCATAGAAGCTAAAGGAACATGAAGAATATTTTTAAGCTGCAAAGAACAATGCGAGGTGTGCAAAACTGAATGACCAATGTTAGCAATTTCCATACCTTGTCCACTGACACTGTGAACTTGATCATGTCCATTGTAAGTTTCATGAACCTAAAGTTTGTTGAGTTGTCCTGTTGTGTGATTTGTAGCACCAGTGTCCATGATCCAATTTGTGTCTATACCATAGCCCCACTTGGTATTGTGTGGCGCGTCATCCTCATCATCATCTCCATAGCGCCACCAGCAATCATTAGCTGGATGCCCTTCCTTTTTTGCATATTTCGCAGATGATACCCTCCTGCCAGTGTGTAGCCACACGACCACGATCCTTGTTCTTCTTGCGTCCCTCCTTGGACCGACGCCGAGGGTCGGCCTTAGGAGGGCCACGATTTGGAGGAGGAGGCAGAGCACGCGGAGTTGATGGAGGAGTGGGATGCATGGGAGAGGGGATGTAGGGCATCAGTGTAGTAGGTATATATGGTTGTGGGTAGGGTGTGGTATAGTATGAAGGCTGTTGGGGATACTGAGGCATGTAGGGCTGCTGGTAGACAGGAGGAGGTGGTGTATAGGTTGGAGGTGGCATGTATGGCTGAGGGGGTGTGTAGGATTGATGGTAGGGAGAGGGAGGTAGTGTGTAGGGTTGTGGTGGAGATGGGCTGGATTTTGGCGCCCTATAACTGGGTGTGTAGCGAGAAGCAACATTGACAGACGACGTAAATCCTCTAGAAGCTTGACCAGTAGCAAGAAGCATGGCATCACGGTTGTCATATGAAAGAAGCCGAGAGCACATGTCATTGAGGGACGTGGTAGGCACCACATTAATAGCAGCAACCAGGGAGTTGTACGTGCCATCAAGGCCATTCAGGATGTAATCCTTCAGCTCATCATCATCAACCATCTTTCCGGCAGCAGCAAGTTCTGAAGCAAACCCTTTCATCTTGGTGGTATATTGATGTGCCGCCATATCAAGCTTTTTTGTATTTGTGAGAGCACCGCGCAGGGTGGAAACTGTAGAATTCGACTAGGTGGAGTACATGGCATGCAACGCACTCCAGACTTCGGCAGCATGTTGAAGGTCGAACACATGTGGCATCACATCTTCAGAGAGGGAATTGACAAGGAATGTCACAACTTCTTGATCTTTAGTAGCCTAGGTGTCAGAGGCTGGGTTGGGAATCGAGACCGGCTTCTTGTTCGTATCTTCAGCTTCAAGCATCTCAGGCAGAGCACGGTCGGTCCCCTCAAGGAGGCCCATGACATGCGCACTGCGAAGGGTGGGCAGAACTAGGGCCTGCCAATAGAGGAAGTTCTCCTGGGTCAGCTTCAGGGCTAGGGGAGCGCCGACGGCGGCAGACCCAGCGGACGAGGAGGACATCATGAGGCGGATCATAGGTAGAGGGGTCCTGGAGGATGCGGCGATCGCGAAGACCGATCGAGTCCTGGGGGTTCCTGGAGGTGTG
Organism: Avena eriantha; assembly: GCA_910589775.1. Taxonomy (NCBI): domain Eukaryota; kingdom Viridiplantae; phylum Streptophyta; class Magnoliopsida; order Poales; family Poaceae; genus Avena; species Avena eriantha. The sequence continues at coordinate 87,962,247 of OU342745.1, forward strand.
GTGACCAAAAAACCGATCTAGTCCTGGGATCCAAAAACCGAAGCGGAAATTGGAGGGTGTCGTATAGAGGAATCGATGCGGGAGAGAAGCGCCGCAATGAAGGTGTCCTGATCCTGAGGAAAAGATTCTAGCGGCAGCAGCGGCTTAGCTAGACGAGAAGAGGTGGGTGTCTGATACCATGTGAAAATCATGAGTAGAACGGCTTAGCCTCTTTCGAGGGCCGTTTATGTGTTATATAGTGAGGAATAGCCCCTCACGTGGCAATACAAGTTTGGTACGTATACGAATCGTATACTACCCGGTATATTACATGTCTAATACTTTATACTCTGAAGACAAAGGAGCTAACTAACCTCCGATCAACCTGTAGTGATCCGATTTAGGCGTGCCATCCCATGCCCCACGAACCACGACGTCTTGCTGACCAGGAGCTACTGAAATAACGGGAGAACATGCGTGAGCACTTCTCCAACTACTCGTGCGCATGGTTCATAGGCGAGACCATCGACACCTTATTTTGTTTGTAACAGAAAATACGATGAGCTTGGTTCGAGATAACAGGTTGCAGCTTGAATTCTTCACGGACGATCGCCCTCGAGCAAAACCATCTACGCCAACATCCTCCTGGTGAGCGACTTGATCCATTTCAGCATTTCCCCGTGTATATCTGGACATGCAGCCGCCGATCCACTTGATCCCGAGCTCGCCCACCATGAATTTTATGTCAGGAAGCATGTTTCCATCCTGCTGCGCGCACATAGATACAGTCGAACCCTTCATCGAACACCAATGGAGTAGTTGCCACTTGCAAGGCTAGTCGCTCACGTCCAGCACGTCCTAGGCGACTGAGTTCAAATCCCAGTAGAAGCAATACTCTCTAGCCTTTTTATTTCGCGTTTCTCCATACAGACTCCGTATCTGCAGTGTTACAAGCTTGCAAACTCCATTCTGTACAAGAACCAAGCAGCAGCAGCTAGTCTCTACAGTCGTGATACTCCACCTTTTTTGTGATCTCTGTACCTGAAACTGTCGGACCAAATATTAAGAGATACGGTTTCAGAGTTTCAAGTAACTAGTTGACACCCTGAGCGCTGCTGCGGACATAATAGATGATTTTCAGATATGGAAAAATTATAGAAATATATACAAAAGGTAACATGAACGGTATGGAAATCAAAGATATAAAGTATCCCCACATTTAGAATTGCATGGCAGTAGTTAACCAAGTACATAAGTAATAGCAGTACCAAAAATAACCAATGTGTCGTATGTAAACAATTATTATGTATACTTCTCATATGTTTAAGTAGAACATAAAGTATATTTGATAACAAAGACACAATATTTGGAAAATCCTATTCGTCACTTCACATCGTGGTGAGCTTTATTCATCCCAAGATGCCTAGGGATCTGCAACATCGAGGGCCAATCACTTGTCATCATAGTGATCTTGATTTCTCAGAACATGCTTGGGATCTACAGCATGAACATGCACATTAGCATCTTAGATAGAAAAAGTATTTTTTTCTAAAGAGGATTCATTTGAAATGTGGAGATCAGATATGCAATCTGCAAAGCGCTTGCAATTTGGTATAGTAATGTGGCATAGAGTGGCCTATCTCTACCGGAGAGATTCTGCTATAACAGATGGGTGTGCATAAGGCAGTGCAACCGGTGAGGATTGTTGCCGCCGATTGCCACATCACCCCCGTTGGGGGGCACTGCATGCATGAATAATGTTTTCCATATCCATTATGGTATAATTTGTAAATTGAAGAGATGACACTATTGGAAAAAAGGGGTCGGCACCACGATTGTAGGTGAGCACAATAAAATAATGAAAAACACCATCTTTTAGAGGACGTACCATTTTGAATAGTGTTAGTCGCTGAATTCTAACTCTCATCGAGGGAGAGGATGACACAAGGAGTTGGGGCAATTTTCTGGTTTCTATTTCTCACACAAACTCACACAAATGCCATACCAACCTGAGGGGTTGGGGATACATACTTATAGGCTGCTAACCAGCCAAGAATATGCTAGATGCTAGTCTAAGATGCTAGTCTAAAGGCAGCAGTCAAGGATGCTCTATCTAACAACCAGTCCTTGATGCTCTATCTCTAACTGCTAGTCCTTGACACAAGGACCATGTGTGCTGTCCCACAAAGACCATAGGACAGAGACTTATCCATCATTCTCCCCCTAAGTCTTGTGCGTCGTCTTGTGGGAAGGCTGGACCATCCCAATCCTGGAGCAGAGTCCGACGAACGTGATCCGCCCAAGAGGCTTGGTGAGCAGATCTGCAAGCTGATCCTTGGTGTTGATGTAGCTCACCGTGATGCTCCCGTCATCCAAACAGCTTCGGATGAAGTGGTACCTCACCCGGATGTGTTTGCTCCGCTCGTGGAACACGGGGTTCCTCGCCAGGGCCAGAGCGGACTTACTGTCCACCCTGAGCTCCACCGCTCTAGTGTCTCGACCGAGGAGATCACCAAGCAGTCGAGCGAGCCAGAGCGCCTGAGTGGAAGCGGTGGAGGCCGCTATGTACTCGGCCTCGCAGCTAGACATGGCCACCACCTGCTGCTTGACTGACTGCCAGCTCACAAGGCACTTGCCGAGGAAGAAGAGGATCCCGCTTGTGCTCTTGCTGGTGTCGATGTCGCCGGCGTGGTCGCTGTCGCTGTACCCGACGAAGTGTGCCGCCCCAGGGCACCTAGGGTAGTAGAGACCGTGGTCGAGAGTCCCCGCAATGTAGCGGACGATCCTCTTCACGGCCTGCTGGTGCTCCGTTGTCGGTCGCTGCATGAACCGACTAACGTAGCCGACGGAGAATGCCAAGTCCGGCCGTGTGTGGGCGAGGTAGCGAAGGCTCCCCACAAGACGCCGGTACTGCGTAGCGTCCACCTCCTCCGTCGTGCTGTCGCGGCTGAGCTTCAGCCTCTCCTCCATCGGAGTGAGGGCTGGGTTGCAGTCGGTGAGCCCAGCTAGCTCAACGATGCGCTTGGCGTAGGCGGTCTGTCGAAGCGTGATCCCGGAGTCGTCCTGGTGCACCTCGATTCCCAGGTAGAAGGAGAGGGGCCCCAAGTCACTCATCTGGAAGGTGGCCTTCATCTCTTCCTTGAACGCCGCCACCTCCGCATCCTTGGTGCCGGGGATCACCAAGTCATCGACGTAGACGCCCACTAGCAGGGCATTTCCTCCATTGCCCCGCCGGTAGACGGCTGCCTCGTGCGGGCTTTGCTCGAAGCCCATCCCCTTTAGCGTGGAATCCAACTTGGCATTCCACGCCCTCGGTGCCTGCCGTAAGCCGTAAAGAGCCTTGCGCAGGCGGAGCACCTTGCCCTCCTTGCCGGGGATCGCAAATCCCGGCGGCTGGTGCACGTAGACCTCCTCCTTCAAGTCACCGTTAAGGAACGCCGACTTGACATCCATGTGATGGACACGCCAGCCCTCCTGGGCAGCCAGCGCAAGGAGGAGTCGCACGGACTCCATCCGTGCCACGGGAGCGAAGGCGTCGTCGAAGTCGACCCCCTCCTGCTGCACGAAACCTCGTGCCACCAAACGAGCCTTGTGCTTGACGATGGCGCCAGCTTCATCCCTCTTCAGCTTGAACACCCACTTAAGGGTGATCGCGCGGTGACCATGAGGGAGGTCAGCAAGCTCCCAGGTGCGGTTCTGCTCAACCGCATCCATCTCCAGCTGCATCGCGGCGCGCCATGCCGCGTCTCTCTCGGCCTCTGCAAAAGACCGAGGCTCGCCTTCATCACACGCAAGGTGCAACTGCGCCTCCAGGTCGTGTGGCACCAGTCCCGGCACCGGCTGGTCGCCGAGAAGGTTCTCCATCGTGCGGTACCGCAGCGGCTCGCCGTCGTAGTACGCGTCGATGCGCTCCTCGTCGTGAGGGAGCGGGGAAGCGAACTCCACCGGGCTGTGCTCGGCGTGAGCTGGTGGTGGAGTAGACGTCCCCGGAGGGGTGGCTGTCGGTGCTGGAGCACGAGGCGTCGCCGGCTGTGCTGGAGTCGACGAAGGACTCGTCGCAGCTGAAGTCGTGGTCGGAGAGCGTGGTGCTGCCGGGGTCGATGAAGACTCGGGGGCTGAGGTAGGCATGCTGGGCGAAGAAGAGCTACCTACTCCCCCAGCTCCCTCGAAGTGGACGTGCTCGACAATGAAGTCGTCATACGTCGGAGTCGAGTCGTCATCCACCACCTTGTCCCACGCCCATCCTCGCCCTTCGTTGAACACAATGTCTCGCGCCGTGCGCACACGCTGTGTCTTCGGGTCGAGGATGCGGTAGGCCTTCGAGCCCTCCGCGTAGCCGATGAACACTCCCGGAATGCTCCTGTCGTCGAGCTTGCCGATGTGGCCAAGCTCCTTGGCGAACGCGAGGCAGCCGAAGACCCGCAAGTGGGAGACCGCCGGCTTGCGCCCATGCCAAGCCTCGTACGGCGTCCTGCCGTCGAGCGCCTTGGTGGGCGAGCGGTTGAGGATGTAGACGGCCGTCACCACTGCCTCTCCCCAGAAGACAGCCGGCATCCCTCTCTGCTTGAGGAGGGACCGGGCCATCCCCACAACCATCTGGTTGCACCGCTCGACGACGCCGTTCTGCTGTGGACTGTACGGCGCGGAGTGGTGACGCTGAATGCCCTCATCAGCGCAGTACGACACGAATTCAGCCGCTGTGAATTCGCCGCCGTTGTCGGTGCGCAGCACGCGCAGCTTGCGACCGCACTCCGCCTCTGCAACAGCCTGCACGCGCCTGATGGCGTCCGCAGCCTCTCCCTTGCTGCCGAGGACCATCACCCACATGTAGCGGGAGAGGTCGTCGACGAGCAGCAAGAAGTAGCGTCGTCCTCCCGGTGTGGCCGGTGTCACCGGGCCACACAAGTCCCCGTGCACGAGCTCGAGCCTCTCCTTGGCTCGGAAGCTCGCCCTCTGGGGAAAAGGGGTCCGCCTATGCTTCGTCATCACACAGACGTCGCAGAACTGCTCCACATGGTCAAGGCACGGTAGGCCTCGCACCATCTCCATGGTACTGAGCCGCTTCAGAGCCTCGAAGTGAAGGTGCCCGAAGCGCTCGTGCCACTGCCACGCCTCGTCGTCCCGACGGGCGGCGAGACAGAGGGGTTGTGCCACCTGCACGTTGAGGACGTAGAGTCGATTCGCACCTCTAGTTACCTTGGCAAGAAGGCGACCATGGCGATCCCAGATGCGTAGGATCCCATGCTTGATCAGCACGCTCGAGCCGTTCTCATCCAGCTGTCCCAAGCTGATGGAGTTCCTCAACGCGGGAATGTAGTAGACACTGGTGAGCAGCCGGTGCTCTCCAGTCTTGGCGGTGAAGATGATGGAGTCGACGCCCTTAATCTCCACGGCGGAGGCATCCCCAAACTTGACGGAGCCTCGCACGCTGGGGTCGAGCTCGGCGAAGAACTCCCGTCGACCAGTCATGTGATGGGTAGCGCCAGTGTCTAGGCACCACCCGTCAGTCCTGTCGCCGCCGGAGCCATCGCCGAGGAGGGCGTGTGCCTTTGGCTCGTCAAGGTGGAGGAGAGCCGCCGCGGCTGGTGCCGCTGGAGTTAGCTCGATGCTTGCATGTGCCATGAACAGAGCCGGCTCCTCCTCCGCCCGTGCGAAGTTGGCCTGGCCGCGTCGTGGCTGTCGACAGTCCTTGGCCCAATGGCCAAGCTGGCCGCAGTTGCGGCAGCTGTCGTCTCGTGCCGGCTTCTGCTTGCCGGCGGCGCCGCCCTGGGCGTCTTTGCGCGCCTTGCGAGGCTTGCCGCGCTTGCGGCCGCCTGTCGTGGAAGAAGGCTCCCCCTTCTTCCTATCACCTTGGCAGGCATCTCACTGCTCTCGAGTGAGAAGTAGCTTCCCGCCAGTGGTGATGGACCCTGACTGAGGCTGTGGCTCGTCAGAGTCGACGACCTTGAGGCGACCTATCGCCTCCTCGATCGACATCGTGGAGAGGTCCAGCAGAGACTCGATCGAGCGAGCCATCTGCCTGTACTTCTCGGGAACGCAGCGAAAAAGCTTCTCGACAGCTTTCTCCTCGTTGTAGGTGTCCTCGCCGAACTGCACCATCTTCTGCAACAGAGTGTTGAGACGGAGAGCAAAGTCATCAACGTCCTCACCTGGCTTGAAGGCCAGGTTCTCCCACTCCTTGCGAAGTACTTGCAGTGTGGACTTGCGGGCGCGGTCGCTGCCTATGCGTGCCGCAGCGATGGCGTCCCAAGCCTCCTTGGCAGTCCGCTTGTTGGAAAGCGAGAACTGCATCTCGGGCGGGACTGCAGCGAGGAGGGCGTCCAGCGCCCGTCGATCTTCATGGTGATCGACGTTGGCATCCTGGACTGCCTCCCACATGTGCCGCACTTGGAGCCGGACCTTCATGACCGCGGCCCACTCGACGTAGTTGGTTTTGGTGAGGGTAGGCCACCCAACACCGGGACCAACGTCCCTGACCACAGTCCGAACCTCATGGAGGCCGCGGTCTTGGTCGTTTCGGCCGCCGTCGCCGCACGCGCCTCCTCCGGGAGCGCCACCGCCGTGCGTGCCTCCTCCGGGAGCGCCACCGCCGTGCGCTTGGGCATGCTCGGCGGCCCACCGCGCTGTCCGCTCGCCGGCTGCGTCGTGGTTTCCGTCGACGCTGCCGTCGCCTGAAACGGAGCCGCTGATGCTGCCGCGCAGAGCCTGGACCTCCGCCGCTGCCTCACGTGCTGCATCCTCCGCTGCTGCTGCTTCCACTTCCGCTCTGGCTGCTGCCAGCCTCGATGCCCTTGCTGCCGCCGCGGCGGTTGCTGCCGCCACTCGCTCGCGCTCCTCTGCCGCGGCGAGCTCGGCCTCCTGCCGACGCCGCGTGCTCGAGGTTACCGAGTGCTGAGAGTGGCTTGCGGACATGGCTCGCCGCTGGGGAGCTGCTGGGTGGAGAGGGGGCTGCAACCGACGAGCTGCTGCTCGTCTGCACAGAGAGAGAGGAGTGAGCAGAGGCAGCCGGAGCTGCTGCTACTGCCGGGGAAGGAGATGAGCAGGAGATGCTCAGGCTACAAACTAACTTGGCTCTGATACCACTTGTTAGTCGCTGAATTCTAACTCTCATCGAGGGAGAGGATGACACAAGGAGTTGGGGCAATTTTCTGGTTTCTATTTCTCACACAAACTCACACAAATGCCATACCAACCTGAGGGGTTGGGGATACATACTTATAGGCTGCTAACCAGCCAAGAATATGCTAGATGCTAGTCTAAGATGCTAGTCTAAAGGCAGCAGTCAAGGATGCTCTATCTAACAACCAGTCCTTGATGCTCTATCTCTAACTGCTAGTCCTTGACACAAGGACCATGTGTGCTGTCCCACAAAGACCATAGGACAGAGACTTATCCATCAAATAGGTCTGCTGGAATGTCTGCAAAGGAAAAGGAAAAATTGTCCATAAATGAAATAAATTCATCGTGATAGTTAAAAAGATGGTCATTCGTAAGAAACAGCTACCACACAAGTAACAAAGTGCTAGATATAAGAAATAGGCAGTTCAGATTAATTAGAAGGATATTGAAGGCTGCCACTTCAGATTCAAACTACCATGCCTAAACCCTTTAAACTAATAATAAGATGGAAGAAAGGACATATGCATATTCATCTCCGTAATTCTTGTCATTTTCTCCTGATCTGCATGTTTTAAGACTGCAAATATGGTGTGCAATCCAAATTATGGTGAAGTCACAAATGGGGAACTTCAGAGATCATGTGGTGAAACAATGAGGATAGCAAAATTTAGCAAATCTTAAGCTTAATAAGAGCAAGGGCAATACCGACTGTAAGACATGTCCATGTTATCTATAGTCAATCTAATAGCCAACATGTACAATAGGTAGAGATAAAAATATACTATTTTATTAGTACATGGCCCATTTTACACCCTCACATAGTGCCTAGGAGCATGTGCTGCAGCTGGCTCTTAACTAAGAGCCCACTCATTTTCTCTCTCCTCTTCTCTCTCTTCCAACTAGGCACAAATATACTATTTTATGTCTTATAGCCTACTGATTGGACCTTATTGTACTTACTCTAAAAATGTGCATAATTGCGCAAGCTGCACCAAAAATATATACATGCAATTAGATGGTGCTCTATAGTTAACAATGCTACACATGGAAGATACATCGTAACATATGTAGGTAGAATATACTGCCCACTCTTTCCTAAATCTCAAATGGACAAATAATGTGAAAATTGAAATGTATCTTCTTATCTGGTAGATGTAAAACACCTGCTAATGGACTGGCAAACTACTATCATATATATTGTGGTAATCCACAATTTTGATCACCATATACGTAAATTCTGCAGAACGTGAAATATATATTATTTTGGCGAACTAAAAAATTGGACAAAACAGGATAGGAAAGAACAAAATGACATTTGGAACTGCAAACCTATAAAACAGACATATGCAACTGAAGATCAACACTGCACATGTTTTATCTCTATTCATTCCATGGTCTGGTCCTCATTACTCACCAGCAAGGCACGCACATCTCAACATGAATAGATATATAGGAAGAACACCTGCAGTTATTGAAATAAACTCATGAGAAAACGTGTAGGCCTGATGGCAAGAGGAAATAACAACTTGTCACAAAGCATGAAAAAGAATTACCTGGATGCATAGATTTGAGTGTGGTTATAACAAAGTAGAACATCGGGCATATAGGTAGATGCCCATGGAGTGAATTATCTTCTCTTGGACATTGTTGATCATCATCACTCTTCCGGAATATGTCATGAGACCGCAACCATATGGAGACTAAGTATTATAAACCCAACGCGCATGGAAGAATCATCCGAACAACACTTCAAACCACCGAAAACAGCCGTGGGCAACCAATAAAAAAGTCAAGGTAGGATAACCACCATCGGTGATAGCAGGGTCAGCGGATGCATTCACCCCACGATTGAGAGCAACAGAATTTTCATGCAGCGGACAACATAGGGGAAGAGGAAGAAACGTGAGGTGGGAGAATGGAGACGGAGATGAGGTAGTATCGAGGAGGTATTAGTATAGCCCAAGGAAGAAGAGAGGCCCTTAATACGTTGAAGTTTCAGTTACTGAATTAATTTGAGGATTAATTGAAGGGAAAGGGTAATTATGCACGCACCCGGATTTTTGGGAAGAGGAATAGATTACACGGAGAATAAGAGCAAGTTCAATAATAAAGCCAGCTGATGGCTATAAGCCGTCGCCATGTCACATGTAGCCAACCTAATAGCCAACACATACAATAGATAGACATAAGTAAGTGCTACTTTATTTGGCTAAGGCCCACCTTACACTCACACAAAGTGCCTAGGAGCACGTGTTGTAGCTGGCTCTTGCATGAGAGCCCACTAATCTTCTCTCTCCACTTCTCTTTCCTCCACCTCATTTCAAATATAATAGACGAATAAGCGCGCTTCGCCGCGCCGCCTACATGTCGTCCTTATATAGCATGGCCAATGCAATACTTATATTCCGACATATCTGTGTTTTTATTACTATTCCCAATGGCATGCGTACATGTAAGAACTCATTCTATTCAATTCATTTGTACCTAAAATCAACACACAAATTAGAAACTGTGCAAACATTTTTGTATGCAGATTTTATGATAAAACTGTTTGAGTGACCCTCGAGATTCCACATCCCGTCATTTATTTCGACAATGATGCATTTTATTAACCTGTTTATTATCAGGATGTTCAAATGAGAGTCTAATACCAGGACACCTACAGAGCCATTGATATTACATGCTAAATTATCAGCCAAAGGAACCTAATAAAAATTGGATAACACCAAAAAAATGGCCTTGTTTGCACAGATATTATACTCCCACCATCTCAAAATAGATGTTGTAAATTTGTCTAAATTTGGATGTATCTAGGCCGGAGGGAGTACATGTCTAAGCATAACATTAGGAATACTCATGTTGATCAAAATAATGGTGCAAAAATAGACAACGCTAGGCAATAAAGTGATCCTTCATCATTGGTAGGAGAGCATTTGGAATAAGCAAAGACAAATACCTCCTATATTAGTGCATGTTCTAAACTAAAAATTAAAGGATGAAATCCCACGCGTGGGTTTTGATTTATATTTCAGCAGTTTTGTGACAGCAAGCAAAACAAAACATCTAGTAGAGCTAAGAAAGTCAATATTAAAAAATATAAATATTTTAAGTTATGACATGCATAACAAAGAACTCAACAGAACCATTGTCACCTTTATAAACTTGAAGGCCTTGATCTGTACGTACATGAGTAGAACCTCTGCAATTCATGTTACACACTACATGCACAAGCGCTAGCATGCAACAAAGAAGGTAGTGGATACTGGTACTTCAGTTATGTTGGGGACAAAACCCATACGCCCATTATTTGTTGAGATAAGTTGCATACGTCCATTATTTGTTGAGATCCCAACTTCTCTTCAGGTATACTTCATTACAGTAAGAGGTGTCAAGCAATATCAGCGCAAAAAAAAAACCGTGCATTAGATAAGTGGTTAGCCCTACATAGATTTGAGTGTCCATTGGCCTAAAAAGCAGTAGACTTTGAAGGAAGCTACAAACCTCCAACTGCAAGGGAAAACAAAGCACACAATTTATGATGTGGTGATAGGAAGATAAATAATACTCCCAACATGTCTAGATACATGTGTATCTAGATAAAACCATGTCACTTATTTTGGAACGGAGGGAGTAGCTCCAATACTATTGGTTAGTTCAATTATAATACAATTTAATTCAGTTTCTTAAGTTATGTATAGATGAGTGTCATATAGAGAGAAAGGTAGTTACCACATATTCTCATTTCTCAATGAAAAAACTCGCTAGTAGCATGAATAATTATAGTCTAGGACATTAGGATTGTGAATATGTTATTACTGGCCAGCCACTGATTATTCTTACAATGATTTATCAGCCAAAACTTTAAGTCGATAAGTAGTCAACAATCGCTAACTCCTGGTTAATAATACTATTTAGGACATCTATATATGTAAACCATTTATGGCATATAATGCCGTTTAGAAAACTCCTATCTACTCCTATAGATAAATACCACTCACATGAGCTGCAGTGAACAAATGGAATGCTCAAGCTCGGGTTGCTTGACAGAGCCATCTTGAACAATCCCTTCTCCCTTCACATGCCAAGGAAGACAAAATTAAAAGCAATGAACACAACCATACATTTTAGAAGGAAAATAGCTAGAACCATAAATATACTGCAAAATATATTTCGAACTGGAAGGTCATTTAATCATCAACCTTTCCTAGAGCGATGAGATCATCTGATTGATACCATGGGGTCATGCTATAACAATCCAAATGAACACTACTAACAACAAACGAAAAATAAGAAAGAATCATGACTGGGGCACTTCAGACCTGTACTTATCACTGGAAAATGGGTCGATTATTTTGAATTTTCCATGCAGGAATCGTGTTTCGCCATGTTGAAGGTGAGATACTAATAAAGTGATCCGAAATGAGTTCCAAACTAAATCGGTAATAGAAAAAAATTTGCCACACATGATGTTTGATTGGGACTGACTGGGACATGGAAATATATCGGTGCAAACAAAGGCATATGGGCACAAAAAAACTTGTGCGCCACTAATGATAGAGCGAGTGCCCAAGGAAAATCACGTATATGTCTGTTATATTTTTTTAAAGCAAGTTGAAATTACTAAATAGGGTCAGCTTCAATTGGTTCATGAAAATCAACTCAGATTGGTTTTGTTCTAATGCGCATGGCAACACGAATGAAATGCACCAAAGCCACATCAAACCATTAGTGACGATGTCGTACAAAACTCCTAGCATTTTCTATGATACTCGTCGATCTCCATGATGCAGTTTTTCTTCAGTAGTACATTAGAAAACCATGCACATTTAAGATTGGCTTCTTTAAACGATGTGTAATCCACACAAAATGTACATATGTATAATATTGCGAATACCCAATATCTAAGTCTAGCCTGTTTAAAGTACTGAAATGCTATTGTGACATCTGCGACTATATAACAATAATCATGTACTCCCTCCGTCCAGAAATAACTGACTTGGGTTTGTCTAGATTCGAATGTATCTAGACGCCTTTTAGTGTATAGATACATTCAAATCTAGACAAACTCAACTCAGTTATTTCTTTGTCTAAAAGTGTCTAGATACATTCGAATCTAGACAAACTCAACTCAGTTATTTCTGGACGGAGGGAGTACCATATAAGGAAAATAAAAGCATGGAGCTAGCCCAGATTAAATGTGAATGGGATTTGCAGTAATAAATTATTAAATTAATATATTATCTAATTAAGAACCACCAATACCTGAGAGACGGGTAATTTATCAATATCACTTGGTTCTACCTACTATTTGAAGATGTACACAACATGTATGTAAATTAAGAAAGACTTTAATTTTTTTCCTTTCTTGTGCAGAAAAAACATGAAGTATTTCACACTGAAACTTACAGACTTGTAGAATACATCTGTATGTACACATGTAGTTCTTTTCAGAATATTTTAAAACTTTAAAAGATCATTGCTGGGTTTTTTCAAATTATTGGGCTCCCTGAAGCCCGCACTCCAAAACGCTCCTATCTTATATAAGCTCTCTATATGAGCAAAGAAAACAGACACAATAAAAGATCAAAGTCTAGATATCGCAAAACATGTATCCTTCAACTTCGGTTTACACGTATCCTCTGTGTGCGTGTCTTCCTGTGGCTATGTTATGCGGTCGCAAAGAGCCAATATACTACACCATATCCACGCCTCTCCTATCCGCTTCCAGATCTGGCAAACACAGAGATCGAATCACCCCGGGTGATGAACAACCCGAAGGGTGTGTTTCGTAGGGTCATATGTTACTGCTTGTGTTGTAGCTGACACACACGCACGTTTGCATATCGAGAGCTAAGCAATCGAGTAGAGTATTGTATACTCTTACTCTGTCATGTACGCTTAGATTGCATCTAAGTTCGCAATACATTACTATACTTATCATACTACCGCTCTTTGATTAATAAAAAGTACTATCGTTGTTAGTGTGCGTTTAAAGATTGTGGTAAACCATACTGCTCTGTCAAGAGATTCATGCAAACTAAGTTGGTTAACTTATGTTGAAATACATAGTATATTACAACTGAGCTTGAGCACACACCTATAGAGATCGATGAGGATGCCCTCCATTGTCGCCATTTGACGTAGCTGGAGCACTCGCCGGATTAGAGAAACCAGAAGCCGTCATTCCCAGATCCAAGACACATCATCGTGTCATCACTTTCTACAGTCGATGAAGTAGCCTGCCGCTGCCAGCGAGACATCGTCTTTGGGGCTCGTTGGCTGTGAAGGCCCCGACAAATATTCATGTTAGTTTTGCAACCTTCTATGGGGTAGCCAAATCTTTGGCCATCCCTAGATCCACTCATAGCAGCAGACAAATAACAATAGAATTGTCTATAAGCAAGGGGGAAAATAACCATATTAATCATATAATTCATTATAGGATTACGAAGATGTAATCAAAGTAGCCACCAAAATAACACAAACTGTGGAAATGTGTATTAAAATTGAGTAGGTAGTAAACAAAAGACTATGAGATAATCATAGGTAGTAGCGACACCTATGACTATGCAGCAAAACCATTGCTTTTGAAATTTAAATGTAATTGGATTGCACACTAATTAATGACCTTGTATACCTGAAGTGCATGTGAAGTTTTGCAAATTTTGTTCTTCTCTTATTGCCAAAAAGAAAGGAGACTGACTCAGACCTTTGAAAGCCTTATATGTATATATAAATTTCCAAACCCAACACTCCATAGGAAACACAATTATTACATTAATCCAAAAGTCAAGCATATATTTTGCAGCCTATTACAGGAAAAAAAATAAAGGAGACAAATTGAAACAAAAATTATCTAATTATGCAACCTTAATAAAAAGGGATATTCTATATGTAACATATTAAGTTCCTCATAAATCTAGCAAGGTCTATCTCAGTTACAAGTGAAGTTCTACATGTGATTCACAAAATTCTTGTAATCAAGCCCTTGAAGCTATCGTGCCTGCTTCTAGCAAAATTAAATTACTTCTCATGCCACCGATGTGCAGCTGTTGTCGAAATGGGAGAACAAAACACATTTATTTCCAATTCCTCGATTGCCTGCTCATTTAACAACTATGTTTCTACCATTCACTTCTTCACGAAGAGGTATACTACCACCATATCATCATAGCTGGCCATCAGCTATCTATATCATCCATGATTCTAATGGTGAAAAACAACAATGTCCTAAGATTGGAAATAAATCTTATTTGCAACATGTTCAATTAATGCAGGAAAATTATAATGGAAGTCCATTATATTTTGGACCCACCTAGTTAATGAAACCAGCTTGTTCATTAGTCATATAACATGCTCAATGTCAAGGGCACCGGATTTTGTTGCTAACCTGTGCAGCAATTGATAAGTTTCAGCTTCTAAATTCATAAAATTCATAGTTCTCCAATCAATTGCCAATTCATATCTAAATCAAAGCCAAAAGGGGATAAATCAAATTTCTCATCACATGATTTGCCAATAAATGGTCAAATCTCTGATGCATGGCTTCATTCACATTAATAATGTTGGTGATACATAGTTTCATTTTGTACACCTAGTAAAAAATTCCAACAAATAACAATTCACACACCAATAATACATTTGGTATAGGGATATCATTAAGGAAAGATATTGAGCATTGCAAAAAATCAGCTGGTGATATGCAACCTAATTTGATCCTTGATATGTGGAAAATCCAGATTCATGTAAAGTGGATAATCTCTATTTCACCACCAATACATGTTCTTTTCAGAATACGGAGTGGATTGTGGATGGCAAGTACAATGTAGGACATACAATTTGGAGCAATCATATAGAGTAAACAACACAACAATGTATTTTAATTATGGGGCGCAAGAATCCAAATTAATAATTGACAACAATTATCAGTTAATTCGGACAAATTCCTACATTACACCGATCAAGCTGACCATGCAAAAAAGTTGTGCATTGCCTAATATATTACTACATCACTTGAGGCATGGCCACAACTCAAAGAGGCAAAGATCAAAAGTGTATAATGTGGCACCTGCGACTCAATGAAGAAGTAGGTTGCCCTCTGGGATGATAAACTCGAAAGGTACGTCATCATCCGTTCTCTAAAAAGACCATCCCTATCAATACATATTATTCTGACATAGAGTGAGACAAAATAATAGATCGCCAAAAAATTGTATTAGTAAAAGTACCAAGACATACTATGCCCTTCCATATAGCCCTACTCTCCCGGATGTGTGCTCCTACTTCTTACAATCTTTTACAATCTTTCCATCAAGTGTTTAGTACTATGGCCAGCGTGAACATCTACAGTGTCGAATCCAGAAGTGAAATCCAGTAAACCAAACAAGCATCATGTAGTTATACTTATACGCTTGGAATGTCTTGAACAGAAAAAATCAAGTAAGAAGAACTCACTTCCCTGAACAGGCTTTTACTCAAACAGCTGAAGTGCACACTCCAAAAAAAGATGTTCAACCATCGCAACACAAATATAAGATGGGAGAGGACCTGAAAACACTCACCAAGATTCCAGCAGGAGGGAGGACGAGTACGCGGACGACCTGCATCCCAAGAAACCAGAGGATGAGAGCTCGGACCTCCTACCGGTCTCCGACGTGCTGCTGCACGCTCGACCAGCGAGGCTTCGACCTACTGCTGCTTGCCGACGGGAGGCTCAGCCTGCTGCTAGCCGGTCGAGCGACGGGAGCTTGTAGATGGCGCCGTTAGTGAGCCACTTGACAGCCTCGCTGGGCTAGTAAAAGCCAAGGCGGCCCTGCAGGTCATAGAACACGCCAGTGCACGCGCTGCTCTCGGCTGCAGGATGCCCTTGGACATGCACACCTTCATGTGCCAGTCCTCCCCCATGTTGCCTTCACCAGAAATATCCGCGCTGCCGCCGCCCCTAACAACCTCTGCCCCGATGCCGGCGGCTGCCCCCACGCCAACAACTCTGTGCCGCCACCGTCTCTATCGCGCCGGTGTGCTTGCGCTTGGGCCTTGGCCGACACCCCGTGCACGCTAGCTGCTCCCGCTGCGTCAGCCTCCTCCATGGTGCACTCGGCCTTGTCCTGCGCCGGCTGGAGGTCCTCTACGTCGGTGCATACGCTGGGGGCGGCGGTGGAGGTCCTCGACGTCGGTGTAGATGCTCGGGGAGGCGGAGGCGGTCGTCGATGATGGGGTAGGCGGGGACGGTCCTAAACGCTGGTGTAGATAACGGGGGAGGGAGAATTGATTGCGGTGGGCGGCGAGGAGGAGGAGTCGGCGGCGGCGCTACGATGGAGAAACGGAAAGGAGCAGAAACGGGCAGTGATTTTCCCCTAGTCAAAGCGGCGGAGGAGACCACGCAGTTGTTCGGTTGCTAACAGACAGCACCGAGAAGTCTCGACGCGTTGCAAGGCCCACGATGCAGCGAGAAAGAAAAGGAGGCCCATAGGCAGAGAGACGGACAGCACGAGACGCTGCAGAATCGCTGACAGAGCTCCCTTTCTCTCAGGCTTAAGCCTTTAAATAATTATTTAAAGTCGTATAGCCTGATGACATAAGCTTATTGTACTTGCTCTAATCAATGGATAAGAGGAAGCGTGAATGCAGGTCTTAATTGGCTGCATGTGTGTTGTTCGCAAGGGACTACATGCATTTGGGTCTCTTGGTGCAGTTTTGTCTGAACGGAACGAAACTAACAAACGGAGTAGAATAAAAGGAGGTGACGTGGACTCACCACAGCTCAGAGAAATCAGGTAGTGGGACTCCTATCTCTACTATCTCTACATATATATATACCTGAGCAGCGTTTCGCTCCTCCCTTTGTCGCGCTTCGTCGCGCTCCATCCATCATCGCTTCCCCTTGCTCTGCCCCACCCTAACTGAACTTGTGCCTACTCTCGTCTCCTCCCGCACCTTACCCTCGCTCTCTCCCTCTGTCTTGCATCCAGCCGCATCACCTCTTGCACACCTCGGCAATGGCCCTCTACACTGCATCTGCCGCCGCCCTCCTCCTCCAGCGCTTCTGCACACCGGCCGCCCCCTCGGCCATCGACGTCTCCACTGTGCGGAACCGGCCATCACCGCCTCCCCTGGACTGTCCCTGTCCCCCACCGTACGTCTCGGGGGCCATGCAGGCCCGACGCCCTCCACACAGATCGCAAGAAACAGGAGCAGCATAGTGGCGATCTGGGCATGGAGGCCCGGATCTGACCTCCCCCCTACTCTTACCCCTCTCTCTCTAATCCATTCTCTCATACTGCAGGTCAGTTTCATTCGAATTCTAGCAATTTTCGGTCAATCTGATGTTTTTGCAGCGATAGGTCCCTAGATGCAGAAGAATCGAAACATGGTTCCTGGGTGAGCGGTATATTCGTATAAATGTTTCTTTTCTTGTTGCACTACACAGTATGATCGCAAGAAACAGGAGCAGCATAGTGGCGATCTAGGCATGGAGGCCCGGATCTGACCTCCCCCTACTCTTACCCCTCTCTCTCTAATCCATTCTCTCATACTGCAGGTCAATTTCATTCGAATTCTAGCAATTTTCGGTCAATCTGATGTTTTTGCAGCGATAGGTCCCTAGATGCAGAAGTATCGAAACATGGTTCCTGGGTGAGCGGTATATTCGTATAAATGTTTCTTTTCTTGCTGCACTACACAGTATGATCTGCATGTGCGAATACATCTATACTAAGCATTGTCTTCAATATACTAAGATTCGGCCAATTTTTACATGTACATGGTTGAGAGCTTGATGCAAGTCAAGACTCGTACTGGTTGTGTTAGAATATTTGAATAGAATGTACTTGATTTTGAATTTTTTAGCAACATGGTGCACAAGTGGTTTTTTAGCGTACTTTGGCCGACTCATTATAGTAAGCAAGCATGTTGCTTTTAGCTTTTCTGTTTCATCTGGCATTTGGATTTGGTGCTGAGACTACCTGCACCCCTTTCGTTCTGTAGCATGAAGGAGATGGTCCATATGTACCTGAACAGCTCAACGGTAATGGTGGTGAGGAATATGTGCATGCTCGGCGCTGCGAGGTGTCCACGACATTGGGGTGGTGTTGGGCGCATTGGGAGTCTCCAAGGAGCAAGTGTGTGATGCCCACTTCGAAGGTAAATTTATGGCCTATTCTCTCCTACATTACGCAGATAATGTTTGCTCAGTTCTGTTAGTGATATAGTGAATGTGCAGTGCTCATGCTGTTTATCTCAAAAGAAGAAAAAGAAATCAGATGGATGAAGTAGTTCGTTTATATTTAGTTTTCTTTTTGATCGGTCACACATGTTCGTTTTTGTACTAACTACTTCTTAATCTCTACTTATACGAGTAATTAAAGCCTTCGATTCGTTTGACTTTTCATCCATGTCTCCCTTTTGTATTAACTACTAATTGTTGCTTAACATCTGAAGGTTGATCCAGATGAAAATGGATATCTTCCAGTCTGGTCAAAACCTCCGAAATGTCACGCTCGACCTTATCAACAATAAAACTCCTGATTGAAGCGGATACAGGGTTGGCTTGTTCAAAACTCCTATATCTGGTGGTGTGCAGAGCGCAAAATTTTCCCATGGTTTACATCCACCAGCTTTGCCTATTCGCAAGATGGACGAAGTCTCTTACTATGCTTCCTGAGTATAGCATTTTAAAAGGGGGGCATCCAGAAGGTATTTCTATGGCATTTACTTGGCAAGTAGTTATACCTCATGCCGTTTTAGTACCAGAGCAAACCGTAAATACAATGATGTATGAAATTACAATGTTAAGCTCTATGCATTTATATGTATACTTATCATTGGTGTCTATGCTTTGCCTAGAAAAAATACGAGTACTTTTTCTACCTCTGATTGCTCTCTGCCCTGCTGCTTAGTTTTTTTGTCACTCGTCTTGGACTGAACTGAAGAAGGGAGAATGCAGTTATGAGAGTCACCATTGTTGAGGACACCGGGGAGACAGTGGAGTTCGAGGGAATGAAATGTCCAGGTATGGACAATTATGATTTTGCGTTTTCATATTTGTGATTGAGGAGATCCAGGTCAATGCAATTGATTGGCCTCTTCTTATATTATTATTATGTAGTAGTCCCTAATCGTGCAGTACCTTATACAACTACTATTGCTTTAATCTTGTTTGTGAAACATTTGACGAGCTCTTAACCAATGTAGAGAAGGTTGCTAATTAACTGCTAATTCAAGCAGACCGAGTTATGTTTCAATTGCCAAGTTCTAAACTGAATTCCTGTGAGCATGTGCAAAGCAGACCAAGTTCTGTACCATGTACTAATCTTGATAGGTTTAGTAAATCAGTAGGTGAATAAGGTATTATTCATCATTTTCATTAATCATAAGGTGATTTTCAAAATCACCCATATTGGCCAACTTGATTTTGAAGGGTACATAGCTCACGATGACGTGAAAGTGAGAATAGGCTAATCTGAGCCCTTAACAAATAAATCATAGTTGGTGAAATGTAAACTGAGCAAGAGTATTTTTAATCATGGATTTGTTTTATAATTTGGAAACTAATACAATACCATGAAGATACCATATTCCAAACTGAAGAGAGCACTTTTTAGATTGTACAAGAGCTTATCTCTTCGTTTTTAAGTTTGAGAACTGAGATAATACCATGCTATCGATTACGCTTCAGGACGTCAATTTACTTCTTTCAGTTTAGTTCATTCATAGATACATCATAGAAGTCTAGTGTACCGTGTAAAAATCAATGCTATGCTATCTTAGTTCTTAAAAAAGTAGCAAATGCTTACACTGAATTAGTTTTGTAGAACATAGGGAAAGATGGCGCTTTCCTACTCTAGGTACTTTTTTGACTGACTTTTTTTTGACTATTTACTGTGAGGCAAAATCCCCACAGCCCAACTTTATTAAAGGTAAAAGGATACAAAAGCAGGGTCAGAGTCAGAGAAGAAAACCTACCTGCTAAACTTAGTCAGCCCAAACTTCCTAACTGCTAGGAAGGAGAGAGGTGTCAAACTCAAGGGTAGAGAGGGGCTATACACAGAGAGTGCTAAATACGCAACCCTTAAATCTTCTGACTAGAAAGTGAAAACTAGGCAGTTTTTTGCATATATAATCTATTACGACATAGAATTGGCAGACTTTTTTTACACAATCTGTAATTTTAGACTTACTTTTATTAATAGCAAAGTGCCCGTTTTTGTTCTGAAGTTCTCTCTAATCTTCTGCTACATAAAAAGAATATGGTGTTCGAAAGCTTCATCCATCGTCTCACTCCTAGCCCGTCGCTTCGTTCGTACCGTAGGCCGCGTCTCGCGAAAGAAACACGTCATCAAACCGTCCCCTCAGTCAGCCCATCCACGCCCACATAGCGCCCCGTCGCCTCCCTCTCCGCATAGCTCCGACCTCGATCAGCCCCACCCGTGCGCACCAATTCAGTCGAGGCCACCCGCATCCTTGCTCGCTCACTTGTCGTTCTACTTTTTACCCATCTTTCAAATCTACGGAATCGGGTTTCAAATTGGCCGAATCGTGTGTGTGAGGGAGGATGCTGCCGACTGCCCTGCTCCTCGCCGCGACCTCGGGCTCCGCCCCAAGGTGAATAGGCTCTCGCTGAATGCTGGGCTACTTTCAAGCGCGGTGGTGAAGCCTTGCATGTCCCCCTCGCCGTCCCCTTCTATGACCACACTGCTAGCTCCAGTACTGCCGCGCGTCCACCCCAGGACTGCCACACCACCACCTCTAGGACCTACTTCGCCTCCCCATCCTATGAAAAGATATATCCCCCCTTTACATTTTTTGCATTGTTTAGAGACTTGATTGGTGATTGTTACTTCAAGTTCTATAAAAAAATCTGCAATTACTGTGTGGGATCTGATTATTTAGATAAGTTCCTAATGTCAGGCATCTAAACATGCATCTTTAGTTCTGCACTTACGGTTTATTATCCTTTGTAAAATTGTCTATGCTCTTATCACTTATGATAACGTAAATTGGCATCTCACATTTATAGCTAGATTACAGTGTTACCAAATTTTGGAATTTATACACATGTCATTCTAACATCAATAGGGTCCGAAGTAGCCAACTATTGTTCAGTAAGATATATTTAATTGTGTTTTCAAGAATTGAGGGTATTACTTTACTCACTAAATTTGGGTGCTCCTTTTAAGTTTTATTCTAACACTTGAATGATAAAATTGTCTATTTGTAGTGACATGGAGAAACTGTTACTATTGTTTCAACTTAGCTTCATGCTCTTACTCGTAGTCGGCATGGCATCAGGGCCGGCCCTGACAGGCCAGGGGCCCGGTGCAAGATTTTTTTTTCCAATTAGGGTTTCAAGCAGCAACCAGCATAGGCATGTGGAACTAGAAAGTTAGTTGTCGAAGAAATTACAACTATTCTAACCAATTTTGACTACGAAGCACGAAAGATGGGGTGTCGCTTTGCACATCACATGTAATAATATACTATCTCCCAGGAAATAAGTGACTTGACTTTGTCTAGATTCGAATGTATCTATACACTAATACATGCCTAGATACATACGAATCTAGACAAACCCAAATTACTTATTTCTGGACGAAGGGAGTAGACGTTTATTTATTTGACTTATATATTGAACAAAAATATTCAACTTGTTTTTTGAAAAAAAAACTCCTGGAGCAGCCGAGGATTCCACTGAGCATTGCAGAATGGGTGACTTGGAGTGGACATGCAGAGCGCTAAGCGCGTGCGTACATAGGCCCGGGCTGCTAGAAATCCAGGTTGATTGGTTGATCAATTCTTTTGTAAGCTAACGTACCTGCATGTGCGTGCCTGGATGGAGCCCCTAGCAATCGGGGGGCCCTGTGCCGCCGCACCGGCTGCACAGGCTCAGGGCCGGCTCTGCATGGCATGAGTTACTCTGATTTTGCACTTTCGGTACTTTTCCATTTCTTCAATCAATCATCATTTCTAGAACCATAAACTCCATTTAGGATTTTTAAATGCTTTACTAATATAACTTGATGTGAAATCATTTTAACTTGATTGCCAGATTGTATATCCTTTCTCATTGTCTGCATTTTGTGAGGAGAAAAAGAGTGACAGGGATGATGAATGAGAAGGTGAAGAGGTTATGATAGTGAGTTGTACTGTATATCCTTTTCAAGTGGAAGTTGTCGATGCATTAGCGCATAATGTACCATGGATTTGCAAATTGGATGATAAATAGTGTTCTTAAATATTTATGTTTGTGTCGGTACTTCCTCAATAGATTAATTATGTTTCATATATTCTCATTTCATGTAATTTTGTCTAACATATGTGTTTTTCTATGCCCTTGGACATGTCTTATTATGGCAATTGGAATATCTGCACTAATTCTTGGGCTATGACCTCTACACCTGATCTGGACAAACTATTGCATTATTAGGTACAGTGTGTATCATGTAGTTTTATTCTTAGCAAACCCATTAATAGGTTCTCTAAATACTAATAATATATACCCTCTTTTTCTTGAAGGTAGAACTAGAATGGTGGGACCTATAGTAAAGCTTCTACTTATTGGTGCAAATGTATATCTTATGCTTGCTATGTCTTTCTAGCACCAAAAATGCCGCATTTGATGCAGATTTGAAACCCCAAGCTACACGCCCCCAATCAGTATAGCCACCTGTCGGATTTTTAATGGGATAAGTAAAGTTTGTTACATAAACTAAATCATATAACATTTGGTTGCCCTTTCTTTTGTAGCTTAGCTATGTGCATTAGCACTTGATTGATTTGCCAACAAGAAGTCATCAAGTATTTTTTGGATTTTTTGTCTCCTTGACCACCACAGAAAGGTACGAGTATAAGAGCTTGCCTCATCCCTTGGGTATCCTATTGTTTCTCCTAATCATAAGTTCGACTTCCATTGAGAATATAATGATTTGATTGTGATGCATGTGCGCTCTTCCTTGCAGACCTCGGGGTGCAAGGAACAGCTCGGGTTCTGAATGCTTCGAGTGAGCAACAAGTCGACAAGAAGCCTCCCTTGCTCTCTGTTGTTTTGTCATTTCTCCTTTGAGCTTATTTTTGCCTGCCATTGAGCGGATTTTTGTTGAAAATGTGCTGGGGTGAACGAAATTGACTCCGTTTTCCTACCAACAATGATATGCGCCAAGTATATATAGAGTTGATGCCAAAAATAAATATAGGATCTCAAATCGAGTGATTCCAAACTGTCACAAAACCAAGACTTAAGATATTTGTTATCTTGGTGAATTGTGACTGCTAATTTGTACAACCTCATGACAAATTAAACTGATTAATTTTTAGAAGTTGTTCTTTCCTTTTGTTGGCAAATATAAAGTAGAGTTCCTCATGAGATATATATACATGCACAAATTATTTTGTTTAAATATTCATATAAGTGGTTTTTCTCTGAAATGAATCTATGGCGTTAAATTCTCTGAAAGTTGTGATATTCATTTTCTCTGGCAGTGGCAGCACAAATGAAGATACAAAATAGAATAGGATCTGAAGGAAGAGCGAGAAAGACCAAAGAAGCCAGTGAGGGGATATCACATCCTTTAACCCAACACAACATGAATTTTGTTTTAGATACTATTGTAAAGACTAGGCAGCAAGAAGATGTTGCTACATTGTAAGCAATCCTTGTGGAAAGGAAAGATGGCCCCTTTATATGAAACATTGTTTTTTAATTGTTATTTTATATGCATGCGTCTTCTGTTACTCTAATTATATCTGCACGTACTTGTGGTAGCAGTATAGTTGATAATATATCCTTCAATTAAAAAGATGTGACAAATTTTGAGATGGGTTAAATCCTTCTTAATCGGATTGCTCATTTTATTAAGGAGTAGCATTTGAGCCACGACCTCGAGGTGACATGTTCCTACGTTAGCTCAAGATCTCTGATCCTCCGTTGCTTCATTTCTCGAAGTCTAGGCCTCTGTATTATGTCTAAGTCGATTCATCAGATGTTTGTGTGTTGAGATTCACGCAAGGTTTGAGGGGGACGGGTGGCCAAGCTTACATTTACAAAAAATACCTATCAACTTAGTTATTACTCTGTGCTTCTCCAGTATACTGGTTGATGAAACAATACATTACGTTCTCTTGCCATGTTGTTTTTCTTCATGTAATTCTAAATTTACAGGATATCAAATGCCAGGCATTTTCAAAAGTAAAAACTGGTACGTGGATTAACATGAGATACCAGTTCAAGTTTGCACACCAATGATATCATGTGCAATAAACTGATCTTTGTTTATTGTTTCTACTTGGAAACCAGTTTGTCAGATACACGCTGGTGAGGAACGATGGCAATACAAGCTTTGTATATACAGGGATACAAGGGAAATTTACGTGTAAATCCAGATTAGATTGGACTATCCAGATTAGATTGGACTATAACTACAAGTGGGGAAAGCACGATTTTTTTTTTGGAGAAGACAGCCGACTGAGGGCTTCGGCAATGCGAGGACATTCACATGGGCACTTACAAGAGAAGCAAAACAAAACGAGGAAAAATGATGGACTTTTTAAATTACCGTATTTATTAAGCAAATTATTAATGTAGTTTTGTATGTGTCATATAATACCTTTTATCAAAAAATGTTGTCGGTATATCTTTCTCGATGCTTTGCGTTATGATTCTTGTTCAAGATTCTTGCACTTCAGAATCAATTTAGATTTAGTATCAACATAACTGCTTCTTGACATTGTATTATCTAAAGGATGGCTAAAATGATATGAAGTGGCTAGAAAAGGAGACACAAGATGGAGAGAAAAGGATGAAAACATAGATAAATAACACAGGTTGGTTGTTGCAAAAGGCGTGGGTATTTGAGAAAACCATTGTGCTTGTGGTGCCAACGAAACAAAATCAACTATTTTTAAGTCTTCCTTTCCCGTAGCAACGCACGGGCACTTAACTAGTTTAGATATAGAAGATTATAGATTGGTGGTCACTTGGCAATTTAGTCCCCTCGTTCTTAAACTTCACTACTTAAGAAAATCTTTGTTACTACTTTTCACCAAGCATTTGTCTCCCATGTCGTATTACCAAATGCAGGCATAGATAGCTTTGCTTTTAGTAGTTCAGTAAAGGTTGCAAATTAGGGATATATACTTAATACTCCAACTTTTCTTTATCAAGGATAGTTCCTGTAATAGTTTTTATTAATATTTGCTTCGTATTGCACAAAATGCATGCTTAAATCGATACTTGTGTGCCCTCTAATAATTTCGAGTCATCTTTTCCCAAGAACATGACATTGCTCTGTGATTTCCTAGACATTGAAAGCTTATACTGAGTGTACCATTGAAAGAATATGCTACTATATTAAACACAATTTTACCTGAACTAGGTCCAAGCTCTAATGTATCTTTTCTGAACTAGAAAAAATTAAACAAAAGCATTTGAGATTGTCACTAAAAAATTTCAACTGCACTCTGCCTACCCCTTTTCCCGTATAAGTATATTTGTTTCCACTATTTGCATCTACAAATTATAAACTTATTTTTCTTCCTATTTCGACTTTTCCTTGTTATTAATGCGTTCTCTATCGACAACATGTTTTTCAAGATTTGACGTTATTGTCGCAAGAATGTATTTAGAAGTGTTTACGACACTTCAGTTATACTTCTTTGTGCATTTCGATTTTTTTTTCTACGGTTCATCCTTCTGACCGGTGTTACATCTCATTTCAGGTACAAGCTCGCTATTAGAACAATTGATGAAGAGGCAATGGTCGATATGGTTTTCTTTGGTGACATCGCGAAGTACTTGATAAGAAAGTTGGCTGCTGCGCTTGTGACTGAGTTCTTGATGAGAAATGTTAGCATTCCTCTCCAGCTCTCAAGGCTTGTTGGAAGGAGCTATGTTGTTGATCAGATGGCTGTTTTTGCTTTTCCTTCCTCTAGGAAACCATAGATTTATAGGTCCTCAAAGTCTATTTGGAAGAAGTGATGGTGTATGCACTCTGTGTGAGAGGGGTCTTCCTCGAGCACAGTCCAGTCAAATCATCATGCTTTCACACACATTCTTGCATGTATAACGGATCACACTTTGCTTGGTCAAGAGCATTATACTAATGACTTTTGTTATCGGCGATATGTCGTTTCTGTTTTGTGCACGGGACACCATGTGAAGTGCTTATTGTCTTTACCTTATTAGTTTTTATTCATTATCATCCTCCCTTGGTAATCCTGGAACTTTGGACAAGCCTCCATTCGCTGAAGAAGTGAAGAGCCAGCTCTTACGACGCCTGTTGTCTAGGAACATGTTGAGCCAATACCTCCTGGCTTTTCAAGATGCATTGCTGCATTTAGCCTGCAGGTATACCTGTGGAAGATCACAAGCTGTCAGGGTGTACTCTTTATTTCTTCTATGTGCTTTCTCTCTTATAGGAGACTACGTGAAGACGAATACAAGACCGAGTCTAACGCGACTGCTAAGGCTGGTAAAACACAGAGAAAAAAAGGTTATTTGCTTCTGCTTCATTGTTCTCCGCTGGTTTGAGAAACAGCATAATTGCGCTTTCATGTTTTTAGAGTGTGTCCTAGACAGTCAAAGGCAATGGAAGAGAAATAACTCCTCCCCGAAGGTCCCGAGCCACCTGTCGACGGGTACTTTACACTTGCCCGAAGTTCGTGTCGTGAATGAGCTGTTCAAGTAGGGAGAAAGTTGTTTCCATGGCAACAAAAAGCTCCTGCATCGCCACTGAACAACATGCATGGTTCAGTGCCATTGCACACGAGCACGCAGTAAAACAAAACGACAACAACAGAAAACGGGCGCAACAAAGCTCGCTGGGTCCTTCTAGTAGCATGCAATTGTGCATAATTTCATCATAGCATACCATGTTTTGCTTGTTGCATATGCTTCATATGTTTGCACACTTTATTTATTATGGTCCCTTATGTTTGGTTTTTATCCAGATAGACGCTGAGCAAAGAGGATATCAAAATTCTGTTGAGTACCACTCGGAACCTGGTTACTTCAACCCTGAGTATCCAGGCAAGCATTTCTCTGCTTGCATTTACATTGATAGCTGTAACATCTCAAAAATATTAAAAGGAGAATATCAATTTCCAATCAACCAAACTTAGGGTTAACAAAAAAACTATATGAAGGCAAGTGTGTGTTTGTTAATGATGTATGTATGCATGATATGCCATGTTTGTTTGTTATATATGATGAGAATTGGTTTAAGGATCAAGACAATATCATCTAGGTCAAATCAAAACCAAACCAAAGCAAAATAAAATCAAAGTATAAAGCATATGAGCTAATGGTCATTTTTGCAAATGTTAACCCTTAGCTCACTTTGGACATCTCTATTAAATAATTTCAAACAGAAAAAATTCCATTTCTTTTCTCAACTTGCTAGACCAAGTGACAAAGAACACAAGTGAGCTTTCAAAACTTATCAGAAAAAATTCAAATTCATTTGAGGGACTTTTCAAAATTGAATCTAGTGTATGCATCAAGATAGCAACTTTTTCAAAACCATCCAAACTTTCTCCACTTGGCAAACCCTTGCAACTAGAGACTCTCAAGCTTATGATCAGCAAACCCACTAAAAAGAATTTGAAAATTCAAATATTTTTCTCTTGCGGCCATTTGATCGAACACCTTCCGAGCATAGTACACAACTACCAACTCCACACTGTTTAGAGCAATGTGGTGATCATCTTTGTACAGCACTCGACCTCCACAACTCGCCCACACTCACCCCATTACCAGCCTGTGCAGCTGAGTCTTGCTCACTCGACCAATTGACTAGTGCAAACTCGTACCCGAGCTCACCATGCCGACCTGACATGGACTCGACGCTACATGCCTCACCGCACTCGTCCATGACATCTAGGAGCTAGACATGACCTCACCGCACACGCTCGTGTACGCCTCGACCAATGCTTGCCCGTGGAGACGCCAGCACAGTCGTGCCCATTTCTCAGCCCGCCATGCCACGCGCACACCAGAGCGCCGAGCAATCCCACGCAACCACGCCACGTCTCGCTCTCTCCTTGCATCAATGCACTCGCCGCGATGCCAGCAACCTCCTAGACATGCCCGCTTGACCCTGCGCGACCTGTAACCACCATACGCCGTGATGAACACCCGCGGTACCCGAGGATGGCATGGACGTCCCTGACCGATTGAGACCGCGCCTCGCCACGCCACTGTGCTCATGATGATCGCCAAGGAGCACTACGTTGGCCTACCCCCTCAGCCATGCCCATAGCTCACTGTAACAACGTCACCGACGAGCCCGGGCCATGCCCCAATGCTCCCTTTGCTGGGGTATAAATAGACCCCGCCCCTTGCCTCAAAACGCACCCTACTCGACTCACCTCTCACCCAACAACCTCTCTGACCCAGACCTAGAGCAAGACGAAGCAGGCAGCGCCAAAATTTCACCGGAGCTCATCGTTGTAGTGGTGGAACGGAGCAAGCGCTTGGAGCCGCCCTAGGAGCCGTCGCGACCACCGTTCGAACCGCCATCATCGACCAGTTAATTCGCCCGCACCGCCGTACCTAGATGTAGCCCTGGTAAGCCCCTGACGACCCCCGCCATAGAGCTAGGGTTGAATCCCGCGCGCGCCGTGCGAGGGAGACGATGACGCAGAGCCGTTGATCGTGCTCTAATCGTGTGGCTAGGATTAGCGCATACCGCTTCGAGTTAGACCAGTCACTGACGCATGGGGCCAACGCAAGTGAAGCCCGTTGCGCGCGCGCTGTGTAGTTGGGCTGGCCTAATAACGTTCCTGCGCATGCCCACAAATTCAAATCTAGATTTTTCTTTTATTTCAAAACCCTAGTCAGTAGGTGACTTTAAAATTGAGTTCAAGAAGATTCACTGAACCAAATTGCATGATTCCAATTTTGTTAGAAAGGAAATGAAAATCTCTAAACACTCCCATTGGATACAAATATTTTGGAATTATAGATCACCAACAGCAAAAATAATAAGGCAAAGACTTTTCCAACTTCAAACATTTTTCTAAAATCAACCATAAATGCTTTTGGGTCGATTCCAATTGTCAAACATCACATTTGCCATGATCTATCTGAATATGTAAAAATATCTACTTTTATGTGCAGGGATCCTGGGCTAATATTAAAAGAATGGCTATATAGTCATTTCTAATCATTTTAATTATATTAAATAGCCATATTACACTTTGTAATATAGGCCATCTACTTTAAATCACATTCCCAAGTATTGGAATATGTGGTGATGACATGTGTCAACATTATCCCATATTTTATAATTGGAGAACATTAAATCTTAAGTATTTTTCAATGAGTAAAAATTGCATTTCCAAAATAAGATAAATAAGACTATGTCACTAATTCATGTGGTGATTGAGATGATGCTAGATCATCTATTGTGAGCCTTTGTGTGCTTAATAGAAGTAGCTAAGTATTGTTTGGTGATTGTATACCTCATATTTATTTATAGACGCTAGTACCAACCCGGGCTATGAGGAGGAAGAATTATACGAAGAAGAAGAGGAGCACTTCAACAACTGTACCAACTAAGGCAAGCTAACCTATGCAGATACACTATGCATGCTATTGTGATGCAACCTTGATTATACCAATCCCAAGTTTTACCTGCAAGCTTTATTTTTCCCTTTACCAAAGTTTCTTAAATAGTTAATTATTGGTGATTAGTGGAAAATAGGACAGATGCCATCTAGAGCATAGAACTAGGCTTAGGTAGTTACCCTTGGTTAGAACCCCTCAATAATGACACCCTCATTGATAGTTGCTAATGTTGAACTAATAGGGATCACTTTAGATGGGAACACTTGGAGCAACTGATTATGAAAACCTTAGAATGATGAGTCATTCTATTGAAATGTTTTGACATGGGTTATGAAACACAATGACTTGAAGATGATGACGAATGAGGCATGTGCCTTGACTTTGAATAAAATTTGATGGTTGAGTTTGGATGTGATACCATTCCATCTTTACCGTACAACCACAATACCTGATTTGGGTAGGGCTTAACTGGAAGTTTATGTGTCTTAGTATGGGTTCCCTCGCGGAAAAGAGGTATTTATTTATAGACGCTAGTACCAACCCGGGCTATGAGGAGGAAGAATTATACGAAGAAGAAGAGGAGCACTTCAACAACTGTACCAACTAAGGCAAGCTAACCTATGCAGATACACTATGCATGCTATTGTGATGCAACCTTGATTATACCAATCCCAAGTTTTACCTGCAAGCTTTATTTTTCCCTTTACCAAAGTTTCTTAAATAGTTAATTATTGGTGATTAGTGGAAAATAGGACAGATGCCATCTAGAGCATAGAACTAGGCTTAGGTAGTTACCCTTGGTTAGAACCCCTCAATAATGACACCCTCATTGATAGTTGCTAATGTTGAACTAATAGGGATCACTTTAGATGGGAACACTTGGAGCAACTGATTATGAAAACCTTAGAATGATGAGTCATTCTATTGAAATGTTTTGACATGGGTTATGAAACACAATGACTTGAAGATGATGACGAATGAGGCATGTGCCTTGACTTTGAATAAAATTTGATGGTTGAGTTTGGATGCGATACCATTCCATCTTTACCGTACAACCACAATACCTGATTTGGGTAGGGCTTAACTGGAAGTTTATGTGTCTTAGTATGGGTTCCCTCGCGGAAAAGAGGTTAAGCTAAGGCCGGGATGGCGGATGGCCATGGCTGGAAGGCCAAGCTCTTAGGGGAGGTGCGTATACTAGGTTGTGTAATTGAAAGGTTAGGATTTATTATCCGCATACCAAGTATGATGATTCAGGGATATCCCTGACGGATGTATCGAATTTTGTGGTGAATTTGTACCACCTCTGCAGAGTGTCAAACTATTTGAATATCCGCGTCCGCGGTCATGGACAGTTGGATGGCCATACTGTTCTATTGTCAGATGTTTTCAAAATGACTCGTGACTTGAAATATGACTTTGAATTGACCACAACAAGGTTGTGGAAATGAAAACTAGGTTCCCACTTGAGTAATCTAGATAACTAAAATAGGTCTTTACTACTAAGCACTTCTACTAGAGATTAGGATTCCTACTAGAATTGTCTTACTTGCATTAGTGATAGTTTGCGAGTACATTAAAAGTACTCATGGCATTGTCCCTGGCTATTCCCATGGCCAGACTATGAAGAGGACTATCCAGAGGACGGACAACAGGATGTCTATGATAACTAGAATCATCTCCCATCGGCAACATTGCCTGTGACAATGAAGATGGAGTCTCTACTTCATTTATTTCTATTGCTTTGATGTGTATTAAGACTTGATCATGAGACCAACTATTTGTAAGACTATTATGGTTTGTAATGGATGAGGTACTGTGCTATCAATTCTGTTATGTCTCATAGAAATGGTATTCCTGGGATTGCGATGTACGGCATAACAGGCATCTAGACTTAAAAATCCGGGTGTTCACAAGTTGGTATCAGAGCTATCCTGACCATAGGAGACCCTAGTGAGAATGGACGTCTGAAAAACTTAGTTTCAAAACAAAGGAAGTGAGTATTTACGAAAACCTATTCTCACACTTATCCTTGAGATTCTTTCAAAAAAGAGAGTTCACATGTTCCTCAAAATTCTTGCAATCCTACATCAAATCTGACACACTTAATCACCTCACTAACTTACTCATCCTAATTGCTTATAGATGGAAGTCAAGTACAACAAGTTCAATCAGCTTGGCAACGGAGGAGAACTCATCTTCAAGAGGGACTTGAGTCAGCTAGAGGAGTTTCTGGGACGCCCGCACCCCGAGTTCTATGGAGCGCAGATCAATGATCAGCCAGGAGGAGAACTGCAGTGGTTAGTCGTTGCAGGTCTGAGAGGAAAGATGGAGCCACCCACCTCGGATAAGATACAGTTCACTGTGAGGGAGAACAACTTGCTAGATGGATTAGCTAGAGCGATGCAGGAAGCACTTTCCCGTATGTGTGGGCAGAATGTAAACCAGATCAAGGGCACTCGTATCGCTCACTACGCAAGACGCGACTCCATGGGAGAGCCCTTGGCCATGCCAGGACACCCGGAACTAAGGCATTATGTTGATCACCTCGATTTCATGATGCACGAGACCCAGAAAGAGCTGGACAATGCCCGTGCCTATGCCAACCATAAGCACACTATTGAAGCAGATAAGAACCACACCCTCACCATCCTAGCTAAAGAGCGCAAGACACTTCGCCGTTAGCATGACAAGAAGGACCGCATCATCGCTCGCTTCCGCCAGAAGGTGGCAACCCTTGAAGAAACCATCCATGACCAATAAATTCAGCTTGAGGAGAGGGAAGACGAAGGTGAAGATCTTCGTAGGGATATCACCTCTTTCCTATGTGATGATGAAGACTATCTAGAGGATACCAACATGGAGTTCCACACCAACGAGGAGGACGAAGATTTCCTGATGACGAAGAACCCACCAGTTCTGATGATGAGTAGTAGCACTAGCTCACTTTCGTAGGTGTGAGTTTGTATCTGGTCCCAATGTATCGTAGAATGACAGAATGGTTCTTAAAACCATCTGCTTGGTAGTTGTGATGTGTTGTTTGGAATGTATTGCTTGGAATGAATAAAAAATAGTTGTGGTTTCAAACCTTAGCAATACTCAAGTTTAAAGCTTTTGAACCATACCCATAAGCCATAGAAATTCCCCTCTTGTCTTATGATCTATCTCAATCTTCAGATGACTCGCGGCAACCCGGTGGTAGCAACTCATCCTAGGATCCGATGGTTCAGATTCTGCAAATGCTTGTATCAGATCGAGAAGCCGGTAGAGCCGAACGTCAAGCCAATCTTGCCACTCTTCAGTAGATCGCCCAAATGGCGCACAACAACCAAGGCCATGGAAATCAGGATCACCATGGATCTAAGCTCAAGAACTTTCAAAACACTAATCCTCCTATGTTTAGCAAATCTGAAGAGCCCTTAGATGCTGATGACTGGCTGCAGTCAATGGAGAAAAACTTAGAGGTTGCAGGAGTAGATGCTGCGGAGAAAGTACCGTTTGGCACCCACTATCTGGCAGGTTATGCAAGATCCTGGTGGAACAACACTCGTACAATGAACGGAGGACAAATGATGACTTGGGAGGAATTCAAGTTCAAGTTCAGCAGGACTCATGTGCCCCCAGGTTTGATCAAGATGATGAGGGATGAATTCAGGGAGTTGAAGCAAGGAAGGATGACTGTGGTAGAATACCGTGATAGATTTTTGTCTTTGGCTAGGTATGCCCCCAATGAGATCGACACTAAGGCAAAGAAGAAGGAAAGATTCCTGAATGGCCTGCATGATGAGATGCAAACAGTGTTAGTCAACATTCCTTTTGACGATCTAGACGCTCTAGTGGATTCTGCTATCCAAATGGAAGGAAAAATCAATCAAGCCAGTGAGAACCGCAAGCATCGTATGATGCACTAGCCTAGACCCCACCATACCCCGAAGTATCGCCCCATCTCGTCTGCCGGATTTGCACCAAGACCCAACAGGCCACCTATGTCCCGTCCGAACTTTCCCAATCATGGCGGAGGAAACCCGAGGCCCGGAGGCCACAACAACAACACCGGCAACCCCCATAACTCCAACCGTGCATCGCCAAGGTCCACCAACCATAACAAGAACCACAACAATACTGCCCCAAGGACTGGAAGCAATGTTGTGCCTATTGCCGGGAAGGACAAGTCAACGGTAACCTGCTTTGAATGTGGAGTTACGGGTCACTACTCCAATGAGTGCCCCAAGAAGCTTGCTGCATCCCCCAATGTCACTGCACCCGCCCAGCAGTAGCGCTGTGTCCAGCCTAGAAAGAGGTTTGCCCCAGGCAACCCGCACAACCACACCGGCCATCTATTCCACATGAATGCAGAAGAAGCCTATGAAGCGCCAGATGTTGTACTGGGTATGTTTTCTGTTAACTCAGTACTTGCAAGAGTGTTGTTTGATTCTGGAGCATCACACTCATCTGTTACAGAAGAATTTGCATGCACTAGTAAGATGCAACCAACAAATCTGAAGCATGTCATGATAGTTCAAATACCTGGGTCAACCACCAAATCTAGAAAATTTGCAAGGCCATGCCTATCAGAATACATGGAATAGATTTTATGCCAATTTAATAGTACTTGGAACAAAAGGTTTGGAAGTAGTACTAGGAATGGATTGGATGTCGAAACATCAGGGATTAATATAATGTGCCAAGAAAGCCATAACCATGACCAGTAGCACCGGAGTATCAGTAGAGCATGTGTCTGAGACACTACCCTATCAATTAAAATGCAACAAGAGTTTAGTCCAATCAACCCTAGACCAAGTCAGAGTAGTCTGTGAATACCCCGATGTGTTCCCAGATGAATTACCCGGTATGCCCCTAGATCGGGATATCGAGTTTATCATTGAACTAGTTCCTAGAACTGGACCCATAGCTCAGAGACCCTATAGTATGAACCCAGCCGAATTAGTGGAGCTGAAGAAGCAACTTGATGACATGTTGAGCAAAGGTCTGATACAACCCAGTGCATCACCGTGGAGATCACCTATTTTGTTTGTGGATAAGAAAGATGGTGCCAACCGTTTGTGTACGGATTACCGGAAGCTGAATGACGTCACCATCAAGAACAAGTACCCACTGCTGAAGATAGAAGATCTGTTTGACCAGCTGACTGGTGCCATAGTGTTTTCTAACATTGATCTTAGAACTGGTTATCATCAACTAAAGATCCACGCAACGAATATCCCAAAGACTGCTTTCACTACCAGATATGGATTGTATGAGTACAATGTCATGTCATTTGGATTGACAAATGCCCCCGCTTATTTCATGAATCTCATGAATAAGATTTTTATGAACTTCTTGGATAAGTTTGTCGTTGTTTTTATCGATGATATTCTAATCTACTCCAAGTCGGAAGGGCACCATGAGCAGAACCTAAGAACCATCCTTGAAACCCTTAGAGAGCATCAGTTGTATGCCAAGTTTAGCAAATGTGAGTTCTGGTTAAAGGAAGTAGGATTCCTAGGACATATCTTGTCGGCAGGAGGAGTGGCCGTCGATCCCGCCAAGATTAAGGATGTTGAAGAATGGAAAGCCCCAACTACTCAAACCGAAGTCCACACATTACTAGGGTTAGCGAGATATTACCTCAAGTTCGTTGAAGGATTTTAAAGCATCACAAGGACGATGACCCAGCTGTTGAAGAAATACAATAAGTTTGAATGGACAGACAAATGTGAAGCAAGTTTTCAAGAGCTCAAGAAGAGATTGGTGTCAACCCTAATTTTGATCATGCCTAATATCACGAAACCTTTTGATGTATTTTGTGATGCATCCAAGATTGGTCTCGGATGCGTGTTGATGCAGGAAGGCAAAGTAATATCATATATGTCCCGGCAACTAAAGCAACATGTGCAGAATTATCCCACCCATGACTTAGAATTAGCAGCAGTAGTTTTAACCTTGAAGACATGGCGTCATTACCTCATGGGTAACCACTATGAGATTTATTCGGATCACAAGAGTCTGAAGTATATTTTCACCCCGAACGAGCTGAATATGAGGCAACGGAGATGGATAGTGTTAATCAAGGATTATGACCTTGACATTCACTACCACCCGGCAAGGCCAATGTGGTATCGGATGATCTTAGTAGACTTCCATGTAGATTAAACACCATGATTAAGGAAGATCAGCCAAGTCTACATGAGGAGTTGGAGAATTTTAGAATGGAACTAGTTAGCGAAGGATTCCTAGCTAGTATTGAACTTCAACCCACTTTGATCAGTCAGATAAAGGAAGCTTAGAAAGGAAATGCTAGTATCAATGGAATTAAGCGTCATATCGGTACAGGGAAGGTACCCGGATTCACTAAAGATGTAGAAGGCGTTCTG
The DNA here is from genome assembly GCA_910589775.1 of Avena eriantha. NCBI lineage: Eukaryota > Viridiplantae > Streptophyta > Magnoliopsida > Poales > Poaceae > Avena > Avena eriantha. Next base: position 87,998,280 of record OU342745.1, read on the forward strand.
TGGTATAAAGGATGCATATGTGTGCCAGTAGATTCAGAGTTGAAGCATGTCATTTTGCAGGAAGCCTATGATACTATTTATTCTATTTATCCGGGAGGAACAAAGATGTATCAAGATTTGAAGGAGCAATTTTGGTGGCACAAAATGAAGAGAGAAGTCAGAAGCTATATCGCCAAATGTGATATCTGTCAGAGAGTCAAAGTGGAACACCAGCGACCCGCAAGACTTTTGCAGCCGTTGCAAATTCTAGAATGGAAATGGGATTCGGTTAGAATGGATTTCATCACCAGTTCACCTACATCTAGTAGAGGAAATGATTCTATTTGGGTCATAGTAGTTAGACTGTCCAAAGTGGCTCATTTCATACCCGTCAAGACCACTTACCAAGGCCCTAAGTTGGCAGAGTTGTATATTGCTAGAATAGTCAGTCTGCACGGAACCCCCAAGACAATTATGTCAGATCGAGGAACCCAGTTTACCTCAAGGTTTTGGAAGAAAGTCCAAGAAGGATTAGGAACTAAACTGAACTTCAGCACAGCTTACCACCCACAAACCGATAGACAAACGGAAAGAGTAAAACAGATACTAGAAGATACGCTGAGAGCCTGTGTACTAGAATATGGATCTACATGGGAAGACTGTCTGCCTTTCGCAGAATTCTCATACAACAACAGTTATTAAGCCAGTTTGCAAATTGCCCCATTTGAGGTTTTGTATGGAAGGAAGTGACGTACCCCCTGAATTGGTCGCAAGTAGGAGAGATTCAGATATTCGGACCAGACATCCTACGAGAAGCCGAAGAGAAGGTTCACAAGATCCGTGAACACCTCAAGACCTCTCAATGCCGACAGAAGAGCAACGCTGACAAAAGACACCGATAACTGACCTTCAATATCGGAGACTTTGTGTATCTCAGAGTATCACCCTTGAAAGGAATGCATCGTTTTCAACTCAAAGGGAAGCTTGCACCCAGATATGTCAGACCCTTCAAGATTTTAAGTCGCCGAGGAGAAGTATCCTATCAGCTAGAACTGCCTGAAGAGATGCGAGTCATACATGATGTGTTTCATATCTCATTACTTAGGAAATGCTTAGAAGTTCCGGAGAAGACCGAAGTTTTCAAGAACATCGATCACAGTGCCGTGGATATTAACAAGGTTTTAACTTATCATGAAGTACCCATTGGTATTTTGGAAGAAGCCTTCAGAACCACCTGGACCAAAAGTATCAAGTTTCTAAAAATTCAGTGGAGCAACCATACTGAAGAAGAATCCACCTGGGAGCGAGAAGATTATATTAGGACTAAGTTTCCAAATCTCTTTAGTTCCTAGTTTTTCTTGAATCTCGGGACTAGATTCTATTTAAGGGGGGAAGGTGATGCAGCCTGTCCTATGGACGCTCCTACATCTACACCAACAAGTCCCCCAAGTGGACCCATGACTCGTGCCCAAGCCAAACTCCTACAAGCTAAGGTGAACTCGCTCCTCTCATCATGCCAATTTGATACCTCCTTGGATGGTATGCTACTTCATCCAATTACCCTATGCATCATCAGGTACGAAGCTTCGACACATCACCAAGCACCCAAGGATGGAGAACAAGGAGCAGAGCATGAAGCTGGAGCCGCTGGAGCTGCTCAGATCGGAGTCTCTGATCTGTGCACACCGGAGTCTCTGGTCCACTGATACATTGCAAATGTATCTATAATTTTTGATGTTCCATGCTTGGTTTTATCTACTCTCTTATGTTTTGTCCACACTTTGGAGTACTTTCTATAAACTTTCTGGGACTAACCTATTAATAAGATGCCACAGTGCTAGTTGCCTGTTTTCTGTTGTTTTTGGTTCCAGAAAGTCAGAAAATGAATATTCTCGGAATTGGACGGGAAAAAATCCAAAGTTCATATTTTACCGAAAGACTCACGGATCTAGAAGACGAGACGGAGATGGGCCACAGGGCGGCCACACCATGTGGTGGCGCGGGCTAGCCCTGGCCGCGCCACCAGGTGGTGTGGGCCCCTTGGCCGCCCACCGACCTTGCCTCTTCGCCTATAAGTTGCCTCCCGATGCAAAAACCCTAAATCGTCAAGCCTCCAGCCACGAAAAGTTCCACAGCACCGCCGCCACCGAAGGGGAGATTCGGGGGACAGAAAGTCTCTGTTTCGGCACCCTGCCGGGACGGGGAAGTGCCCCCGGAGCCATCTCCATCGATCTCCACCACCATCTCCATCACCATTGCTGATTCCCATGATGAGGAGGGAGTAGTTCTCTCTCGAGGCTAAGGGTTCTACTGGTAGCTATGTGTTCATCTCTCTCTCTATGCATGATCATATTGTGATCACGAGCTTGTAATCTATAGATCTACCTTGCTACTCAAGTGCTTTAATAGATCTCTGCTCTCCCCATGTGTGTGAAAGTGACAGCGTGCACACCATGGTGGCACTTAGGCTAGAGATTACAAATACTTGTTATGAGTTATATTTGGAGTTGGATGTCTTTATGAAATTGTGGTGTTTGTTGGACTCATCTAGTACTCAAGGTGATAGTGTGGGGTTTTCTAGATGGGAAAGGCTTACTTTGAGGTGTGCCGTTATAGCCCTACCATCGATTAGAGTGTCCAACCGGAGAGTAGTTAAGAGTAGTATCATGAAGATAATATATTTATATGAGAGTGTTCACTAGTGAAAGTATGATCCCTAGGCCTTGTTTCTAAGCATTGATACACCGTTTGCAATTAGATCTGTTACATGTTTGCTTGCTTCCATCTTTATTTCAGTTTGCCTTTAGTCTCTTCCACGCCATCAAGTTATTTTTCTATCACCGTTACCACTTATAATTATCCATACCACTTGTATTTTACTATCTCTTCGCCGAACTAGTGCACCTATACACCTGACAAGTGTATTGGGTGTGTTGGGGACACAAGAGACTTCTTGTATCTTGATTGCAGGGTTGCTTGAGAGGGGATACCTTTGACCACTTCCTCCCTTAGTTCGATAAACCTTGGGTGATCCACTTAAGGGAAAACTTGCTACTGTTCTACAAACCTCTGCACTTGGAGGCCCAACAACTGTCTACAAGAATAGAAGTGCGTAGATATCAAGCTATTTTCTGTCGTCGTTGCCGAGGAGGTAAGGTAAAAGGTATTCACACCGGAGGATTAAAGAAGAAGAACCTCCCACGGCAAACGCCTATTTTCTGGCGCCGTTGCCGGGGAGGTAAGGTAAAAGGTACTCATCCTCCGGTGTGAGTGCTCAAAGTTATTTCCTTTAGATTCTGCAATTTTGTATTTTTTGTTTCTTGTTTTCACTAGTTAGGCTTAATGGAAAACAACAACAAAATTAAAGAGATTTTTAGTATTTTTCCTAAGTTAGAACTTGAATTGTCTGAAAAGAAAATTAAAAAACCCATGGAACTTTCTTTGCATGCTAATAGCAATGTTATTAGTATGAATCTTTTGAACACCTTTGTTACTAATGCTATGGAAACGTCTAAGCTTGGGGAAGTTGGTTCTTATGAAAATGATCTCTTTAGTTCCCCAGTTTTAAGGAAGAAAATTTGCTATGATGATACTTTATCTCCCATATGTGGTAATTCTAATGATACTTGTGATATTTTAAATCCACATACTGAAAGCATCCCTTTTAAAATACCTATAAAAATTATTGATCATGTTATGGATAACTACTATTTTGGAGATGGAACTGTCCATCCCGGTGATCATTTGCTCTTTATACACGAATTATGCGGGTTGTTCAAGTGTGCAGGTATTACAACAGATCACGTCAAGAAGAAGTTATTCTCTTTTTCACTTAAGGGCAAAGCAAGGGAGTGGTATGAGCTACTAGATGATCCTCATCATTTGGAGTGGAAGGAACTTGAATCTCTCTTTTACTCTAAATTTTATCCTCCTCATGAAATTCATAAAGATAGGAATTACATTTATAATTTTCATCCTCATGATGGAGAAAGTATTGCCCAAGCATGGGGGAGATTGAAGTCACTAATTCTCAAATGTCCCATTCATGAGCTCCCCCGTAATATTGTTATTAATAATTTCTATGCAAGGCTTTCAGGACATTACAAGGACTATCTAGATGCTTGTTTAGAGGGATCCTTCACGAGTAAGGAGGTGAAAGCTAAGTGGGATCTTCTTGAAACAATTCAAAGCAATACCGAAGATTGGGATAACAACAAAGGTAAAGAACCACGTATAAACTATGAGTATGATTGCATTAAGTATTTTGCTGAAACTACTAATTTTCAAGAGCTTAGTGCTAATTATGGTCTTGATCCTCAAATTTTTATTGATTGTTTTAGATCCTTTGCTTCTCATATTAATTCTCCTAAAGAAAAGTGGGACATGTATCATGAGCCTTTTAAAGACACTTGCATGGAAAATGAAATTGTTGTTAATGATAGCAATAAACATGCTCAAACCTCTAAAAGTACTATTTCTTATAAGCATGTTAATTTTTGTGGAATACATAGACCTTGTGAGAATAATAAAATTGAAGAAGAATATTGTATCACCCATAGGAATGAAAAAACTAGAATGTGGTATAGGGCTTTAAATGAGCTTGGTAAAAAAGTTTGTTCCCTTTATCCTTTTATTTGTGAACTTTGCTTTGAAGTGGGTCATTTCAATTTTCAATGCTCAGGCCATAATAATAGCCCTTCTAATCCAATGAGTACTGCACGTTTGTATTGTGATGACATGATCACTCCTAATTAGCATGATGAACTTACATTATTTTTGGGTTGTGAAGAGTTATCAAGAAAAACCTCTTTGGTAGATATGGGTGATTTTGGTATGAATAGTTTCATGCATGGTTGTCATCTTTATTGTGTTGATAATTGTCACAAAAATACTTACATACAAAATATTATAGAAGATGAGATTTTACCAAAATATGACAGGACTAATATGTGTTTTGATCTTATTAATGAAAAGAAAGAATCCTCCAAAGTTTCTTCTATTGTCTCTAACAATAAATCAGGGTATATGGAGAAGCTTCCTTTAAAGCCTCTCCCTCCTAAACAGAGGAAGAAAAATAAGAAGAGGAGGAGTAAAATAAGAGAGTAAACGGTATTTTCCCCTAAGCATGTTGCTCCTATTATAAATTTTGATGAGTCTAAACTCGATGATGTTCCTATGCCCATTACCTATAGTAGTGATCATGATTGGGAAAAGCACACTACCTTTGATATTGAAAATCTCTTCGGTACCAATTCTGAAAATGATGATATTAATAATTGCTATACTATTAGTGCTATCCATGATCCTTCCAATGATGATATGTTTACAAATGAACACACTTGGGAATATAACTATTCTATTGCTTATGGTGATTCTATACCTCCAATATATGATGATTGCAATGATGAATATGATATTTTCAGTCCACCTACTATTGAGGAGGAAATTAATTATGATTACAATATGCCTCCTATATTTGATGATTATGGTGATGAGAATAATAATGATAGCTATTTTGTTGAATTTGCTCCCACTACAATTAATAAGAATGATTATGCTTATGTGGGGAGTATTAATTATTTTATTCATGTGGCTCGTGATAAGAATGTTTCTTGTGATAGTTATATTGTTAATTTCATTCATGATCCTACTGAAAGTTATTATGAGAGAGGGAAACATGGTTTTATGCATCTCAATAATATTAAGTTTCCCCTCTTTATGTTGAAAGTCTTGAAGTTGTACTTGTTTTGCTCTACTATGCTTGTTGCTTTGTGCTTTCATGACTTGTTTCTTTACAAGATTCCTATGCATAGGAAGTGGGTTAGACTTAAATGTGTTTTGAATTTGCTTCTTGATGTTCTCTTTTACTTCAATTCATATTTCTTATGTGAGCATCTTCTCAAACTATCATGCCTAACTTAAAGGCGTTAAAGAAAAGTACTTATTGGGAGATAACCCAAAAGTTTTAGATGAGTCTTGGAAGTTATTACCTCTGTAATAACCGCTGCTTATCCTTTTTATTTGCTTTTGGTGCCAAGAATAACCTCTAATGAGAGAGAAGTAATGATTGGTAAAGTTTCTGTCCCGAAACAGATTTGTGTGCTTCACCGTAAAAATTCGTGTAAAATCTCTGAATGTATTTTTGAGGCGTGAATTTTTGCTTCTGACCCAGGTTGTTATCTAACTTTCGTTAGTTCAACACTATTTGATTTGAGCAAGAGGAGGTCTTCGAAAAAATTCGTCTTTACCTGCTGGTCTGTTTTGACAGATTTCTGCCATTATTTGCATTTGCTTCTTGTTGGTTCCTTTTTGGGTTCTCTTTGGGGAATTGAGATTTTTGAGGGAAGTGCTACAGTAGCTAGTGTTTTAATAGAAGTTTATTTGGTGTTATAACTGAACCTTAAGACTTATTTATCTTGAGTGCACTAATGTTGCTAATAAAGATTGTGTGAAGTTTTGTATGAAGGAAAAATTACAGGTGTATGGAAGGAATGAGTAATGAGATGAAATATGGACTAAAGCTCAAGCTTGGGGATGCCACACGTGTCACCCCAAGAAATATCCAAGAAGTACAAACGTCAAAGCTTGGGGATGCCCAAGGCATCCCCTTCTTTATCAATAAAAATTCTAGGTTTCTTCCAAACACTTCATTTTTATTGTTTCATGCACAGTTGTGTTGTTCTTGGAGCGTCTTCTTTTTCGTTTTCGTTTTGGTTTTTAATTTGCTTTGGTTTGCTTAGTTTGCTGAATAAATTGGTTGGACCCCCTCTTTCATACATTGGTTTGCAAATAGTTTGGTTTGGTTTGGAAAAGAGTAGGAAAGTTCATGCTTAAGTGGTAAAGAGAGTTTGTTTTTGACTGTGGCCTATGCTTTGTCATGCCATGCTTGATATTCTTTTGGCTTTATGCTTAGTATTATTTGTTGTAGCATGACTTGTTATAAACAATTGAGATTGCTTAATGTGCTTTGGATGAATCATGCGTTGTTTTAGCATATTAAAGCATAGTATTGTGGTATTCTCCTTTGATGCTTTATTTGGGTTGACTTGGCGTATGCTCACACCATGTTATGACTATCCCAAGTCACCATAGCCTTTATGATCCTTTACTTTTCAACTTGTAGCATCACTTTATACTTTGATCAATGATGTTTTGTCGCTCTGCATGATTATGGCCATTATTGCTCTCTTAGTTTGTCGCTCCCAGTCTTTTGCTAGCCTCCACCACCAAGTATGAGTTCCACTCATGCATCCAACTCCCTAAACCAAGTTATTCCAAAGAGTCTACCATACCTACCTACTAGCTTATGCTATTCCAAGTATATTCATGCTTTTGTTTACCTTCCAAATTAAACTTGTTATGAGAAAACTAGCGATTAAAGCTCTCACGAACTTGATGGCACACTTTACCTTTTTGCATCTAATAAACTTGAACCATTGTGTCATCTATGTTGTATATGCTTGCACTTATTTGGTGGGGATTAGCAGAACCATGCTGTCATGGGGAACGCTTTCAACATTGCACTTGGTACTTGTACCTAGTTGATATCATGCTCTTTTGTATATGGATGTCATCGGTGTGAAATAAAAGGGGAGCTTGTAAGTCCATGGAGTTATGTATATGTGTTAGAGAAACGCCTGGGCCGCTGGTCTAATCCATGCTGACATGGTGGAAACCTGCAGCGTAACCATAATGAGCTGTCTATGAAGCACTCTTCTTATAAAAAAAGAGTCCTATATTGAGAAAAAAAGAGAAAAGAAAAAAAAGATACTATGAAAAGAGGAAAGAGAGAAAAAAGCACCATATTCGCATGGTAAATAAGAAGAATGCTGAGATGCTCGTTGTCTGCTTGCCTTGTCATTTTGATATGGGGATTCTTCCGTATCATCGGGCAAGGGGTACCCCGTTGGCGGTTCTCTATGATAGACATGTACTTACGATGACAAGAACTTACCGGTAACTAAACTTGAGTAGCATGAGGAGCGGCCCTCGTATTCAAGGGACATGAGATTCCTAACTTATACTTTGTCAAGCATGTACACCATAGTTTGTTCACTTTAACCTTAATCACTTCAAGATGCTTATGATAGGGGCAATGAGAGCTGAAAGCTAATAAGTACCATAATTTTTTTAGCTCTTTATGAGACTTGAATCCCTACTTCCTTTTATAAAGGCCTTTCTTCCACCATTATATTGAGTCTCCACCTTCTACCTTTATGCACCTACTTTGAGAGCATAGTGGCCATTCTTAGTTCTATGTGCATTGTCCCAAGACTAGTTGATTGATGCATAACTTGATATTGCTTGTTTTAAACTATTTGTATCTAGTCACTCTTATGAACTTTCAAGGTGTCCTATGCATTTATATTTGCTACTCTATGAGGGACAAGCTGAATACTATTATGCTATGTTTTCTTTATGTGAAACAAACAAACGTCTTGCAAAGCATTGTTATTCATGAATCTTTTGTTTGTACCTTTTCATGTTGCATCATAGTTTCTTTGCCTTATTGCTAGAACTTTGTCTTTCATGTTATGATTGAAGTACTATGATCCCAGCTTTAAATGTTTTACAAATACTTTGATCAAGATTATGATGGTGCATGTCACCTCAAAAAATATTCTTTCTTTTTATCACTTACCTACTCGAGGACGAGCAGGAGTTAAGCTTGGGGATGTTGATACATTGCAAATGTATCTATAATTTTTGATGTTCCATGCTTGGTTTTATCTACTGTCTTATGTTTTGTCCACACTTTGGAGTACTTTCTATACACTTTCTGGGACTAACCTATTAATAAGATGCCACAGTGCTAGTTGCCTGTTTTCTGCTGTTTTTGGTTCCAGAAAGTTAGAAAATGAATATTCTCGGAATTGGACGGGACAAAAGTCAAAGTTCATATTTTATCGGAAGACTCACGGAGCTAGAAGACAAGACGGAGAGGGGCCACAGGGAGACCGCACCATGTGGTGGCGTGGGCTAGCCCTGGCCGCGCCACCAGGTGGTGTGGGCCCCCTGGCCGCCCACCGACCTTGCCTCTTCGCCTATAAGTTGCCTCCCGATGCAAAAACCCTAAATCGTCAAGCCTCCAGCCACGAAAAGTTCCACAGCGTCGCCGCCACCGAAGGGGAGATTCGGGGGATAGAAAGTGTATGTTGCGGCACCCTGCCGGGACAGGGAAGTGCCCCCGGAGCCATCTCCATCGATCTCCACCACCATCTCCATCACCATTGCTGATTCCCATGATGAGGAGGGAGTAGTTCTCTCTCGAGGCTAAGGGTTCTACCGGTAGCTATGTGTTCATCTCTCTCTATGCATGATCATATTGTGATCATGAGCTTGTAATATATAGATCTACTTTGCTAATCAAGTGCTTTAATAGATCTCTGCTCTCCCCATGTGTGTGAAAGTGACAGCGTGCACACCATGGTGGCACTTAGGCTAGAGATTACAAATACTTGTTATGAGTTATATTTGGAGTTGGATGTCTTTATGAAATTGTGGTGTTTGTTGGACTCATCTAGTACTCAAGGTGATAGTGTGGGGTTTTCTAGATGGGAAAGGCTTACTTTGAGGTGTGCCGTTATAGCCCTACCATCGATTAGAGTGTCCAACCGGAGAGTAGTTAAGAGTAGTATCATGAAGATAATATATTTATATGAGAGTGTTCACTAGTGAAAGTATGATCCCTAGGCCTTGTTTCTAAGCATTGATACACCGTTTGCAATTAGATCGGTTACATGTTTGCTTGCTTCCATCTTTATTTCAGTTTGCCTTTAGTCTCTTCCACGCCATCAAGTTATTTTTCTATCACCGTTACCACTTATAATTATCCATACCACTTGTATTTTACTATCTCTTCGCCGAACTAGTGCACCTATACACCTGACAAGTGTATTGGGTGTGTTGGGGACACAAGAGACTTCTTGTATCTTGATTGCAGGGTTGCTTGAGAGGGCATACCTTTGACCACTTCCTCCCTGAGTTCGATAAACCTTGGGTGATCCACTTAAGGGAAAACTTGCTACTGTTCTACAAACCTCTGCACTTGGAGGCCCAACAACTGTCTACAAGAATAGAAGTGCGTAGACATCATCCACCAAAGTCCCCGGCCTGAAGACACCGGAGTCTCTGGCCCCTCCTCCGGTCTGCCCCCAAAACCGGGCCCTGGGACAATCTGTAGGCCCCTCCGGAGACTGGTCTGGAGGCTACACCGGATTCTCCGGCCTAGACCGGAGTCTCCAGCCTGCACACCGGAGTCTCCGGTCCGACCGTCGCTAGGCATGTAAAAGGCCTTTGGGCCTTCGACCCTTGTACCCCTTAGTCCGTCCAGAACTTGTCTTTTATTCCTAAAGTACCCCTGACTGTGTGGCTGGCCTATATATTACCCCCCACCTCTATTGTAAACCCTAGGCATGATATTGGAATTAATGGAAACCCCTTTGTGGATCTATCTAATTCTTGCCTCATTCTCCTTGATCAAGGAGCACCAATATCCCCAAACCTCATTGGAGTTTGCATCGTGCCTCCGCATTGTACAAGGCCTAGGCATCGGTGTCCCTTTGTCTAGACGTCAAGATCTCACCGAGTCTCCCATCTCGTCGTGCCAGTTCAAGAAAGAGTCCTCCGCCCGACGCCGATCCTAGGGATTGCGCCGGACCGGTCACCGCTGGCGTGAGCTATTGGTGTTTATCATGGTTTTGCGTGTGTGTGTTCATCGCATTCTTCGTGCGTGCGTTCGTCGTGTTCATCCTTCCCTCCTCTCCCCGCACTCCATCGTCGATTTGAAAGGGAATTGTGAAAGATCAGGCCATCCTAGAGGTTTTCCCTCAACATATTGGTATCAAGAGCTTCGTTGCTCACGATTTCCCCCACAAATTTTTCTTCTATCCACCAAAAATTCGAAAATCCCCAAAAAACAGCCCATATTTGCCTTTGGATCGATCTCTTGATTTGGAGTGTTATTTGTGGTTTTGATCCAACCAAACCTTGTCTTAGGTGTTGGTCCAGCTTTATCCTGCGTTTTCCTAGCCCAATTTGGCCAATTTTTCGCGGATTTGAGGACCCAAGGCGTGGATTTCTGCTCAAGAACACGAGCAGTTCGCGATATGACTCCAGACCGGAGTCTCCGGCCTGCACATCGGAGTCTCCAGCCTACACCGGAGTCTCTGGCCTATCCACACCGGAGTCTCTGGCCTGGACCGGAGTTTCCGGCCTGAAACCCCGGAGTCTCCGGCCTGACGACTGATTTTGACAGTTTTGCCTGTAATCTTGCATTGGCTAATTTCTTCTTGTTTGTTTGTGCCCGTGTGCGTGTCGTCAACTAACAACAAGCTTCTGCATTGACAACCCCCGCGCTCATCGACACCACGGCCCATGAACATCATCCCGCACCACCGACGCCAAGTTCATCATCACCAACGAAGGTATAACTTGTGTCACCTTGTTAACCCCTATCTTCCTTTGTGTGTACCTATCCTATGAGAGTGGTTCATCTTGTGTTTGCTTGAGCATTGTGCATTTTCCTTGGATAGTGAGAGTGCAATAGAAATATCAAGTGTGACTAGGTATCATCAAGGGAGAGCAAAAAAAAGATACAAAGAAAAACAAAAGAAAAATAGTCTCCCATTGACAAAGAGAGTCTCAAAGCTTGTAAGAATCCGTTGCTCACTTTCCTTCTTTGCAAACGAGCCACGGTCTCTCCTTGCATTGGAATGACAACGAGCTTAGTCTTCGTTAGGACATTTGTATGCTCATTTTCATAGTGGTGTCAATCCCAACTTTCTCCACGTGTGTGTATATAGTCGTAGGTTCCCATCACCCTTTTGAGTTGTTGACCTTCGCCTTTGACTTGAGTTTTGTTGGATTTTACCCACTTTTGACTATCCCTTTTCTTTTGGTTGGTTCTTTGGCATTCCACAATCCTAACCTACCACCAACAAGATTTTGAGAGTTAGTTCTTTCTTTAGTGTGAGTTTTCTTTGCATTTCCACTTTGCACGCTTATAGCTCTCACTTGTGGTTTCTAGTTTGGTGCAATCCCCAAGGTGAGGTACAAGGCTAACACCACCATATTCCACTTCCATATACAATATTTGTGTGTCTTGCATGATGGATAGGCACGGTGAGTCGAGCCAACCACCTCCCCAAGAAGAAGATCAAGGTCCGTATATGGCGCGCGCAAGTCACTTCATCGTCCGACAAGAGTTCCGTGAACGTTGCCAAGCCCTTGAGACAAGACAAGATGAACAATTTGGCGAGACGTAAGCCGAGTTCAAGAACATCGACAACCGCTTCGACGGCCTCGAATGACAAATGCATGCAATGCATCACAACTTCGGCCACCAAAATGAAGCGCTCCAACGCTCTGTCGCCGAAACAAATGACAATCTTCGACGCCTCATCAACGGAATGGCAAGGCCACGTTCACGTGCGTCAAGCTCTTCAAGCTCATCGCGTCGTCATGCTCCTTCTCAACAAGATCTTCAACCAAGTGCTCCAAGACGCAATGATGCCCCCGTGGTTGAAGATGGAACCTCTTCGAACTATGTACCTTCCCCACGGCACGCCGCAACGTCAAGCTATGATGGTGACCTCTCTTCAAGGCCACGAGCAAGGCAAGAAGCACACCGTCATCACGCAAGGGCACTAGTGATCCAACAAGAGCAACCACAAGAGGAACCGCAAGCGCAACCGCAAGTCTACCACCATCGACCGTGAAACATACTTGACACAGCAAGTGATGACTCCAATTTGGAGAATCAAGCTCGTCATCGACATGAATCTCTCCAAGATCCTCCTCCTCATCATCAACCCCTTGAACGTCCACACCGACACCATGGTCATCACAGGGCGCCTCCTCCACCTCAATAAAACTTGGAGCGTCAAGTGATACAAGTTGAGTGACGCCCACCACGTCAAGAGGCTCATGACCATGTTCTTCGCTGTGAGGCCCATGTGCCTAACCAACATCACCAACCAAGGAACGAGCATCCTCTTCGTCATCAACCGCGTCAAGAGGCTCCACACCCTTGCCACCATGAGGCTCAAGCGCCTCAACCATGTCAACAACCACGCCAAGAGAAAGAGCAAGCTCCTCAACAACAATATCAAGAGCAAGCTCCGCAACAAGGACACGAGAACCAAGTTCCACCTCCCCAACTACAAGATCATCAACAAGGTAACCAAGCTCGTCGCAATGACCGCAACGATGAAGAAACTTTTGGCAAGCTCAAGTTCACGATGCCCAAGTTCACCGGATCCAATGACCCCGAAGAATACCTATCATGGGCACTCAAAGTCGACAAGATCTTCCGCATGCACAACTATAGCAACGAGAAGATGGTTGCCATGGCTTCGCTTGAGTTTGATGATTACGCCAACCTTTGGTGGGAACAAGTTCAAGTTGCTCGTGATGCAAGACAAGAGCCGCCAATCACAACTTGGCATGACATGAAGGCTCACATGAGATCCCGGTTTGTCCCCGCGCACTACACGCGTGACCTCTTCAACAACCTTCAAGCGCTTCGTCAAGGGACAAAGACCGTGGAAGAGTACTTCAAGGAAATGGAACTCAACTTGATTCGTGCCAACATTGATGAGCGCATGGAGCAAACAATGACACGTTTTCTTATTGGCTTGAATCACCCAATCAAGCGCATCGTCGAGTTCTAAACATACAACACCATGGTTGAGCTTGTGCACATCGCAACAAAGGCTGAACATCAAGTGCAAGAGGATAACAAGTACAACAAACCCAAGACGTACTTCACCTACAAGCAAGCTTCAACCGCTACACCAACAACTTTCAATGGAAGCTCCTCAAGTACCCCCAAGCCTTCCTTCAAACGCACACTTCCTCAAGGAAAACTGCCCCCAAGTGGCAAGCAAGCAAAGAGTGATACACCTTTCAACGGTGAATGCTACAAGTGTGGAGGTAAAGGACACAAGTTGGCCGAATGCGGAAACAAGAAAGTCTTGTTCATCCATGACAATGGTGATGAAGATTACTTGAGTGAAGATGAGTTCGATGCCCGTGTCAAGGAAGCAATGGCAAGGCAACGAGTGGAAGATGATCAAGAACTCCTCATGTGTGAACATGACGCAAGTCCATCGCTTGTCGTCACAAGGATCTTGACCACTCAAGCACAAGAGCATGAAGACCAATGCTCCAATATCTTCCAAACACGAGCCGACATCAATGGCAAATCTATCAAGGTGATCATTGATGGAGGGAGTTGCCACAACTTTGCTAGCACCAAGTTGTGTGAGAAGCTCAACCTCACCCTCCATCCACACAAGCACCCTACCACGCGCAATGGCTAAGTGACCAAGGGTCCGTGAACATCAAGCATACTGTATCGGTCTCCTTCGCCATTGGTCCTTACAAAGACACGGTGGAGTGTGATGTGGTTCCTATGACAGTTTGCCACACGCTTCTTGGTCGACCATGGAAATTTGACAAGGCTGCTCCACATGATGGTCGCACCAATATATACACCTTCAAATGGCTCAACAAAACATGTGTTTTGCAACCGATGACTCCGAGCCAAATAATTGCAGACAATGCAAAGGCTCTAGCAAGGGCGCAAAGCACAACACCTACTTGTGAGAAGAGCGGTGAGAGAGAGAACCACCTCATAGTGAGTGAGAGTCACAAGCCAAACTCGAGTGGAAAAAATAAGAGTGTTCTCCTTGCCACCAAAAGTGAGATGAGAGATGTTCGGAACAACCCATCCATCTTGCATTATGTCCTCCTTTGCAAGGGACTAGCGCAAGGAACTAATGAATTAACCAATGTTCCTCCATCTTTGATGAGTGTTTTGCAGGAATTCAAGGATGTGTTCCCCGAAGAGCTTCCACATGTACAACCTCCTCTTCGTGGCATCGAACATCGCATTGACCTCATCCCCGGTGCACCACTTCCCAACCGCGCCGCTTACCGCACGAACTCGGAGGAGACAAAGGAAATTGAACGTAAAATCAACCAACTCGTCTCCAAAGGTTTGATCCAAGTTAGCACTAGTACAAGTGTCGTACCCGTGATTCTTGTTCCAAAGATGGATGATACGTTACAGTTATGCATGGACTGCCATCCAATCAATGCTATCACTGTGCGTTATCGATATCCCATACCACGTCTCGACGACATGCTTGATGAGTTGTGTGGAGCCACTATTTTTTCGAAAATTGATCTTCGTAGTGGTTACCATCAAATACGCATGGCTGAAGGTGATGAGTGGAAAACCGCCTTCAAGACAAAACTTGGTCTCTATGAATGGGTTGTTATGCTCTTTGGTTTGTCTAATGCCCCATCCACCTTCATGCGCCTAATGAATCATATCTTGCGTTCTCTCATTGGAAAAAGTGTTGTTGTCTATTTCGATGATCTTCTTGTTTATAGAAAATCACTTGAGGACCATATAACACATGTCAAGGAAGTTTTGCAAATCCTTCGACATGAAAAGCTTTATGCTAATCTTCCCAAGTGCACTTTTGCTAAAGACAAGTTGATTTTTCTTGGATTTGTCGTTTCTTTGAGGGGAATTGAAGTTGATGTTTCCAAGTTAAAGGACATACGAGATTGGCCCATCCCAACAAATGTGAGTGAACTCCGAAGTTTTCATGGGTTGGCCGGTTTCTATCGTCGCTTTGTGAAAGACTTTTCAACCATTGCTTGCCCCTTAATGAATTGACCAAAAAGAATGTCACCTTCGTGTGGGGCAAAGCACAACAAAAAGCTTTTGATGAACTTAAAAAGAGGCTCACCGAAGCACCTCTCCTTGCGTTACCGGATTTCACAAAAACTTTTGAGATAGAGTGTGATGCTAGTGGTATTGGCATTGGAGGAGTCCTTATGCAAACGGACATCCTATAGCCTACCATAGCGAGAAACTTGATGGTGCTCACCTTAACTATCCGATTTATGACAAAGAGCTTTTTTCCTTAGTTCGTGTCCTTCAAGTTTGGCAACACTACCTTTGGCCCAAGGAATTTATCATACATTCCGACCACGAGTCGTTGAAATATCTCAAAGGCCAAGCTAACTTGAGCAAGAGACACGCTAAGTGGGTTGAGTTCATGGAGTCTTTTCCGTACATAGTCAAGTATAAGAAGGGCAAAGATAATGTAGTTGCGGACGCATTGTCTCGCAAACTTACAAGCCTTCTTAGGAGACTTGAAATCAACATGTTGGGTCTTGAGGAAATAAAATCTTTGTATGCTTCCGACCCGTTCTTCGAACCAATTTTCCCAAAGTGCTCCAATGACAAAGGAGTTGATGATTTCTATTTGCATAAGGGCTTTCTATTTAAACAAAACAAGCTATGCATTCCGAAGTCGTCGCTTCAACTTTTGCTCCTCCGAGAATCTCATGGTGGAGGCCTTATGGGTCACTTTGGTCGTGACAAGACATTGGACATGCTCTCCAATCACTACTTTTGGCCAAAGATGAAGCGTGACGTGGAGCGCTACGTTCAACGATGCACGACATGTGTTCAAGCTAAGTCGCAAGCTAACCCTTATAGTCTTTATATGCCATTGCCTATTCCTCATACCCCTTGGTCCGACATTAGCATGGATTTCGTGTTAGGATTGCCTAGATCTAAGCATGGTCATGATTCGATATTTGTTGTTGTGGATCGTTTTTCCAAAATGGCACACTTCATACCGTGCCATAAGACCGACGATGCTTCACATGTTGCAAATCTGTTTTTCAGGGAAATCGTCTGTTTCACGGTGTGCCAAGGACAATCGTCTCCGACAGCGACGTCAAATTCATGAGCTACTTACGGAAGACCCTCATGGCCAAGCTCAGCGTCAAGCTCCTCTTCTCATCCGCATCACATCCTCAAACTGATGGCCAAACCGAAGTTGTCAACCGAAGCCTCAGAACTCTCCTTCGTGTGTTGATCAAGAAAAACCTGAAGGATTGGGAGGAATGCATCCACATGCCGAGTTCGCCTACAATCGAGCCAAGCACTCAACAACCAAGATGAGTCCATTCATGATCGTCTATGGTTTCAAGCCCCTCATCGCACTCGACATCCTACCACTACCTCTCCATGAGCAAACGAACATGGACGTCAAGAAACGCGTGCAAGCTATGAAGAAACTTCATGAAGAAACAAGAGCTACTATCGAACAACAAGTCCTTCCCCAAGCTTCAAGGTTAAACAAGGACAAGAAGGAGATGATCTTTGAAGAAGGTGACCTTGTGTGGATACACCTAAGCAAAGACCGCTTCCCCAAGGAATGTGACTCCAAGCTCAAGCCAAGAGGAGATGGTCCCTTCAAGGTCATCAAAAGAATCAACAACAATGCCTACATCATCCACATACCGACCTCCAAGTACCTTGCAAGCAATACATTCAATGTAAGGATCTCTCACCCTACCACGGATATGTTCAAGATGATAACCATGAAGAGTCGAGGACGACTCTTTCCCAGGGGGGGGAGTGATGTCTACGTACTTCTATTCTTGTAGACAGTTGTTGGGCCTCCAAGTGCAGAGGTTTGTAGAACAGCAGCAAGTTTTCCCTTAAGTGGATCACCCAAGGTTTATCGAACTCAGGGAGGAAGTGGTGAAAGGTATTCCCTCTCAAGCAACCCTGCAATCAAGATACAAGAAGTCTCTTGTGTCCCCAACACACCCAATACACTTGTCAGGTGTATAGGTGCACTAGTTCAGCGAAGAGATAGTAAAATACAAGTGGTATGAATATAAGACAATGGTGCTAGAAAATACTTTGATGGCGTGGAAGAGACTAAAGGCAAACTGAAATAAAGATGGAAGCAAGCAAACATGTAATAGATCTAATTGCAAATGGTGTATCAATGCTTAGAAACAAGGCCTAGGGATCATACTTTCACTAGTGAACACTCTCTCGTATAAATATCTTCTCTTTATGATACTACTCTTAACTACTCTCCAGTTGGACACTCTAATCGATGGTAGGGCTATAACAGCACAGCTCAAAGTAAGTATTTCCCATCTAGAAAACCCCATACTGTCACCTTGAGTACTAGATGATTCCAACAAACACCACAATTTCATAGAGACATCCAACTCCAAATATAACTCATAACAAGTATTTGTAATCTCTAGCCTAAGTGCCACCATGGTGTGCACACTGTCAACTTCACAGACATGGGGAGAGCAGAGATCTATTAAAGCACTTGAGTAGCAAGGTAGATCTATAGATTACAAGCTCATGATCTCAACAAGATCATGCATAGAGAGAGATGAACACATAGCTACCGGTAGAACCCTTAGCCTCGAGAGAGAACTACTCCCTCCTCATCATGGTAATCAGCAATGGTGATGGAGATGGTGGTGGAGATGGCTCCGGGGGCACTTCCCCGTCCCGGCAGGGTGCCAGAAAAGAGAATTTCTGTCCCCCAAATCTCCCCTTCGCTGGCGGCGGTGCTGCGGAACTTTTCGTGGATTTCTGATTTTCTATTTAGGGTTTTTGCCTCGGGAGGAATATATAGGTGAAGGAGGCAAGGTCGGTGGCCTGCCAGGGGGCCTACACCATGCCCTAGCGCAACCTAGGTGGACCCACGCCATGGGGTGGTGTGGCCACCCTGTGTCCCCTCTCCGACTCTCCTTCTAGCTCTGTGAGTCTTCCGGGAAAATAGTAACTTTGGCTTTTGTCCCGTCCAATTCCGAGAATATTCATTTTCTGACTTCCTGAAACCAAAAACAACAGAAAACAGGCAACTGGCACAGTGGCATCTTGTTAATAGGTTAGTCCAAGAAATCATATGAAAAGTACTCCAAAGTTGGAACAAAACACAAGAAAGTAGATAAAACCAAGCATGGAGCATCAAAAATTATAGATACATTTGCAATGTATCAACATCCCCAAGCTTAACTCCTGCTCGTCCTCGAGTAGGTAAGTGATAAAAAGAAAGAATAATTTTTGAGGTGACATGCACCATCATAAACTTGATCAAAGTATTTGTAAAACATTCAAAGCTAGGATCATAGTACTTCAATCATAACATGAAAGACAAAGTTCTAACAATAAGACAAAGAAACTATGTTGCAACATGAAAAGGCACAAAGAAAAGATTAATGAATACCAATGCTTTGCAAGACATTTGTTTGTTACACATAAAGAAAACATAGCATGGTAGCATTCAGCTTGTCCCTCATAGAGTAGCAAACATAAATGCATAGGACACCTTCAAAGTTCATAAGAGTGTCTAGATACAAATAGTTTAAAACAAGCAATATCAAAGCTATGCATCAATCAACAAGTCATGGGACAGTGCACATAGAACTAAGAATGGCCACTATGCTCTCAAAGTAGGTGCATAAAGGTAGAAGGTGGAAACTCAATATAATGGTGGAAGAAAGGCCTTCGTAAAAGGAAGTAGGGATTCAAATCTCATAAAGAGCTTCCAAAAATTATGGTACTTAATAGCTTTCAGCTCTCATTGCCCCTATCATAAGCATCTTGAAGGTGATTAAGGTTAAAGTGACACAACTAAGAGGATATGCTTAACAAGTTATAAGCTGAAATCTCATGTCCCTTACTTACGAAGACCGAACCTCATGCTACTCAACTTTAGTCACGAGTAAGCTCTTGTCATTGTAAGTACATGTGTATCATAAAGAACCGCCAACGGGGTACCCCTTGCACATGATACATGAGCTATCCCATAATCAAAATGACAAGGCAATCAGACAATGAGCATCTCATCGATCTTTTTATTTGCTATGTGCGTAGGTTTTTATTGAGGATGCTTCATATATTTCTCATTATAGTAGTGCTGCAAGTTTCCACCATGATTAGGCATGGCTTAGGCTAGCGGCCCAGGTGTTTCTCTAACACACATACAAACTCCATGATCTTACAAGTTCCACTTTTATTTCACACCGCTGGGATCCATAAGCAAAAGAACATGATATCAACGGGGTACAAAGAACAAGTGCAATGTTGAAAGCGTTCCCCATGATACATGGTTCTGCTAATTTCAACTTATAAAGCGCAAGAATATACGCAACAAAGAAGGACCCAATGGTTCAAGTTTATTAGATGCAAAAAGTAAAGTGTGTCATCAAGTTCGTGAGAGCTTTAATCACTAGTTTTCTCGTAACAAGTTTAATTTGGAAGGTAAACAAAAGAATGAATATACTTGGAATAGCATAAGATAGTAGGTAGGTATAGTTGACTCTTTGGAATAACTTGGTTTAGGGAGTTGGATGCAAGAGTGGAACTCATACTTGGTTGTGGAGGCTAGCAAAAGACTGGGAGCGACAAACTAAGAGAGCAATAATGGCCATAATCATGCAGAGCGACAAAACATCATTGATCAAGCATAAAGTGATATTACAAGTTGAAAACTAAAGGATCATAAAGGCTATGGTGACTTGAGATAGTCATAACATGGTGTGAGCATGCGCCAAGTCAACCCAAATAAAGCATCAAAGGAGAATACCACTATACTATGCTTTAGTATGCTAAAACAACGCATGATTCATCCAAGGCACATTAAGCAATCTCAATTGTTTATAACAAGTCATGCTACAGCAAAGAATACTAAGCATAAAGCCAAAACAATATCAAGCATGGCATGACAAAGCATAGGCCACAGTCAAAAACAAGCTCTTTTTACCACATAAGCATGAACTTTCCTACTCTTTTCCAAACCAAACCAAACTATTTGCAAACCAATGTATGAAAGAGGGGGTCCAACCAATTTATTCAGCAAACTAAGCAAACCAAAGCAAACGAAAAACCAAAAACGAAAACGAAAAATAAGATGCTCCAAGAAAAACACAACTGTGCATGAAACAATAAAAACGAAGCGTTTGGAAGAAACCTGAGATTTTTATTGATGAAGAAGGGGATGCCTTGGGCATCCCCAAGCTTTGACGCTTGTACTTATTTGATATTTCTTGGGGTGACACGCGTGGCATCCCAAACTTGAGCTTTAGTCCATCCTTCATCTCATTACTCATTCCTTCCATACACGTGAAAATTTTCCTTCATACAAAACTTCACACAATCTTTATTAGCAACATTAGTGCACTCAAGATAAATAAGTCTTAAGGTTCAGTTCTAACACCAAATAAAATTCCATTAGAACACTAGCTACTGTAGCACTTCCCTCAAAAAGCTCAGTTCCCCAAAAGAACTCAAAAAGGAACCAACAAGAAGCAAATACAGAAAATGGCAGAAATCTGTCAAAACAGACCAGTAGATAAAGACGAATTTTTTCGAAGACCTTCTGTTCCTCAAATCAAAAAGTGTTGAACTAACGAACTTTAGATAACAACCTGGGGCAGAAGCATAAAAATTCATGCTTCAAAAAGACGTTAAGTGATTTTACACGAATTTTTATGGTGAAGCATAGAAATCTGTTTCGGGACAGCAACTTTCCCAATCATTACTTCTCTCTCATTAGAGGTTACTCTTGGCACAAAAAGAAAATAAAAAGGATAAGGAGCAGTTATTAAAGAAGTAATAACTTCCAAGACTCATCTAAAACTTTTGGGTTATCTCCCAATAAGTACTTTTCTTTAACGCCTTTAAGTTAGGCATGATAGTTTGAGAAGATGCTCACATAGAAAATATGAATTGAAGTAAAAGAGAGCATGAAGAAGCAAATTCAAAACACATTTAAGTCTATCCCACTTCCTATGCATAGGAATCTTGTAAAGAAACAATTCATGAAAGCACAAAGAAACAAGCATAGTAAAGCAAAACAAGTGCAACTTCAAGACTTTCAACATAAAGAGGGCAAACTTAATATTATCGAGATGCATAAAACCATGTTTCCCTCTCTCATAATAACTTTCAGTAGCGACATGAATAAAATTAACGATATAACTATCACATAAAACATTCTTATCATGATCCACATGCATAAAAGAATTAATAATTCCCACATAAACATAGTCATTCTTATTGATTGTAGTGGGAGCAAATTAAACAAAATAGCTATCATTATTATTCTCATCACCATAATCATCTAATATAGGAGGCATATTGTAGTCATAATTAATTGCCTCCTTAATAGTAGGTGGACTGAAAATATCATATTCATCATTGTAATCATCATATATTGGAGGTTTGGTATCATCATAAGCAATATAATAGCTATCTTCCAAAGCTAGGAACTAAAAAGATCATTTTCATAAAAACTAGCTTCCCCAAGCTTAGACTTTTCCATAGCATTAGCAATAATGGTATCCAAAGAATTCATACTAACAACATTGCTATTAGCATGCAAATAAAGTTCCATAGGTTTTTTAATTTTCTCTTCAAACACTTCATGTCCTAACTCAAGATACATACTATAAAGCTCTCTAATTTTTGTTGTTGTTTTCCATTAAGCCTAACTAGTGAAAACAAGAAATAAAAAGACAAAATTATAGAATCTAAAGGAAATAACTTCGAGCACTCACACCGGAGGATCTGAGTACCTTTTACCTTACCTCCCCGGCAACGGCGCCAGAAAATAGGCATTTGCCGTGGGAGGTTCTTCTTCTTTAATCCTCCGGTGTGAATACCTTTTACCTTACCTCCCCGGCAACGGCGCCAGAAAATAGCTTGATGTCTACGCACTTCTATTCTTGTAGACAGTTGTTGGGCCTCCAAGTGCAGAGGTTTGTAAAACAGCAGCAAGTTTTCCCTTACGTGGATCACCTCAAGGTTTATCAAACTCAGGGAGGAAGTGGTCAAAGGTATTCCCTCTCAAGCAACCCTGCAATCAAGATACAAGAAG
This sequence comes from Avena eriantha, assembly GCA_910589775.1. Classification (NCBI taxonomy): domain Eukaryota; kingdom Viridiplantae; phylum Streptophyta; class Magnoliopsida; order Poales; family Poaceae; genus Avena; species Avena eriantha. The sequence goes on from OU342745.1 coordinate 88,020,998, forward strand.
TCTCTTGTGTCCCCAACACACCCAATACACTTGTCAGGTGTATAAGTGCACTAGTTCGGCGAAGAGATAGTAAAATACAAGTGGTATGAATATAAGACAATGGTGCTAGAAAATACTTTGATGGCGTGGAAGAGACTAAAGGCAAACTGAAATAAAGATGGAAGGAAGCAAACATGTAACAGATCTAAATGCAAACGATGTATCAATGCTTAGAAACAAGGCCTAGGGATCATACTTTCACTAGTGAACACTCTCTCATATAAATATCTTCTCTTTATGATACTACTCTTAACTACTCTTCGGTTGAACACTCTAATCGATGGTAGGGCTATAACAGCACATCTCAAAGTAAGTCTTTCCCATCTAGAAAACCCCACACTGTCACCTTGAGTACTAGATGAGTCCAACAAACACCACAATTTCATAGAGACATCCAACTCCAAATATAACTCATAACAAGTATTTGTAATCTCTAGACTAAGTGCCACCATGGTGTGCACACTGTCAACTTCACAGACATGGGGAGAGCATAGATCTATTAAAGCACCTGAGTAGCAAGGTAGATCTATGGATTACAAGCTCATGATCTCAATAAGATCATGCATAGAGAGAGATGAACACATAGCTACCGGTAGAACCCTTAGCCTCGAGAGAGAACTACTCCCTCCTCATCATGGGAATCAGCAATGGTGATGGAGATGGTGGTGGAGATCGATAGAGATGGCTCCGGGGGCACTTCCTCGTCTCGGCAGGGTGCCGGAATAGAGACTTTCTGTCCCCGAATCTCCCCTTCGGTGGCGGCGACGGTACGGAACTTTTCGTGGATTTCTTATTTTCTATTTAGGGTTTTTGCCTCGGGAGGAATATATAGGCGAAGGAGGCAAGGTCGGTGGCCTGCCAGGGGGCCCACACCATGCCCTGGCGCGGCCTAGGTGGACCCGCACCATGGGGTGGTGTGGACACCCTGTGGCCCCTCTCTGACTCTCCTTCTGGCTCTATGAGTCTTCCGGGAAAATAGTAACTTTGGCTTTTGTCTCGTCTAATTCCGAGAATATTCATTTTCTGACTTCCTGAAACCAAAAATAGCAGAAAACAGGCAACTAGCACTATGGTATCTTGTTAATAGGTTAGTCCAAGAAATCATATGAAAAGTACTCCAAAGTTGGAACAAAACACAAGAAAGTAGATAAAACCAAGCATGGAACATCAAAAATTATAGATACATTTGTAATGTATCAGGGAGCTAATGCAGCCCGTCCTACAGACGCTCCTACATCTACACCAACAAGTCCCCCAAGTGGACCCATGACTCGTGCCCGAGCCAAACTCCTACAAGCTAAGGTGAACTCGCTCCTCTCCTCGTGCCAATTTGATACCTCCTTGGATGGTATGATACTTCATGCAATTACCCTATGCATCATCAGGTACGAAGCTTCGACACATCACCAAGCACCCAAGGATGGAGAACAAGGAGCAGAGCATGAAGCTGGAGCTGCTCAGACCGGAGTCTCCGGTCTGTGCACACCGGAGTCTCCAGTCCACCAAAGTCTCCGGCCTGAAGACACTGGAGTCTCCGGCCCCTCCTCTGGTCTGCCCCAGAACCCGACCCTGGGACAATCTGAAGGCCCCTCCAGAGACTGGTCCGGAGGCTACACCAGATTCTCCGGCCTAGATCAGAGTCTCCGGCCTGCACACCGAAGTCTCCGGTCCAACCGTCGCCAGGCATGTAAAAGGCCTTTGGGCCTTCGGCCCATGTACCACTTGTCCGTCCAGAACTTGTCTTTTATTCCTAAAGTACCCCTGACTGTGTGGCTGGCTATATATAGCCCCCCACCTCTATTGTAAACCCTAGGCATGATATTGGAATTAGTGGAAACCCCTTTGTGGATCTATCTAATTCTTGCCTCATGCTCCTTGATCAAGGAGCACCAATATCCCCAAACCTCTTTGGAGTTTGCATCGTGCCTCCGTGTTGTACAAGGCCTAGGCATCAGTGTCCCTTTGCCTAGACGTCAAGATCTCACCGAGTCTCCCATCTCGCCGTGCCGGTTTGAGAGAGAGTCCTCCGCCCGACGCCGATCCTAGGGATTGCGCCGGACCGATTACCACCGGCGTGAGCTATTGGTGTTTATCGTGGTTTTGCGTGTGTGTGTTCATCGCGTTCTTCGTGCGTGCGTTTGTCGTGTTTATCCTTCCCTCCTCTCCCCGCACTCCATCCTCGATTTGAAAGGGAATCGTGAAAGATCGGGCCACCCTAGAGGTTTGCCCTCAATAGAAGGTTTGTAACATCTCAAAAATATTAAAAGGAGAATATCAATTTTCAATCAACCAAACTTAGGGTTAACAAAAACTTTAATTTTAAAAACTATAAGAAGGCAAGTGTGTGTTTGTTAATGATGTATGTATGCATGATATGCCATGTTTGTTCATTATATATGATGAGAATTGGTTTAAGGATCAAAACAATATCATCTAGGTCAAATCAAAAACAAACCAAAGCAAAAGAAAATGAAAATATAAAGCATATGAGCTAATGGTCATTTTTGCAAATGTTAATACTTAGCTCACTTTGGGCATCTCTATTAAATAATTTCAAACAGAAACAATTCCATTTCTTTTCTCACCTTGCTTGACCAAGTGACAAAGAACACAAGTGAGCTTTCAAAACTTACCAGAACAAATTCAAATTCATTTGAGGGGCTTTTCAAAATTGAATCTAGTGTATGCATCAAGATAGCAAATTTTCCAAAACCATCCAAACTTTCTCCACTTGGCAAACCCTTGCAACTAGAGACTCTCAAGCTTATGATCAACAAACCCACTCAAAAGAATTTGAAAATTCAAATATTTTTCTCTTGCGGACATTTGATCGAACACCTTCCGAGCACAGTACACAGCTACCAACTCCACACTGTTTAGAGCAATGTGGTGATCATCTTTGTACCACACTCGACCTCCACAACTCGACCACACTCACCCAAGTACCAGCCCGTGCAGCCGAGCCTTGCTCACTCGACCAATTGACTAGTGCAAACTCGTATCCGAGCTCACCATGCCGACCTGACATGGACTCGATGCTACATGCCTCACCGCACTTGTCCATGACATCTAGGAGCTAGCCATGACCTCACCGCACACACTCGTGTATGCCTCAACCAACGCTAGCCCGCCGAGACGCCAGCACAGTCGCGCCCATTTCTCTGTCCACCATGCCACGCGCACGCTAGAGCGCCGAGCAATCCCACGCAACCACGCCGCGCCTCTCTCTCCCCTCGCATCAATGCACTTGTCGTGATGCCAGCAACCTCCCAGACATGCCCGCTTGACCCCGCGCGACCTGTAACCACCATACGGCATGATGAACGCCCGGAGAGGATGGCCTGGACGTCCCCGACCGATTGAGACCGTGCCTCGCCGCGCCACTGTGCTCATGACGATCACCAAGGAGCACTGCGTCGGCCTACCCCCTCAGCCATGCCCATAGCTCACTGTAACGACATCGCCGATGAGCCCGAGACATGCCCTAATGCTCCCTTCGCTGGGGTATAAATAGACCCTGCCCCTTGCCTCAAAACACACCCCATTCGACTCACCTCTCACCCAGCAACCTCTCTGACCCATTGCCGGAGCAAGACGAAGTAGGCAGTGCTGGAATTTCACCGGAGCTCGCCGCCGCAGTGGTGGAACAGAGCCATCGCTAGGAGCTGCCCCAGGAGCCGCCGCGACCACCGTTCGAACCATTGTCGTTGACTAGTTCATTCGACCGCACTGATGTACCTATATGGAGCCCTAGTAAGCCCTCGATGACCCCCGTCGTAGAGCTAGGGTTGAATCCCACGCGCGCCATGCGAGGGAGACGATGATGTGGAGCCGTTGATCATGCTCTAATCGTGCGGCTAGGATTACCACATACCGCTTCGAGTTAGACCAGTCACTGACACGTGGGGCCAGCGCAAGTGAAGCCCGTTACATGTGCGCTGTGTAGTTGGGCCGGCCCGGTAACGTTCCCGCGCATGCCGACAAATTCAAATCTAGATTTTTCTTTTATTTCAAAACCCTAGTCTGTAGGTGACTTTAAAATTGAGTTCAAGAAGATTCACTGAACCAAATTCCATGATTCCAATTTTGTTAGAATGGAAATGAAAATCTCTAAACACTCCCATTGGATACAAACATTTTGGAATTATAGATCACCCACAGCAAAAATAACAAGGCAAAGACTTTTCCAACTTCAAACATTTTTATAAAATCAACCATAAATGCTTTTGGGTTGATTCCAATTGTCAAACATCACATTTGCCATGATCTATCTAAATATGTAAAAATATCTACTTTTACATGTAGTAGTCATGGGCTAATATTAAAAGAATGGCTATATAGTCATTTCTAATCATTTTAATTATATTAAATAGCCATATTAAACTTTGTAATATAGGCCATCTACTTTAAATCACATTCCCAAGTATTGGAATATGTGGTGTTGACATGTGTCAACATGATCCCATATTTTATAATTGGAGAATATTAAATCTTAAGTATTTTTCAGTGAGTATAAATTGCATTTTGAAAATAAGATAAATAAGACTATCTCACTAATTCATGTGGTGGTTGAGATGATGCTAAATCATCTAGTGTGAGCCTTTGTGTGCTGAATAGAAGTACCTAAGTATTGTTTGGTGATTGTGTACCTCGTATTTATTTATAGACCCTAGTATCAACCTGGGCTACGAGGAGGAAGAATTCTATGAAGAAGAAGAGGAGAACTTCGACAACTGTACCAACCAAGGCAAGCTAACCTATGCAAGATACACTATGCATGCTATTGTGATGCAACCTTGATTATACCAATCCCAAGTTTTACCTACAACCTTTATTTTTCCCTTTACCAAAGTTTCTTAAATAGTTTATTATTGGTGATTAGTGGAAAATAGGATAGATGCCATCTAGAGCATACAACTAGGCTTAGGTAGTTACCCTTGGTTAGCACCCCTCAATAATGACACCCTCATTAATAGTTGCTAATGCTAAACTAATAGGGATCACTTTAGATGGGAACACTTGGAGCAAATGATTATGAAAACCTTAGAATGATGAGTCATTCTATTGAAATGTCTTGACATGGGTTATGAAACATAATGACTTGAAGATGATGATGAATGAGGCATGTGCCTTGACTTTGAATAAAATTTGATGGTTGGGTTCGGATGCGATACCATTCCATCTTTACCGTACAACCACAATACTTGATTTGGGTAGGGCTTAACTGGAAGTTTATGTGTCTTAGTATGTGTTCCCTCGCGGAAAAGAGGTTAGGCTGAGGCTACCCCGTGACTGTGAATGACCACCTATGCAGTTCCCGGTATGGCGGATGGCCATGGCTGGGAGGCCAAGCTCATAGGGGAGGTGCATGTACTAGGGTGTGTAATTCAAAGGTTAGGATTGATTATACGCGTACCAAGTATGATGATTTAGGGCTATCCATAACGGATGTATCAAATTTTGTGGTGAATTTGTACCACCTCTGTAGAGTATCAAACTATTCGAATAGCCGTGTCCGCGGTCATGGAAAGTTGGATGGCCATACTGTTCCGTTGTCAGATGTTTTCAAAATGACTTGTGACTTGAAATATGACTTTGAATTGACCATAATAGGGTTGTGGAAATGAAACTAGGTTCCTAGATAACTAAAATAGGTCTTTACTACTAAGCACTTCTAAAATAAAATTAGCTTATTGCAAACAAGCCTAGAGATTAGGATTCCTACTAGAATTGTCTTACTTGCATTAGTGATAGTTTGCGAGTACTTTAAAAGTACTCATGGCATTATCCCTGGCTATTCCCATGGCCAGACTATGAAGAGGACTATCCGGAGGACGGACATCAGGATGTCTATGATAACTAGGATCATCTCCCATCGTTAGCATTGCCCGTGACAATGAAGATAGAGTCTCTACTATGTTTATTTTCGCTGCTTTGATGTGTATTAAGACTTGATCATGAGATCAACTATTTGTAAGACTATTATGGTTTGTAATGGATGAGGTATTGTGCTATCCATTCTGTTATTTCTCGCAAAAATGGTATTTCTGGGATTGCGATGTATGGCATAACAGGCATCTGGACTCAAAAATCCGGATGTTCACAATAGCACATATGCCTCTATCTTTATTCTTGTATTAGGTGTTGCCATTCCATATTAAGTTGCAAACCCAAGTACTACACAAGTTTTATTTTCAGTCCACTATAAAATTTGTGCCCTCTATCCTATCAGACATTACTAACGGAGTTGATTTAGCCATATGAGTCGTAGAACTACATGTGTAGAGTTTGTGAGAGTCTGATGTGGATAACAAGGTATCCTAAACAACTAAACTGTGTAGTAATGAGATAAGTAAAGAAAGAGGCATCCGTGAGCAATATCCAAGATCTGGCTTTTGTCCGCTCACTCGTGTCCCATAGGATCCGAGTACTTGATGCATGTTCCTTGACTATCGTACTATCCACATGTGGGCTCACGGAACCCCTTGGTATGATCTTGATTCACATTTTATTTTCGAGGGCTACAATTAGGTTGGGGCTTTACTACTATCATGTACTTATGTCATGCTTTACTGCTTTGTTTACTACTATTGCTCGAGGAGTGGTTTACTACCGTACTATTTTAGATTGCGGCACGATTATGCTGTTTGGACAAGCCTATACACACTTTTGGTTTTCCAAACTTTCTCTTCCGTTCTCGTGAACCCTGGGTCCGTCTCGGAGCCTGGCTGACTTTATTACGGGTAGCTTAGTGGGGTTCCCCCAAATAATTTTTGAATCTTGAGAATGCTTTGTCGTGATGCCTCCTTACTTTCATTTGGTTTTTCCCCTAGGTTGATCGTGCGTGTGTTGCTATTTGTGCACCCTGCAGGGTAAATCTTTTCGAAATGCCGCATCCGCGGTTATGAACTACTTGGAGCACAGTGTCTCGATCATAGACAACTCAAACTAAATTACCATGTTTAACTTGACTAAATATGCCTAGTAAATAGTGCAATTCTTATGGAATGATTAATAAAATTGTCAACGGGTTGGATATTAATATGTCTTCTCATTTGGTAAGCGAGAAAGAGGATGGGATATGTTTTACTTTATGTTATATATATGTTGGTTCTGTTAAGCAAGCTCTCGTCTATATCTGGTTAAATGAGTTTTATAGCGTGTCTCTATAAAATTGTTTAGATATTTATCTTTCACTGCAAATGCGTCAATCTGGTTAATCCCTTTAGTTGCATAAATACTGAATTTGTCAGATTGTCACGCTTATCCGTATGTAGGCTACTTCCACCATAAGAAATATGCTCACTAGTGTCCTTTTAATAACGACCATGGATTTTTTGATCATAGATCTGTGACCATTCTGAACCAACTGGTCGTAAGGCATTTGGGAGGGTCCAAACCTTGAAAAACTATGGCTAATTTTGTTAAGAAGGTCATATTTTCCAAGCATGAAAAGGTCATAGATGCATAACACTAGTCTATGGCCTAATGTTTAGCTCACTACGACCAATTTAAATGGTCACGACCACTGATTCTTGTTGCTTTAAAATGATTGGTCAGCCACATCAACAATTTTGTCTACGTGTCATTTCCATGTGTCAACTTCTACTGACGTGTCCGTATAGGTGTCGTGTGATGCCCACTAGGACCAATATATGATGTGTGGGACCCACCTGTCATACAATAGACCAGCCAAATAAAAACAGGAATAATATGGCAAAAAACAGCCTACCCAGAGCTCAAACTCGCGACTTCCTCCTCTCACTGAACCAACCGAACCACCACACCACCAAGTGGTTTGTGCCTAAGTTCCCCCGCATGATCTATTTAAATATGTGGCGCGTTGTGCTCTGGAATAAATTGGCAAAAATAGGAGGAAGAGGACTCGAACCAACGACCTGCGACTACGCATCAAAACCCAACAACCAAACCACTGCACCAAGCCATAGTTAGTGTTAGCTTAACCCGTATCATACTATTTGTATGATGCAAACCCGTGTTGGGCCTAGGCCTCCAGAAGACAAAGCCTCTTCCTTTTTTCCCTCAAATATTTCAGCCGACCGGCGGGGTAACAGCCCAATAGATCATTTGATGGTCGATTTTACTGGAATTATTGGCTCCTTGTAAAGTTTGAGTCCACACGAATGGACAAGCATTTTTTCCAAAAATCCTAAAAAACGTAATTTTCCCATAATTTGTGCACATGACCTAAGATTAAGATGATATAAAAATCAATTTGGTTTATTTTTAGGAGGTGCATAACATTATTTTCATATAAAATTATGACATATGAGTAATTTCTATTTTTAGTGCTTTTTATATTATGTTATGCCGATTTCAAGACGCAGTCAAAACTGCAGGAATGACTCGTCTAGGTGTTGAGTCTTACTAAAATTTTAATGTATCTCTATTAAAATAGCATATTGTGTATCGAAAAATGATTTTTGCAAAAAATCATGAGTATTAAATAATGTACATGTAGTTTAAACCGGACCCACTTCATACCGATTCGGCAAATATTTGTCTTTTTCGCCAGGGCTGGAAAGAAAGGTTTTAGATACCACGGTTGGGAAATAGGCCATGTAAGGTGGTCTAGTATTTTTGGAAAATGCGGTGATGTTATTTTGGAACTATCACTTGGTGGTTGCTTCACAAAATCACCCGTTTTTTGGCGATCGGAAAATGGAAAATGCTTTTTTTGTGCGACGAAATTGAAAACTTCCTTCTGCAATATTGTTCTCTATCCCAAGATGTACATGAGTGTATAATATGGCCACATTATCACAAACTATGTCACGATTCTAGTCATAACATTGGTCGTTTGGCCTGAAAGGCATGAAACCTCGGATATGATAGGTCATTTCTGTGAAGGTTTTTTCGAGATGCAATCAATATACCAAGTCTGGTATTTTTCCTCATAACTATGTCACATAATATGATGCCACGTGAAGGATTTACATTGTTCAGACCGTTTTTGAATTTGTTATGCCCGTTTCAAACCTGAAACATGAGCTCGGTTTATCTTGTATACCAGTTCATCAAATATGGGCTACATGTTTTAGCCTGTATTATAAATGCCTTGTTTATACACAATTTTGAAGCTTTTAATAATATCGTGTTGTATCCTTGTGCTTACCTATTCTTACTAATGTTGCAAATTGTGCATGCAAGAGGGAAGAAGGTTGAAAAACTTCATTTGATCGGGCTTAGTGGTGTGGGTGTTGACAGGTCTCACAAATATTAGGATATGGTGGATGCAGTCATGTCCAAGGTCATGGTCCCGTACTTGCGGCTAGTCAGCACGGTCAGGGAAGATGTTCTCTGCCATGTTCATTGAGAAGCCTGAGGCTTAGTACAAGACTTGGTATGTTAGTGTCGACAGAGAAGGCTGTTTATTAATTGTGTTGTGTCCAAGAAAATTTCGACTGTGATCATTTGACTAGCAATATGCTGCTCTTGAGTGGTGGTTCATGTACTATTGCCTTTTTGCCTCTACTTGTATTCCAGTTGTGTTTTATCCATGTCAAGCTTTATATGCATCGGGTCTGAGAACCATCATGTCTACTGCTTTATTTCTTTGCTAAGGTTTCTATTGCTTGGATGGATTCCAAGGAGGCTAGGTATGTTCCTTGCTGAAGTATAATGTCAAACTCAGACAGTGTATTTGAGCTGATCTTCATACTACTTTCAATTTTATTTTTATAGGAAGCTTGGAGGAAAGAAAGAATCCGGCCAGCTTTGATTTGGCAGTTGAGAGAGGCCATTTCATGCTCCCTTGCATGAACCTAAACGCTCGTTTTAGTACTTTCAGTATTTCTTACTACGAGAGTCGTCACAGTTGGGAGAATTGCACTTATGAGTTTTAGACCTACATCGTGTAGCTATATTTTTGTTATATTTTAGGTGTTGAACACCTGATATTATTATTAATCATTGTAATCTACTGTCTCCGGCTGTTGTATTTGAAATACAGTGTGTTTATAAGCTTTGTTGTATGAAACAAATTATTTGTTATCTCACCTGATGAGACCTGTACGTGTGGGTTATGAGATGTATTTGAAATGAAAAAAAGAAAAAGAAATGACAAGTGTGACCATCTCATTGACCTGACATGTAGGCTCGATGTTGACCTGACAAGTGGGATCAACAAATTGACCAATGTTGACCTCACAAGTGGGACCAATAAATTGACATGAAAAGTGGGTCCTAGTGATCAACCTGACAAGTGGGTCCCATTTGACTAGTAGGACCAGCTAAAAAAACAAATTAGGCAATGGCCCAAGAATATGTCACAAGTTATTGGGTCTGGTCTAGTAAGAAGGTCATCATGGACTGGGTTACATTCTTGCCACGTAGGCTTGCCACTTAGGACGATCTGACGTGGACATGGCAAATTACTCATGACCAAAATTTTGGTCATGGGCCCTATGACCTTCTATTTTGGTCATGACTGACGAATTCAAAAAAAGTCGATAGTTGTCTATAGTGACCCTCGGTATGTGACCTACTACTTTTGGTCATAGAGGGGTCATAGATGGATTACTATGATCTTTTTGTGACTAATATTTGGGGTCACTAGTTATCACAATCCTTGTAGTGTTCGTTGGTGAGGCCGATGGAGGCGCCAACTCCCTTGAGTAGATATTACGGGGTTAGCAATCCTTGAGATCTGTTGGCGGGAATTTGCTTTGTTTATAGCATCTTATGAACATTTGTATCTTAATCCGTACTCAGATTTGTGCTTCCATTTTTTCTTGATGTTTGATGGATGATGTATGAGGTCATGTGACCAACTATGATATTACTATCTATATTTGGATCTTACCGTAATGACATTACAGTACATAACTATTTCCTTATAGATGGATATGCTCTGATGTACTTTTTTTGGGGCCACGCAGAGATAAACAAAACTTTTTCCCTATGTGGTAGTCCCAAGATCCAGCTCAGGTGATAGGCCACGGGATTTACCATTAAACGCACAGGTGTGGATTGTTGATGAAGCGCGTCAGTTGATGCCGTGCCAAACAATCCTCGTACAACACTTCCAGATCCCCACAGACCTCCTTGTCCCCAGCGCCACACGTGCAACGCCTCTACCGATATCCACATGTACAGGAAGGAAGCTCCAGGCAGAGGACTACTAGATCCTGTCTAGCCCGAAATGGGAGTGGATAAAGTGACGGGTAGGTCAGGGAAAATCCCTTGTCACTCCACTTATATATACTCCTAGCTAGGCTCAACGCTTGAGGCCCATCTAGGCTGTACCCCAATCTCCACATAGATCTAATCCACATGGGCTCCTTACCCTTAAGTGTGTGACCCTGTAGGTTTACGTACACCTAGACACGACACGAGTCACCACTCCGAGTAAATAGTTGGTAGCGGCCTCTAGCAAGACGTGCCAACTCCCAAGCGTCGTAAAGTCAGAAGACTAACCTTTCTCAATGTGACTTTCATCCAATTCCCTTTGCCTCACGATATATCTTATCAAGCTATAGGCGAGTTGTTGTCATCCCTTTAATAGCTCGACTCTCTCTTCTCGTTCCGTGATATGCGATTCACTGGACTAACACTTAGTCCGACTTCTTGGTTAACACTTAACCAAGTCGCGCATGGCCATGCTTCCGAATCATATCACGCGAGAGGACCCAGAGAATATCTCTCCATTACGGAGGGGCAAATCATCTTGGTAATCCACGTCACGCAGCTTGCTTCACAACAAACCCGAACCCTACCTTTATAACTGCCCATTTACGGAACAACGTTTGATAGGACCTAAGCTGGTGATCCACAACTCGGATCATGTGATCACCTAAGGTCAAAGGATTCCATTGCTTGAGACTGCAAATGACAACATGCTCGTTGCATCTCAAATGTGGGTCAGTCCGATTCGCTAAACTCTTTAGCCGAATCAATGTAAGTCAGAATAGCATCTCCATTCCCATGACAAGTGGAAGTGAGTCATCAAGCCGACTTTCACATTAGTCTAAGTTGTGTATCTAGCACAACCTCAACTACCGAGGACAACTAGTATGAACAATATGAATATATAGTTCCACAATAGAATCACATATTTAATGATATATATTAGTAGTTCATACATGGACAATAACTTTATGAATACATTAGGAATGACATCATACATGATTGCCTCTAGGGCATATTCCCTACACTTTTTATGTCATTGGCATACATACTCACTTGTGTACGCTTGACTTGCAACTCTATCAGGCATATTTCTCACACTTAAAGCTATAACCTTGAATTTGGATTGGATTGTTGGCCGGTACCATGCCTTGCATTGTCGCCCTCTTGTGGGTGGCCTCACGACCTCCATGATAGTATGTCTTGCATCCACATTTGGGTTATACCGGCTTATGATTTAGGAACGTGTGGTCCGGGTGTTTACAATTGGTATCAGACCCATTTGTCCCTTCAGGGTCCCTACCAAGGTGGTTGTCGCCAGTCTAGAAATATTTTGGTAGTTATATACTAGGGCAAAAATTAAATGTGAGAATAGGAATTCTTCCATTTTTCTTCTTACCATCCACCCACCCAATTATGGTAACGAAGTGAAACATTTATCTATTCTGTTCTAAAAGTTCAAATTAGGATTTCACGTGTTTTGTGTATCTATAGTACCATAGGATATGCAATCCGTTGTTGATCTGTTGCATCCAACCTTGTTTCAAGATATATTTTTTGATTATATGCTATTGGTACATTCCATACCGACAAGATTTGCTTGTTAATCTGGTGTGATATCTCCAACTCTTTGTTATCCGACGCAATCTTGTTAAGCGTGTTCCTTATTTTGCATGCTTTCACAGAATGTGGAGTTCCTATTCTCTATCCAATAAGTTGTTTTTCGCATCTAATTGGTATTTTAATACCGAAAAATGCAGATTTTTTCTTTGATATATTTGTGTTCCACACTTCTTTTGAGTTGTGTGCGATATGCTAGCTATCTTATATTTTGTCGGCATATTCATGCTAACTCATTCTTTGCCACCAACGCGTAAATCTAAAGTTTTTACTTCATCTTCAAATTATTTTGGGCTACATACATCACTTTTGTTGATCCGATGCATATGATTATAATTTGGTTTTCTATATAGCTATATGATCCTCATTGGTGCTTAATCCTATTGTATACCACCACTGATAAACTCCAGAATAGGTGATATTAACTAGACCAGTAGCACCTCCTCGAGTAAAGGTTTCCATAGTGGGTTGAGCAGAATGAGGGTCCCAAATCATCCTTATCATGAGTGAAATATGTTCAATGTTGTCAATCTAATTATCCAAATGATTGTGGTTATCTCTTGTGTATTTGAGTGTACCATGATCATATCGATTTCATATTCAAGTATCTTTGGCAATCCGAAGATTTCTTGAAGCACTATGATGGATTATCATCCATTTGTCATGCTCATAAATTATTTGAACTCCATATCCACAAAGTTTCTCTTTGATATGGGAGAATCTAAACCTTTCAACTCGGATAGCTTTTCTTAAATGTATGAGTTCTCATTGATTCTTTATCCAAAATCTCTTTGTCTTTTCACCCAGTGTTTTAACGGTCAGCATCCAAAATAATCCATGGCAATCAAATTGATATTGGTGGCTACTTTTTGGTTCTTCTCCATTTAAGCTCAACTTCTGCCGAAATCGATTTCATTATTTGAATGGATTGATTAAATAAAAACATTGATCTGATCGACTATGTGAATAAGTCGGTATCTTATTCTCATTGGATGGGCCAGATAATCCATTCTCCCAATGCATATTTGTCAACACAAATCATTGCTCTTAATATTGATTTTTCTAAGAGCATTAAGCTCAAAAAGTGTTTCGAGCATTTGTTCATTTCTATTGCCTCATGAACTTGATATTCTTGGACTACCTCGACAAGTTCATTGTGGTATATATCAATGATATTCTTGTCTACCCCAAAACATAAGAGGAGCATGCTGAACGTATTAGTTGTTCTCTATCAAGATTCATGAACACTATCTGTGTGTAAAGTTCATAAAGTATGAATTCCGGATTTTTGAAGTTACTTATCTCGGAAATATCTTTTCTGCAAAAGGCATCGCTAAAAATTCTGAAATCATTAAGTTAATTGTTAATTCTGATCCTCCAAAAATTTCAACCAACTCTGAAGTTTTTACTCGGTTTGGCAAGTTATTGTCGCCGTTTTGATGAACACTTACTCAAGTCTATTAAATCTCTCTTGGATCTTCTCAAGAAGAACAAGAAATTCTTTTGGTCTTCCGCTCATCAAGAACCCTTTTTAAACCCTCTCATTTTATCTCCTATCCCGACTCCTGATACCACAAAGACTTTTCAATCTTTTGTAATTCTTCTATTCAAGGCCTTGGTTCTATTCTATTTCAATCTGTTGAACCTCTCATTTGTTTCTGTGATCTTCATTCATATATCTTATGATCGTTTGGTACTTCTGAGATGACATCATAATCATCTTTATCTACTTTGGATCAGACAAGGTGCTTGCATTACATATTTGACTTTTGACGAAGCTTCATGAATTCTATTTGTCAAGATATCCAGTTTCCAGTTCAAGAATGCATTACAAAATTCACCTATTCATGTATGGAGTAATGCTTTGAGTATGGGATGGAGTCATAACCATACTACTACTCTTATTATTCTCTCTTGTTACATTGAATTGGTGATTAATGCAATTTCTACGCCTTCCACGGAAGTTAGAAATGGCCATATCTTTTGAGACTTCTACTTCTGACTTTGTTTTTCGGAGTGTTCTCTCAAAGAACGTAAGAAATAACCTCTTGTTGGCGGTCTCATTAATTTCAAGATGGAGAAAGTTTGTCCATGCATTGAAAACATGGAAACACAATTGTGTGGAAACCAATGCAAAATATTCACCGAAACTTCATTCAACTAGATCTCGACATCATCAAATAAGATGGATGGAAGATACCACTGACTTCAATTTGTTAAATTCTTATATTCTTTGTAAAAACCAACTGTTGCTGATACAATCAATTGCAAAATCTATTGCAATAACCTCGTGGTTAAGGAAAGCAATAAGCATCTCTACAATAAACAGTAGATATTCAACATTTAACTTCTTCCTCAGGATTCCACCATAAACTTGTGTTACCTCCTTCTCTTGAAGAATAAATCCACGTACCTCAATTGTGCGATCCTTTAGTTCTTACCGGCGCAAGAAAAATCTAATCCGAGAATTCTAAAATTAAAATCGTATTCCGCTGATATCAAGGAACTTTGTTGTTTGCAAGAAATGTTGTTTTTCCGAAATTTCTTAAATCTAAGGGAAGAACCAACGCTATTTTCATAGTGGTTGATAACTTCTCCAAAGTCATTCTTTTGTTCCGGCGAAAGAAAGAATCATCTTCAGTTGCAACTTTTGATCTTTAATCCTAACGATGTGTCTTTTTCTCCGGCCTGAAGTGGGAAGTTCACCTTTCTTTTAGTAAATTATCTTTTAACAACTATTTTGAAATTATCTATGGTAGAAAATGCCATATCCTATTTTGTTATCCAAGGAAAAACTTTCTCCTTGATACATTGTCTTTTCAAAATTCTTTCAATAATTGGTTATATTTCTTTACCATGTTACTCTATTGCACCTCAACTATGTTCATCCCACCTTCCTTGGTTCACGACAATCCTCCAAATTCTCCAAGTCCTTTGTTTTGAAGAAGAAGAAAGAAAATTCTCACAACAAGTATGTCAAGTTTCCAAGGTGGATTGGTCACACCACTCTGTTGAAGAAGCTACTTGGGAACATGAAGACCACCTTTGTTCCGGGTACCTATCACTCTTTGAGTCTTCTTTGTATTCTTAGAAATCTTGGGGCATGATTCTTATTTAGTGGGGGAGAGTTGTAGCATCCCAAGTGTCTAACCCTTATAATACTACATGTTTAACGTTAGGGTTGACCCCATGGGGTGGCCCGATCTCTCATGAATCATCAGGAAAAGAAATGGAATCGAAGGGGGAGAGAGGTAGGATGAAATCCACGCAAACTCACACTCTAAGAACACAATGAACGCACACACACACACAAATATGATACACACCAATAGCTGACGTCGGCGGCCACCGGTATGACACAATCCCTAGGATCAGTGTTGGGAAAGGATCTCTCTCGCTCTCTCTCTAACCGGCAAGACGAGCGGGAGGATTGGTGAGATCTTGACAACTTGGCGAAGGGCACTGACGCCAAGGCCTTGTACAACTTGAATGCACAATGCAAAGCTCAAGATGTGAGGATAATTGGTTCTTATTGTCAAGGAGCATGAGATTAGAATTAGATAGATCCACAAAGGGGTGTCTTCTAATTCAATTATCCAACTCTAGGGTTACAATAAGGAGGAGGTGTTCTATATATAGGCCAACAACAAAACATGGGTAGTTTGGGCATAAAAAGTAGGGTTCTGGATGAAATAGAGGGGTACATGGGCCAAGGGCCCAGTTAAGGTGCGTAGGCCCATCCTTTAGGTTAGACACTCCGGTTCGTCTTGGACGGACATGCCGGCTGGAGTCCGGTTTGGGCATCCCACTGGCTGTGGCCGGTCTCGGGCTGGGGTAGGCCAGACATTCCGGTGAGTGTCGTCCAGACAGTCTGGTCTAGGTGGAGACTCCGGATCAGGAGGTGACTTTGCTGGTTTGTCTTCCTGGATGGCTTGCGGATGCGTCGGGGCTTCGTACCTGAGTATGCAAAGTGTAGTGACATGAAGTAGCAATCCATTCATGGGTGTATCGAAGTCACATGAGGATACGAGCGAGTTAACCTTATCTTGTAGGAGTTTGGATCGAGCACGAGTCATTGGTCCACTTGGGGGACTTGACTGTGAGTCTGTAGGGATGTCCGTAGGACAGGCTGCATCATCTCCCCCTTGGGAAAGAGTCATCCTCGACTCTTCATCCGTATCAACTTTATCATCTCCATGGAACGGTGAGAGGTCCTTGACATTGAACGTATTGTTTACGAGGTACTTTGATGTCAGTATGTCGATGACATAAGCATTGTTGTTGATCCTCTTGAGGACTTTGAAAGGACCATCTCCCATTGGCTTGAGCTTGGAGTCGTGGTCTTTGGGGAAGCGGTATTTACTTAGGTGTATCCACAAAAGGTCACCTTCTTCAAATATCATCTCTTTGTTGTCCTTGTTTAGCCTTGACGCTTGGCGATGCACTTTTTGCTCGATTGTAGCTCTTGTCTCTTCATGTAGTTTCTTCATAGCTTGGGCGCGCTTGTCAATGTCCATGTTGGTGCGCTCATGGATAGGAAGAGGTAGGATGTCGAACACGGTGAGGGGCTCAAAACCGTAGATGATCATGAAGGGACTCATCTTTTTGTCGAGTGTTTTGCTCGATTGTAGGCAAACTCCGTGTGGGGAATGCATTCCTCACAATCATTCAAGTTATTCTTGATCAACACGCGAAGAAGTGTTCCAAGGCTTCGGTTGACATACTCGGTTTGGCCATCGGTTTGCGGATGCGAGGTGGATGAGAAGAGTAGCTTGAAGCCAAGATTAGCCATTAGCGTGTTCCACATGTAACTCATGAATTTGGCGTCACGATCAGAGACGATGGTTCTTGGTACACCATGAAGACGGACGATTTTCCTAAAAAAAAGATTTGCAATATGTGAAGCATCATGGGTCTTATGGCACGGGATGAAATGTGCCATTTTGGAGAAACGGTCCACTACTACAAAGATAGAATCATGACCATTCTTAGACCTAGGCAATCCTAATACAAAGTACATGCTAATGTCGGACCAAGGTGCATGAGGTATAGGCAATGGCATATAAAGATCATAAGGGTTAGCTTGCGACTTAGCTTGTAAGCATGTAGTGCAGCATTAGACGTGGCGTTCCACATCTCTCTTCATCTTGGTCAAATATTAGTGTGTGGAGAGAATGTCATACATATTGTCACGACCAAATTGGCCCATAAGGCCTCCACCATGAGACTCTTGGAGTAGAAAAAATTGGAGAGATGACTTCAGAATGCAAAGCTTGTTTTGTTTGAATATAAAACCATTGTGCAAATAGAATTCATCAAATCCTTTTTGAGTTAAGAATTTTGCGAATATTAGTCCAAAGAACGGGTCGGAAGAATACAAAGTTTTGATGTCATCAAGACCCAACATGTTTACTTCAAGTCGAGTAAGAAGGCTTGTGTTCTTGTGAGACAAGGCATCTGTAACTACATTATCTTTTCCCTTCTTATACTTGACAATGTAATGAAATGATTCCATAAACTCAACCCACTTAGCATGGCGTTTGCTCAAGTTGGCTTGGCCTCTAAGGTACTTCAATGACTCATGGTCGGAGTGTATGATAAATTCCTTGGGACAAAGGTAATGTTGCGAAACTTGCAAAACACGGACTAAGGAGAAAAGCTCTTTGTCATAAATTAGATAATTGAGGCATGCACCATCAAGTTTCTTGCTATTGTAAGCAATAGGGCATCCATTTTGAGGAGAGGTGCTTCGGTTAGCCTCTTCTTAATCTCTTCAAAAGATTTTTGTTATGCTTTTCCCCAAACGAAGGTGACATTCTTTTTGGTCAACTCATTTAGAGGATAAGCAATGGTAGATAAATCCTTCACAAAGCGACGATAGAAACCGGCCAACCCATGAAACTTTGAAGTTCACTCGCATTTGTGGGAATAGGTGATACCTTCAATCTGGATTCACGGATGTAGTATAATAGATTTTTCCCTAGAAGACCTAGGTTTAATCGAACCTCGGAAAGCAATGCTAAAAGGAAATAAAAAGGACACATCTAAAATACTTTGTTTGTTTGTTTTACCTTAGTTTACCAGACCAATCTAGTTTACTTTATAAGGGGTTTGAGTCAATGGATGGAAATAGTCCAGGGTTGAAGATCCCCCTGCAGCTGCACATCAAATAGGATAAAAGATAATAATAATCGTAGTCATGTATATTGTTTGATTGGATATAATCTGTTGTGGGCAACACATCCTAATATTCTAGAGCCCCCGTGATGAAGCAGGCATAGCAATAGACTTTTAATCCAACCGAGTGCACACTGAAGCCAAAGGTTACAAACGATTATTAAGTATAAAATACAGATAAAAGATTTAAGTGGTGATGTTATTGTTGATTCCGAATGAGGCGCTAAGCGAAGACTGTACTACCCTTTCTGTCATTGAGGTTCCTATGAGATTGCCGCCAGCCAAGTATCTCACCTCAAGCCTTTATCAATCTATGGGATCTTGGGTACCTACAAGTCCATAGATCGAGACAAGAGACAAAGAAACAAAAGATACAAATCTCAATTGCAAACAAAATATAATACTCCCATGATCTAGATGCACATAATCGCTGCGAGTTTTGTCCCCAACCAGCAGCCCGCGATGACTACTCACTCATAACAAATAGACTGGAGATAGAAAACATCATACAAATACATAGATTGAAATCAAATTTTCTTACAATGGTCGCCAAATCACAAGGAGATCTAAAGTACAAAGTAATGGATATGGATAGTGGATGGATGGATGGTGGGAGGGATGAATAAGGGATGAACAATGGCGTGGGTCTCCTTTGGTGGTGGTGTGATGTAATTTGAGAATGGTGGCTCTCTGGCCGGCGGCTGGAGCCTCAAAATATATTGGCGTCTTCGTGAAAGTAGTAGGGTTTGACGAGACGAAGCCGTCGCCACCTGGTACGAGCGGGAGGTACTGGCGGGCCCTGCCCGCACCAGTGGTAGTTAAGCGTGATGACGCCCTGGCATAGCTTCCCAATTACTTGTTTGTGTGGACTTCCTCAAAATCCTTCATTATGACTCCTTATTTCGCATTAAAATCCATGATTTCCTGCACAACATAAATCATAGAGAGTTTTTGCATATCTTTGCAATTATTAGTCATTAGTGGCAAGGATTGAGAGTTTCTTGGCAACTACTTGACCAAAAACAATGTTCAAATGCAGTGGAAGATGGAAAATATTGGAGCCATCAACTTCCCCACAGATCAAACCCTGATCGCCCTCGAGAAATAAGAACCAAAAGAACTATAAGGAATTCAACGTTTAAACTTGAAACAACAAGAATAAGAATTCACTTACGGTTGGTAGTCGTATGTGATCAAAACTTCATTCATTTGTGAGGCATATCAAAGTTAGAGAGATGAGAAGAATACTATACAAGCTTTGGTAAGTCAAGACAATCAAATTAAAGTTTAATATGAGTATAAGTAACTAGAAGTGTAGCAATCAATCCAATTCTTCTAATTAACTCTTAGCTTGCCAAGGAACACTAGGATGTTTAAATAGCATAATTGAGTAAGAGAGTTTCATGTCCTAAGTAGTATAACAATGAAGTCTCTTATTTACACCCACATCAATAAATCAAGTCTATCAAAAACACTTCTAATCCAATCATTGTCTTTCAAGAAAAAATCATAAAGTAGTAATATGACCATGCCAAGAACTTGTTATGTAGATCCTCATAGATATCTATTTTATTTCTTTCATTTTTTCTAAAGGATCTATGAATGTTTTATTTTGCAAGTGTTTGCACAACCTTTGAGAGTACCAATAATTTTTCCCATATATTGACACGTATGCCACTCATGTCATCAACTCATAGCCAAAATCTGGGGTTATACCATAGATCATTCAAAAGCTAGAGGAGTTGTTGGCATCCCAAAGGTGTGCATTAGAGACATAGAACAATGTTGTCTCACTTTTTTAGCTAGTACCACTATTTGATCCACAAGGTTATCTTTGGCATGCATCACAATTACCACTAGACTTATTTCAATCAAACAATTCATTTCATGAGTGTCGCCAAGGCTATCAAAATATCTATGGGGTTAAGTATCATCAATGGTATACTATCAAGACAATCATTCATCAAACAAGTCATAAATTTCAGACTTTTTCTTATTGTACTTGTTTGGCAATATTATTTTCAAGGCAAGACTTGGTTAACTAATAGAACTAGAGCAAGATATTCAACAACTAATCATCATACTAATAAAAAGCCTTACTCCAACCATATTAAATTACTTCCTACTAGCATGGCATCTTAGCAGATCAACCGACTAAGATAGACAAATCAAACTTCATAAGTGGGAGACATAGGACATATCTCTCATAAGTGACTTCATGATCCTCTTCTTTATAGGGATGTGTTCCTTCATAACTCAAACACGATTACTCTCACAATGACATCAAAGCAAAGAGGCAAAGTGCGACTCCACAATTACGAAAAAAGGAAAAACAGAAAAATCATTTTGTATTTTTGAGGATAGGGATTAAAGAATAGAAAAGAACTTGCGACCAAGCAAGGGTTTAAGAAAATAAAATAGAAACGAAAAAAAACAAAGAAAAAAGAGAAGTGTTGGAACAAGCCAACACGAGTGTTTCAAAGCTCTCAAGGAGCTGGAGTTTAACCTCGTTATTACACAAAGAAATTTGTCGGAGGAACACATCCCCAAGCTCAGGCTTTTGTGAGCCCTTTTGTTGCTCATTATGGTGGAAGTGGATAATCTCCCAGGTTCCATTGGTTGCTCCTATCATGGAACTGGGTGGCGAGGCTTGTAGTAGCATCTCGAAGATTGATTGAGAGGTTGTTCATGTTTTGTATATTTCCTTCGAGTGCATAGATGTCTTCATAGGTGGTGTAGTAGTTTGGA
Organism: Avena eriantha; assembly: GCA_910589775.1. Taxonomy (NCBI): domain Eukaryota; kingdom Viridiplantae; phylum Streptophyta; class Magnoliopsida; order Poales; family Poaceae; genus Avena; species Avena eriantha. Next base: position 88,042,730 of record OU342745.1, read on the forward strand.
GGCTGCTCATCTTGTTCGGGTCCTCCTTGTTCTACTTCTTCATCTTCTCCTCCTCCCATGGGTATTTCTTGTTGGGATAGATTAGCCTCAACCTGCGCGTCAAAACACAAACGTCCATCCTAGATAGAGAATAAATCATTAGGCAAAGGAGCCGGGATCAAGTGCTCCGCTCTAGGTATATTAAAGAAATATCTACCATGAGTTTTAGAAATCATACCACATGCTCTTAGAGTAGAAAGACCGAGATGGTGACTTCCTATCAATGGTTGGATGTTACCTAGGTTGATGCACAGTGTGCGTGCAAGAACGGTCACAACTCCTCTTCCACATATGGGTCCTCAAGATTGAAGAGCCTGATGCTTAAGGTAAAACACGAGAAGAGAGCCCAAATTTGGTGTTAAGTTACAATTAATAATATCAGCCTTTGCAAGGATCAACATGTCCTCCTCATTAACTCTAGTAAACTCGCCACATGCCTGCAAAGTGTTAGCAATCACATAGAATAAATATTGAACATCAGGATGATCAATTTGGTTCCCCTTGGGGCTATGAGAGCTGAAAGCTAATAAGTACCATAATTTTTGGAAGCTCTTTATGAAACTTGAATCCCTACTTCCTTCTATGAAGGCCTTTCTTTTACTTTTATGTTGAGTCTCCACCTTCTATCTTTATGCACCTACTTTGAGAGCATAGTGGCCATTCTTAGTTCTATGTGCATTGTCCCAAGACTTGTTGATTGATACATAGCTTTGATATTGCTTATTTTAAACTATTTGTATCTAGTCACTCTTATGAACTTTGAAGGTGTCCTATGCATTTATGTTTGCTACTCTATGAGGGACAAGCTGAATGCCACTATGCTATGTTTTCTTTATGTGAAACAAACAAACGTCTTGCAAAGCATTGTTATTCATGAATCTTTTTATTATGCCCTTTCATGTTGCAACATAGTTGTTTTGTCTTATTGCTAGAACTTTGTCTTTCATGTTATGATTGAAGTACTATGATCCCAGCTATCAATGTTTTACAAATACTTTGATCAAGTTTATGATGGTGCATGTCACCTCAAAAATTATTCTTTCTTTTTATCACTTACCTACTCGAGGACGAGCAGGATTTAAGCTTGGGGATGTTGATACGTTGCTAATGTATCCATAATTTTTGACGCTCCATGCTTGGTTTTATCTACTTTCTTATGTTTTGTCCACAATTTTGAGTACTTTTCATATGATTTCTTGGACTAACCTATTAACAAGACCCACAGTGCCATCTGCCTGTTTTCTGTTGTTTTTGGTTCCAGGAAAGTTAGAAAATGAATATTCTTGGAATTGGATGGGACAAAAGCCAAAGTCAGTTTTTCACCGAGGGACACCAGGAGCCAGAATACGAGACGAAGAGAGGCTAGGGCCCAGCCACACCACCTGGCCGCGTGGCCAGGCCTGGCCCATGCCAGGGGTGGTCTGGCCGCCCCAGGCACCCCCTCGGCCTCTCCTTCCACCTATAAGATGTCTCCGATACAGAAACCCTAAGTACCCGATCAAAATTCCATGAAAGTGTCTATAGCCGCCGTCATCTCCATCCCTAGATCGGGAGGGATCTGAAGCTCTTCCTGGCACCCTGCCGGAGAGGGGAATTCACCCTGAAGGCCTTCTTCATCATCATGCAAGCCTCCGGTGTGATGCGTGAGTAGTTCATCTTTGGACTACGGGTCCATGTAGTAGCTAGATGGCTGGTTCTCCTCCTTTGTGCTATCATGTTTAGATCTTCTGAGCTCCATTCATGATCAAGATCATCTATTTATAATTCATACATGTTGTGTTTGCGGGGATCCGATGGATATTGAGATGCTATCTCAGATTGATTATTGATCCTATCATGTCTTTGTTATTTGTGATCTTGCATGCTTTCCGTTGTTAGTAGCTATCTTGGCCAAGTAGATGCTAGAAACTCCAAGAGTTAGTATTTATGCTCGATAGTGGGTTCATGCCTCTGGTAATCTGGGGAAGTGACAGAAATCTCTAAGGTACTAGATGTGTTGTTGCTACTAGGGAGAAAACAACAATCCTTTGTTCATAGAACAATCGTATTGTTTACTTTACACGCAGTTCGTAAAGCAATATTCTGTTGCTTGCAACTTAATACTAGAGGGGGTTCGGATGATAACCTGAAGGTGGATTATTAGTCATAGATGCAGTTGGATGGCGGTCTATGTATAATGTTGTAATGCCCAATCGAATCTCAAAGGAGTCAAGATGAGTAGTATATGCATGATTGCTTTCTCGATGTTTGTCAATTGCCCCGTTGTAATTTGTTCACCCAACATGTCATCTATCTTAAGGAGATCCACCACTAGTGAACTATGGACCCCGGTCCTTTCTTTTACTATCAATCTACAATCAATTTTTTACTGTTTTGTGTTTACTTTCTACAAACTATTACTTTCTTCCACTCGATATGTTTAATCCTTTGTTTTCAGCAAAACTGGTGAGATTGACAACCTCATTGTAAGTTGGGGCAGAGTTCTGTGGTTGTGTTGTGCAGGTCTCCACGTTGTTGCTGGTACCGGTAGTGCGCCCTGCCAAAGTTCAGCTAGCTACACCTTTGGGGTGTTTCCTTGCTCCTACTGGATTGATAACCTTGGTTTCATAACTGAGGGAAAACTTGCTGTTGTGCTCATCATACCTTCCTCTTGGGGTTCCCCAAAGAGCTCGATATATTTTGGGCCATCAAGCTCTTTTTCTGGCGCCTTTGCCGGGGAGTCAAGGACATCTTCACAAGGGGAGTCCCTCATAAACAATCTCTTTACTTTGTTATTTTTGTTTTGCTTAGTTTACTTTTTGCTTTGTTTGCTTGTTTCTTTATCAAAAATACAAAAAAATTAGCTCCTACTATAGTTGTTGTTTTCGTTGGTCTATTATTGTCTTGCTTTATCATGCTTTCTATGAATGGTTGGTTTCTTTGAAACTGAATCTTATTGGCAAGGTGGGTTCACGGAAGAACAAAAATATCATTATAAGGAACACCGCTTGTCACAAAAATGGAAACACTTATGGGAACAAATTGATAAATTGTATACCATTGCTATAAATGTGTGCTCTACTTATAATGTTACTTATTGCTTCGATAAATCTTGTTGCTTTAGGAGGTATAAACACCTCCCTTTTCAATGTGAGTATAATAATAATGTTACCATATCTTCTTATGTTAAAGGGAATTATGACTTTTATGATGTGGAACAAATTGAAGAATTTATTGCTTGGAAGGGTGCATTTGAACTTGCTAGTTTGCTTGAAAATACTGATGATTCACCTTATAAATATGAGGTTTATGATATACTTAAATTTTGCTTTGATAATTACAAGCTAGAAAATGGCTATATTCTTGAATATCTTAATAGATGCTCTCCACCAATGGAAGAGACTAATGCCTTGCAGGAGCCTATGGAAGAAGTAATTGCTGAAACTGGAAGCTCATTGGATGAAAAAGAGGAGGAGAGTGATGATCAAGAGGAGGAAGAATAGATCTACCCATCTCTACCTTCTAATGAGAGTAACTCTTTACCCCTTACATTATTTGATTGTCCCCCATGCTTACCAAAGGAGGACGAATGTCATGTTCCTGAGGATTCTTTTGAAAGTGTTTATAATAAAGCTCTAGTGTTTGTAGATCATGAAAAGCATGCTTTATGTGATAGTTATATTGTTGAGTTTATTCATGAGGCTACTGAAAATTATTATGAGAGAGGAAAATATGGTTGTATAAGTTTTCATGGTATTGAAACACCTCTCTATGTGCTGAAAGTTTTGAAGTTATTCTCGTTTTATCTTCCTATGCATGTCACTTTGTTCTTTGTGAATTTATTTGCATACGAGATTCCTATGCATATGAAGTGGGTTAGACTTAAATATGTTTTGAATTTGCTTCTTGATGCTCTCTTTTACTTCAATTCATATTTTTTATGTGAGCATCTTCTCAAACTATCATGCCTAACTTAAAGGCGTTAAAGAAAAGTATTTATTGGGAGATAACCCAAAAGTTTTAGATGAGTCTTGGAAGTTATTGCTTCAGTAATAACCTCTCCTTAAGATACCAATACCCTTTTAATTAGTAGCAATGCATGAAGCCATAGAAAAGAATCTTGATTGTATTGTTCCCGAAAACCCGTTTGATGAAAATAGTGAACCCAAGAGCGTTGAGAGAGGATCCTCTAGAACTTATTTGGATGATATACCTTGCCTTGTTGAAGATATTTCTGGTATTAATCTTAATGCTTCCTCATTTGAGAACACTTGATGCTTTTCTTCCTTCTTATGCCTAACTTAAATGCGTTCAAGAAAAGTACTTATTGGAAGATAACCCGAAAGTTTTAGATGAGTCTTGGAAGCTATTACCTCTGTAATAACCGCTCCTTATCCTTTTTATTTGCTTTTTGTGCCAAGAGTAACCTCTAATGAGAGAGAAGTAATGATTGGGAAAGTTGCTGTCCTGAAACAGATTTCTGTGCTTCACCGTAAAAATTCGTGTAAAATCTCTGTACGTCCTTTTGAGGAGTGAATTTTTTTGCTTCTTCCCCAGGTTATTATCTAACTTTCGTTAGCTCAACACTTTCCTATTTGAGCAACAGAAGGTCTTCTAAAAAATTCGTCTTTACCTGCTGGTCTGTTTTGACAGATTTCTGCCATTTTCTCCATTTGCTTCTTGTTGGTTCCTTTTGAGTTCTTTTGGGAAACTGAGCTTTTTGAGGGAAGTGCTACAGTAGATAGTGTTTTAATGGAAGTTTTATTGGTGTTGGAACTGAACCTAAAGACTTATTATCTTGAGTGCACTAATGTTGCTAATAAAGATTGTGTGAAGTTTTGTATGAAGGAAAAATTCCAGGTGTATGGAAGGAACGAGTAATGAGATGAAGGATGGATTAAAGCTCAAGCTTGGGGATGCCACGTGTGTTACCCCAAGAAATATCCAAGAAGTACAAGCGTCAAAGCTTGGGGATGCCCAAGGCATCCCCCTCTTCATCAATAAAAATCCTAGGTTTCTTCCAAACGCTTCATTTTTATTGTTTCATGCACAGTTGTGTTGTTCTTGGAGCGTATTCTTTTTCGTTTTCGTTTTGGTTTTTCGTTTTCTTTGTTTTCTTAGTTTTCTGAATAAATTGGTTGGACCCCCCTCTTTCATACATTGGTTTTCAAATAGTTTGGTTTGGATTGGAAAAGAGTAGGAAAGTTCATGCTTAAGTGGTAAAGAGAGTTTGTTTTTGACTCTGGCCTATGCTTTGTCATGCCATGCTGGATATTGTTTTGACTTTATGCTTAGTATTCTTTGCTGTAGCATGACTTGTTATAAACAATTGAGATTCCTTAATGTGCCTTGGAAGGATCATGCGTTGTTTTAGCATATTAAAGCATAGTATTGTGGTATTCTCCTTTGATGCTTTATTTGGGTTGACTTGGCACATGCTCACACCATGTTATCACTATCCCGAGTCACCAAAGCCTTTATGATCCTTTAGTTTCCAACTTTTAGTATCACTTTATGCTTTGATCAATGATGTTTTGTCGCTCTGCATGATTATGGCCATTATTGCTCTCTTAGTTTGTTGCTCCCAGTCTTTTGCTAGCCTCCATAACCAAGTATGAGTTCCACTCATGCATCCAACTCCTTAAACCAAGTTATTCCAAAGTGTCCACCATACCTACCTATTAGAATTTGCTATTCCAAGTATATTCATGTTTTTTTCTACCTTCCGAATTAAACTTGTTATGAGAAAACTAGTGATTAAAGCTCTCATGAACTTGATGGCGCACTTTACTTTCTTGCATTTAATAAACTTGAACCATTGTGTCCATCTTTGTTCCGTATATGCTTGCGCTTTATAAGTTGAAGTTAGCAGAACCATGCATCATGAGGAACGCTTTCAACATTGCACCTGTACTTTGTACCCCATTGATATCATGTTCTTTTGCTTATGGATCCCGACGGTGTGAAATAAAAGGGGAACTTGTAAGATCATGGAGTTTGTATTTGTGTTGGAGAAACGCCTGGGCCGCTAGTCTAAGCCATGCCTAATCATGGTTGAAACTTGCAGCATAACCATAATGAGCACTCTATGAAGCATCCTCAATAAAAACCTATGCAAATAGCAAATAAAAAGATCGCTGAGATGCTCATTGTCTGCTTGCCTTGTCATTTTGATTATGGGATAGCTCCTTTATCATGTGCAAGGGGTACCCCGTTGGCGGTTCTCTATGCTACATATGTACTTACAATGACAAGAGCTTCCTTGGGACTAAAGTTGAGTAGCATGAGGTTCGGTCTTCATAAGTAAGGGGCATGAGACTTCATCTTATAACTTGTCAAGCATATCCTCTTAGTTGTGTCACTTTAACCTTAATCACCTTCAAGATGCTTATGATAGGGGCTATGAGTGCTGAAAACTAATAAGTACCATAATTTTTGGAAGCTCTTTATGAAACTTGAATCCCTACTTCCTTCTGTGAAGGCCTTTCTTTTACTTTTATGTTGAGTCTCCACCTTCTATCTTTATGCACCTACTTTGAGAGCATAGTGGCCATTCTTAGTTCTATGTGCATTGTCCCAAGACTTGTTGATTGATACATAACTTTGATATTGCTTGTTATAAACTATTTGTATCTAGTCACTCTGATGAACTTTGAAGGTGTCCTATGCATTTATGTTTGCTACTCTATGAGGGACAAGCTGAATGCCACTATGCTATGTTATCTTTATGTGAAACAAACAAACGTCTTGCAAAGCATTGTTATTCATGAATCTTTTGTTTATGCCCTTTCATATTGCAACATAGTTGCTTTGTCTTATTGCTAGAACTTTGTCTTTCATGTTATGATTGAAGTACTATGATCCCAGCTATCAATGTTTTACAAATACTTTGATCAAGTTTATGATGGTGCATGTCACCTCAAAAATTATTCTTTCTTTTTATCACTTACCTACTCGAGGACGAGCAGGAGTTAAGCTTGGGGATGTTGATACGTTGCTAACGTATCCATAATTTTTGATGTTCCATGCTTGGTTTTATCAACTTTCTTATGTTTTGTCCACACTTTTGAGTACTTTTCATATGATTTCTTAGACTAACCTATTAACAAGAGCCACAGTGTCAGCTGCCTGTTTTCTGTTGTTTTTAGTTCCAGGAAAGTCAGAAAAAGAATATTGTCGGAATTGGAGGAGACAAAAGCCAAAGTCAGTTTTTCACCGAGGGACATCAGGATCCAGAATACGAGACAGAGAGGGGCTAGGGCCCGACCACACCACCTGGCCACGCGGCCAGGCATGACCCACGCCAGGGGTGGTCTGGCCGCCCTAGGCACCCCCTTGGCCTCTCCTTCTGCCTATAAGATGCCTCCGATACATAAACCCTAAGTACCCGATCAAAATTCCACGAAAGTGTCTGCAGCCGCCGTCATCTCCATCCCTAGATCGGGAGGGATCTGAAGCTCTTCTCGGAACCCTGCTGGAGAGGGGAATTCACCCTGGAGGCCTTCTCCATCATCATGCAAGCCTCCAGTGTGATGCGTGAGTAGTTCATCTTTGGACTACAGGTCCATGTAGTATCTAGATGGCTGGTTCTCCTCCTTTGTGCTATCATGTTTAGATCTTTTGAGCTCCGTTCATTTACAAGATCATCTATTTGTAATTCCTACATGTTGTGTTTGCGGGGATCCGATGGATATTGAGAAGCTATTTCAGATTGCTTATTGATTCTATGATGTCTTTGGTACTTGTGATATTGCATGTTTTCCGTTGTTAGTAGCTATCTTGGCCAAGTAGATGCTAGAAACTCCAAGAGTTAGTATTTATGCTCAATAGTGGGTTCATGCCTCTAGTAATATGGGGAAGTGACAGAAATCTCTAAGGTACTAGATGTGCTGTTGCTACTAGGGAGAAAACAACAATCCTTTGTTCATAGAACAATCGCATTGTTTACTTTACACGCAATGCGTAATGCAATTATCTGTTGTTTGCAACTTAATACTGGAGGGGGTTCGGATGATAATGTGAAGGTGGATTATTAGTCATAGATGTAGTTGGATGGCGGTCTATGTATAATGTTGTAATGCCCAATCGAATCTCAAAGGAGTCAAGATGAGTAGTATATGCATGATTGCTTTCTCGATGTTTGTCAATTGCCCGCTATAATTTGTTCACCCAACATGTCATCTATCTTAAGGAGAGCCACCACTAGTGAACTATGGACCCCGGTCCTTTCTTTTACTATCAATCTACAATCAACTGTTTACTGCTTTGTGTTTACTTTCTGCAAACTATTACTTTCTTCCACTCGATACATTTAATCCTTTGTTTTCCACAAAACCGGTGAGATTGATAACCTCATCGTAAGTTGGGGCATAGTTCTGTGGTTGTGTTGTGCAGGTCTCCACGTTGCTACTGGCACCAGTAGTGCGCCCTACCAAAGTTCAGCTAGCTACACTTTTGGGGTGTTTCCTTGCTCCTACTGGATTGATAACCTTGGTTTCATAACTGAGGGAAAACTTGCTGCTGTGCTCATCATACCTTCCTCTTGGGGTTCCCCAACAAGCTTAATATATTTTGGGCCATCAACTCCCACTTGGTGGACTTGATTTCTTGGAGCTTGAGACGACTGAAACAGTTCAGCTGAAACTCCTCGGTGAACTCGATGCCAAGTGACTCGGGGTCAACGTCTCAACGGGTGGTGTGGAGGATTTCGCGGCCATCTCACGTGTACGGCTCCTCGTGTTCATCTAATAATAAAAATAAGATAAAGTAAATAAAAATTGCTAATAATTTTTTTGGTCCAATTGAAATATAGCATAAGCGATTCTCTACACTAACTACAAAATAAACTCCTCTAAAAACAATGGTAAGAATGCTCAATATCAAGATTGAATCATGAACAAGACCTAAGTGTAGATTGACAATGATGAAAGATTGAGTGAAGCTTTTGCACAAATAAGTTGAGGATCAGAGGAGAATCATACCTTAGATTGAATGAGTGTGAAGAATCAAAGAAATATTAAGTAAATTTGAAGATCCAATGAGGTGGTTTGGAGTTTGGAGGAAGAAAAAAGAGAAAGATTGATTTTGGGGATTTTTAGGTTACCTCCTCGGGCTGAATATGGCGGCCGCATACATGGTACGGGCGGGGAGTACGGTCGGAGCCTACCCGCACCGGGTGACTTACCTTAGGGGCGACGGCTGCTCCCAAAAGGTGCACTCAGTACAGGAGCGCGGTACAGTTGTGCGTGCCCGTACTGCTGGTCCTTATCAGTTCGGTACCTTCGCTTGAAATCTGATGTTTCCACAAGGGGTACGATACATGTGCACGGTACGGGCGTGTCCGGCCGTACCAGTGGTCGTTATCGGCACTGATACCTGCGGCAAAAATCAGAAATTCTATCTCCCTTTGGCTTCATGTGGTATGAGCGCACGGTACGGTCCCTTCCGGCCATACCAGTGGTCGTTAAGAATACTGTGAGTTACAAAAATCAATTTTTTGATTAGAAGCTCTGTGTGCCTTTGCACATCTTATCAAAGGATAAAAATAACAACAAATATACTAAGTAAATATCCATCCATACTTCTTAGGCCATGTGTTAGTAAAATAAATCATGGAGGATTACCTTATTTCCTCTCCTCTCTCCATAGATCTTCTTGAACACTCTTTATTAAAAAAAACTAACACAACAGAAACTAATATATATAAAGATTTTTTTATTTCACATGAGTTGCCTCCCATGAAGCGCTTCTAGTTAAGGTTAATTAGCTTGACCTTGATGGCAATAACTTAGATTTATGAAGTGGAACACCCACTCCAAAGTAGTTGGCTTTCAAATTAATTACACCATCATCATCATCATTATGCTTGTCCTTCTTTTTCCTAGGGAAGTGGACTACAAAAGGATCTCTAGATAGTATCCCTATTCTCACATTCCCTTCATGTAAATTAATCAAATCTTTAATAGTTCTTAGGAATAGCCTACCTAGAATTATAGGTGTTACGGGATCTTTAGGCATGTCCACAATAACAAGATCAATAAGAGCAGGACTACCTTTAATTTCAACAACTATATTTTCTTTGATCCCAACAACTTATTTATATATTGAATCAGCTAGATGGAATCTCAATTCAGTTGTAACAAATGGCCCCAAGTTTAATTTATCGAATAGGCTTTTCGAAATTGTTGAGACGCTCGCACCAAGATCATAAAGTGCAGATATCTCATTGACTCCAAACTTAATTTTAATAGTGGGCTCAAATATATCATCTAGCTTAGCTAGAAGCTTATCGGCTAGGCTTTTATACTCCATCTCTAAATCACAAACTTTAGATGCTACTTGTTGTATAAATTGTTGGTACATAGCATCATTACCTTTTTCTATACATAGATTCTTCACGGTGATCATCTTCAATAGATCTTCCACGGTATATTCTAGTGTTGGCGCGTTGCTATAGTCCAGCTCTTCAGGCTTTTCTTCATTGGTTAACACCCTCATCATCTTGAGGACTTCTACCGAATTTGTCTCAGGTTTTCCAGCAAACTTTGCTAATGAGAGCTTGGATCTCAGCTACCTTACCCAGCTGAGCTTCCACGGTTTTTGTCCTTTTCTGTAGAGCATGCACATCATTTCTAATTGCAACGGCCTAGTTAGATAATTTTCCTATACTACTTTCATGGTTCTCCATGATTTTAATAAGCATATTATTTTTCTAGGTTTAAGCTTGTATAAATGTTCTAACAGTTTGCTCAAACGGGAGATTGCCATGATTTGCTCCATTTGTATTATCATAATTATTATAAGGAGCTCATGCAGGGTTATCATGATATTTTGGAATATTAGAAGCATAATTATTTTTCCATGCATGATTAAAAGGAGTGTGAGCTATAAAATTAACATCATTAACATTGGTAGTGATAGCATTAAGTTGGGTATCTTCTTTACCCTTTACTAAGCTAAGCAACTCATATACCTTAGACATAAGCTCTTCATTATTTACCTCGGTAATTGAACTTACTCTCTTCGAGGTTCTTTCCACATGCCATTGGACATGGTTGTTTTGCATATCATCAAGTAACTTCTTTGCAACACTCACTTGCTTTCCCATGATCGTTCCTCCTGCTGCAGTATCTAGCATAGACTTAGACATTGGGTTAAGACCATTATAAAACAAATGTAATATAAGCCACTCTTCCATCCCATGACTAGGACAGTTCATTATAGCTTCTTTCATCCTTTCCCACGCAAGTGCTAGTGGCTCACGGTCTTATTGTCTAAAGCTTGTAATGTTAGATCTTAGCTGCATAGTCTTAGTTGGGGAAAAATAGTCATAACAAATTAGTACATTCCTCCCAAGATTTAATAGTGCCCTTTGGTAGAGCTAACAACCAATCCTTATCCTTTCCTCTAAGACAGAAAAGAAACAATCTTAGTTTAACAGCATTTGGGTCTACATACTTAATACACATCATGTCGAAAATTTCAGTAAAAGAATTTAAGTGCAAACCTGAATCTACAGCAGATGAGCCCCCAAATTGGTTTTATTGAACCAAACTTAAAAGGTTAGACTTTATTTCATATGTTTCCGCATCAACTGCGGGCTGAGTGATGGGTGCACGAATAAAATCATCAGTGGGAGTAGCATACTCCCCTAATCTCTTTTGAGCCATGGCTCTTATCTTTTTGGTATTTTTTTGTAATGAAAACTAATAACAAGTAACTATTTTTTTTGGGTTTTCAAATAGATAACAAGAAAGTAAAGTAATAACAAGATATAAACTACAACTAATAATCAAACTAAAAACAAGGTCTCTAGTGACCTCACCAGGATAGCGAAATTGCTTCCCTGGCAACAGCGCCAGAAAAAGGGTTGATACCTTCGATCCAGATTCACGAATGTAGTATAATAGCTTTTTCCCTAGAATACCTAGGTTTAATCGAACCTCGGAAAGCAATGCTAAAATGAAATAAAAAGGACATGTCTACAAGACTTTTTTTGTTCGTTTAACCTTAGTTTACTGGACCAATCTAGTTTTCTTTATAAGGGGTTTGAATCAATGGATGTAGATAGGCCAGGGTTGAATATCCACCTGCAGCTGCACATCAAATGGGATAAAAGATAATAATAAGCATAGTCATGTATAATGTTTGAATGGAGATAATATCTTGTGGGCAACACATCCTAATATTCTAGAGCCCCCGTGATGCAGCGGGCATATCAATAGACTTTTAATCCAACCGACTGCACACCAAAGCCACACGTTAGAAACGATTATTAAGTGTAAAACACAGATCAAAGCTTTAAGTGGTGATGTTGTTGTTGATCCCGAATAGGGCGCTAAGCGAAGACCGTACTTCCCTTTCTATCACTGAGGATCCTATGAGATTGCCGCTAGCTAAGTATCTCACCTCAAGCCTTTATCAATCTATGGGATCTTGGTACCTACAAGTCCATAGATCAAGACAAGAGGTGAAGAAACAAAATATACAAATCTCAATTGCAAACAAAATACAACACTCCCATGATCTAGATGCACATAATAGCTGCAAGGTTTCTCCCCAACCCGCAGCTCGTGAGGACTACTCACTCATAACAAATAGACCGGAGATAGAAAACATCATACAAATACTTAGATTGAAATTCTTGCAATGGTCACCAAATCACAAGGAGATCTAAAGTACAAAGTAATGGCTATGGCTAGTGGATGGATGGATGGTGGGAGTGATGAACAATGGATGAACAATGGTGTGGATCTCCTTTGGTGGTGTTGTGATGTAATCTGAGAATGGCGGCTTTCTGGCCGGCGACTAGAGCCTCAAAATATATAGGCGTCTTCGCGAAAGTTGTAGGGTTTGACGAGACGAAGCCGTCGCCACCTGTATGGGTGGGTGGTATAGGTGGGGCATGCCCGTACTAGTGGTTGTTAAGCGTGCTGACACCCTGGCATAGCTTCCCAATTACTTGGTCGTGCGGAGTTCCTCAAAATCCTTCATTATGAGTCCTTATTTCGTATTAAAAGCCATGATTTCCTGCACAACATAATTCAAAGAGAGGTTTTGCATATCTTTGCAGTTATTAGTCATTAGTGGCAAGGATTGAGAGTTTCTTGGCAATTGCTTGACCAAAAACAATGTTTAAACGTAGTGGAAGATGGAAAATATTAGAGCCATTAATAGGCCAATCTCGTATGTCCTTTACCTTGGAAACATCCACTTCAATTCCATTCGAAGAAACAACAAAACCAAGAAAAATCAACTTGTCCTTAACAAAAGTGCACTTGGGAAGATTATCATAAAGCTTTTCATGTTGAAAGATTTGTAACACTTCCTTCACATGTGTAACATGCTCCTCAACTGATTTGCCATAGACAAGAATATCATCAAAATAGACAACTACACTTTTTCCAATGAGAGATCACAAAATATGATTCATTAGGTGCATGGAGGTGGATGGGGTATTAGATAAGCCAAAAGGATGACCAACCATTCATAGAGATCAAGTTTGGTCTTGAAGGCGGGTTTCCACTCATCACCTTCCACCATGCGTATTTGATGGTAACCACTACGGAGATTGATTTTTGAGAAAATAGTGTCTCCACTCAATTTATCAAGCATATCATTGAGACGTGGTATATGATGTCGATAACGCACGGTGATAGCATTGATTGGACGACAATCCATGCATAACCGCAATGTATCATCCGTTTTTGGGACAAGAATCATGGGAACCGCACTTGGGCTAGTGCTTACTTGTATCAAACCTTGGGAGACGAGTTTGTTGGTTTTGTGCTCGATCTCCTTTGTCTCCTACAAGTTCATACGAGATGCATCGCAGTTTGTAAGTGGTGTGTCGGGTATGCGGATAATGCGATGCTCGATTCCGCGAAGAGGAGGTAGTCCATGTGGAAGCTCTTCAGGAAACACATCCTTGAATTCCTGCAAAATAGCCATTAAATAAGGAGGAACATTTGTCAACTCGTTAGTCCCTTGCGCTAGTACTTTGCAAACGGGGACTTAGTGCAAGATAGATGGGTTATTTCTCACTTCTCTCATCTCATTTTTGGTGGCAAGAAGAACACTCTTATTTTTTCCACTCAAGTTTGGCTTGTGGCTCTCACTTGCTATATGGTGGTTCTCTCGCTCACCACTCTTCTCACAAGGTGGTTTTGTGGTTTGCACCCTCGCTAAAGCCTTTGCATTGTCTACAATTATTTGTCTAGGAGTCACTGGTTGCAAAACACATGTTTTGTCAAGCCATTTGAAGGTATACATGATACGTCGTAAACGTATCTATAATGTTTGATGCTCCATGCTTGTTTTATATCAACTTTCTTATGTTTCGCTCACACTTTGAGGTATTTTTATACATTTTCTGGAACTAACCTATTAACAAGATGCCACAGTGTCGGCTGCCTATTTTTTGCTATTTTTGGTTTCCAAAAAGCTAGTAAGGAAATATTCTCTGAATTGGACGGGACAAAAGCCAAATTCAATATTTTACCCAAAGCAATACAGAAACCGAAGGGGAGACGAAGTGGTGCACCAGGGTGGCCACACCTGGTGGCCGCGCGGCCAGGGACGCGCCACTAGGGGGTGTGGGCCCCCTGGAACTCCAGCGACCTTGCCCCTTCCCCTATAAAAGCCTACTGGGACGAAAACCCTAAGGACCCGATCAGAAATCCACGAAAGAGTCTGTAGCCACCACCATCTCCATCCCTAGATCGGGGGGATCCGAAGATCTTCCCGGCACCCTGTCGGAGGGGAGAGGTCATCCTGGAAGCCTTCTTCATCACCATGTCTGTCTCCGGTGTGATGTGTGAGTAGTTCATCCTTGGACTATGGGTCCATATAGTAGCTAGATGGTTGGTTCTCCTCCTTTGTGCTATCATGTATAGATCTTGTGAGCTCCGTTCATGATCAAGATCATCTATTTGTAATCCTATATGTTGTGTTTGTGGGGATCCGATGGATATTGAGATACTATATCAGATTGATTATTGATTCTATCATGTCTATGTTATTTGTGATCTTGCATGCTCTTTGTTGTTAGTAACTATCTTGGCCAAGTAGATGCTTGCAACTCCAAGAGGGAGTATTTATGCTCGATAGTAGGTTCATGCCTCTAGTAATCTGGGGAAGTGATAGAAATCTCTAAGGTTGTAGATGTGTTGTTGCTACTAGGGAGAAAACAGAAATCCTTTGTCCATGGGGCAATTGTATTGTTTACTTTACACACTTTGCCTAATGCAATTATCCGTTGCTTGCAACTTAATACTGAAAGGGGTTCGGACAATAACCGGAAGGTGGATTATTAGTCATAGATGCAGTTGGATTACGGTCTATGTATTATGTTGTAATGCCCACTCAAATCTCATAGGAGTCAAGATGTCTAGTATATGCATTGTTATGCTTTCTCAATCTGTCAATTGCCCCGCTGTAATTTGTTCATCCAACATGCTATTTATCTTAAGGAGAAACACCTCTAGTGAACTATGGACCCCAGTCCATTCCCTTACCATTGATATACCATCTACTATTTACCGTTTACTGTTTACTTTCTGCAAGCAATTACTATCTTCCAGCCTATACATTTAATCCTTTTTTTCAGCAAAACCAGTGTTGACAACCTCACTGTAAGTTGGGGCAAAGTTCTGTGGTTGTGTTGTGCAGAATTCCAAGTTGTTAGCAACACCTTGGAGTTGTTTCCTTGCTCCTAGTGGTTCGATAACCTTGGTTTCATAACTGAGGGAAAACCTGCTACTATGCTCATCATACCTTCCTCTTGGGGTTCCCAACAAGCTCTACATTTTGAGCCATCAATACACATTAGTCCTACCATTATGTAGAGCACCTTTGTGAAATTTCCATGGCCTACCAAGCAACATATGACAAACCGTCATGGGAACCACATCACACTCCACCTTGTCTTTGTATGGTCCAATTGAGAATGTCACCGAGACGGTGTGTTCGATCTTCACGGACCCTTAGTCACTTAGCCATTGGACATGGTAGGGGTGCTTGTGTGGATGGAGGGTGAGGTTGAGTTTCTCACATATCTTCGTGCTTGCTAGATTGTGGCAACTCCCTGGATCAATGATAACCTTGATTGATTTCCCATTGATGCCGGCACATGTTTGGAAGATGTTGGATCTTTGATCTTCATGCTCTTGTGCTTGAGTTGTCAATATCCTTGTGATGACAATCGAAGGACTTGTGTCATGTTCACACATGCGGAGTTCTTGATCATCTTCCACATGTTGCCTTGCCATTGCTTCTTTGACTCTCGCATCAAATTCATCTTCACTCAAGTATTCCTCTTCACCATTTTCATGCATGAACAAGACTTTGCGATTGGCACATTCATATGATTTGTGTCCTTTGCCTCCACACTTGTAGCATTTGCTGTTGAATAGCGGGTCACTCGATGTTTGCTTGCCACTTGGGGGCTATTTCCCTTGGGGAAGTGTGGTCTTGAAAGGAGGCTTGGAGGTACTTGAGGAGTTCATTTGATGATAGTTGGTGGTGCAGCGGTTGGAGCTTGTATGTAGGTGAAGTATGTCTTTGGCTTGTTGTATTTTATGTCCTCTTGCACTTGACGCTCGGCATTTGTTGCCTTATGAACAATCTCAACCAAGTTGTTGTACTTTTGTAACTCGGCAATGCGCTTGATTGGATGGTTCAAGCCAATTAGGAAACGTGTCATTGTTTGCTCTTCACACTCTTGAATGTTTGCATGAATCATGTTGAGCTCCATTTGCTTGAAGCATTCTTCCATGGTCTTTGTTCCTTGATTGAGCATTTGAAGCTTGTTGAAGAGGTCGTGTGTGTAGTATGAAGGAACAAAGCGGGAGTGCATATGAGCCTTCATGTCATTCCAAGTGGTGATTGGAGGTTCTCTTCTTTCTTCACGAGCAACTTTTACTTGTTCCTACCAAAGGTTAGCATAATCATGAAACTCAATTGAATCCATGGTGACCATCTTCTCATCACTATAGTTGTGCATTCGGAAGATTTTGTCGACTTTGAGTGCCCATGAGAGGTATTCTTTGAGATCATAGGAACCGGTGAACTTGGGCATTGTGAACTTGATATTGATGAAAGTTTCTTCCTCATTGCGGTCACGATAGTGATCTTGATGACCTTTTTGTTGTGCTTGCGGTAGTTGAGACGCATTTGGAGCTGGAGGAACTTGGTCTTCACGACGTTGTTGGGGAGCTTGCTCTTGGTGCGGTTGAGGCGGTTGAGGAGGCTCATGGCGCGGTTGTTGATGAGGAGGAGGCACTTGGGCCTCACATGGGTGAAGAGGATGTGGAGCCTCTTGACACGGCTGTGGATGAAGAGGAGGATTGTTCATCAGTAGGTGATGCGGGTTAGGCGCTTGGGACTCACAATGACGATCATGGTCTTGTGTCTCATGACGTGGTGGGCGTTGCACAACATGTACAATTTGACGCTCCATGTCTTGATGTGGTAGAGGAGGCTCATCATGGTGGCCATGATGTCGGTGATGTCGCTCATGATGGCGATGACGACTCCAAGAGCTTCATGTCGGCGACAAGCTTGTTCTTCCAAATTGGAGTCATCACTTGTTGTGGACTGAAGGTCTTGTAGGTATTGGTGCGGAACTTGAGGATCCACTTGAGGTTGTTCACATGGTTGCAGTTGTTGGATCACTAGTGCCCTTGCGTGATGATGGTGTTCTTCTCGCCTTGCTTGGGGCCTTGAGGAGAAATCACCATCATAGGTAGACATTGTGGAATTCCGTGGAGAAGGTACATATTGTGAAGAGGTTCCATCTTCAACCATGGGGGCTTCATTGCGTCTTGGAGCACTTGGATGAATATCTTGGCAGAGAGGAGAAGAGTGACATGACGAGCTTGACACACTTGAATTGTGCCTTGAAGAGCTTGATGCGCGTGAACGATGTCTTGTGTTTCACGCGAGGTCGGCCATCGTCCTTTGTAGGGCTTAGTTTTGGTTGGCGAAGTTGATGTGCATGGCCCTCGTTTCTTGAGAAAGGTTGTTGATGCCTAGTCGCATTTCATGCAATTGGTGTTGTAGGCCATCGAAGCGGTTGTCGATGCTCTTGAACTCGGCTTGGGTTTCTCTAAGTTGTTCATCTTGGCGCATCTAGAGGGCATTGCAACAGTCACAAAATTCTCGTCGAATGATGTAGTGGCTTGCGTGCGTCATGTATGGTCCTTCTTCTTCACCTTAGGGAGGTAGTTGGCTTGCCTCACCATGCCCATCCATCATCCAAAACAAACAAGGATCATATATGGAAGGTAGTGTGGTGGGGGTTAGTTGTTTACCTCACCATTGGGATTGTATCGAACTAGTAGCCACAAGTGAGAGCTATCAACTTGCAAAGTGTAGTCACAAAGAAAGCTCGCACTAGAGAAAGAACTAAGACTCTCAAAAGCTTTTGCTGGAAGGTTAGGATGGTGGAATGCTAAAGAAATAACCAACCAAAAATGATAGTCAAATGTGGATAAAATACAACAAAACTCAAGTAAAAAGGAAGAAGGTCAACTCAAAAGGGTGACGGAAAGCTATGACTATACACACACGTGGAGATTATTGGGATTAGCACGACTATGAAAATGAGCACAAAATGTCCTAATGAAAACTAAGCTCGGTTGTCGTACCAATACAAAGAGAGAGAGTGGCCCATTTGCAAAAGGAAAAATGATCAACAGATTTGTGCACTTGCCTTGGGCGCTCTTCTTTCTCTTGCTTACAAGGTTGAGACTCTTTTGCTATGGGAGACTATTTTTCTTTTTCTTTATCTTTGTATCTTTTCTCTTTTTCTTTTGTTTCTTTTTTTGCTCTCCCTTGATGCTACCTAGTCACACTTGCTTTCTCTCTCACACTCTCACTATCCAAATACAAGTGTACAATGCTCAAGAAAACAAGATGGGCCACTCTCGGTGGGATAGGTACATGCAAAGAAAGATAGGGTTTAACAAAGATAATGCAAGTTATACCTTAGTTGGTGAAGGATACTTGCGGTCGGTGGTGCGGGCTGATGTTCGAGTGTCGTGGTGCCGATGAGCATGTACGATCTTGTTGCAGAAGCTTGTTGTTAGTTGATAACATGCACACGAAACATGAACAAACAAAGGAAGATTAGCCAAAACAGAATAAGAGGCAAAACTATGAAAAATCAGGCGTCTGGGCCGGAGACTCCAGTTATTCCGGGCCAGAGATTCTGGGTCGGCCGGATACTCCGTTTCGCTCCGGCCGGACAGTCTGGTTGCACCAGATATTCCGATATGTGTGTGTCGGACACTCTAGTGTCGGGAATCTGCTCGAACCTGTTCGTGTTCTTGAGCGGAATTCCACGCCTTGGGCCTCAAATCCACAAAACATTTGGCCAAAATTGTGCTAGGAAACACAGGGAAAAGGTGGACCGACACCTTTGACGAGATTTGGTCAGATCAAAACCACAAACAACACTCCAAAATGATAGATCGGTCCAAAGGAAAATTTGGGGCTATTTTTGGTGATTTTCAAGTTTGTGGTGGATAGAAGAAAATTTTGTGGGGAAATTAGGGATCAATCTAGCTCTTGATACCAATATGTTAGGGTTGACCCCTTTTGGTGGCCTGATCTTTCATGAATCCCTGAGAAAAGTGGAGGAATCGAAGGGGGAGAGAGGGAGGATGCAATCCACGCGAACTCACACTCGAAGAACACGATGAATGCACACACACACACACGAAAACACGATACACACCAATAGCTCACGCCGGAGGCCACTGGTCCGACGCAATCCCTAGGATTGGTGTCGGGCAAGGATCTCTCCCTCTAACCAGCACGGCAAGCGGGAGGCTTGGTGAGATCTTGACAACTTGTCAAAGGGCAGCAATGCTAAGGCCTTGTACAACTTGAACGCACAATGCAAAGTTCAAGAGGTGGGGAATAATTGGTGCTCCTTGTCAAGGAGCATGAGACCATAATTAGATAGATCCACAAAGGGGTCTTCTAATTCAATTATCCAAGTCTAGGGTTACAATAAGAAGGAGATGGTCTATATATAGGCCAACAACGAAACATGGGTAGTTTGGGCATAAAAAGTAGGGTTCTAGATGCAATAGAGGGGTACATGGGCCAAGGGCCTAGTTAAGGCGTGCATGTCCATCCTTCAGGCCAAACACTCTGGTGCGTCTTGGATAGAAATTCTGGCTGGGCTGGATACTCCGGGGCTTGTTGGCCAGAGACTCCCATATGGCCGGACATTCCGGGTGGAATCCAGATAGAGTCCTATTCGGGCATCTGACTAGCTGCGGCCAGTCTCGGGCTGGGGCAGGCCGGACATTCCGGTGTGTGTCGAACGAACAGTCTGGTCTAGGCGGAGACTCCGGTCGGTAAGGGGTGGATACTCCGGCTTAGGAGGTGACTTTGCTGGTTCATCTTCCAGGATGGCTTGCGGATGCGTCGGGGCTTTGTACCTAAATATGCACAGTGTAGTGGCATGAAGTAGCAAGCCATTCATGGGTGTATCAAAGTGACACGAGGATAGAAGCAAGTTAACCTTATCTTGTAGGAGTTTGGATCGAGCACGAGTCATTGGTCCACTTGGGGGACTTGGCGTGAGGATATAGGGACGTCCATAGGACAAGATGCATCATTTAATCTATACTAGACTCCTCTCTGCGCCCCTAGGGCGCGGCTGTCAAACATAACGTTTCAAGAAGCATTGAATATAGAAAATATTTTTTCATATAAAACAAAAAATAGCAAAGTTTCATTTCATATAATAAAGGAAAAAATAGATTAAACCCGTCCAATCAGTTCACAAAAATGAATTGATCAAACGGTCAAAGTTACAACTGGTACATGTGCACTCAAGTATTAACTAGTGTTGTGTAACCTGGTTTGACGAGGTGGGACAAAACATCCTGTATAAATGCTATCACATGTCGTATCCTCACATGTACCCCACGACATGAGCACGGCATATAGTTAATTGAATAAATTTCTGTAAAGAGACGTACCCTGAACACAAAATATAGCGCTTTGATCGATAAGGGCATAAGCTACAACTATACATATGTGCAAGACTTTATTAGCTGGTCGACCCATGATGACTATTACATCCCATATAGTGTTATGCATCTATATAGAGTAAATGCGCGTTTAGATAATGAACGTCATTGAACCGAACACAAGTGATAAAAGTGAAGGTGTTCCATGATAGAAAACAAAAAATCCAACGGTAGAACACACCTAGCCAGGATCTATCTAGGAGTAATAAAGTAATATGGAGAATACAGCGGTAACATATCCTTGTAGACCGTAAGCGTATAACACTCATGCATGAACATGGATGATGTAGTCATACTCATCCGACCTCAAGGTCACCAAGCTCCTCACAAGTCACCCCTTAAGGTATGTCCTCGTACAACGATCTAGTGCCACAAGTGGCATAACCCCCGAGGTATTGCACACATGTGGTGCAATATGACGAATCCCTGACCTCTGATCCCTATCGAGATTGCGAAAGTAGATCTCCTGGCCGGAATCACTACAGCACAACAGCATGCCGCAGTGTTGTTGTCTCTTGCGTGTACAGTCCTTCTTGGGACCGCATGATGACACTAATCAATGTGCCACTTCATTGGGACCCAAGTATAGAGTGTTATAGCAAGAGTAGATTTCCCCACGAGGATAACTCAGAGTTAATATCGAACTCTCAAGGAACAGTCGAAAAAGCTCTCTTTGTTCTCATCAGGCAACCTGCAAAACAATCTCCTTGTCTTGCATCCCCAACTCCACCGAGTGGTTGTTAAGCACAAGGTGTTGAATGTAAGTAAAATAAAATAACAATGCAATAAAAATAAATAACAATGCAATAAAGTAAAGTTGTTTTTGGGTTTTTTGGTTGTAGATGCAAGAAAGTATATATGTTTTTGTATTTTCAGATTTAATTAATGTTGAAAATAAAAGGACACGAGCGTTGGAAAGCTGTTTCTTATGATTAAAATTGGATCAGGGTTCATGGGTTCACTTGTCTACTCTCTCATAAAGTTGTGGTGGCATTACGCACAAGATAGGTGATCGAAACAATGACATGATTTTATTATGTTACTTGATAATATTTGTGTGGGTATCATGTCCTAAGATAAATATGATACTACACATCTTACTTATACTCCACTAGAAAGGAATAACCTTCAAGCAATCTAGTCTTAAGAATTAACAGAGTATAGCCTTAGGTACTTTGACATGACGGTGAATAACAAATATGCTACCACTTGGACATATTAGAATAGAACATGGTCTATGAATTTCACCTTAGGATTCTTAGTTGTCATCTAAGAAATAAAGCACATGCATTGTTTTTATCCCTAGTGAGGTAACACGGATTGGTAAACTACCATAGCAGGTCATGAAATTGTTGTCACAGTTCACTACTACTACTAAGTTACTCCATCTAATACATAACATCCTCCTCATGCTCCTGCATACTAGTTGGATTAGAACAAGTAATAAAGAACAGGGTAACAATATGCATCTACTCATATATCAAGAACATAATAAAGTATCACATCACATAGATCATCCAATAAAACAAATATCCACCATATAGGAATTACATAATATGGCCATAATCATGTTGGGCAGCTCATATGGCATCTAGAGAAATAGAACAATCTA
This sequence comes from Avena eriantha, assembly GCA_910589775.1. Classification (NCBI taxonomy): domain Eukaryota; kingdom Viridiplantae; phylum Streptophyta; class Magnoliopsida; order Poales; family Poaceae; genus Avena; species Avena eriantha. The sequence continues at coordinate 88,065,410 of OU342745.1, forward strand.
CTGCCACAAACCCATAGTCCAGAGGTGTACTACTCCCTCTTCATCATGGTGGCGGTGTTGGTGATGTTGGAGAGGTTAGAGAAGCGACTCAGGGTGACTCCAGCAGTGTTCCCCCTCCAATCTTCGCATGATCAGCCTATGTTTCGTGCTTTCATGTTTATCCGCCGCCTCCTTGAGGGAACACCTTAGGGGGTCTTTATATAGGACTTTTTAGGTCAAGACGGTCAATCTAGGACAAAGATGGACGTCGTCAGAGCTTTGAGGGGCCAATGAGACTAGGTGGCACGACCAACCCAGGGGCCCACGCCACCGGTGCTCGTTTGGGCCCTATGGACCACTCGTGTGCTTCTTATCCTTAGGTTGCTTCTCATGTAAAAATATTCACGCCAGGAAAATCAGATCAATTTGAGTTCCAAAAGGTCCCTGAAACGTCAATATACACAAAACATGGTTTTCCTGTTCTGTAGAGTTATAACCAAAATAAGGGGGATCGATGGAAAATCCCCATAAATCAATGCAAAACATGATTATAACATCTCCTAACATCTAAATATGTTGGCATATGCATCAATAAACTACAAATTTCATGCATGAATTTTGCATGCATCAACATTCCCAAGCTTAATCCATGCGTCCTCGAGTATGAAGGTGATAAAACTAAACAAGGACTTTGGATTTTATTGCTTCAATGAAAATAACAATTAGTAATACATATAATAAATGATTCAAACTTTAATGAACAAAAATAAGCAAATGAGATATCAAGTGGTACTTCTAATTCACCTCAATGATGTCCAACAATCAATAACAAAGTGCAAAAACAAGTGAAAGTACTATGGACATTAAAAATGCAAGTGCTTGTGCTTGGAACTTTTCTTTCTTTCTTCTCTTTTATTTTGAACAAGTGGCCACTTAAAGTAAGTAGGGAGTATATATGGCAAGAATTTGATGCTAAAGAGAAAATAAATTTTAGATTGTGCAACTCCTGTCAACTGTAGTGAAGTCAAATATGGTTCACATGATTAACCCTTTACAAGTTGAAAGTCTCATGCCATGTGGTCAATAGTATCTTCCACCACAGGCTACTCAACTTTAGAATTACCATAGATTTTCATTGTATGGATATTGTTTTAACCAAGTGCTCGCAAAGGGGTACCTACATGCCACCTATACACAGTACCTTTTGAGATTTGCATCTTTTTGCAAAGGTAATATACCAGGACGACAAGACAATAGACAAATGAACTCCTCTTAAAGTACCAACTGATTAGTAAATTAAAATTGTGAAAGCTAATGAGGAAGTCCGAAGCAGATAACACAGAAGTAGTTCATCATTGGAGGGGATACTATGTACCACCTCCGACCACAGTTTCATCAACCCTAGATAATGGAGGGGATGTTTCACCACCTCCCAAAATATACGCACAGTTCTTGTTCAATTAGATCATTCACACCATCATAGATCTAACATAGTTAGGTAGTACGACTAACAAAGAAGCATAGGATGTCCTCCTCTTAGATGTAGTTCCTGCAAAGCCAACACCTCAACCATTCCCTCCTCTTACGTGTAGGCATGGAAGCGTACAACCAACCTTGTATTTTGTTATCCGCAAGGTGGTCCATAGCCCGGATCAACTGATGATTGGTGTACAGATGCTTCTCAATGAGAGGCTTGGGCGTGAATATGAGCTCAAGGTGAGCATAGTTCTCCTCTAGATTGGAAAGGAGATCCATCGGGAAACTCTAAGACAAAACAAAACTCTGCTAATTAAGAAGTGGAGAAAAATCTTGAAACAAGTAAACATGGATTGAACAAGTCATCACAACCTATGACATCTCCATCTGCCTAGCATTCTCCATCCTGAATGACATGGTGTCTAGACACCATTCGACATCGTCCAAACCCTGGAGATTGCGCACATGATCCCACTTCTTATTCCACTTCCTCATATGGTTGTACACCTGAGTTGGGGTCACCTTCTTTCCAATGAAGTCAAGAACATCATTGCACACAAGATGCAAGTATACCTCTTTGAATCCCTGGTCACACCAAACCCCTTATTTCATGAACTCACAAAGCCTGTTCAGAACGAACATAGGTAGAGAAGGCTCCCACACCATTGGTTTTGGCATGTAAATAGCTCGAATGGGGATAACATTCTCAGCCCCTATAGTTATAACAACCACTTCAGGCAAATTTTATGACTTTTCTAGCGAATTGTCCTACAGTAATGAATAAAACACTAAGCATAATGGTCTACAAACAATTTGTGCTGCACATGCTAACCATAACTACGAACAAGCAGAGCATCAGAAGTTCACCCAATAGGAAAGAACATAGTATATATGCTCACACTAACTCACATAGCATGAACATATCTATGAGCATCAAAGGTAACAACGAAGAATGAAGTATACATACTCACAGATCTATGTACAACAAGCCAAGATGAGAGGTTTCTTACAACAGCTTCTAGAGGAAGCATCATAGAGGTAGATGACGAAGGAGATGTCGGTACATCGACTGTCGCCGCGGTTCATGGAGTTTCCGCCACGCCAACCGTCGCCTTGGTCGTCTTTGTTGATGGCAAGCTCACCGTGGCCGCCTTCGCCGGAGTAGCCAGAAGGACTGTCATCGACGGGCTCTAAGGTGAAGCAGGATAGCCAACTGACGCCGTGCTCGCTAGCAAAGATGGCAGGACCAGCGTCTTCTTGCTGGAGGCAGAAGAACCGAACGACATCGATCTAGTCCTGATGGGTGAAAAGCTCGACGGGGAGGTGGAATGGTGGATTTGGATAAATGGGGAGGGGAGCAGGAGGGCAGTGAGCGAATTCCTCCCGTCGAATTTTTGCGGTCACGCGTGGCCTCCCGCTATCTTCCTGCCTGCCCGAGCTCCGTCGCCGTGTTCTCCTTTTTGCAAGCAAAGAGGCTGGCTCCGGGGAAACGATCGAACCGAGCGTTGTTTCCGGGCCTGGCTAAGGGGTGCTTTGAGGTTCGGACTCATGTGGGCCAAAAGAGCATGCGGGCAACCAGTCAACCCATTTCCGCCTCCAGGTCTGGCTAGACCATCTGCAGGCTACCAAACGTGTCCTTACCGAATAGATCGGAACACATGACAATTTAAATAAACCATCCCTCGAAGAGCCCAACACTCGACACTTCTTCAATATAAAATCATAGATGAAAGTATACGGATATCACTATGTTTTCATTTGAATACTTCTGCATGTTTAATGGGAAGGCTTGTAGAACTCACATCATATACTGATTTACTCTCTTTCAAATTAATCGAAGTTCTAGAAATTTGTCCCAAGTCAAACTATTTCAATTTTGACCAAGTTTTGGAAAAAGAATATCAACATCTAAAACATTAATTTAGTTCCATTAGATTCTTCATAAGATATAATTTTCTATTATATAGATTTGATTTTACAGGTATTAACACATTTTCTATAGATTCTGTGAAACTTAAAGAAGTTTAACTTATGGAAAATATAAACCTTTAATTAATTAAGAATAAAAGGAGTACAAAATAGTACGTAGTCACTAGTCAGGTTTGCCACATGAGGATATTACTTCATGCATCCTAAAATACATTGCGTATTAGGTTCAACGAGGACAAGTCCTTACCTAAAAAAAATCTATCAAAATGTAAGTTATGTAAAATAAAATTGATGTCATTAGATCTTTCCATCACAAAAAAATATTAATAAAGGAATTGTTTGTAGAAGACTTGTCTGTTTATCGAAATTTAATACTCTCGCTAGGATTTCACTCTGAACACGCATGGAGGTGGCAAAACATGAACCTCAGACTAGTCACAACATGGAGTATCATACGTTAGTATCATGTATATGATACTAGTATATGATACCATCTCCACAATGCATAGTATCATATAGTAGTATCATAGTCTAAATATATTTATTGTTTTGTAGAATCTCAATATAAAATTATGTACAAGATTTATTTAAAATTAGTTTTTTTAGCTTTACATGCTATGAGTGGCGGACCCAATATAGGGGCGAGCAGGGGCGGCCGCCCCGGGTCTCCCGGCGTGGAGCAGGGTACCCCTGGATCATCCAGTGCTCGTCCCCATTGTTTTCTGTCGAAGAGAGCAGCTCCGTTATCTTGAGCTCTATGTTTCTGCCGAAGAGGTATGCGTAGAGGATGAAGAAACCAAGCTGGGCCTATGATATGTTGGGTGATATGGGAAAGGCCTGTTTGTACCTTTTCAGCTCGCCGGACACCATACAGCCAGGCACGAGCCGCACGACACGAAACGAGTAGTTTTCATCGGAAATTTCCCCACATCCTTGTCCTGCATAAGCCCGGCGACTGCAAGAGAAGGCGCGAGCGAAACCAACCGCAAGCGGGCACGCAATAAAATCAATTGACTCGTTTTGTCTAGTTTCGAATATATCTAGTACTAAAACATGTTTGAATATATCCGAATCTCGATAAACTTGAGTCAAGTAATTTGGATCGGACGGAGGGAAATTCCATAAACCATTTTCATTGTAATTTAATCTAGCCGATGTTTGCTGACCCGGGTACCGGAGATAAATTGATGCATATTATACCCTAGAAATTCGAGATGAAATGAGTAGGGTGTATTTGTCAAAAAGGTCGATGTAGTTTGACCGGTCATATTTATCCACGAACAAAATTCAGGCCAGATTGGCAGGCATTCAAAGAAGTATGGTATAAAGAATATAATTAGTTATATTAGAGTGTAGAGAAAGATGCTGCATGTTGTTTTTATTGTTTCCTCTTCAAACCTCCAACCATTGGTAAAATATTTGGGCATAATGTGATCACGAGAGAGTTTACAGATTTGAAGTAAGCGGTGGAATACTTCAAGACTCATGTAGAGAAACAAAACAACGCCCTAAAAAATTAGTAGGTCCCATGTTTTTCATGTTCCTAATAGTTGTATTTCATTGATCATCACAGTTCAATATTTTGTGTACCATTTACTGCTGTGATTTCTATCTAGTACAGTTGTATTTGTTTGTGAAATTTTTCCCCTATAAATGTTTGCCCCGGTTAAACAAAATTTCTAGGTCAACCACTACGTGCTATGATACCGTATCTACCTATGATACCAACACAATCTCTTTCATTATGAATTAGTATGTCATGTCAGAATTTTCTTAACATATCATGCATGATACTACCTATGATACCCTGTTGGGGCTGGTTTCACCGAGTATGTGATGGTGCGCCACCTGTTCCAACTCTGGGCTGCATATTCAAGGATGGAATGAGCATATACATGTAACTGGACCAAAAGTTTGGAAAATAACTCAGTCATTTGCTTTTTTCAAACGTTGTACTCAGGTGTTAGATAGTACAGCTGCTATTTTAAATTATGTAGGAGTATCATATTTGTTCTAATCAATATCGAACTTTCTAAAGTTTGGTCAAGTATATTGCCCCCCCCCCCCTCCAAAAAAAGGCATATAGGAAAAAATACTTTCTTAGTTCATAAATAATTAACTTGAATTTGTTAAAATAAATGACTTAAATTTATCTAGATTCATATATATTTGTAGACTAAATGTGTCTAGATACATCAGAATCTAAAAAAGATTCCGTCACTTATTTCTAGACAGAGGGAGTATAAACATCTTCTACCAAATTCACATACAGAAACATGTATATTCTACGATTGTTCCAACAAAACTAAATTAATATTAAACTATGTTATTTTTTATATACTTGTTTAATTTTTTTTGACAAAGTGAATATATTAATACCGCGAAAAGACCAATTACACACAACCTCTGCACCAACAAGATATCCAAAAACAGCAAGGATGCACACTGCCAAGAACATAATAAAAAGAGAGAAAAGAAACAAAGACTCAGTCGGGTGTTCAACCGCCCGCAATAGAAACACTCTAATCACCACCGAATACAACACCCATATTGCAAACGAAGCTCTCCAAAAGAAATGCCTCCAAAAAACAATGCACAAGCATTATCGTTGCCCGATCGAAGATATTGGGTTTTCACGCCAGAGAAAGTCCGAGTTTACCAAACAATTCCTTCAGCAAGGCCATTGTCAGGTACAACAAATGAAGACTAGACCTTGGGTTTTCAGTTGGAAATCGTGGCTCGGTACTCGTGGAGCACCACCAAACTGCAGTGCACCTATGTTGCCACCTCCGCTTGCCAAGGTTGCTGCTGCAAGTCGCTAAACACCTGACACATAGGGGATAACCCGGGCCACATTGTCTTCCTTATAACTAGAACCCTCTCCGCCATTGTCAACCTTCGATCGCAACCACCATGACTTTCTCCACTTCTGTCAGTTCCAAGGAAATCTATATTAATAAACATGTTCCATGGCACCGACCAGAAGGCAAAGCTTCGCAACTCACCCAAATGAAGCCACACTGGCTGAAGATATGAGCGTGCACAACCGCATCATTTTCGCTCTAGCAATCCAGTAATGTCCTGCACCAAACTACGGAAAACTCCTAGAGGAAGACCAGAACTAGTCGGTAGCCAAACCGGCAAGGCCAACATGAAGTAGTTTGATGCCATGGTGCTCGGAAAACAGTAGGGTCGGACCACCTTTAGTCTTCGATGCAGATAAGAAGGCCCCCACGCCGCCATCTGTTGTCCACCGACAACGAAGGAGGATTTGGCAACCTCCCGCGCCGAAGGAAACGACAAGCGCTCTAGTGACAGAATCAACACGCAATGAAGCATGTCCACCATCGTGGGTGTCGTAGTGTGGAACACGGCAGTGCCATCGGGGATGGCATGAAGGGGACAATCAGGATGCTATCGGTGGCTACTCACAACAGGTTGGGCACATATACTACAAACACAGCGATGTACCCAGGTTCGGAGCCCTCTTGGCGAGGTAAAACTCCTACTCCTGCAAGGATCTACTATCAAAGGGGGCGAATGCCCAATACAGATGCTCCTTGAGCTGTTTCCTTAGCTACTTCTTGCTTGGAACTATCTAAGTCCTTCTTCTTCTGGTCTCTCTTTTCTGCTCACCTAGAACCCTAGCGCTACCCCCTTTATATACAGGTCGAGGAGGTAGCTTGCAAGATGGGTTCTAGGGTTTAATGTTTGGATTTGGGCCTTACAAAGTGGGCCGGTTGGACAGGGCCAAATGATAGGCCCGGGTCCAGTGAAGCCTCCAGTACAGGGGAGGACCACGCTTCAGTGTCCAGTGCCCCTGCTTTACTCGTCATCCGGCTCTTTATCCGTCAACCCGTTCTTTATGCATAAGCCGGGGCTTTCCTCATCAGCCCTTGCTTTGTTCGTCAGCCTCTAGCTTTGGCGCAGTTGTCCAGTAGCGCTGGCCAGGCTAGCCAGCCTGTCTGGTCAAGGGTGCGCTCAACAAGGAGTTGTTGGGTCCGCAGCATAGAAAACAAAAATTTCCTACGATGAGAACTATACACCAAGATCTATCTACTAGATACAGAGCAACGGGTGGACATACATCCATGGAGAACTTACCCTCGAAGACAACGAGTTTTGTTAACGAGTAGGAACTCGTGGTTGATGTAGTCGTACGCTTGCCGATCTCAAGATCGTGTGGAAGTCCGAGCGCCGCAAATCAGCAGCGCATCCGTCCTCGCACACATGTTCAAGCCACCGGACAACCTCCACCTCCTCGCTCCAGCGAATTAGCGGAAGTAGCAATTCCTTCCAGACGCAAGGCCACCGGCAACATGTATCTCGCTAATCCGAGACCATGGGGGAATATCTAGAGGGGGAGAGAGATCCTTCACGAGGAGGTGTGAGGATGAAGGAGGGAATGGGTGGCCTTTTATAGGAGGAGGGGGGATGCCCCCTCTCTCCATGGCCGGCGCATGGGGGGGGGTGACCCCTCACCTCCCCCATTCATGTGGTGCTAACCCCTCCACATTAAAATGCCTCTTCATATTCCCTTTTAAAGTCTCCACTTTAAATGCATTAAATTTCTCCAAATTTAATGCTCTCTCATTTAATAAAACTCTTTTATTTATTTTATTTAGAATATTGTTAATTACTTTAATTAACAAAAATTCACATAAAACCCCTTGCAACATTTCAATATTACATGCAGGACCACTTTCTGGAATTTCACCCAAAACAATTCCGGTTTCTATCGAAACAATTCCTGTTTCTATCGAAACATTTCCTGCGCTTTGCAAACCTTTTGTCTGGAACATATGTGCTCCTAAATGGTGTCCGGCAACCCTTAAGTGTGTCACCCTATGGTTCGTGAATAATGCAGACATGATTGAGACTCCTCTCAGATCAATAATCAGAAGCGGGACCTAGAGATCCATATTGACTCCTGCACATTGAACGATGACTTCTATGATCGTGAGAACCTTTAATGTCAGCAATTTAATCCCTTTGTCTCATGATATAATACATGTCCGAGATTCGATCATCGGTATCCAAATACCTAGTTTGATCTCGTTACCGACATGCACTCTTTTCTCGTTCCCGTGATATAACATTCTAGTGATCACATCAATTGCTTGCAAGCTATCTTAATGTGATATCACCGAGAGGGCCCAGAGTATATCTATCCGTCATCGGGATTGACAAATTCCACTCTTGATCCATGAGCCTCAACATAACACCTTCGTAGCACTGAACCCATCTTTATAGTCACCCTGTTACGGTGTGACGTTTGATGTTATCAAGATACTCTTCTGGTGTTAGCAATTAACATGATCTCATGGTCTAAGGACTAAGACTACTTTGTATGATGTTATAGCAATATAAACATAATGACTTGATCGTAATGCTATACTTCGGATGAATGTTCATCACATCATTTCACAAATGTTGTGACCTTGTTATTAACAACATCCAATGTCCATGATCAGGAAACTTTGATCATCTTGTTAATCAACAAGCTAGTCTATAAGAGAGGCATAACTAGGAACCCTTTTTGTTTATTAAACACACATGTATTGATGTTTCCTATCAATACAATTATAGCATGCAAAATAAACATCTATCATATACAAGGAATATATAATAACAACTTTATTATTTCCTCTCAGGGCATATTTCCTTCAGTCTCCCACTTGCACTAGAGACAATAATCTAGTTCACATAGTGATAAATCTAACACCCATGGAGTTCTGGTGTTGATCGTGTTTTTCCCTAGGGCGAACTTTAGTCAACGGATCTGCTACATTTAGGTCCGTGTGCACTTTACAAATTTTTATATCTCCATCCTTGACATGCTCGCGGATGGAGTGAAACCGGCGCTTAATATGTTTGGAATTCTTGTGAGACCCTGGTTCCTTTGCGTTGGCTATGGCTCCATTGTTGTCACAATAGATCACCATCGGGTCCAATGCACTAGGAACCACACCCAGTTCTGTAATGAACTCTTTCATCCAAACTGCCTCCTGCGCCGCTTCTGAAGCAGCAATATATTCCGCCTCCGTTGTTGATCCAGCCACCACAGGTTGTTTGGAACTCCTCCAACTAACTGCTGCTCTGTTCAAGAGAAATACGTATCCGGATTGAGACTTAGAGTCATCCAGATCGGTGTCAAAGCTAGCATCGACATAACACTTAGCGACTAGCTCTTCTTCACCTCCGTATATGAGAAACATATCCTTAGTTCTTCTCAAGTACTTGAGGATGTTCTTTACCGCTATCCAGTGTTCCGAACCTAGATCAAATTGGTACCTACTAGTCAAACTAATAGCATGTGCCACATCCGGCCTTGTACATAGCATGGCATACATAATAGAGCCTATGGCCGAGGCATAGGGGATCTTATCCATCATCTCTCTTTCTTCCGCCGTAGCCGAACTTTGAGTCTTACTCAATGTCTTGCCTTGCAACATAGGTAAGAACCCCTTCTTACTTTCGTCCATATTAAACTTCTTTAATATCTTATCAAGGTATGTACTCTGCGATAGCCCAATTATGCGTCTTGATCTATCTCTATAGATTTTAATGCCTAATATATATGAAGCTTCACCAAGGCCCTTCATCGAAAATTTGCTGTTTAGATAACTTTTAACACTGTTTAAAAGATCTATATCATTTCCAATCAATAATATGTCATCCACATATAATATCAGAAATGCCACATTGCTCCCACTCACTTTCTTGTAAATACAAGCCTCTCCATAAGTTTGGACAAATCCAAACTCTTTGATCACCTCATCAAAGCGGAGATTCCAACTCCGGGATGCTTGCTTCAGTCCATAGATGGATCGCTGAAGTTTGCACACCTTATTAGCATCCTTAGGATCGACAAAACCCTTTGGTTGTATCATATACAACTCTACTTCAATATTACCATTGAGGAACGCAGTTTTGACATCCATCTGCCATATTTCATAATCAAAATATGCAACAATTGCTAACAAAATCCTAACCGACTTAAGCATCGCTACGGGGGAGAATGTCTCATCGTAGTCAACTCCTTGAATTTGTCGAAACCCCTTTGCGACAAGTAGAGCCTTATAGATGGTTACATTACCATCAGCATTAGTTTTTCTTTTGAAAATCCATTTATTCTCAACGGCCTTTCGATCGTGAGGTAAGTCCACCAAGGTCCAAACCTGGTTTTCTTACATGGATTCCATCTCGGATTTCATGGCTTCTAGCCATTTGTTGGAATCAGGGCTCATCATCGCTTCTTCATACGTCACAGGGTCATCTATTTCATCAATCATGAAATTCATAACAGGATTGCCGTACATTTCAGGAGCTGCACGTGTCCTGCTTGACCTGCGAGGTTCGGTAGTGTCCTCTTTTGGAGTTTCATGATCAATATCATTAGCTCTCTCTTCATTAGGTGAAGTCAACTCCAAAACAACTTCTGGTGTTGCGCTACTCGCCATTTCATGAAGAGAAGGTTCAGTAACCTCTTCGAGTTCTACCTTCCGACTACTCACACCTTTCGCGAGAAATTCCTTCTCAAGAAAGGATCCATTCTTGGCAACAAAGACCTTGCCCTCGGATCTGTGATAGAAGGTATACCCAATCGTTCCTTAGAGTATCCTATGAAGACGCATTTTTCCGCTTTGGGTTCGAGTTTATCCGGTTGAAGTTTCTGTTGGGTCCGCAGCATAGAAAACAAAATATTTCCTACGATGAGAACTATACGCCAAGATCTATCTACTAGATACAGAGCAACGGGTGGACATCAATCCATGGAGAACTTACCCTCGAAGACAACGAGTTTTGTTAACGAGTAGGAACTCGTGGTTGATGTAGTCGTATGCTTGCCGATCTCAAGATCGTGCGGAAGTCCGAGCGCCGCAAATCAGCAGCGCATCCGTCCTCGCACACACGTTCAAGCCACCGGACAACCTGCACCTCCTCGCTCTAGCGAATCAGCAGAAGCAGCAAGTCCTTCCAGACGCAAGGCCACCGGGAACATGTATCTTGCTAATCCGAGACCATGGGGAAATATCTAGAGGGGGAGAGAGATCCTTCACGAGGAGGTGTGAGGATAAAGGAGGGAATGGGTGGCCTTTTATAGGAGGAGAGGGGTGCCCCCTCTCTCCATGGCCGGTGCATGGGGGGGGGTGACTCCTCACCTCCCCCATTCATGTGGTGGTAACCCCTCCACATTAAAATGCCTCTTCACATTCCCTTTTAAAGTCTCCACTTTAAATGCATTAAATTTCTCCAAATTTAATGCTCTCTCATTTAATAAAACTCTTTTATTTATTTTATTCAGAATTTTGTTAATTACTTTAATAAACAAACATTCACATAAAACCCTTGCAACATTTCAATATCACATGCAGAACCACTTTCTGCAATTTCACCTGAAACAATTCTGGTTTCTATCGAAACAATTCCTGTTTCTATCGAAACATTTCCTACGCTTTGGAAACCTTTTGTCTGGAACATATGTGCTCCTAAATGGTGTCCGGCAACCCTTAAGTGTGTCATCCTACGGTTCGCGAATAATGCAGACATGATTGAGACTCCTCTCAGATCAATAATCAGAAGCGGGACCTCGAGATCCATACTGACTCCTGCACATTCAATGATGACTTCTGTGATCGTGAGAACCTTTAACGTCGGCAATTTAATCCATTTGTCTCATGATATAATACATGTCCGAGATTCGATCATCGGTATCCAAATACCTAGTTTGATCTCGTTACCGACATGCACTCTTTTCTCGTTCCCGTGATATAACATTCTAGTGATCACATCACTTGCTTGCAAGCTATCTTAATGTGATATCACCGAGAGGGCCCAGAGTATATCTATCCGTCATCGGGATTGACAAATTCCACTCTTGATCCATGAGCCTCAACATAACACCTTCATAGCACTGAACCCACCTTTATGGTCACCCTGTTACGGTGAGACGTTTGATGTTATCAAGATACTCTTCCGGAGTTAGCAATTAACATGATCTCATGGTCTAAGGACTAAGACTACTTTGTATGATGTTATAGCAATATAAACATAATGACTTGATCGTAATGCTATACTTCGGATGAATGTTCATCACATCATTTCACAAATGCTGTGACCTTGTTATTAACAACATCCAATGTCCATGATCAGGAAACTTTGATCATCTTGTTAATCAACAAGCTAGTCTATAAGAGAGGCATAACTAGGAACCCTTTTTGTTTATTAAACACACATGTATTGATGTTTCCTATCAATACAATTATAGCATGCAAAATAAACATCTATCATATACAAGGAATATATAATAACAACTTTATTATTGCCTTTCAGGGCATATTTCCTTCAGTTTCTTCACATAAACATCACATCCCCAAACTTTAAGAAATGACAGCTTAGGTTTGTTTCCAAACCATAATTCATACGGTGTCTTTTCAACGGATTTAGATGGTGCCCTATTTAAAGTGAATGTAGCGGTTTCCAGTGCATAACCCCAAAATGACAGTGGCAAGTCAGTCAGAGACATCATAGATCGAACCATATCCAATAAAGTACGATTACGACGTTCTGACACACCATTACGTTGTGGTGTTCTGGCAGGCATGAGTTGTGAAACTATTCCACAGTCTTTCATGTGTGTGCTAAACTCGTAACTTAGATACTCTCCTCCACAGTCAGACCGTAGAAATTTGATCTTTCTATTATGATGATTTTCCACTTCATTCTGAAATTCCTTGAACTTTTCAAAAGTTTCAGACTTGTGTTTCATCAAATAGATATATCCATATCTACTCAAATCATCCGTGAAAGTAACAAAATAACGATATCCACCTCGCGCCGACATACTCATTGGTCCACACACATCAGTATGTATGATTTCCAATAGATCTGTCGCCCGTTCCATTGAACCGGAAAACGACGTTCTAGTCATCTTGCCCATAATGCATGGCTCACATGTATCAAATGATTCAAAATCAAGTGATTCCAAAAGTCCATCAGAATGGAGTTTCTTCATGCGTTTAACACCAATATGACCTAGACGGAAGTGCCACATATATGTAGATATATCATTATCAAGTTTAATCCTTTTAGCATCAACATTATGAATATGCGTAATACTACTATCGAGATCCAATAGAAATAAACCATTCAACACAGGTGCATGACCATAAAAGATATTATTCATATAAATCGAACAACCATTGTTTTCATACTTAAACGAATAACCACTTTGCATCAAACATGATCCGGATACAATGTTCATGCTCAGTGCAGGCACCAAATAACAATTATTCAGGTTTATAACTAATCCCGATGGCATATGGAGAGGCAGCGTTCCGACGACGATCACATCAACTCTTGATCCATTGCCGACCCGCATCGTGACCTCATCCCTTGCTAGTTGTCGCTTGTTCCGCAGCCGCTGAACCGAGTTACATATATTAGCAACTGATCCTGTATCAAATTCCCAGGTGCTACTGCAAGTACTAGTCAAGTACACATCAATAACATGTATATCACATATAGCTTTGTTTTCCTTAGCGGCCTTTTTGTCCGCCAAATACTTGGGGCAGTTGCGCTTCCAATGGCCAGTCCCCTTGCAATAGTAGCACTCGGTGTCAGACTTAGGGCCAGCTCGGGTTTTCTTTTCAGGCACGGCAACAGATTTGCCGCCCTTCTTTCCCTTCTGCTTGCCTTTCTTGTCCTTCTTGAAACCGGTGGTCTTATTGATCATCAACACTTGATGTTCTTTCCTAATCTCCACTTCTGCAGTCTTAAGCATTGACAGAAGCTCGGGAAGAGACTTCTTCATGCCCTGCATATTATAGTTCATCACGAAGCTCTTGTAGCTAGGTGGCAGAGATTGGAGAACACGATGTATGCCTAAGTCAATGGGAATCGTTATTCCCAAGGACACAAGCTTATCGGCGTACCCAGACATTTTGAGTACGTGCTCACTAACAGAGCTGTTCTCTTCCATCATGCAGCCAAAGAACTTCTCTACAGCATCATGGTTATCGAAAATCATTTTCAATTCTCCCATGGTATCAAAGGCATTGCCATTTTCGAAACGTTTTCGAAGTTCTGGTTCTAGCCCATACAGTATGCCGCAATGAACTAAGTTGTGGTCCTCCTGACGAGTTATATAGACGTTCTTTTGCTTGTCAGGGGCATCAGGAGCTGGTGGGGGGCCTAGCGGCGCCTCTAGCACATATTGCTTTTGTGCAGCAGTGAGGAGAATCCTCAAATTCATAGCCCAGTTGGTGAAGTTGCTACCATTCGCAGCAAGCTTCCCTTTCTCCATGAACACATTGAAATTAAAAGCAGGTGGTGCCATCTACAACAGAATTTGTAAAATATATTTAGACTAAGTTTATGATAGATTGAGTTCAACTAATCCAAATTACTAATGAACTCCCACTCAAAAACGACATCCCTCGTGTCCTTTTAGTGATGACATGAACCAAATCCACTACACCAAGTCCGATCATCACGTGAGTCGGTGTAGCTTCAAAGGCGAGTATCTATATAGGCATCATATCAACTATATGACTCATGCTTAACCTTTCGGTCCGTGTTCCGAGGCCATGTCTGTACATGCTAGGATCGTCAAGTAAGAACCTTAGTATTCGCGTGTGTAAAACTGTCTTACACCCGTTGTATGAAAGCGTAGAGTCGAGAACACCCGATCATCACGTGATGCCTCAAAACACGATCCACAAAACGGTGCATACTTAAGGAAGAACACATTTTATCTTGATATCTAAATGAGGGATCATCTTATAATGCTACCAAAAGCGCCAAACTAGCAATATAAGATGCTAACATCTAATGTGTGAAGTGAGGTGATATGGTCCATGCATTTGATCTCTATCATTTGCATCGTGGTATGATCTCTATCATTCCTTTGTGTGTAAGGCCAAGGTCTATGGAACTTACACGTTAAGTGAGTTGTAAGAGTATCTATCATACATCTACTTACAACAATACCGTATCAAGACACTAGCCCAGCAATGATCTAAACTAGACGCCTCTAATTTATCAATTGCAAGTTTTATGTGGCTTAGGGCTTTCAGAGATAGAACCGGTCTTACCACTGTTGGGTCCGCAGCATAGAAAACAAAAAATTTCCTACGATGAGAACTATACGCCAAGATCTATCTACTAGATACAGAGTAACGGGTGGACATACATCCATGGAGAACTTACCCTCGAAGACAACGAGTTTCGTTAACGAGTAGGAACTCGTGGTTGATGTAGTTGTACGCTTGGCGATCTCAAGATCGTGTGGAAGTCCGAGCGCCGCAAATCAGCAGCGCATCCGTCCTCGCACACACGTTCAAGCCACCGGACAACCTCCACCTCCTCGCTCCAGCGAATCAGCGGAAGCAGCAACTCCTTCCAGACGCAAGGCCACCGGGAACATGTATCTCGCTAATCCGAGACCATGGGGGATATCTAGCGGGGGAGCGAGATCCTTCACGAGGAGGTGTGAGGATGAAGGAGGGAATGGGTGGTCTTTTATAGGAGGAGGGGGGGTGCCCCCTCTCTCCATGGCCGACGCATGGGGGGGGGGTGACCCCTCACCTCCCCCATTTATGTGGTGGTAACCCCTCCACATTAAAATGCCTCTTCACATTCCCTTTTAAAGTCTCCACTTTAAATGCATTAAATTTCTCCAAATTTAATGCTCTCTCATTTAATAAAACTCTTTTATTTATTTTATTCAGAATTTTGTTAATTACTTTAATTAACAAACATTCACATAAAACCCCTTGCAAAATTTCAATATTACATGCGGAACCACTTTCTGCAATTTCACCCGAAACAATTCTGGTTTCTATCGAAACAATTCCTGTTTCTATCGAAACATTTCCTGCGCTTTGCAAACCTTTTGTCTGGAACATATGTGCTCCGAAATGGTGTCCGGCAACCCTTAAGTGTGTCACCCTATGGTTCACGAATAATGCAGACATGATTGAGACTCCTCTCAGATCAATAATCAGAAGCGGGACCTGGAGATCCATACTGACTCCTGCACATTCAATGATGACTTCTGTGATTGTGAGAACCTTTAACGTCAGCAATTTAATCCCTTTGTCTCATGATATAATACATGTCCGAGATTTGATCATCGGTATCCAAATACCTAGTTTGATCTCGTTACCGACATGCACTCTTTTCTCGTTCCCGTGATATAACATTCTAGTGATCACATCACTTGCTTGCAAGCTATCTTAATGTGATATCACCGAGAGGGCCCAAAGTATATCTATCCGTCATAGGGATTGAAAAATTCCACTCTTGATCCATGAGCCTCAACATAACACCTTCATAGTACTGAACCCATCTTTATAGTCACCCTGTTACGGTGTGACGTTTGATGTTATCAAGATACTCTTCCGGTGTTAGCAACTAACATGATCGCATGGTCTAAGGACTAAGACTACTTTGTATGATGTTATAGAAATATAAACATAATGACTTGATCGTAATGCTATACTTCGGATGAATGTTCATCACATCATTTCACAAATGATGTGACCTTGTTATTAACAACATCCAATGTCCATGATCAAGAAACTTTGATCATCTTGTTAATCAACAAGATAGTCTATAAGAGAGGCATAACTAGGAACCCTTTTTGTTTATTAAACACACATGTATTGATGTTTCCTATCAATACAATTATAGCATGCAAAATAAACATCTATCATATACAAGGAAGATATAATAACAACTTTATTATTGCCTCTCAGGGCATATTTCCTTCAGGAGCTTCATCCCCATCGCACCGTGACCAGCGGATCTGAGGCAGCCGGCTAGGAGCGGCTTCCCAGATGGCTCTTCTGGCTACCCGGCTAGACGGGCCAGCCGGGGAAACTTGAATGTGGACCGGGTGGGGATTCCACCCGGCTGTGGTTCCTTGATCTGGGTCCAGACAGCATGTGCTCCTTGGAGCTGGCCGGTTGGTCCCGTCTTGGCCTACCTGGGGGTCATCCCCTCGACACTAGTCCCTGAGCGCGTTAGGACTTGGCCCCAGGGAGAAGTTCTTGCGTGCTCATTTGAAATGATTGACGATGCAGATGCTTTGTCGCTTTCATTTGTCTTGTAGTCTTTGTTTTGTAGTCTTTGTCCTGTACTGGCTTGAGATTATGTGTTGTTTCCTGGCTGGGGTTCACTGGCTACAGAGTCGATGGTCCCACCCACAGGGTGTGAGCGGCGATCTTCTTGACCGGCTGCCGCACTCAGACGGGAGAGGGATCGCTAGTTTGCTGTCGTCGGTGCTTGTGTCAGCCATGCCTGCCGTTTCTGGCACACATCGCATCAGCCATGCCTCCCGTTTCTAGCACGCGTCACGTCAGTTTGACTTCTAGGTCTGCTGCGGTAGTTTTTTGGTAACGGCGCGCATGCCTTCATCATTGCATCTTCTTGGAGATCGTGGACAC
This sequence comes from Avena eriantha, assembly GCA_910589775.1. Taxonomy (NCBI): domain Eukaryota; kingdom Viridiplantae; phylum Streptophyta; class Magnoliopsida; order Poales; family Poaceae; genus Avena; species Avena eriantha. Next base: position 88,083,247 of record OU342745.1, read on the forward strand.
GGTTTGCCTCCCGCATTAACCTCTGCTAGGTCTTTTCTGCGCGTGGCGCTGGCGCACGTGATCCGCCTCGAACCGTCGTGGGATGGTGGGGTGGTTGCTTGCCACGTGGCGCAGAGGGAGGGGAACCGGCGTGGTGGAGTGGAGCCATTGCTTGCCACATGGCTCGGAGGGAGGGGAACTGGCGTGGCTATTTTTCTCCGATAAATACGTGCGCCAAGGAGCAATGGTTCCTCACTTTGTCTCCCTGCGCCTGTCGTCCCTATTCTTCCTTGCGCTCTAGCCTTTCACCGCTCCTCTGTGCCACCGTTTCGTTGTCGCCGACGCCGCTCCTCTTCTTTAGCATCGGTCTCCTGCGCTTCAACCACGACCACCTTTCCGGACAACATGCTTCCCAAGGTTGCCGGTGGGTGGTGCGGCTCGTATGTTACCGAAGAGTTGGTGAAGAAGTACCAGCGGGGGAAGTTCCTCCCATCGGAGCGGCTGGTGAAGCACCGCCTCGTGCCGGAGGGCGAGCGGGTGCCCAACCCCCAGCCTGGCGAGGCCATCGTCTTCCTCGCCCACTTTGCTCATGGCCTTGGGCTGCCGCTGAGCCACTTCGTCTTGGAGCTGCTTGTCACCTTCGACCTGCAACTCCACCACCTCGGAGCCAACGCCGTGTCGATGATGTCGCATCACGGGGCCTGCTGCGAGGCATTCCTCGGCGTCTCCCAGACACCGCCAACTTCTTGAAGTTCTTCTACTTCAAGGTTCAGGTGGTGGGGAAGGGTGGGCCGCTGACGGAGACGGGCTGCTGTGCCATCTACCCGCGGCCATCGGCGCCCATCCCGCACCTGCAGCTCCCCGACACCGTCAAGCTCTGGTAGCGCTCATACTTTTACGTGCGCAACAGCACTAAGGTGGACTTCATCAAGGTCCCCGCCTTCGCCAACGTCCCCTCCAGCCGGAAGGCCTGGAGCGTCCAGCACTTGGGCGCCCAGGGCGACATCGACCGGATGGGCGCCTGGCTAGCCTTCCTCATGGAGAAGGAGCGGCTCACCGCCCGGGACATTCTGTTGTCCTGGATGGTGACTCGCATGCTCCTGCTGCAGCATCGGTCGCACAAGATGTGCCACCTCTCTGGCCATCTCGATCCTACCCGGGTATCCCAGCTGGATGTGCCATACGCCGCCCTCCACGAATGGCTTGCCGCCATCTTGAAGGAGGCGCTGGAGGAGGACTGGGAGTTCTCCTGTCGGTCGTACCACCGCGGTCGGCTTCTGCCAAAGGTATGCCTTCCTTGCTCTTCTCTGGGTGGATTTTACTGAGGGACTCCCATTTTGTGCCTCTTATCTTCCCTTGTTGAGTAGCTTTTCACGGTGCAGCTAGCGGAGGACGATATGGGGGACACCGAGCTGCCCAACTTCGCCGTGGACTTCAAGCCAGCGAAGGCTCCGTCGGCGGAGCCGGAGCGGTTCCCCATGCGGGCCGATGAGGGCTGCGAGTTCCCATCCGGTGAGAGTATGTCCTTTGTCCTTGTCTTCTCTGCGCTTGCTATGCTTTTATCCATGAACCTGGCGTTTTGCTCGCACTGCAACAGCCGCACATGGCGAGGATGTAGACCTGGCCGAGGTTGCCACGCCTAGGGGCAAGGGGAAGCGGGTCACCCCCACCAGCGCTGCTCCGGCCGGAGGCGGCGCTAAGAAGGCACGCTGCCCCAGACCCGCGACCACCATGCTGAGCATTGCCGGGTAGGTGCTCCTGGAACTTGTGTTGACTTGCCTGCATCTTCGTTGCTCATTCCTTGTGCTTTCCGTAGCGAGGCGATGGCCTTGCCCGGCTCCGCGACTGTCGCCACCGCGTCCACCCCTCCGCCTGTTGCGGAGGCGAGTGCGCCGGCTCCGGCCCCCGATGCTGGGCCTGTTCGTCTATGGTACCAAAGTTCCCGGGCGAGTGCACCGCGGTACCTAAGTTGCCTGAAATTGCCGCGTTTCGAAATGTTGGGCCACCAACTACCAAACTCATTTCACCCCTACCAAATCCAAACATTCCGTGAAACTGCCCCGTGAGTAGACGGTCTGGACCCTCATGTTAGTAATATTTCCATGACGCGAGCGCCAACGCGGCAACCACGTAGGCGAAACGAGAGACTAAAGTAGCATGGTGCGTTGACCAAATTCACGAATCCACTCCCTTCCTCCTTTCGCATGAACCCTAGCACTATCGGCGTCGAAATCCCCTCTCCAACCAGAATGATCTCTTCGGGCATTTGACTTCCGGCACCAAGTTGATGCGCCTACTCGCTGCTACCAAGCTCTAATGCCGAATGCCGTGCCAGCCATTGTGACGATCTAACCCGCCTCTACCGCCGATGAGCTGAGCAGCGCGAAGGATGGCAGATCCATTTGCCGAGGAAGAAGTATTTCTGACTAATTGCGGGTGAGCTACTCTTCTCTTTGCTATAGGCACTACCTATAACTGCTAGCTGGCTATTGGCATTACAGAGATATATCGAACATAGAATTGTTTGCTAGCACGACGCTGAGAAACAATTCTTATCTTTTGTCTCCAATTTTCTGTCAAGTAGGATCTCCGCTGAACCCAAATACACGGTTCTAGTCACCATCTATGGCTACCACATTAAATTAGCAGATGGGAAGAGCACGTGGAAACAAGCTCAAAATCTGAAGATGGAAGTAGCGCCTGTGCAGTTATGCACTATCCCTGGTTTGGTTGTTGCTATGCGTGAACTTGTTGAAATGAGGCCGGAGCAGACTGCACGGTTCAACATCGTTGATGAACGAGGCTTCAAGGTTCCTTTAGCATGTGACAGTCAGCTAATTGGGTTGATGCAACAGCATGCTGGGCTTCGCGGGGTTATGCTGATTTGTAACATACTGGATGAGGAAGCTCCTGCTACTGGGAGTCTCCCAACTATTATTGGACAGGGTGATCTAACTCGAACCCCTGCTGTTGTTGAGAAAAATGTGGTTCCTCGTCCGCGACATGCTTCTGTCAGGCAACCTCCATGTAAGAGTCCTCGTATTGCCGTTCTGGAAAACTCTGCTCTGGAATCTGCTGCTACTGGTCGTCCCCGTGGTGTTGTTGTGCTGGCTGCTGCTGACCCAATCCATGCCGTTGTTGAGAAAACTAAGGCTTCCGGAGGCTGCCCCGCTGTTGTTGCCAAGACCGCTGCCTTGTGTGCTGCTCCTCCTCGAAACTGTCCTCAAGTTATGCGAACCCGTGATCTGGAATCTGCTGGTGCTAGTCATCCTCATGTTGTTGTTGATCTAGCCGCTGTTGACCCAATCCTTGCCGTTGTTGATTAAACTAAGGCTTCCGGAGGCTGCCCCACTGTTGTTGCAAAGACTGATGCCTTGTGTCCTCATCGAACCCGTGCTCAGGTTCAGCGAGCTGCTGGTCTGGAGCTAGCTCATGGTCTGGACTCTGCTAGCACTCGAAACACTGCTGTTGTGGGAATTGCTCCTGATCGTTGATGTGGCATGGGAGCAGCTGATCCTATTGTGGCTGCCGTTAGAACGGGCCCTGCCTGTCCACCATGTAATGTAGCTCCTGCTGCTAAGGGCCCTCGCCTTGCTCCTGGTCCTGGTACTTCCACCGAGGTTGATCCAGCTAACGATGACGCTGGTGATGGTGACGGTGGCAATTGGGGCTAAGTCTGATGGTGTCGCTCCATCTCTCGAACCTCTTGGAGGTTTCTATCCTGAAGAACCTGATGATGGCAAAGTAATCATTCGTATCGGTGTCACGGATTATACTACAAAATTAGATGATAGCAAAGAAAAATTCTATGACGAGTTTGATGTAATCCTTGGCAGATACGATCCTGAAGTGGTAGAGTTATCTGACTTGATGGCATCGTTACATGTGAAGGTGCTGTGGGGGTCCTCCCAGGAAGCACGTTTGTTATATTTTGGTTACAGGTGTAAAAAGGCTATCGAAATGAAAGATACCAGGTATTTAGTCGTACCGTTTACAAGGAAACATTATAGAGGTGAAGTGTACTTCCACTTGATAGTGCAAATGGTTGGAGAGGAATTGGAACTCGACAGTAGAGATGATGGACTTTTAGAAGGCATGCATGACCTGATCCATGGCATCACTGGGGCTGGTGTGACTGAGGGTAGCTTCGAACAGAGGAGAGTCTTACAAAGGAGTGTCATAAAGAGGAGAAGGAAGAGCATCCCTAGAAAGGGCACCCCGAATAAGAACGTCACCGAGGAGACCATGCCCAAGAGTCGCACGAAAAAAGGCACCACGCCGCAGAGTACACCCCTGAGATCTAGTCAAAATGCCACACCGAACGGTAGCAGCAAAAATGCTAAGAGGGCTAGCACGGTGGTGAACACTCCTAGGAGTGGTAGCTAAGAGGCGAAGATGGTCAGCACGGAGGCTACCACACCCAGTGGGAGCAGAAAAAATACTAATTTGGAGCGGAACACGCCGCTGAGGTCAGGCAATAATGCCAGCACGAAGGAGAACATGCCCAATAGTAGCAGCAAAAGGGCTAATTTGGAGCAGAAGACGCCCCTGAGGTCAGGCAATAATGCTAGCACGAAGGAGAACACGCCCGATAGTAGCAGCAAAAGGGCTAATTCAAAGAAGAACACGCCGTAGAGGTCAGGCAATAATGCCAGCACCCTGGAGCCAATACCCGTGAGGGGAGGCAGTAAGGAGATCACACCCAAGAGCGGCAGCAAAAAGCCTAGTTCAATGGGGAATAGAACACAGATGTCAAGCCCTACTGATACCATCAGGAAAGATTACATCAGGAATGAGGATGTACATAGGAAGAGCAAGAGGGTTCTGTACAGTCAAGATGTAATTGATTCTGACTGCTGTTTGTCCACTGAAGTACCTGGGATGCGTGCAAACGTAAGACCACCCCATGTGGTTGCAGCAGAACCAGCCGAGTGTCTTGGAGAAAACAGAGTTGCTGGTGAGGTGGATTGGGGCAATGTTTCGGTCCATCCGGGTGGAGACGATGGTGCAGCCCCACCCATGGGAGTCAATATGATGTGTGTAGTACTAGGCATTAGAGACGATGGCGAGGATTCTGAATCAGATGAAGAAGAAGGCACTGTAGTGGATCAAGAATCTGGTGATGATGAATAGACGAGGAACTTAACGATGAGGCCAGTATTCCAGTCGATGATTTGGGTGTTGAAGTAGAAGAAATGAAACATGACCACGAGTATCCTATAATTTCGGTCGGCACCGAGTTCAGGAGCATGCATGAGTTTAGGATGTCGTTCCAGCATTTTTGTATCAAGGGCGAGTTCGACGTTTATCGACTGAAGAACACTGCACAGAGGTATGAGGCCGTTTACAAGTTAACGTGGATGAATGGACGGGCCGGAGGTACATTGTCCATGGAGGATCACAGCAAGAGCCTTACCTGCGTCGAAGGAAATTAGGGTACTAGGGCAATGAATGCAGCAAACCATTAGAACTTTCTCTCTTTTCACTCTATAACTACAATTGATGTGCGATATCTTTCTGGCAACTAGTCGACTCCACTTATCTTTTAAATGAATCTGTGTTGCAGGTGAACACAATGGGCCCTCCACACATGTGTCCGACAGGCAGTGATGACTCACAAGTATAGGGGGTGTATCGCAGTATTTTCGAGGGAAGTGAAACCCAATTTATTGATTCGACACAAGGGGAGCCAAAGAATATTTATAAGCCTTAACAACTGAGTTGTCAATTCAGCTACACCTGAAAACAATCTTGCTCACAGTAGTTTATCAGTAGCAACAGTTTTGTAGTAGGAATAATAAAGTAACAGCAGTAGTAGAGTAAAGACAGTAGTAACAATAGCAGCAAACAGTAGGTTTCGAGTGCGGTAGGCATAGGGATGGATGGACGGGTGTTGCATGGACAAGACAATTCACACAACAATCAGAACATAGGGCAATTGCAGATAAACAAGATAAAGCATCCAAGTACTAGATAATCCTAGGCATGTGTCCCATATATAGTCATACGTGCTCGCAATGAGAACTTGCACAACATCTTTTGTCCTGCCAGCCCGTTTGCAGCGGGGCCTCAAGGGAACTACTGGAAATTAAGGTGCTCCTTTTAATAGAGCACCGGAGCAAAGCATTAACACTCTGTGAACACATGTGATCCTCACATCAAAGCCATTCCCTCCGGTTATCCCGATTTCTGTCACTTCGGGGCCTTTTGTTCCGGACAACAACGTGTGTATACAACTTGTAGGTAAGACCATAAACAATACTATCATAATGAATCAATAACATGTTCAGATCTGAAATCATGGCACTCGGGCCCTAGTGGCAAGCATTAAGCATAACAAGTCGCAATAAAGTCATAAAGCACTAATAGAAGATACTAGACACCATGCCCTAACAATCTGATGCCATTACATGAACGATCTTATCCAATCCCTACCATCCCCATAGCCTACAGCGGGGGATTACTCACTCAAAGATGGGGGAAACATGGATGGTCGATGGAGAAGCGATGGTGATGATGATGGTGATGATCTCCTCCAATTCCCCGTCCCGGCAGGGTGCCAGAACGGAGTTTCTGGTTTCTAATCGTGGAATCTGGTGGTGGCGGCGGAGCGGAACTCCTTCTGGAAAAACGTCGAACCCCCTTGAGTTTTTAGGTCAAAAGGCATTTTATAGGCGAAGAGGGAGACCGAGGGGGTGTCTGGGCGGCCAGACCACCCCCTGGCGCGGCCAAGCTTAGCCCGTGCGGCTAGGTGGTGTGGACTGGGCTTAGCCCTCCTCCGTCTCGTATTCTGGCTCCGGGAGTCTTCTAGTGAAATAGGATTTTTGGCATAATTTCCAGGATTTTTCCTGACAGTTGATTTTCTGCACAAAAACTAGACACCAAGGCAATTGTGCTAAAAACAGCGTCAGTCCGTGTTAGTTGCATCCAAATCACACAAGTTTAGAGGAGAAACAATAGCAAAAGTGTTCGGGAAAGTAGATACGTTTTGGACGTATCAACTCCCCCCAAGCTTAGCTTATTGCTTGTCCTCAAGCAATTCAGTTGAAATTGAGTGCGATAAAAGAAACTTTCACGAACACATTTGCTTCATATGATGTATATATTCTTAGCATGTGATCAACTACTTAGACAATTCATAATAAGGAGTATGCAACTAAGTTTACTTAATAGGCATTGCAAGCTATGAAGAGATTCCAACTCAAAAATAATAAATAGCATGAGACATAAACATAAGCAACATTACAATGCTCATAACAAGGTATGATAAAGTGGTATCTCACTTGCCTTTGATTATGAATACCAAGGCACCTCTGAAGTTCAGGTGAAGACTAGAAGTAAAGATATCAAAGATACAAGCATCAAAGTCATAACACAAATAATGAAGTAATGAGACAAGCACAAAGAATGACAACTATGCTCTCAAGAAAGTGCTCATAGAATAGGTGGAGACTCAACAAAGAAATGAAAAGGTTTTGAATAGTTTGAAAGGCTTCCAAATGCTGAAAGTATGGTACTCATTAGCTTTGAGCTCTCATTGCCCCGATCATAAGCATCTTTAATATGGTTAAGGTGAAAGTGAGGTCCAATCTGAGTTATATGCTTGACAAACTATAAACTGGAAATCCCATGCCCCTTGAGTACGAGGGCCGCTCCTCATACTACTCAACTTTAGTTACCGGTAAGTTCTTGTCATCGTAAATACGTGCGTATCATAGAGAACCGCCAACGGGGTACCCCTTGCCCGATGATACGGAAGAATCCCCATATCAAAATGACAAGGCAAGCAGACAACGAGCATCTCAGCAATCTTCTTATTTACCATGGGAATATGGTGTTTTTTTCTCTCTTTCCTCTTTTCTCATATCTCTTTTTCTCTTTTTTCTCAATATCTGACTCTTTTTTTATAAGAAGAATGCTTCATAGATATCATTATGGTTACGCTGCAGGTTTCCACCATGACGGCATGGATTAGACCGGCGGCCCAGGCGTTTCTCTAACACACATACATAACTCCATGGACTTACAAGCTCCCCTTTTATTTCACACCGACGACATCCGCAAACAAAAGAGCATGGTATCAACTGGGTATATATTTACAGGTGTTGAAAGCGTTCCCCGTGACAGCACGATTCTGCTAATCCCCAGCCTATAATTTGCAAGCATATAACTTTGATGGACAGTCACAATGGTTCGAGTTTATTAAGTGTAGGAAATAAAGTGTGCCATCAAGTTCGTGAGAGCTTTACTAACTAACTTTCTCATAACAAGCAAACATTTTATTCGGAAGAAAACAAGGCATATTGAATATGCACGGAAATAGCAAATGATGCTAATAGGTAGGTATGGTGGACACTTTGGCAATATTTGGTTTTAGGGAGTTGGAAACATGAGTAAAACATACTCAGTGAAAGTGAAGGTTAGCAATAGTAAGGGAGCGACAAACGAGAGAGCAATAGCTATCATAATCATGCTTGCAACAAAACAGGACTAATCATGGCACGAAAGTGATTCGAGACCCTCAAGGCAAAATAATTCATCGAGGCTTAACTGATTATTTCAGTCATAGGCATGCGTGAGCATGTGCCAAGTCAATTCAAATGAAACATTCAGAGGAGGATACCATGGTGTTATGAATAGAGTAATGCAAGCAAACATTCATATGACATGCTACAAACTATTAGCAAGCTGGGACTAATCATATGAAAGAAAGAACTACTAAGCATCCAAAGATAACATACACCCTACACGAACAGGCTAAGCATGCCCACAATGATGAGTATATGTACAAAAATGAAAATAAATAGAGTTCATTACCAGCCTCTTACCACACCTCAAGTTGTCATTAATCCTCATTATTGCTCTTCACTTGTGTGGCTTGAATAATAATATGAAACCAAATCCCACTGAGAACTGCTGAACCCTGCAAACAAACTCACAAAACCAAAGAAGAACAACAAATATTTTTGGTGTTTTCGATTTTTAAAACAAGAGCCAAAAAGGAAGAACAAGTCAAAATCTTTTTGGGTTTTTTGAATAGTTCAAACAAAACAAAAAGGGAAAAACAAACCAAGGCGAAAAGAAAAAGAAGCAAACCAAAGAGAAACAACAGAAATATTTTTGGTCTTTTTGTGTTTTAGAAAGCAAAAGCAAAGAAAGAGCAAAATCTAAAAAGATAACGAAACATGAATATACAAAGTACCGACGCAAAATGATATGGAGATGAGTGCGATGTCGGTGTACCTCCCCCCAAGCTTAGGCTTTTGGCCTAAGTGGGTGTCAATCCCAAGCTGGCCAGGATGAAGTGTCACCGTGGTACGACGAGGAGGTATCCTCGTCCTGGTGCGAGCTCGAGTACGTCCCTCCATAGTGCGTAGAGTAATCGTAGGAGGGCACATCCTCCTGGTGCTGCCCGTGGAAACCCAGCAAGCGGAGATGCTCGTCCACCTCCTCCTTGGAGCACGACCACGGTCTCATGTGAACACTAAACAGAGTATACTGCGGCAAAGGGACCTCCCTCTCATCCCCGTCAGTAAATAGCATCCTATATACTAGACTGTCCAAATCAGAATCAGTAGTGACAAAGTGATGAGTTTTCATAGCAACAAGGTCAAGCCTTTGTGGTTCCAATATAGTATCATTCGGGTCCACTGAAAGCCCTAATGCAGTGACCATACGTGAGGCAATTATGCCCCCATATATAGCCCCCCTAGCAGCTAGGCGGCCAACAATAAGAGAGCCAAGGTTTTACCGAGTGTCATTGTTAAGCGCAGCAGCAAGGAAGGCTAAATGATAGTTGGAGATATTACTCATATTCTCCCTACCAAGAACGCTAGTAGCAAGATAATATGCAAAGTATCTAAGAGCAGGGAGCTGGATGTTTCTTATCTTTCCGGGCTAAGCCACGCGGTCATCATCATTGGTCACCAATCGGTAAAGTTCTAGCAAATCAGCGGGTCGCCCTTGAATCTTCTTCACGGTCCCTGTCATGCTTACACCTACAACACTGCAAAATCTTTCCAATGACATGGTGCAGGGTAGGTTATAAATTTTGAAAGAGATAGTTGACTGATAGGGCGTGTTAGTAAACATGAAGCTCTCAACAAAAGTTTTGGTGAGCATAGCATATTGCTCACTCTCATCTTGCATGTATGAGGTCAAACCAACCCTCTGAATCAGTAGCAAGAAATCATCAAGAATCCCTGCAGCTTGTAAGAAAGTAAAACAAGGAAAAGTAGATGGGTGAGCATCCCCATCATCCCCTTCATTACCAATACGAGTTGCAATGAGATCTTCGTTGTATGATGGTCGAAACTGAGAGGCTGATCTTGAGGGCCTTGACCTCCTAGGTGCATCCCTCTCAAATATCTCTCCAAAGGTATGGTTGTTCATGCTTGATATTCTGAAATTTAAACACCTATTTAAACAAGTAATTGCAAAGTGAATATAATGAAAGGCACTACTCATAGGGACTTGTAAGAGGCCTAAACATGCATCAAAACTATATCTCTAAGCATCAAACAAGCTTACAAGCTCTCATAACCTATCACCTATAGCAGAAAAATACTCAAGATATAATCCACTGAACACAAATCTACTTGGACAAGCGAAGGAGTCACATACCGGAGAACAAATGCTCCAAATTTCAGTATCAAAGATGGGCTGAGCAAGGAGATCGAAAAATCGAGGGCAAGCACAACAAGAACGCGATTTTGAGCAATGAACTGGAGTTTACTCAGGAGATAGAAGAAAGTGGCAAGTGAGAGAGTGAGTGGAGGGCTAGGGGTGGCCCACACCATGGCATGGCGCCACCTTGGGCAGGCCACGCCACTAGGTGGTGAGCCTGCCTGGTGGGTCCCCTAGGTAACTCCAGGTACTCCTCTGCCCCTTTTTTCACATAAAAAATTAATATGAATTATCTGCAATTTTTCGAGACACTTTATTTTTGGGCATTTTTCACGTATAGATGAATGATTTTCTGACATAATTTTTTTTTTTGAAATGATGCAATGAAAAAACAAGGCTAGAACTACAGAAGTACTAAGACACTCTAACATGCAAGGAACTAACAACAAGAAAGAAAACTAAACGAAAGCAAAAACTAAAATGGATAGAATAGAAGGAAGCGGAGATAATCATGGTGAAAACATTATTTTGTTCAATGAAATCCTTTTGTTAACAAGGTTGATCAGGTCTTGTTACCAAAACAATTTCATATGAGACAAAGCTTTGTATTCCACTAATGATTATGTTACCTCAACTTGGATAGCAATGGTCCCAATCATAATAGTTTCAAATTTTTCTCTTGGTATGGGACAATATATTTCTCCAACTTGAATTCCCTCAACATGTTCAATTGAATTCAAACCATAAGTCCTATCAATCTTCTTGGGGAAATAAACAGTATGTTCCTTGTCATTAACATTGAAAGTCACCTTTCCTTGATTACAATTAATAACAGCTCCTACAGTATAAAGAAAAGGTCTCCCAAGAATAATAGACATATTATCATCTTTAGGCATTTCAAGCACAACAAAATCGGTTAATATCAAGCAATTATGAGCCACTTGAACAGGTACATCTTCACATATACCAACATGAATAGTGGTAGATTTATCAGCCATTTGCAAAGATATATCAGTTGGTATTAATTTTTCTAGTTGAAGTCTCTTATAGAGAGAGAAAGACATAACACTAACTCCAGCTCCCAAATCACATAAAGCAGTTCTAACATAACTATTCTTAATAGAGCAAGGGATAGTTGGAATCCCTGGGTCTCCAAGTTTCTTAGGAACCTTACCATTAAAGGAATAATTAGCAAGCAAAGTAGAGATTTCTTCATTAGGGATCTTCCTTTTATTCGAGACAATATCCTTCATATACTTTGAGTAAGGAGGCAATTTAATAGCATCAGTCAAAGGAATTAGCAAGAACAAGGTTTCATCGACTCACAATTTTTTTTATAGTATTCATCTTCCTTTGACTTGTGTTTCTTATCAGGGAAAGGCATAGGTTTTTGGACCCAAGGCTCTCTTTCACTACCATGTTTCTTTGCAACAAAATCTTCTTTAGTGTATTTAGTATTCTTTGATTTTCAGGTTCTTCTTCAACTTTTTCTTTATCAGGAGCTTCATTTTCTTCATTACCACTTTCACTTTCAGCATCAGAGATAGATATACTATTGGGATCTTTAGCAGGTTCAGAGGGTTCTACAGTAGTTTTATGTTTCTTTTTTCTCTTCTTACGAGTAGAGCCACTATTTTCAGCTTGTTGAGAATCCTGCTCAATTCTTTTGGGATGCCTCTCAGGATATAGAGGATCCTGGGTAGCATCACCACTTCTAGTTCTAATTTCATAAGCATGTTTTTCTTTAGCAGCGTTAACTAGCAAGTCTTTTTGCACTTTAATGAGTTGATCTATTTGAGTTTGAACCATTTGAAAGTGTTTAACAATCATTTTAACATCATTAGAGGTTCTTTCCACAATATCTTTCAACTCAACAATAGCTCTAGTGTTTTCCATTAGATGATTTTGCACCCTTTTATTGAAATTATCTTGCTTAACAATGAAAATATCAAATTCTTCTAAGCATTGATCAGGACGTTTAGAGTAAGGGATATCACCTTCATCAAAGTGTTGGAGAGAGTGTACCTCAATAGTGGATGAGTAGGGAATAGGCTTACATAATTCTTATATAGGAGGTAAATTCTTGACATCTGCAGCTTTAATTCCCTTTTCCTTAAGACATTTCTTAGCTTCCTTCATCACTTCATCATTTAATTCAATAACTCCCCTCTTCTTTGATGTTGGAATAAGCACCGATATAGTTGGTTCAGGTATAATTACTTCAGGTATAGATGGTTCAGGAGGAGTCCAATCCTCATACTTCTTGCTTATTTTAGCCATTAATTCTGCAGCTTCCTTGGGAGTCCTATTCCTGAAAACACAATTAGCACAACTATCTAGGTATGTCCTAGATTCTTCGGTTAGTCCATTATAAAATATATCAAGAAGCTCATTCTTAGGCAGTGGACTTCCAGCCTATGCATGAACCAAAGCACAAAACCTTGCCCAAGATTCATGCAATATCTCTTTTTCTCCCTGTTTAAAATCAAAAAGTTCCTGCAAAATAGCATGTCTAGCACTAGGAGGAAAATATTTCTGCAGAAAAGTACTAATCAAGCAATCAGGGCTATCAATAGATCCAGGAGGTAAATTACTAAACCAAATTTTTGCTTCTCCTTTCAGTGAAAAGGGAAAAATCTTAGCAACAAAGTAAGTACGCATCTTAATATCATCAGAAAACAAGCCACTCATGGTAGAAAGCTCATTCACATGTGCTACCGCACTTTCATTCTTAGTCCCACAAAAAGGTTCTTTCTCAACAATAGCTATGTAAGATAGATCGAGAGAGAAATCATTATCTTTATCTTTAATGTTTATGGGAGAAGCAACAAACTTAGCAATAGGAGACAATTTGGGTCTAATAGTACGCCTCTCAAGGAGACTCTTAGCAGCGCTCCTATCATGGATGTTTTTACATTCTTTAATAAATTCATCGGTCATCTCAACATAACCATCTTCAATATCATAACTCTCACTAGACTCAGGCAAACTAACAGGTGTAGTAGTGTCTTCATTAGGAGTTTTAGTATTTCCAGCTATAGTTCTAGCAATCGTAGCATCTAGGAAAGGACCTAATGAACCACTCTTATCAAGCACAGTAGAAGCAGCATCATAAGCATCAGAAGTTTCAGGTTCAACAGTAGTAGCAGTGTGTGTAGCATGTGTGTGTGGTGGTGTAACGAGCTTACTCATAACAGATGGTGAATCAAGAGCAACAGAGGTGTTCAGAACCGTACCTCTTCTTGTAGTGGATGGTAAAATAGGAACCTTGCCATCACGAGAATTACCCATGATGGATGGATAATATCGAACAATAGAGAATCCAAGTGAACTTGATAAATAAAGCTATGCTCCCCGGCAACGGCGCCAGAAAATAGTCTTGATGACCCACAAGTATAGAGGGTGTATCGCAGTATTTTCGAGGGAAGTGAAACCCAATTTATTGATTAGACACAAGGGGAGCCAAAGAATATTTATAAGCCTTAACAACTGAGTTGTCAATTCAGCTGCACATGGAAACAATCTTGCTCACAACAGTTTATCAGTAGCAACAGTTTTGTAGTAGGAATAGTAAAGTAACATCAGTAGTAGAGTAAAGACATTAGTAACAATAGCAGCAAACAGTAGGTTTTGAGTGCGGTAGGCATAGGGAGGGATGGACGGGCGTTGCATGGACAAGACAATTCACACAGCAATCAGAACATAGGGTAATTGCAGATAAATAAGATAAAGCATCCAAGTACTAGATAATCCTAGGAATGTGTCCCATATATAGTCATACGTGCTCGCAATGAGAACTTGCACAACATCTTTTGTCCCGCCTGTTGGGTCCGCAACATAGAAAACAAAAATTTTCCTACGATAAGAACTATACGCCAAGATCTATCTACTAGATACAGAGCAACGGGTGGACATACATCCATGGAGAACTTACCCTCGAAGACAACGAGTTTTGTTAACGAGTAGGAACTCGTGGTTGATGTAGTCGTACGCTTGCCGATCTCAAGATCGTGTGGAAGTCCGAGCGCCGCAAATCAGCAACGCATCCGTCCTCGCACACACGTTCAAGCCACCAGACAACCACCACCTCCTCACTCCAGCGAATCAGCGGAAGCAGCAACTCCTTCCAGACGCAAGGCCACCGGGAACATGTATCTCGCTAATCCGAGACCATGGGGGAATATCTAGAGGGGGAGAGAGATCCTTCACGAGGAGGTGTGAGGATGAAGGAGGGAATGGGTGGCCTTTTATAGGAGGAGGGGGGGTGCCCCCTCTCTCCATGGCCGGCGCATGGGGGGGTGACCCCTCACCTCCCCCATTCATGTGGTGGTAACCCCTCCACATTAAAATGCCTCTTCACATTCCCTTTTAAAGTCTCCACTTTAAATGCATTAAATTTCACCAAATTTAATGGTCTCTCATTTAATAAAACTCTTTTATTTATTTTATACAGAATTTTTTTAATTACTTTAATTAACAAACATTCACATAAAACCCCTTGCAACATTTCAATATTACATGCAGAACCACTTTCTGCAATTTCACCCGAAACAATTCCGGTTTCTATCGAAACAATTCTTGTTTCTATCGAAACATTTCCTGCGCTTTGCAAACCTTTTGTCTGGAACATATGTGCTCCTAAATGGTGTCCGACAACCCTTAAGTGTGTCACTATACGGTTCGCGAATAATGCAGACATGATTGAGACTCCTCTCAGATCAATAATCAGAAGCGAGACCTAGAGATCCATACTGACTCCTGCACATTCAATGATGACTTCTGTGATCGTGAGAACCTTTAACGTCGGCAATTTAATCCATTTGTCTCATGATATAATACATGTCCGAGATTCGATCATCGGTATCCAAATACCTAGTTTGATCTCGTTACCGACATGCACTCTTTTCTCGTTCCCGTGATATAACATTCTAGTGATCACATCACTTGCTTGCAAGCTATCTTAATGTGATATCACCGAGAGGGCCCAGAGTATATCTATCCGTCATCGGGATTGACAAATTCCACTCTTGATCCATGAGCCTCAACATAACACCTTCATAGCACTGAACCCACCTTTATGGTCACCCTGTTACGGTGTGACGTTTGATGTTATCAAGATACTCTTCCGGTGTTAGCAATTAACATGATCTCATGGTCTAAGGACTAAGACTACTTTGTATGATGTTATAGCAATATAAACATAATGACTTGATCGTAATGCTATACTTCGGATGAATGTTCATCACATGATTTCACAAATGCTGTGACCTTGTTATTAACAACATCCAATGTCTATGATCAGGAAACTTTGATCATCTTGTTAATCAACAAGCTAGTCTATAAGAGAGGCATAACTAGGAACCCTTTTTGTTTATTAAACACACATGTATTGATGTTTCCTATCAATACAATTATAGCATGCAAAATAAACATCTATCATATACAAGGAATATATAATAACAACTTTATTATTGCCTCTCAGGGCATATTTCCTTCAGTCTCCCACTTGCACTAGAGACAATAATCTAGTTTACATCGTGATAAATCTAACACATATGGAGTTCTGGTGGTGATCATGTTTTGCCCTAGGGAGTACTTTAGTCAACGGATCTGCTACATTTAGGTCCATGTCCACTTTACAAATCTTTATATCTCCATCCTTGACATGCTTCCGGATGGAGTGAAACCGGCGCTTAATATGTTTGGAATTCTTGTGAGACCTTGGTTCCTTTGCGTTGGCTATGGCTCCATTGTTGTCACAATAGATCACCATCGGGTCCAACGCACTGGGAACCACACCCAGTTTTGTAATGAACTCTTTCATCCAAACTGCCTCCTGCGCCGCTTCTGAAGCAGCAACATATTCCGCCTCCGTTGTTGATCCAGCCACCACAGGTTGTTTGGAACTCCTCCAACTAACTGCTGCTCCGTTCAAGAGAAATACGTATCCGGATTGAGACTTAGAGTCATCCAGATTGGTGTCAAAGCTAGCATCGACATAACACTTAGCGACTAGCTCTTCTTCACCTCCGTATATGAGAAACATATCCTTAGTTCTTCTCAAGTACTTGAGGATGTTCTTTACCGCTATCCAGTGTTCCGAACCTAGATCAAATTGGTACCTACTAGTCAAACTAATAGCATGTGCCACATCCGGCCTTGTACATAGCATGGCATACATAATAGAGCCTATGGCCGAGGCATAGGGGATCTTATCCATCATCTCTCTTTCTTCCGCCGTAGCCGGACTTTGAGTCTTACTCAATGTCTTGCCTTGCAACATAGGTAAGAACCCCTTCTTACTTTCGTCCATATTAAACTTATTTAATATCTTATCAAGGTATGTACTCTGCGATAGCCCAATTAGGCATCTTGATATATCTCTATAGATTTTAATGCCTAATATATATGAAGCTTTACCAAGGTCCTTCATCGAAAATTTGCTGTTTAGATAACTTTTAACACTGTTTAAAAGATCTATATCATTTCCAATCAATAATATGTCATCCACATATAATATCAGAAATGCCACCTTGCTCCCACTCACTTTCTTGTAAATACAAGCCTCTCCATAAGTTTGGAAAAATCCAAACTCTTTGATCACCTCATCAAAGCGGAGATTCCAACTCCAGGATGCTTGCTTCAGTCCATAGATGGATCGCTGAAGTTTGCACACCTTATCAGCGTCCTTAGGATCAACAAAACCCTTAGGTTGTATCATATACAACTCTTCTTCAATATTACCATTGAGGAACGCAGTTTTGACATCCATCTGCCATATTTCATAATCGAAATATGCAGCAATTGCTAACATAATCCTAACCGACTTAAGCATCGCTACGGGGGAGAATGTCTCATCGTAGTCAACTCCTTGAATTTGTCGAAACCCCTTTGCGACAAGTAGAGCCTTATAGATGGTTACATTACCATCAGCATCAGTTTTTCTTTTGAAAATCCATTTATTCTCAACGGCCTTTCGATCGTGAGGTAAGTCCACCAAGGTCCAAACCTGGTTTTCTTACATGGATTCCATCTCGGATTTCATGGCTTCTAGCCATTTGTTGGAATCAGGGCTCATCATCGCTTCTTCATATGTCGCAGGGTCATCTATTTCATCAATCATGAAATTCATAACAGGATTGCCGTACATTTCAGGAGCTGCACGTGTCCTGCTTGACCTGCGAGGTTCGGTAGTGTCCTCTTTCGGAGTTTCATGATCAATATCATTAGCTCTCTCTTCATTAGGTGAAGTCAACTCCGAAACAACTTCCGATGCTGTGCTACTCGCCATTTCATGAAGAGAAGGTTCAATAACCTTTTCGAGTTCTACCTTCCGACTACTCACACCTTTCACGAGAAACTCCTTCTCAAGAAATGATCCATTCTTGGCAACAAAGACCTTGCCCTCGGATCTGTGATAGAAGGTATACCCAATCGTTTCCTTAGGGTATCCTATGAAGACGCATTTTTCCGCTTTGGGTTCGAGTTTATCCGGTTGAAGTTTCTTCACATAAACATCACATCCCCAAACTTTAAGAAATGACAGCTTAGGTTTGTTTCCAAACCATAATTCATACGGTGTCTTTTCAATGGATTTAGATGGTGCCCTATTTAAAGTGAATGTAGCGGTTTCCAGTGCATAACCCCAAAATGACAGTGGCAAGTCAGTCAGAGACATCATAGATTGAACCATATCCAATAAAGTACGATTACGACGTTCTGACACACCATTACGTTGTGGTGTTCCGGCAGGCGTGAGCTGTGAAACTATTCCACAGTCTTTCATGTGTGTGCTAAACTCGTAACTTAGATACTCTCCTCCATGGTCAGACCGTAGATATTTGATCTTTCTATTACGATGATTTTCCACTTCATTCTGAAATTCCTTGAACTTTTCAAAAGTTTTAGACTTGTGTTTCATCAAATAGATATATCCATATCTACTCAAATCATCCGTGAAAGTAACAAAATAACGATATCCACCTCGTGCCGACATACTCATTGGTCCACACACATCAGTATGTATGATTTCCAATAGATCTGTCGCCCGTTCCATTGAACCGGAAAACGACGTTCTAGTCATCTTGCCCATAAGGCATGGCTCACATGTATCAAATGATTCAAAATCAAGTGATTCCAATAGTCCATCAGAATGGAGTTTCTTCATGCGTTTAACGCCAATATGACCTAGACGGCAGTGCCACATATATGTAGATATATCATTATCAAGTTTAATCCTTTTAGCATCAACATTATGAATATGCGTAATACTACTATCGAGATCCAATAGAAATAAACCATTCAACACAGGTGCATGACCATAAAAGATATTATTCATATAAATCGAACAACCATTGTTTTCAGACTTAAACGAATAACCACTTTGCATCAAACATGATCCGGATACAATGTTCATGCTCAGTGCACGCACCAAATAACAATTATTCAGGTTTATAACTAATCCCGACGGCATATGGAGAGGCAGCGTTCCGACGGCGATCACATCAACTCTTGATCCATTGTCGACCCGCATCGTGACCTCATCCCTTGCTAGTTGTCGCTTGTTCCGCAACCCCTGAACCGAGTTACATATATTAGCAACCGATCCCGTATTAAATACACAGGTGCTACTGCGAGTACTAGTCAAGTACACATCAATAACATGTATATCACATATACCTTTGTTTGCCTTGCCGGCCTTCTTGTCCGCCAAATACTTGGGGCAGTTGCGCTTCCAATGGACAGTCCCCTTGCAATAGTAGCACTCGGTGTCAGACTTAGGGCCAGCTCGGGGTTTCTTTTTAGGCGCGGCAACAGATTTGCGGCCCTTCTTTCCCTTCTGCTTGCCTTTCTTGTCCTTCTTGAAACCGGTGGTCTTATTGATCATCAACACTTGATGTTCTTTCCTAATCTCCACTTCTGCAGTCTTAAGCATTGACAGAAGCTCGGGAAGAGACTTCTTCATGCCCTGCATATTATAGTTCATCACGAAGCTCTTGTAGCTAGGTGGCAGAGATTGGAGAACACGATGTATGCCTAAGTCAATGGGAATCGTTATTCCCAAGGACACAAGCTTATCGGCGTACCCAGACATTTTGAGTACATGCTCACTAACGGAGCTGTTCTCTTCCATCATGCAGCTAAAGAACTTTTCAGGAGCATTATAACTCTCTACGGTAGCATGGGTATCGAAAATCATTTTCAATTCTCCCATGGTATCAAAGGCATTGCCATTTTCGAAACGTTTTCGAAGTTCTGGTTCTAGCCCATACAGTATGCCGCAATGAACTAAGTTGTGGTCCTCCTGACGAGTTATATAGACGTTCGTTTCCTCGTCAGGGGCATCAGGACCTGGTGGGGGGCCTAGCGGCGCCGCTAGCACATATTGCTTTTGTGCAGCAGTGAGGAGAATCCTCAAATTCATAGCCCAGTTGGTGAAGTTGCTACCATTCGCAGCAAGCTTCTCTTTCTCCATGAACACATTAAAATTAAAAGCAGGTGGTGCCATCTACAACAGAATTTGTAAAATATATTTAGACTAAGTTTATGATAGATTAAGTTCAACTAATCCAAATTACTAATGAACTCCCACTCAAAAACGACATCCCTCGTGTCCTTTTGGTGATGACATGAACCAAATCCACTACACCAAGTCCGATCATCATGTGAGTCGGTGTAGCTTCAAAGGAGAGTATCTATATATGCATCATATCAACTATATGACTCATGCTTAACCTTTCGGTCCGTGTTCCGATGCCATGTCTGTACATGCTAGGCTCGGCAAGTAAGAACGTTAGTATTCACGTGTGTAAAACTGTCTTACACCCGTTGTATGAAAGCGTAGAGTCGAGAACACCCGATCATCACGTGATGCCTCAAAACACGATCCACAAAACGGTGCATACTTAAGGAAGAACACATTTTATCTTGATATCTAAATGAGGGATCATCTTATAATGCTACCAAAAGTGCCAAACTAGCAATATAAGATGCTAACATCTAATGTGTGAAGTGAGGTGATATGGTCCATGCATTTGATCTCTATCATTTGCATCGTGGTATGATATTTATCATTCCTTTGTGTGTAAGGCCAAGGTCTATGGAACTTATACGTTAAGTGAGTTGTAAGAGTATCTATCAGACATCTACTTACAACAATACCATATCAAGACACTAGCCCAGCAACGATCTAAACTAGACGCCTCTAATTTATCAATTGCAAGTTTTACGTGGCTTAGGGCTTTCAGAGATAGAACCGGTCTTACCTACGAACATGAACCACAACGAGGATACCTACGAACATGAACCGGACTTACCTACGAACATGAACCGGTCTTACCTACGAACATGAACCGTGCTATCTTAATGTGATATCACCGAGAGGGCCCAGAGTATATCTATCCGTCATCTGGATTGACAAATTCCACTCTTGCTCCATGAGCCTCAACATAACACCTTCATAGTACTGAACCCATCTTTATAGTCACCCTGTTACGGTGTGACGTTTGATGTTATCAAGATACTCTTCTGGTGTTAGCAATTAACATGATCGCATGGTCTAAGGACTAAGACTACTTTGTATGATGTTATAGCAATATAAACATAATGACTTGATCGTAATGCTATACTTCGGATGAATGTTCATCACATCATTTCACAAATGATGTGACCTTGTTATTAACAACATCCAATGTCCATGATCAAGAAACTTTGATCATCTTGTTAATCAACAAGCTAGTCTATAAGAGAGGCATAACTAGGAACCCTTTTTTTTATTAAACACACATGTATTGATGTTTCCTATCAATACAATTATAGCATGCAAAATAAACATCTATCATATACAAGGAATATATAATAACAACTTTATTATTGCCTCTCCGGGCATATTTCCTTCACCGCCAGCCCGTTTGCAGCGGGGCGTCAAGGGAACTACTGGCAATTAAGGTGCTCCTTTTAATAGAGCACCGGAGCAAAGCATTAACACTCTGTGAACACATGTGATCCTCACATCAAAGCTATTCCCTCCGGTTATCCCAATTTCTGTCACTTCGGGGCCTTTGGTTCTAGAGAACAACGTGTCTATATAACTTGCAGGTAAGATCATAATGAATCAATAACATGTTCAGATCTAAAATCATGGCACTCGGGCCCTAGTGACAAGCATTAAGCATAACAAGTCGCAACAAAGTCATAAAGCACTAATAGTAGATACTAGGCACCATGCCCTAACAATCTGATGCCATTACATGAACGATCTCATCCAATCCCTACCATCCCCATAGCCTACAGTGGGGGGTTACTCACTCATAGATGGGGGAAACATGGATGGTCGATGGAGAAGCGATGGTGATGATCTCCTCCAATTCCCCGTCCCGGCAGGGTGCTAGAACGGAGTTTTTGGTTTCAAATCGTGGAATCTAGTGGTGGTGGCGGAGCGGAACTCCTTCTGGAAAAATGTCGAACCCCCCTAAGTTTTTAGGTCAGAAGGCATCTTATAGGCGAATAGGGAGACCGAGGGGGTGTCTAGGGCGGCCAGACCACCTCCTGGCATGGCCAGGCCTAGCCCGCGCGACCAGGTGGTGTAGCCTGGGCCCAGCCCCCCTCCGTCTCGTATTCTGGCTCCGGGAGTCTTCTGGTGAAATAGGATTTTTGGCATATTTTCCGGGATATTTCCTGATAGTTGATTTTCTGCACAAAAACTAGATACCAAGGCAATTCTGCTGAAAACAGCGTCAGTCCGTGTTAGTTACATCCAAATCACACAAGTTTAGAGGAGAAACAATAGCAAAAGTGTTCTGGAAAGTAGATACGTTTTGTACGTATCAGGCAGCAAACTGAAATCCTCAATGGCTGATACGGAGTGGGTGACTATGCAATCTATGTCCATACTAAAGGATAACCCTAAGGAGACCGCGAAGAATATTCAAACTAGCCTCGATTCTAAATACAACATTGTCCTATCGTATTACACGGTTTGGAAAGGTAAAGAGAAAGCTCTGGGGGTCTTGCACGGGGATTGGACCAATAGCTTCAGGATGCTGTACAACTTCAAGGCGGGGGTACAAGCTAGGTGTCCGGGGAGTGTTGTGGAGATTGACACCGAATCAGTGCGTGGTAAAATATATTTCAAAACATTTTTCATGGCGCTTAAACCTTGCATCCAGGGATTCAAGGACGGATGTAGGCCGTATCTGAGTGTAGACAACACTGTCCTAACTAGCAAATGGAAAGGATGTCTGCCATCTGCCACAACACTTGACGGTCACAACTGGATGTTCCCAGTGGCATTCGGGTTCTTTGAAACAGAAACGGAGGAGAACTAGGTCTAGTTTATGAGGCAGCTCAAGAGATCAATAGGCCACATGGATCCATTCGCTATATCCATGGATGCATGCAAAGGGCTGACGAATGCAGTGAAGGAGGTGTTCTCACGAGCTGAAGGTAGAGAATGCCATGCCCATATGATGCCCAACTTGCACTCACACTACGCAGGCAGCGTATTTTGTTACATATTTCCTGCTGCTAGAGTTTACAAACCTAGTAGAAGTGAATATTTCATGAGCAAGATTTTTGCGGAAGCCCCTGAACTTCCAGAGTACTTAGCCATCCATCATTCGCAGCTATGGAAGAGGAGTCAATTTAACCCTGACATCAAAGTTGATTACATAAACAACAACCTTGCAGAATGCCTGAATAACTGAGTGACAGGACATAAAAGTGTGTCCTGTTCATATCTTGATGGACAACATACGTGGTATGATCATGAAGCTGTTAAATATAGGGAGAGAGATCGGTAGGAGACTTAGAGGACATATGCTACCGCCAGTTGTATAGCAACTGCACAAGAGAATCCGAGGACTTGCTCATCTTTAGCTTCTCCCGTCAACCAGCAGCAACTGTGAGGTGGTCGATATGTCCAAGAGTGGCAAAAGGGATGTTGTGAACATCCAGCTACGAGAATGCACCTGCTTAGAGTGGCAGCATACCGGGAAATCTTGCGACCACACCTTGGCCTTCTTCGCGAATAAAAGAACTCTACCATATTTGGATCAGTATTTTTCAGACTACTACTCTATGGAAAAGTTTAGAGCTGCGTACGCTGGATCCGTCGAGCCATGTATAGACCCATCTTAGTGGCCTCAAGTCCAACTATCTTTCGAGCTTTGCCAGCCAGTTACAAAAAGGGGCAGAGGAAGACCTCAGGTGAATAGGTTTAAGAATTTTCTCGAGAAGAAGGGTTCGGCTTTCTGTGTTACTAAGAAGGGCAAAAACAGATGCAAGACCTGCCATCTTATAGGCCATAGAGCAGCGGGCTGTCCCCTTAATGCTCCCAAACCTAGGTATGAGATGGTACATTCACACAAAAAATTGTTTATAGTCTGTAGATATAAGGTAGTAATCCATGTACTGTTTTTTTACAGGAAGCGCAAGGTAAGAAACAAGAAAGCCAACTTAGTGATTTTTCTACGGGAAGAAAACAAAAACGAGTGGAGTGACGATGCTGGACAAGATTCTGGTGTTGATTGGCCTGACTTCCCTCAAACCGGAGATGCAGGGTACGTGAAGGTAAGAAAATTGGCACCCAGGAAGAGGAAGAAGGCAAGAGATGAAGAAGCCAGTGGACATGAAGGCAAGAGGAAGAAAGTTGGCACCCAAGCAGAGAAAGAAGGCTAGCAGTGTAGAAGGCTAATGATGTATCGAACTTGAACCTATATATGTAGTTTGGTTAAACTCTAGAGCTGTGTGCGTGGAACTTGTCGGGCGAAACAATCTGCCTCCCGTACTCGGAGTAAAATGTATCGTGACTTTAGAATTGGATACGGCTGAGGCCACTAGTTGAATCCAAAATTGTGACTGTGCGACTACTATCTGAACAATCACGATAGCTGAGCGGTTAAGGGGTATCCAAAATCGATGGGTGTTAGTGGCACAAACATCAATTATTTATAGGCGCTTAATAAATCCCTTCTATTGGCATTACACTTATGATTAGTTTCTGGGCTGAAAAACAATTTCTAAGCTGGTTGCTACACTCTCTGCTACTGGACAACGACATGACAACATAAACTGCAAATGCAACAGATAATGCCCAGATAATGAGGAAATTGTTTCCACTATCTGGCCTAATCTTGAGCCCGTCTATCTCACCACCTCCCTAGCCATGCCTCCCCTGCACCTGGGGAAGCTCCCGGATCTCTCGCTCCATCACACGAATCTCCTCTTTCTTGTCCCACGCAGCATCACGCAGATCCTGAACAAGATCTTTGTGAAAACCTGTCAGTGGATTTTCGATCCACACAAACTTGTCATAGCCAGTCCCCCTCGCTTCCTGCGAAGTAGATTGAAGGAAACAAAAAAAAGAATTACATTACGCTTTTCGGATCCGGGTTACCATTGTACCTACAGTATGAACTTACCGCTCTGATGCTGGAGTTGCTGAATTTTCCTGCAGTATTTTCGTCGGTCCACGAAATCCATCTCATCATCTTCTCACCGCACAAACACAGCATATCGGGGTAGTAATCGTAGGGCGCCCTCCGGTACCTGATGGGGGCACCCGCCTGACAGCGTTGAGCCGACCCTGATTCCGCCCGAGACGAACTGCATGACCTGCGAGCCATGAGCGAGGGGAGCAAGGGCAGAGGAAAGAGGATCCTTTGGATGTCAGGGTAGTGGTGAAGCGTGATTTATCCCCACTTAATAACTCGGGCAGAATCCTACCGTCCACTTTTGGCTGACATGTGGGGGACCTAGCGTGTGGACTTGTCAACGAAACCTCGCGCCTTCGTGGTTCAAAGGCCCTCTCGCGTGCATTGGACGAAATTTTTAGGCACCTTACCCGTGTACATATCACTGGAAGGCCTTGCTCAGGAACCAGACACGCCTGGCCCACAATCTTACTCCCTCCTAGGAACTTGTCATGGCTCGCGTCGGCAGATCCATCCGCTCCACCGTTTCCGGTAGGGCTCGCCGTGGCGGATCCACCCCAAGATCCTACCGTTGCAGTATCAAATGGCCATGGTTTCTTGAGAGGAGCGATGATGCTACGTATCCGAGCTTGGACCCTCCTACCTGTAGAAGGACAGATGCGGCGTCGAGCTCGAGCAGGAGCCGCCAGGCGTGATGGCGCTCGGTCCACGCCAACCCTGTCACCTTCGTCATTGTCGATTCCGATCCCCTTCCCAGCGACATCCACTCCCGCTCGTGGCTTTCCCTTCGCCAAGGAGGCAACAATGGCATTCTGCACACCTTCATCATTGTTGATTCCGATGTGGAGGACGACGGGACGAAGGTGTGCAGAACGCCATTGTTGCCTCCTTGGAGAAGGGAAAGCCACGGGCAGGAGTGGATGTCACTGGGAAGGGCACGGCGCTGTCACCAATCGAGGTGGACTCTGACGACAGTGCTGTGGTGTGGGTTTAGATGTTGTTTAGGATGGTTGCAATTTCGGTTGTGTTTAGCGCGAGTACAATTATTGTAATGGGTTTGTCGAGCTATATTGAGAAATATGTGCAATAGCAGCATGTGAGTGCTTCCACTTTAGAAATTGTGTTTGTACCATTTGCATGTTGCATTATCAATGTAGATTACATGGAAACAATCCAACGAAAATCAGATTACAACCATCAGACGGGAGTGGCAGGATGGAAGAGAAGTTGGGACAGTGGATTCGAGGGAAAGGAAGAGAAGGGGGCGTGACACTGGCAGGTGGGCCCACGGAACACGTGACACTGACATGCAGGGGCAGGAGCACACGGTATTGCCAGTCTGTCTAGAGCAAGCAGACTTTGCAACATGACAACGGCAAGCTGATTGGACCAATAACTCATCGAATTATTAAGGAGTACCAAAAAACGGCAATTGGGGTACATTCGCACAACACATATGCTCTACGCACCTGAGAAACATCACTTAAGTCTAACAGTAATGACAGCATAAGTACTACATTTCCCTGTTAGTATTCTCGATACAAATGTAGAAATGCATCTGCCTGTTCGGTCCAGCACCGACAAGGTACTGAGATGGCACACATAGGAACGACCTTATGTCTGCATACTCCACCTCCCGCGGCATCAGGCAGCTCGGCGCCTCGGCTAGCCCAAGAATGCTATCGGATGACGGCGGCTAGGCATCCTCCCACATGCGCACCGTGTATATGGGCCAGGCACACGAGACCGACCTGACGCATACCGCACACACGACGGTGGGTCCGCCTCTGGTTCCCGAAACACCGGCGGTGATGGTCAGGACAAAAACAGAGCCGGTCCCCCCTGCAAAATTAGCCGGCAGCGTGCTGAGTCAGTGAACGACACCTGCTCTTGGAGAAGTTGGGCTTGCCCGTACGAGATCCTAATCACTTCGATCAAGTGCTCCTATGCAAGGTGGACGACGAGCTCTGCCGGCGGGCCAGTGTAGTTGAAGCCCGGCTCCTGCAGGAGCACACGTCGTGCGGGCACGCGAGCTCATGGAGCGGGAGCTCGTGGTAGGAGTAACGGCGAAAGCATCCTGGGTGGGAGCGCACGAGCGGGAACGTCGCTGCCAAGTTGCGCACGAGGATCTCCAAATTCTTGGGCTGTAGCATCTGCCACATCTGAAGTTCGTCGAGAAATCAGAAAAAAGATCAGAAGTTAGATTGGCAAATAGCAGGAATATGTAGGATAAGTTCAAAAGCTTGTAAAATGATTTCTTAGCATGAAGGTAGCGACCCGAGAATTGGCGGATGTCATCCGGCAATGGCGCACAAAAGCCGGTGGCGTCGTCCGGGCACAATGACGTGTGGTGGATGAGGGGAGAGTATGATATTACTATTAGGCTATAGGGGAGTGGAAATAATAGTAATATAAGTGAAAATGTTTCAATATCTCCAATTCGATAATAGTTACTAGATGATGAAGAATGAAGTTCGAATCAAATAAAAGGAAACACGCGCCATATACTTTGTGGTGTCCAAAGCTATAGCTAGAGAAATCAATAATTCACAGGAGTGCAAGGCTTATTGGAATGCTTGGGTTACTAATTGAATGATAACATCAACGATAATCTCTTGCATCCCCTTGAATCTTTAAAGAGGACGATATCGAATAGCTTTTTTAGTTCATGGGTCATGACGATCGAACATTCATTTGACTGATGAAACGAACCATAACACAATGATTTCTGGTTGTCCTTAGTCGAAAGCAAGCAGTGGTCATACCTGTGGAATCTAATGCATTAGGGAAAGAGGATGTTGGCGCTTAAGGAAGAGTAGGATCTCTACCTTTAGATTACCAGGCCATAGAAACACGTTCTAGCAAAGGTCAATTTTTTTCTTAGAGCAAAGAGAAAGCGGCAACGAGATCATACTTTCTTACTCCTTCTACTGGTGTACCGGGCACAGGGGATGTTGACTTTACCTCAATACTAGCATCTATATCTCTTTGAGAAGACTGACTTGTCATTTTAGTCATCCTCAAAGGACAGACGGGATACGATCCATTGTGCAACCTTCCCATCGAAACCCACCACACACAAATACTTCTACCCCTTATCACTTCTCCAATACCCACAGGCATCTGTCTCTAGCACAAATCTTTTATCAATGAACAATGAATGCTTGAGAATACCGAAGCTTACAAGATCCACACAAATGGTATTCGTGAGAGGTCTCCTAATTATGTATATACAGGATGAGTCACATCTTGACCGGAGCACAAAAAGTGAGGAGAAAGGATCCACCAAAAGAGAGAAATGAAAGTTGTTCCTCCTTCAAGTGAGCTATTTATACTAAAGCTTACAAGAAGCAAAGTGGAAACGGGAGCTTTCCCACCAAGTACTGGCATCCAACTCTTCTCTTCCGTAAGCAAAGGGGCTTCCAACGATATAGGGAGCTGTACAATTCCGTGGCTACGAAAAAAGATTGGATCAAATATACGTGTCCTAGAAAAGAGGGAGGTCACTCATCTTATTAAGCCTTTTTTTGAAAGAGATGCACTAGGTGGTTCTGTCCTCATGCAACAAGGCAGACCAATTTCTTATTTCAGTAAAACCCTTAGACCTAGAAATGCTGCTATGTCAACTTATGATAAGGAGAAGCTTTAGCGATTTTGGAATCCTTAAAGAGATGGCGCCACTACTTTCTTGGTTCCCAATTATTGATCAAAACTGACCTTAAATACGAGTACAAAAGGGAACAGCATGTGAAAAAAAATCGATTGCAAGATTGAATACTAAAATGGCAAAGAAAACAAGGTTGCAGATGCTTTGAGCAGAAGAGATTCTCTTATGATGGCAGTCACTGCAGTTACTCCTGCTTGGGCTTCCACTGTATCATCTAATGATGATCATCCTTCTATTTCTGCCTACTTTGTTAATTATTCTTTTTGAGATAGAAAGAATATATGTGGGATCAGATGCTGTTCTTAAACACCAAATCATTGATTCACTTCACAACTCTCCCATAGGAGGCCATTCAGGCATTGTGGCTACTTCTCAAAGGGTCAAAAAGGATTTGATTGCCTGGTTGAAACTTTTCTACATGAGTGTGTAGTTTTCCACTGAGTCAAGGGAGAGCATTGCCACTACCCGGGTCTCCTAGATCCACTGCCATTACCTACTTCTGCCTACTTTATCTATCTTTGAGGGTCTTCCCAAATCATGGGGCAAAGAAGTCATATTGTTGGTGGTTCACCAAATATTGTCATTTCATTCCCCTTGCTCACCCTTATACAGTACAATCAGTCTATCATGCTTTCATGGATAATGTTTTTCAGTGGAATGGATTGCCAAAGCGCTCATTCAGTGAGTAAGATATGGGAACTCGGATCTGCTTCATTCTTCATGACTAAAACTATTGGAATTTCGATCTCATTCTGTTCAATAATCACTGTTTTCATGATCCATTTGATTTGAATAGAAATCTCTTCTATCCCACCTCACCTACTAGGGTCTTGGTGGCCTCGTGATCTATGATAGATCACTACACAACAAACCAAATATTTGATCTTATTCCATATTATGGGAGGTCTTATTGATTGAATGTTTCATATTGTCGAAATACTTCCACAAAAGTCCATTAGTGGTGTATACAGTAGTCATGCAAGTTTGCATTGCCATATAGAGCATTTGCGTACGTATCCCATGTACCATTTTCTTTTTGGTTGCTTAATAACGTAGTATATTTCTCATACCTGACAATGAGGGATGTGAGATTTTTCATGAATTACCGTGGATTTCTAGTGGTGGATTGGCATTGAGACAATATAAAACACATGTTTTCAGCATGGTAGTGTTGAAATGGGTAATAAGAAAGAATTTCGGATTCCTATTCATGGATCTCATTACTTCCTCTACGAAAGCCGTATTTCTATCATTTTCTATTTATTTAGCTCAGCAAATCGAATACTAAAAGGGGTAATAAGAAAGAATTTTGGACATCTCCATTCCTTTATTTATGGAAACGAGCTCATTATCGTCGTATATTTTTCAAGTGAGTTGCAACTCTAACCAATCCTCAATCTTAGAGAATGCTTCTTTGTAAGAAGTGATGCGCGAGACGGGTGCAAGCTCGAGGAGCTAGGAAGGATGGAAGAAAGCTTGACCATCACTAAACTACTCGCACTTTTTGTTCTAAAAAGCTTATTAAAAGTTCGAGAGAGGGTTGAGCTTCATCTGTTAGTGTGCACCAAAGGATGAGGTTTCTTTCCCGTCCTACAAATTGAAACCGTTCTAGCTTGATACTACGATATCGGAAAATCATCCAACGGAGCATGGAAACCATTTCGGTGGCGGTAATGGCCTCCGGTGTTTTCTATGGAACCATACCACTATGGTCATCTATATGATTAGACCGTGCACCTTCACTAGACTTTCCTGAACCATCCATTTGATCCCCACGGTCGTGACACCACTTTCGAAACAAAAGTTAGCGAAATCCAATGCGGAACCAAGCAGTAAGGGAAATGAATCATGGTAATTATTACTCGAAAACCAAAGTGGAACGGAGAGTCAGTTACGAAGATGGAAGTGAAAGAACAACATTTTGTGTCAGAAATATCGTATATAGACATTTTTCATGTATATCCGGACGTCATAAATCTCGTATATGGACATTTTTCATGTATATCCGGACGACGCTTTTGATTCCATTATGAAAGTACGCTGTACTGGACTTGGACCCCTAGTTACGCAGAAGTGCAAGCATAGAAGCGGATGACCGGACCTTACCAACATACTCAAAAAGTATTCTATACTGGGTGCTCTTGACAAGCAGTGTTTCCAGTCTTTAGTGTCAAATCGGGTGTTCAGTGTCCTTCTAGGTTCTGACTGGTAGAGCACAGGACTGAAAATCCTCTTTAGTTTAGCGCGTTGGACTCCAAATCCTTGCTACGCTTGCTGTGGTTTGAATCCACCTCAGAACGAACAATGAATGAATGTGGGCGGTCCCCAGACGACAAGTGTGTGATCAGTTCTTTTGAATGTACAGGAACGAATCAATCAAGTTTCTACTAGAACAGAACTATAGAATCAGTCCGTTCGGCTAAGCATTGGGGAGTTGATAGGTCGAACGGAGTGGTGCCAGAGCTTTAAAGTGGCTCGTGCCTATCCATTTCTTTGATTTTCCTGTGTGCTTTTTAGGTGGCTATCAAGCCTTAGCCAGAAAGCACTTACATTTGAGACTGGGCACTTTGTCATCACGTGAAGAAGACTGAACGGACATTTCCGATCTATTGTATTCGATTCGGATCTCTATTCAATGTGTTTTCAATACCCTAACCTCCAAGGGATGAGACGCCCACGATACCCAATAGTGCCTGCCAAACATTTTATATTAAGGAATAAAACAAAGTGAAAGTGAAAGGTACGTTCTATTTCTTTAAATAAATATCTCAACAGAGGGCTTTAGAGTCGAACCGCTAGATTCTTGTGGCCATGGGAACCAATGGGATCACCTTCGTGGGCATCCAAACGTCGCTTTTAGTTTCACAACATAGGCCTCTGAGTGCGGTTCAACTCTAAAAGAAGTCAGAGAAGGCTTGATCTTCTCGATTCCCTCTGATAGATCTTGGAAATCCCTTATTTTCTTCCCTAGCGGACAACTCTTGGGTGATCCATTTTATAAGAACTAGTTGCACTCTGGTCGAGTAAGAGTCAAGGGCAGCTAGATCAATTCATGCGGATCCCGGTAATGGGGTCGGATGGAATGTTTTGATTTGTTTCCTTTGTCTCGAACTTCGTGTTCATCTGAGGCTATGGCCGTAGGGGAAGGAAGCTTAAAGCAAGAAAGAAGGGTGGTGAAGGTCGAGAGACAGATCTAGACCCACGTTGAACAGACTCATATGCATTCCTTTGTGCTTTATGGTAAGAAAGGTGCACTGATGGAAGCTGGCTGCCGTAGTAGGAGAAACTGGGATATCATATCCAACCTCTCGGACTATAACAGTTCCAATGAACATTCACTCAGCTCAAAGTCTTCGTCTAGAAAATCTTTCACCCAATACCCCGTGGGACCCGGGACAAGAACTACATTGGCGAAGTAGACTAAGGACAAGAACAAGAGTGATTGTCCACTTTATAAGGAAGGTTGCGAATAGGTTTGCATAAAGGTACGTTTCAACGAATCTTGATGCAAAGATTCCCCTCTTCGGAGAGGGAAAGGTATGGAGATTGGAATTAACAATAGCATCAGCCCTTTCTTAAGCATATACGGGGATAGCATCTCATTCACTCAGTGATCTTTTATCACTTCGTTCTTCCCGTTGTCGCTCAGGAGAGCTCTTTCAGGAGCGGATTTCTCTTCACTCGTTGTGGAGCGGGGGTTGCAGTCTACCTCCTATATCGCGAGTTTTCTGGTAGTGACTCGGGGTGCTGGATGGGTGTTCAATGTAATATATTGTCCCCTTGTCGGTAGTGGCCATTGATTGAGCTTCCTGATAACCCACAAGTATAGGGGCTCGTGTGTAGCCTTTTCGATAAGTAAGAGTGTCGAACCAACGAGGATCTAAAGGTAGGATAAATATTCTCTCCAGTTCTATCAACCACTGATACAACTCTACGCACACTAAACGTTTGCATTATCTAAGAAATAAAACTAGAGCAATAATACGAGTAATAGAGATAGCTTTGCATGATAATAAATAACAAGAAAGTAAAGCTAGTTGCTGCAGCAATAAAATACACTAAACTAACAGAACCATGAGTGTAGAATAGTGGTGGTAATTGTGGTGGCTTTCTTCAAGTTTAAATAGCGAATAGATCGGGTTCATTGTCTTCGATGTAGTTTTCTATGTGGGAGAGGCTAAATATACATGCGCTTCACTACTTGGAATTACATGTACTATATGATTGGATTGTTAGCAAACATCCGTAAGTACTAATCAATGCATTAAGGTTTCCCCAACCATAGCCTTAGGTTTAATGGTCCTCTTACTCCCATACGTGCAACGTTCCGGTTCACGTCCTCAGGTTTCTATCACTCCGGCAGAACTTCTCTCCTTCCTCTTATACATACTACAAACCCTATGATGTTTAATCCATGCGCGCACAAATATAATGGACACAAAAGGACTGTACCATATCAACATACAACTCTAATGAACCAAAGACGGTCAACCATTCAATCTAAGAACAAAGAAACTACGCAAACATGACATAGATCATAGGATTATAACTTATAGCATCAAACACCATGTTTACATAGGATGGTACAGAGGTGTGTGGGAGGATGAACCACTGCATACTAGGAGGATTAGGTGATGGAGATGGCGGTGAAGATGGTGAAGAGGGGGGCGGCGACGCCGGCGACGGCGCGGGGGACTCCTTCCCTGCCGCCGGTATCAGGGGGGAGCACCGCCCCTTAGCCCCGTTCCTTCATGGCTTCTTGGGAGCCCTCCCCCATGGAGATGGGATCCATGGAGGAGGCAAAAACGTGGCTTTGATGGCTGCAAATTCGTGGGTGGAGATGCCCTGGGCGAATTACGTTTCCTCTCTTTATATAGCTTCTCGGATTCCCGTCACCCCATCTGACACTACAGTAAATCGAGACTAAAAGGTTCGTCCGGACTCGGAATCAGCTAAATTTTATATCCAGAACGTTTGTAGAAAAATTTCCAATAACTTTGTAGTTGAAGAGTTTTCCGTTTGACTCCGTCTTCGACCCGAAACGGTACCATCTTCAAAGAGAATTCTGAGACAGATTTCTGGAAAAATCCCAATTTGACTCTAACAAGGTTTCCACTTGTATTCTTCTTAATTCCTACACATCAAAGTGTAAACAAGAACATTGTGCCCTTTTGCAACTATTAGTAGGTTAGTCCAAATAAATCATAAACTTTATAAAAAAAGGTGTGTCAAAAGCATATTATTAGCATAAAACCATCAAAAATTATAGATACGTTATGGACGTATGACTTCTGCAGAAAGTGATTGGTGGGCATGGAAATTCTTATTTTTCAGCTGATGTTGAAGTCAATTTAGAAAAGAGCACAGTGCTAGAGCCAACAGGCATTAAGGAAAAGAGTGCTACAAGAGCTAAAGTAAAGCACAGTGTGAAGGAATGTATTTTCTTTTTTAGAAGGGCAGAGAGTGGGGGAGGAATGATTCTCTGAAAAAGGGTAGGGTTAGGGTATTGGTCCAGATAGCTCGGAAGCTTTGACCCGGTATCAATCCCGTGTCAAACCTTCCTCACTTTGTTTTTCCTTTGGTCATTGAGGCTGTAAACTGGTATGTAAAGTGATCTATTATTAACTAATGCAGTAGGATATGGTAAAAGTAGTGTTTGCATCAACAAGGATGATCGGTGGTAACAGATTATAACAACATGTAGCCACCAAAGTCCAGTTGTGAAACTTGGAAAACATTTATGATTTTGCCAAAACGATTTTGTCAGAAGAACCACAACAGAACAAAGTTTTGTAAGAATCTATTCAGGAACGAAACATATCAGGTACACAATTCCACAATCCTTTTTGTCACCTAACATGCTCTATATCTATAATCACCATGCATCACATGTTCTGCTTAAGATTCGATAATGGAGAGAAATTAGGCGTAGAAAATCCAATTTGACATGATGCATGAACTGAGAAGCATGCTACTTTAAGCTCAACTGGTAGAACAAGAACACCTATGCTAATGACCTGACCATGATACAGCATGCATTTCACTTGCACGTCCAATGTAAAAAATGGAAGGCGGTACAAACTACAAACCACTCCAAAAAGAGCGTTCCTAAAACACAGCATTCAGTCCAAGATACAACACAATATCAAACTATAGACCATTATCCCATAGCAGACTCACAATAATCATTTCAATCATTTGAATTTCATATTTGATCAAAATGCTACAACTGACATCAGTTCGAAATAGTTTGCATTTTGAGTACCCGTGCAATAGTCCTAGAACTTAAGATGAACACATTGAGCTATCATGTTGAGCAACACCAAAAAATTTAGCACTAAGAACCAGGGATATGTAAATTAAAGGTAATGGGCTTCAAAATCAAGAACTGCTAACAAACCAAGGATATAAGAATATTCATTAGGTTAATCACTTTTCTGTGTTCATTAGTGAACTTCCCTAGGTAACAAATGTCTAGAATCTCTAGATAAGGAAGTACTCTTCTCAAAACAAAACTGATAACTACACAAAATGCTTCATTTTCTCCTTGGTTTACACTTTAGAACAACACCAAATCTTAAGTAATTGTGGGAGTAGACCCCCTAAAGCACCAGACCATTTTATGAACCAATTCCAAGTCAAAGTAGTCTTTGCTGCAAGTTAAACAATAGTATCACAAGTTCACAACTATGAATGCTCACACTCAGGATAGACGCCCAGCTTTATTAAGAAAGCCAAAGTTCATACAAGAAAAAGGAAATAAGGAAAGCAGGGGACACCTGCGTTACAATGAGGTAATCTGACTTATAAAGACTCCTGATCAACTCAAACACTAGAAAGCACTAGTATCACCAAACCAACAACTAAGCTTTCGATAGACAAACTTAGTATTTCTTCAGGTCTCGCTAACCTAGTGATGTGGAAGATTAGCGCCGGATGGCACAAGGCGCTTTGCATCATTTAGTGTAAAACACAGCCTCTCCACAGAATTCTGCTGCATGCTTGGCCCTGATGGTGGAACTGTCATTTTGGGGAAGAAGAAAGCCGCCCCCTTTTGCGGCAGAGTTGGCAGCATCGCTTTCCCTCGCATAGCTTCGATGCCATGAAAAGGCTGAAAAAAGACAAGAAAAAGAAAAAACAGTATCTTTTGGATTCTTGCCATCGCTGAAAACGAATTGTGGAGCTATAGGCTTCAAAGTAAGGGGAGGACCGAGATTATATACCCTGCAGCTGCGAGGGATTGAAGGGCTTGGTTGGAAGGTAAGTTGGTGGTTGGTTAGGGGCCTTTCCCGCGTGATAGGCTTGGCGCTTCCCGCCTGATAGATAACCACCACCACAGGCCCTTTTACATGCAAGACTGCCATGCGGCACGAATTTCACGGTAGGTACAATCCTGATAAGTTTGTAGCAGTTGAGTCATAAACAAACCTTTCCCACCTTTAACAAACCGATCAAAAACCAAGAAAGAAAGAAAAGAATTAAATCAAATATGAATGGTGGTCACCTTAATCCATTTTAAAGCTTTTACATCGTAGCGGCGTTTCTATGGCTTAGATTTTCGTAGGAAAGGTTTTGAGAAGTAGGTTTAAAGACAACCCAAGCTGAGTTGAGTCAGTCAGGGACTCCTGCACTTGCAAGACGAAGAGAGCAGCAAAGAAAAAGAGGTCTATCTACTGCGGTACTAGAGTCAGATTCCTTCTTCTTGACTTCTTTGCATTCAGTACTTCGACTCTAGTACTAGATTCAAGAGCTTACTATCAGGGCTGCACTGTGCATACAGAGCAGAGCGAACGAAAGTTCCATTCTCTTGACTAGATAGAGCCACGGTAAGGGAAGAACCCGGGAACTCAATAACCTCTAGAACCAAAGGAAGGTAACCTATAGAGCAGAACCATGTAGTAACCAAATTAGCACAAAAGAAGAGATCATAATGCAGGAATGAAATATGTTTTCCTCCACATTTGTTCAATTCAAGCTGATAGAATCATAGAAAAGAGAACATATAAGGATGAAATCACATTGAACGTCATCATAAAACAGAGATGCATGTCATGAGTAAACAAGACATATGGAGTATTTTCCCTCTTTCTTTGTAAATTGTTATTGTTAACCACAAACTTATATAAGTTGGCTACACAATAGGGAAATAATACCAATTGCATATTATTGTTGGAGAGGAGTGAGAACGGTGTTCATGTATGGCAAGCAATGCACACATTGCCTTTTTCTTTAGGTTATGCCCCTTTTTTGGCATCACAAGTTCCCTAGCACTTCCACATTCTATGCCCCTGTTCCACCATACCTAACCAGTAGTCTTTGATTGCATCTATTATTCCGTTCCAAAACCATGTCAACGCTTCCATTGCTTCCATTCATTAGTCGTGTCCATATGTTGACCTATTATGCATCTGAGTTATATGACAGGTTTCAAATTGTACTGATAAATAAAATCAATATGTTCTTTATGTTTCCCTATTCAGCAGATAAAAGAATACTCGACCTGTATAACATTTCAAGAAGAGCACAATCTTTACATTTTTTGGTTAGTTTCATCTAAAACAAGATTGGGGCTCTCTTTCCATTTCCTCCTCTGGCATCTAAATTCTCTGGTCAAAGTGTTCTCAATTTCTGAGTGCACTGTTGCCCTCCTCCATTTTAGGCATTACCATGGTCTGAAGAAAGGAGGATGTGGAGATGTTCTCCAGCTTCACATTGTACTAACCTTAACATCTCTTGCTTATAACATCCCTCCAACCACTGACATTCAGCCCAGCGAGAGATTCGTTAAAGATTATCCACCAAATCTCACTTTTGATGGGCAGTAGATTGGTTTCCTTCTACCAAAATTGTCCATGACAACCATAGGACCTTGCAGGCTAACGACTTTTGCACAAAGATTTCAGACAGAGAGTCAAGGTTTTCCTCCAAGTATCAACTGGTCAGTTTACAGTAAAGGAATTTGAAAGCTCCAAGCTAAAAATCATAGCTATCGGCTCACTTATTCCTCATTACATGCAATAAATAAGAAAGGATATTACTGATTGATTCAAATGATAGGCACAAGTCTTCTTTTCTTTTTCGTCTGAGGGAACATTCGGTAAGGACCAGGAATCCTAGATGGAGAGAATCTGGTCTTGTTTTGTGCATGGCTTACGGCAGGCAAGCAAGCCAATCAAGAGTAGACCAAGCCAAGCAGAAGGCCCTCAACTAGGGGAATCCTTATTGATCAGTAGTCACAGAGAACTCCATACCGAAAGAGCTAGCTTCCAACATCCTGAACGAAGCCCTCACTATGAAAATGCAACATCCGACATACTCATTGGCTTTGACCTCAGATTCATTACTTGCTAAAGAAGTAGTTTACATAAATGTCACAACTCCAATGCGATAATCTTGTTAATCAACAAAGTTGCTAGCCTAAATAAGGAGTTTACAATCGCTTTACTCAAAAGTAAAGAGCGGCTAATGGGAGATTGCTTGAGTAGGCTCAGTAAGGGATTACCCGTAGGCAGGGTGAAAGAGCTTTCATTAATAGTATTCACAGGTGGATCAGCAAGATAGCTGGAGCTCCTTAAAGGAAAGCAAAATCCAATTCTATATTAGAACAAACTAGAAAGCAAAGATGAGGAAGATGCGCCTTTACTCGCTCGAATTAGAGGAAAAAGGGGAAGTAACAACTTTTCTTTCCGTAGTAAGCAGGAAATGCGAATAAGAGAAGGGTAGAAGAAGCAATCCGCGCATTTCCTTATTTCACAACGGATTTGACTCGTTAGAGAAATCATTTCTTAAGTATGCTACATTCTTTGAAGAAAGAGTAGGTTCTGCTATTTAAGACTTAGAGGAAGCGATTTCCGGGTTCAATTGGACCCAACAAGGAAAGCCTGTCAAGCAAGGAAGCCACCAAGCAAACCTTTAATAAGCATCTCTAGCGCAGTCACTTCTCTATAGAAAGCAAAAACCTGCAGTCAAGACTAGTCACATTAGTGAAACAAGTGATTCGCTGACATTCAATTCAAATAGAAAGAGTAGTCACAGCTGCGACAAGTTGCTCTAATAGGAAGGAGTTGAGTTACTTTACATTCCTAATACAGCAAGAGCTTATTTTTTCATGTAGCATTTCTACCCCTATAGGATTTCCCATCTTAACCGAGAATGGGTGCAACCCACTAATACGTTGCTAACGTACTATAATTTTTGATGTTCCATGCTTGGTTTTTATCTACTTTCTTATGTTTTGTTCCAACTTTGAAGTATTTTTATACACTTTCTTGGACTAACCTATTAACAAGATGCCACAGTGCCAGTTGCCTGTTTTATGCTGTTTTTTTATCCAGGAAAGTCAGAAAATCAATATTCTCGGAATTGGACCGGACAAAAGCCAAAGTCGATATTTTACTGGAAGACTTACGGAGCCAGAAGACGAGACGGAGAGGGGCTAGGGGCTGGCCACACCACCTGGTGGCGCGGGCCAGGCCAGGCTGCACCAGGGGGTGGTGTGGGCCCCTCCGACACCCCCTCAGTCCCCCCTCTTGCCTATAAGAGCCTCCCGATGCATGAATCCTAAATCGTCAAGCCTCCAGCCACGAAAAGTTTTGCTGCGCCGCCGCCACTGAAGGGGAGATTCGGGGGACAGAAAGTCTCTGTTCCGGCACCCTGCCGGGACGGGGAAGTGCCCCCGGAGCCATCTCCATCGATCTCCACCACCATATCCATCACCATTGCAGATTCCCATGATGAGGAGGGAGTAGTTCTCTCTCGAGGCTAAGGGTTCTACTGGTAGCTATGCGTTCATCTCTCTCTCTATGCATGATCTTTATTGAGATCATGAGCTTGTAATCTATAGATCTACCTTGCTACTCAAGTGCTTTAATAGATCTCTCCTCTCCCCATGTGTGTGAAAGTGATAGCATGCACACCATGGTGGCACTTAAGCTAGAGATTACAAATACTTGTTATGAGTTGTATTTGGAGTTGGATGTCTTTATGAAATTGTGGTGTTTGTTAGAACCATCTAGTGCTCAAGGTGACAGTGTGGGGTTTTCTAGATGGGAAAGGCTTACTTTGAGGTGTGCTGTTATAGCCCTACCATGGATTAGAGTGTCCAACCGGAGAGTAGTTAAGAGTAGTATCACAAAAAGAAGATATTTATATGAGAGTGTTCACTAGTGAAAGTATGATCCCTAGGCCTTACTTCTAAGCTTTGACACACCATTTTCAATTAGATCTATTACATGTTTGCTTGCTTCCATCTTTATTTCAGTTTTACTTTAGTCTTTTCCACGCCATCACGCTATTTTCTATCACCATACCACTTGTATTTTACTATCTCTTCGCCGAACTAGTGCACCTATACACCTGACAAGTGTATTGGGTGTGTTGGGGACACAAGAGACTTCTTGTATCTTGATTGCAGGATTGCTTGAGAGGGGATACCTTTGACCACTTCCTCCCTGAGTTCGATAAACCTTGGGTGATCCACTTAAGGGAAAACTTGCTACTGTTCTATAAACCTCTGCACTTGGAGGCTAAAAAACTGTCCACAAGAATATAAGTGCGTAGACATCAAGCTATTTTCTGGCGCCGTTGCCGGGGAGGTAAGGTAAAAGGTATTCACACCGGAGGATTAAAGAAGAAGAACCTCCCATGGCAAACGCCTATTTTTTGGCGCCGTTGCCAGGGAGGTAAGGTAAAAGGTACTCACATCCTCTGGTGTGAGTGCTCGAAGTTATTTCCATTAGAGTCTGCAATTTTGTCTTTTTGTTTCTTGTTTTCACTAGTTAGGCTTCATGGAAAACAATAAAAAAATTAGATTGCTTTATAGTGTTTGAAGAGAAAATTAAAAATTTAAAAAACCTATGGAACTTTATTTGCATGCTAATAGTAATGTTATTAGTATGAATTCTTTGAACACCATTAGTGCTAATGCTATGAAAAAGTCAAAGCTTGGGGAAGCTGGTTTTGATGAGCACGATATTTTTAGACCCCCAAGCATGGAGGAGAAAATTTACTTTGATGATACTATGCCTCCAATATATGATGATTACAATGATGAATATGATATTTACAGTCCACCAACTATTGAGGAGAAAATTAACTATGATTACAATATGCCTCCTATATTTGATAATTATGGTGATGAGAATAATAATGATAGCTATTTTGTTGAATTTGCTCCTACTACAATTAATAAGAATGACTATGTTTATGTGGGGAGTATTAATTCTTTTATGCATGTGGCTCATGATAAGAATGTTTCATGTTATTGTTATCTTGTTAATTTTATTCATGATGCTACTGAAAGTTATTATGAGAGAAGGAAACATGGTTTTATGTATCTCAACAATATTAAGTTTCCCCTCTTTATGTTTATATTTTTGAAGTTGCACTTGTTTTGCTTTCCTATGCTTGTAGCTTTGTGCTTTCATGATTTGTTTCTTTACAAGATTCCTATGCATAGGAAGTGGGTTAGACTTAAATGTTCTTTGCATTTTCTTCTTGATGCTCTCTTTTACTTCAATTCATATTTCTTATGTGAGCATCTTCTCAAACTATCATGCCTAACTTAAAGGCGTTAAAGAAAAGTACTTATTGGGAGATAACCCAAAAGTTTTAGTTGAGTCTTGGAAGTTATTGCTTCAGTAATAACCTCTTGTCGTGGTGGTGTCACGGCAGATGCCATGTATAGGCTAAAGGTGGGGACTAATACTCGCTAGGGGAATTCAGGGAGGGATAGTGAAGTGATTCTCCACGCAAGAGCTTGTTTTGATTTACTTCCAAGGTTACAAGTGCTCCTAGAGCTGTATTGGCGAGAGGAGGAAGAAGGAGCTCTCGTACTCTCACCCCCAGATCACACCTGAAACCCTAGCCCAAAACAGAATCGCCGAGAGATCAACCCCCTCAATAGAAGCCCTAGCCCCCCTTTTATAGGGGAGGCTCGGTTTCTGCCTAGGGCATACGTGGAGGCATATTCCTAAGAATATGCCTCCTCCCAAAGTGGTAAGCCGACCAGGGTGCTTTTTCCCCCGCGTCACACATGCTTTTGCTACGTGAGCCTCTACAGCGCCCTCGTCAGCCGACACGGGCGTCGTCACGCTTGTCGGCCACGCCCCGGTGGTCCTGTCCTTGCTCGCTTCGCTCAGGCAGTGCATACCGGGGCTCCTTTTGACCAGCGAGATTCCTTCCTTCTCCTAGAAGCTTGCTGTGACCCGGATGATGGTTCATCCGGCCACACCCTTTCCTGCATACAGGTAAAACATGCACTTCCGACTTACTGCTTAAGTCGGATGAGACCTAGTTAGGTGAACGCCCCCAGGTATGGATTACCCCGTGATTCGGCCTGCCTTGAGGTGACCCGGCCAGCATCTGCTTTGGCCTTGCCGAACCTTGGCTAACTCGGCCTTTATACCATGGCGTGACCCTACCCGGGGGTATACCCCCAACATTAGTCCCCGAAGCTGGTGCGGTCTTAACTGCCTTGGCCGCTAAGGCCACACCAGGTTCCATTTTGTGCCTCGGTCATTATTGCCGAGTTACCTTTGTACCTCGGACTGCTTGGATTTACGTTCCCTTCGCACATTTCAAGTTTTCACTTGCCGGCCGGGTTACCACAGTTCCATCCAGGTCTTGCTTCCTTCTCTCGTACGCTAACCCATGTGAAGGGTAATCATTATGTCGTCTTATTTTAAGGGACGGTACAGTAACCGCCGCAGTAATTGTCAGTTATCACTGTGCGCGGGTCACATCAGGCCTGCCTCCTCGTTTACCGCATCAGCGCGTCACGTCACAGGACTCTCTCCACCCTGTGGCCCTCCGTGTGGCTCTTCACTGATTGGTCCGGACTGGCGGTACACGACCACAGCGTGTGGCCGGTCCACAGGGCGCAATCCCACTCACCGCTGATGGGAGTGGTTAAATAGCGGAGGGGTGCGTCCCTTAGGATTTTCCCCCCTCCGCACCCCTCTGCCCGCTGCTGTTCTTCTTCCTCTTCCTCGCGACCGTGCCGCCGCCAGCATCTCCAATTAGCAGCGTCGCCGCCGCGCTTCTCCATCGCACCTCCGTGTCGCTGCCACCGCGGCGTGAATTTCTCGCCACGGGTCCGCGCCAGTCCCGGCCACTGTCCCCCGCCGCCTCTAGTGCCAGCGAGGGACTCGGGGACCAGATGACTGAAGAAGAACTCATTGTTGCTGAGCAGGACATGGAAGAGGACGCCGCGGCGGCGGACCGCGGCGCATGGGCCGGCTCCTGGGTCTGCCAGGATGACCTGGAGTGGCTCTACCGGACCAGACGCATCCCTGCCGGCGTCGCTGCGCGTCTTCCTTCCAACGAACTGGCCCCCTCACCCAATCCGGGCGAGTTCGTCGTGTTCCTGTCCCATTTCCAACGGGGCATCGGCTTGCCGGTGAGTGATTTTTTCCGGGACTGGCTCGGTACGTACCAACTCCAGCCACACCACCTTCCAGCCAACGCCATCACCTCTCTTTCTGCCTTTGCCTCTACGATCGAAGGCTACGCCGGACTATGGCCCACGAAAGAGCTATGGATCTGGTTCTTTGGCCTTCGTCGCAACTTCATTCCCAACATCCACGCTGATCCGGAGGACAAGCGGCTCACTCAATTCGGAGCGGTCTCCATTTCACCCTGGCGATTTTCTGTTTTTCCCCGGGTCACCGGGCTAGAGTCCTACAAAGGATGGGCCCAGACCTTCTTCTATGTCT
Source organism: Avena eriantha (assembly GCA_910589775.1). Classification (NCBI taxonomy): domain Eukaryota; kingdom Viridiplantae; phylum Streptophyta; class Magnoliopsida; order Poales; family Poaceae; genus Avena; species Avena eriantha. The sequence continues at coordinate 88,126,665 of OU342745.1, forward strand.
AGAACAGGGCACCGAAGATTTTATCCGGTTGGTTCCCTACACTCCGGGTCCACCTAAACCGGACCTGTGGGATGTGATCCCCAAGAAACCCACAGCCTTGGCCAACCAAGTGAGCAAAAGGTTCGCGGAACTGAAGGGGCTCGGGCTATGCAACGAGGATGCCATGATCACCTTTGTGCGTAACCGAATCTCACCCCTCCATAAGCGCACCCACAAGGTGTGCCACATGAGCTACGGTCGCGATCCTAACCGGACCTCATCCTTCGAGCTGACCAACTCGGAGATTTATTGCCGGGTTAAGTCTCTCTTCACCACTCACAAGGACTTTTCCACTGATTGGTCTTGGGGGATTGAGCATTTCTGCCGTGACCGGCTTCCTCCCACGGTAAGTTTCATGCTGCAAACTTAACCCGGACTAATTACATGTCAGTTATTGTTGCAATTTTTGACTCTTTTCTTCACTCTTTTCCTCAGCAATTCCTTTAGCAGACCCTTGAGGACGGCACCGATCCGTCCCTTAAGTGGGCGCCGGACCGGGAGACTTCGGATGAGGAAGAGCCGGACCAGGAGATGTTCCTCCCTATGACCGACGCCACGAAACGACCCACGGGTAAATCCTCTTCTATTAGAGATTAGCCCGATGATGAAGATGACTCGGAAATCGAGGTGATTGAACCTTTTGAGGCTGTCCCCCTTTCTTTTGCTTTTCCGCCACCAGCTCACCCCGGCGGTCATATTCACGAGGATCCCCCCTCGCTACGGGCGAGCCTGTTCTGGTGGCCACTAAGAAGAAACGTGGGGCTTCTTCGAGTTCTTCCTCCGGACACTCTCAGCCCGTTAAAAGGCAAAAGAAGTCCGGGGACAAGACTGCCCCCAAACCAGCAGGCAAGGCCCCAGCACGAAGGGCTCGGAAACCCAAAGTGGCCGAAACTTCGGATGCGGAAGTCCTTCTTTCTTCTGTAACTCGTTCTTCCTTACTTCGTCGTAATTTTTCTTCTGACGTTATTTGCTTTCGCAGGGCTCCGGTGGAGGTCCCTCAAAGTGGATCTAGCATCTCTTCCCCTCTCTGACATAGCCCTTCTCCTCGTCGTGACGACGAGTCACGCCCGCTATGCCCTATCCCAGAGGGTTCTGCGGCCGCTCCGGGTTCAGCTCCATCTCGGCAAGAGGAGGGTAACCTTTGAGTGGGGGAGACAGGCCTAGCCGGAGCAACGGCATCTACCGCCTCGACAACACCTCAACCAACAGCCACTGAGGCTACTTCGGCCCCAGCACCAATTCCCATACCAGCAAGCAGACCAGCACCAACTCCAACTTCGGCATCAGCATCAACTCCGGCAGCGAAAACTTCAGCGCCGGCACCAAGCCCAGCAGCGAGAGTACCAGCACCTAGTTCCTCTGCATCTTCCGAGTCCTCTCAACCTCGGCAGGGGAAAACCGCTGCTACAGCTTCCTCTACCCAGCAAGCCAAAGGCAAGAAATCTCCAGACGCTACCAAGCCCACTACCGTCGAGTCTGGGCAGCGCACCCTTGTGTCAATGCTCCCCAAGAAGACATCACCGGCAAAGGACGCACCTGCCGAGCCAACCAAGGCCCAGCAGTTGGTTCTGCACACCAGCCCCGCCCTTGCTTTGGTGGAGAGGAAGGAAGCACATGCAAAGGGCTTGGTGATGCCCCATATGCCCACGGGTGAACGGTACCCTCCGAGCCTGATGGAATTTGTTATGAATTGGAACAAGGCCGAGGTAGTCCAGGAATCTGATCTCCCAGAAAAGTTCGGTCCTGCCGAGTTTTCCGCTCAGATGAACACTGCCGCAAAAGCTATTAATCTCGCTGGGCAAATGATGGAGGTATGTTACTTCTCCTTGACAAGTTGTAGATGATAACCATTAGTCCCCGAGCCTCCGGGGGAGTGACTTGTTACTCAGCCGGATGCTCTTTTAGAACACTAACGTAGCTCCGTGAGAACTTCCAACATGCACCCACCTAGAGCCGGGTTAAGTTCCACTTGGCCCGGATTTTAGTACAGTTCGAACATGCACACACCTAGAGCCGGGTTAAGTTCCACTTGGCCCGGATTTTAGTACACTTCGAACATGCACACACCTAGAGCCGGGTTAAGTTCCACTTGGCCCAAATTTTAGTACACTTCGAACATGCACACACCTAGAGCCGGGTTAAGTTCCACTTGGCCCGGATTTTAGTACACTTCGAACATGCACACACCTAGAGCTGGGTTAAGTTCCACTTGGCCCGGATTTTTAGTACACTTCGAACATGCACACACCTAGAGCCGGGTTAAGTTCCACTTGGCCCGGATTTTAGTACACTTCGAACATGCACACACCTAGAGCCGGGTTAAGTTCCACTTGGCCCGGATTTTTAGTACGCTTCGAACATGCACTAGGCTGACTTAAGTTTCTGTATCTCTTTAAGGTGACGACCAACCGCCCGAGTGCAGAATTCCAACGCTTGATGGATACGCACAAGAATCTTCACGCAAAACAGGCTGCACTCACCGCGGAGTATGAGAAAAGGGGTAAATTTCTTCCTTATCCTTTCCTTAATTTTCTTCAACTTCGCTTGCCGAACCAATCTGATTGTTCGGTTTCCGCAGCTGGGGTGGAAGCTGAAAACAAAATAATGCGGAAGAACTTGGAGCAGATCAAGGGTACGTCCTTCTTGTCTGCCTTTACCGTGGTTTCCATCGGCTTTCCTCCTTGGCTCGGCAAACATTCATTCCTCGGCACTGCCGGGCCAACGCACTATTTCAGCATCGCTTGAAGATAGTGTGCCTGTGCCTGACGTGATGCTACATTTTCTCGAACAAGTAGGGCAGCACCAAGCCGACCTAAAGAAGAAAGACGATGATCTCGCCCTCCTCCGGACCATAGACGATGAGATAGCCAAGCTCAAGGTTGAGATGGCTAAAATGAAGGCGCAGCACCAAACCGAGCTAAAAAAGGCTGGCCAGGACTACACCGAAGAACGTGAGTGCCTCAAGCTCCAAAATGCTAAGGACCGTGAGCTTCTTCAGGAAGCCGAGGTCAAACTTGAGTCGGCAAATGCTGAGCTCGAGATAGCTTCGGAAGAGGCGTGATGCTTGCACCAAGGAATTGACCCGGATTCACAGTCACATCTCACGTAATTTTCTTTTCCTTTATCCGCCTTATCTCTCCGGGTTACTTCATATGTCTTGTTTTCTCAACTTTGTCCTGTGCCTTGTTTCCCAGGCCACTTTCCAGAGGGTACTGCCATTGCAAGTGCTGCTGTTGCCAATTTCCGCCGAGAAAGGGGTACGCCCGTCGCTCCTGAGGGTGAGAGCATTCCCTTTGACATGGAGGACCTGTTGGTTAGCATGTCGTCTCGCGTGGAAATCATTAAGAACTATGGCAAGGACCTCCTCGATGTTTCAGTCCGAGTCTTCAACGCCTTCTGGCCCGCCGATGATGCTCCGGAGAGAGTCACACAACTCACTGAAAAGCTTTCGGAAATCGAGACCCAGCTTGACCTCTGGCGAGAGTCCGTTGGACGTGCTGCAGCCGATACCATCCTTCACCACATTCTGACGTGGTATGAGAAGATAGATCTCAGCCTCCTCACACGCCTGCGCACCGGATCCAAATGGACAGATGACCCGGAGTGGGTAGCTTGGCGCCAGGCTTGCGCCCACAGCCTCATCGAATATGCCCCCATTCATGAATGGACTCAGGGTCCGAGCTTCCTGGAAGTCGTAGGCGAAGAGGAAGTTGAGAACGTTGAAGATGATTCGGATGAAGACGAAGAGGACACTGCCTCGGATATCGAAGAGGGCGACGATGATGCCGAACTTTCTCCCGCTACTCCTTAAGTAAAAACACTTGAAAATTTATGAGATCCCCGGTATGCCGGGTGGATTGTATTCCAAACACATGTGATATTTTGCTACTGAGTACTTATGCCGGATTAACTTGGGCATAGTCCCCGAGTTTCTTTTTCTTGTTCGTTCAATCTTTTGGCTCGGATCGTGTCTACCTTGATTCGGTTTTACAACTTACGAATTCGAGCTTGAAAAATTGTCTTAACAATACTGGGAAACTTTTAGACTTGGCTCAAAAATAAAACTGTATAACAATTTGAAAATGAATACGGGGTTAGTCCGAAACACAAACGTCAACTCAAATAAATTCTTTTCCTTAGTCGTTTTTCATGTGCTACGCAATTCCAAACTTGTTCTCTTGCTTGCCATGAAGCCAATTATTGTTGGACAGCAGCAAGTCGAAGAGTTGGGTTTTTGGTGCTCACACACTACTAATCCGAGTTAAGTAGAATAAATTACTCCAACTGATGCGCAGAAAATAACAAACATTATTAAGGCAGTCCCCGAGTTACTACTCGAGGTGCCAACATTTCGTTGATAAGCTCATTGCCGACATACATACTGACATACGAGATAACCCGGATACATACACTTCTTACCTAGGTGTAGAAAGGCCGAAGTAGAGCTATGTTCCATGGTCGCTTGGATTCCTCGCCGGACCTGCCCGCCTTGTTCTTTTCCTGTGGCTTTGCATCTATAAGATAGTAAGAATCATTGTGCAATGCTTTGCTCACGATGAATGGCCCTTCCCATGGGGGGTATAATTTATGCATTCCAGTAGTACGTTGTACCAACCTGAGCACCAGATCGCCTTCCCGAAAGACTCGGGGGCACACTTTCCGGCTATGATAGCGTTGGAGATTTGGCTGATATATGGCGGATCTGGACAGTGCCAGTTCTCTCGCTTCTTCCAGCAGATCAACATCATTTTGCCGGGCTTCTTGCACTTCGGCTTCTGTGTATTGGGTGACCCTAGGCGAATCATGCTCTATGTCGGCTCGTAATACAGCTTCTGCCCCATATACCAGAAAAACGGCGTATAGCCTGTTGATTGATTCGGAGTTGTTCTTAAACTCCACAGTACCGCTGGTAGTTCTTCTATCCAGCACCCCGCTGATCTTTGCAGCGGCTCAATGAGCCGGGGTTTTTTCCCGGATAATACTAATCCGTTGGATCTTTCCACTTGCCCATTTGATGCAGCGTGAGCTACTGAAGCTACGTCCAGCCGGATCCTCTTATCCCAGCAGAAACGAGCAAAAGCTCCTTCCGCAAAATTTGTGCCATTATCAATTATGATACTATGTGGATAACCGTACCTCAAGATGATATCTTTGAGAAACGTTACGGCCGTAGCTCCATCACATTTTCTTATAGGCTTCACCTCAATCCACTTCGTAAACTTGTCCACCATTACCAGAATGTGGGTCATATTTCCCCTTGCTGGTTTGAACGGGCCAACCATATCCAAGCACCATACGGCAAATGGCCAAGTGATTGGGATGGTCTTGAGTTCCGACATTGGCATATGTGTCTTGGTAGCGTACCTCTTACAACCATTACATTTTCTCACCAGATCTTCTGCTTGCTCTAAGGCATTTGGCCAGTAGAATCCGTGCCAGAAAGCTTTTGCTACCAAGGCTCGGGATGAGGCGTGATGCCCGCATTCCCCCTGATGTATATCTCGGATGATTTCAAGCCCTTCTTCTGGGTCAACACACCGCTGGAGGACATTGGTCACACTTCTTTTGTATAACTCGGAATTGATGATCGTGTAGGCCTTTACCCTCCTCTGTGTTTGCCTGGACAGCACCTCCTCAGTGGGTAACGTTCCATCCTTCAGGAATTGAAATATAGGCAGTGCCCAAGCCGGTATTGGCCGCACGGGGAACACGTCCTCGTCTATCTCCATCTGATCCACCAGCATAACTTCAACTGGACCATGCTGAGCAGTCCCCGGGTCTTGCGAAGCAGTCCTCGGGTCTGCCGAAGCAGTCCCCAGGTTTTGCGCACCACTTCCTGTGTCAACGTCCATGGGCACAGCTCTGGATTCTGTGTCCTCCGGGACGTAGATTGACTCGGATTCCGGGGATGGCCTGATGGATGGTTTCCTGAGGTGCTGTAATGCTACACCCGGTTGAATTGCTTGTCTGGTTGACCCGAGCTTCGACAGCATGTCGGCAGCCTCATTTTCCACCCGGGGTACATGATGAAATTCGCATCCCTCAAAGTAACCAGAAATCTGCTGCACATGAAATCTATATAGTGCCATGTTTGGATCAAGGGCGTCCCACACTCCGGACACTTGCTGCACCACAAAATCCGAGTCGCCAAAGCATATGATTCGACGTATACCAATTTCTTTTGCTACCTTGAGCCCATGCACAAGTGCTTCATACTCAGCAACATTGTTTGATGCGGTGAAGTGGATCTGCAACACATATTTCAACTGGTCCTTCTTCGGCGACGTGAGTACAACTCCAGCACCTAGCCCGGTTTTGGTTTTTGATCCGTCAAAGTGCATTCGCCAATAGTTCGGATCAGGAAGCGGTGGTTCGTACTGCACCTCGGCCCAGTCCACGAAAAAGTCCGCCACAGCTTGAGATTTGATGGCTTCTCGTCTGTCATATTGCGGAGCATAAGGAGCTAGCTCAATTGCCGATTTTGCAATTCTGCCGCTTGCATCCTTGTTACTCATTATCTCGGATATAGGGGCCTCACATATGACCCGGATGGGATGCTCCTCAAAGTAGTGCTTCAGTTTCTTGGCGGCCATGTACACGCCATATGCCACTTTTTGATAATGTGGGTAGTTCTGCTTTGAGGTTGACAACACTTCGCTCAAATAATACACCAGCCTTTGCACCGACTTACCTTCCTCATCACGCTCCACCACTATCACTGCACTTACAACTCGGTTGGTTGCGGCTATATAGAGTAACATTGGATCCTTTGATAGTGGTGAGGCTAGCACCGGTGCCGTGGCTAACATTTTCTTTAGGTGGGCAAAGGCTTCATCAGCCTGCGGTGTCCAAATGAACTTATCCGACTTTTTCATGAGTTGGTAAAGAGGCAAAGCCTTTTCTCCCAACCGGCATACAAACCGACTTAACGAGGCTAGGCAACCTGTAAACTTCTGGACATCGATGGCCCGGATTTTGGTTGGATTAACCTCGATACCTCAGCTGGAGACGAGAAAACCGAGCAATTTTCCAGCCGAGACACCAAAAGTGCATTTTTCCGGGTTAAGTTTCATCCGGAACCTTCTTAGGTTTGCAAACGTTTTCCTGATATTGTCAAGGAGCATTTTGCTTTCCTTGGTCTTGATAACCACATCATCCACGTACACCTGTACATTTTGACCTATTTGGTCGTGCAAACATTTTTGCATACACCTCTGGTACGTTGCCCCTGCATTACGTAAACCAAACGGCATGGTGCAATAGCAATAAGCCCCATACGGGGTAATATACGTAGTCTTTATTTGATCATCCGGATTTAGAGGTATCTGGTGGAAACCAGAATAAGCATCAATGAATGACAACAGTTCACATCCAGCAGTTGAGTCTATGACCTGATCTATTCTTGGCAGCGGAAACGGATCTTTCGGACACGCCTTGTTCAGGTTCGTGTAATCGATACACATGCGCCAAACCACTGCCACGTTCGGATCATCTTTCTTCTTTTCCACCAGCACCGGATTAGACAGCCAATCCGGGTAAAGAACCTCCATGATAAATCCTGCAGCTAGCAACCAAGCTATCTCATCTCCAATGACTTTCCTCCTATCTTCGGCGAAGCGGCGGAGAGGTTGCTTCACCGACTTGGCTCCGGGTTACACATTCAAAGAGTGCTCGGCCAACTCCCTCGGAACACCTTGCAAGTCCTGTGTGGACCAAGCAAAAATGTCCCGATTCTCACGGAGGAAGCTAACGAGCTCACTTTCCTATTTATCACTTAGCCCGGCACCAATTGTTACGGTGCGCTCTGGGAACATGTCATCAACGGGAACCTTCTTGGTATCTTTCGTGGCCTGGAAAGAGACAGTTCCATGCGGGTTACTCAGCGCCGGCATATACTGCTGCGCGGACTGAGCCAATGCCGCCACCTCTTGAATTTTTCTTTTTTCCTGCGCGATCACAAGTGACTCGGCTAAGTTTGATCCGGCCGACGCACACTCCATGGAACGTCGGAAGTCCCCAGCAATGGTAATCACTCCGCTTGGTCCGGGCAATTTCATCTTCAAGTAGCTGATATGACAACTTGCCATGAACTTGTTCAACGCTGGCCTTCCAAGCAAAGCATGATACGCGCTTTCTAAGTTCACCACTTCGAACTCTAGATTTTCAGTTCGGCAATTATCCCTCGTGCCGAACAAGAGTCAACCCGGACCTTGCCTATGGGCTCGCATGAAATGCCGGGCACAATGCCATGGAAAGTTGTCCTCGTGACCTGGAGCATATTCTCCGAGATACCCAACTTGCGCATTGTGTCCGCATACATGATATTTATGCTACTGCCATTGTCGATCAGTACCTTTGAGAACCTTACGTTAATGCTAGGTCCAATGAACATAGGATCCAGCACCAACGCATACGAACCAGGGCTCGGCATGAGCTTGGGATGATCCCTAATGCTCCAGGTGATTTTCTGATCGGACCAAGGCATATACCTCGTCACTGCAGGCATTACCGCATTCACCTCCATATGCCTACGCTGCAAGCTTTTTCTATCAGTTTCTTCTGTGGTGAATACACAGTAGCTCTGGTGATGCTCCCTGTACTCGTTGCTCCCTTCATTTCCAGGGTGCCTCTGATCCGGCTGATGCTGATTTTCTACCTGATGCACTACATCCCTTCTTTCATTGGTATCATACCTCGGCGGAGGGGGAGGCAACATTAGCTGTTGCGTGTTCGCTCCGGAGAGCAATTGCTGCCGGGGTAACTCCTGCCGAGGCTGATCATTCCGTGGTGCCTGAGCATTCCCCAAACCACCTTGCTCGATCTTGCGCATCCACTCGCATTGCCTCGTCGTATGACCCGCTAGGTTGTTCGGATTTGGCGTGTGAAACTTACACGGCTAGTCCAACATCGACTCGTAAGTATACCTCAGACGGTCTTTCCTTTCTTGCCACTGCTTCTTTTGTTCCGGTGTCCAAGTTTTCTTCCCATCGTTCCTTGGAGTCCATTGACCTCCAGTTTTCTAGCGCTGGCTACCCCCTGCTCCAGGTTGATCTTGATTCACAGCTGCGACTTGGTGCGAACCGTACCGGTGGTTCGGTCTATCATCTCTCCTTTTTCCTCTGTAATCATTCCTCCGGGATGATCCGGATCCATCCCTATGATATTACTCATCGCTTGACTCGTTTGAGGCGAGCCTTGGTTGGGTCGGGTCACCCAACGCATACGAATCTGCAATCCGGATCATTTCTGCCAACGTAGCTGGCATTTTCCATTGCAACTTCATCCACAGCTCGCTTCCATATCTGCACCCCTGTGCAAACCATGCTATGGCCTGTGATTCTATCATGCCCTCACATGAGTTTCTCACGGTACACCACCGGGTCAAGAACTCCCGGTCTGTCGCGTTGGGTCTTTGCTTGCACATAGCTAGGGTCTGTGGCCTATTTGGCCTTTGATACGTACTTGAAAAATTGCTGATGAACATCTCCTCGAAATCTATCCAGCAGTTGATGCTTCCTGCTGGCAAATTGTTCAACCACACCCTTGCCGGGCCTTCCAACATCTGGGGTACATATCGTACAACCCATCTCAGGTTGCCTGTGGCAATTTTTATAGTCGTAGCATAGTTTATCAGCCAATCGTCTGGCTTGGTACTACCGTCATAGGTCTAGGTGCCCCTGGGCAGCTGAAAGTTTGGTACTGGTGGCTCTTTCATGATCCGGGGTCCAAAACACGCTGGACCTGGTGGACCTTGACATTCAATCTGTTCCGACCTATATAGTCGATCTAGTTTCAACCTTGCATCGTCCGGCATCAAATCCCTACTTCCCAATCTCGACCCTATCACATGATAGTCTGGTCTCGGGTATCCCGCATTTGCCATCTCCGAATCACCGTCGTTGTACCGGTTTTGCTCTTGCGGCGCACCTTTCTGTTGCACACCTCGGCCGGCACTGTGCTCTTGCCTTGGTATGTTCCGCTGCTGCGGTTGTCTTGCTCCGGCTGAGTTTTGCTGCCCGGCATTACCGTTGACAACGTTCCCTTGACCGGCATTGCCTTGGTCGCGGTTACCTCGGCCAGCTTCGCCTCGTCTCACACTCCGTCGATCATCATTTTTCTACGCTTCTTTTTCTTTCCCTGCCCGTGTCGGGTCATACGGGACAATCTGTTTGTTGCGTCTGGCCGAGGTTACCACCTCCTCTCTCCTTGGACCACCATGAGGGGACGATGCGGCTCCAGCGGGTTTCTCCGGGTTACCAATCGCCGAATGGACGATCTTGGAGGCTCTAGCTGTTTCTGGGTTTGCCCTGAGTAGTTCCTCGTTTTGCCTATTTGCAATCTGAACCAGCTCGTTTACCCGATCTTGTTGCCTTTGCCGGGCTTCACCCGTCAGTCCCTCTAACTCGGACGCAGCTGCATCCGCTGCTCTAAGGTTCTTGTCCGGGGTACTATACCTCGGCAGCCCCACGGACAAATAGTTTTCTGATTCCTCGATTCCAGCATCACCTTCTCTGTTCATCTCGCTTATGAGATTTCTCCCTTTGACTTTTACATTATCAACCTTGTTCGCCTTAGCGTACTCACGCAGCGTCATGTTCAACGACTGCTGGGCCGCGACTATTTTCTTTGCGCCCTCTAGTATTTTCTGCCTAGTTTCTTCCAGCTCGGCCTGTGCACGAGCCGGATCTACCGCTGCTACTACAGGGTTTGCCAAGCTATCCATTGCCTCTCTCAACACGTTTTCCGGTCTCTCTAGCGGAGGACCTCTTCCTTTCCTTGGTGCCTTGGGCATTACCTCCGGATCTGGCGCCGGATCTTTGCTCGCACCCGCACCTGGCGCTGTCATCATTACCTCTGCATGGTCCGGGGAACGAGCGATACACTCCCCGCGAGCCACAGTGAGGGGCGGTTCGCCTGCTTCGACGACGTGGCGCGGATGAACGCTAGATACGTCCACCGCAATATAGACCTTGTGCGCGCCGAACTTTACGAAGATGCCGTTGCGCGGGAGAGGGCGCGTGCCGAAGCAGCCTGCATTGTCGCTGACGAAGTCCCGCGCTCCAAAGCGCTGAACGAGCCCGGAGACGATGCGCTCGCCGGTGGCGATGAAGTTTCCCGTCCGGATTTTGACCCCTGCTAGCACCGCTGGACCCACGGTGGGCGCCAACTGTCGTGGTGTTGTCATGGCAGAGGCCATGTATAGGCTAAAGGTGGGGACTAATACTCGCTAGGGGAATCTAGGGAGGGATAGTGAAGTGATTCTCCACGCAAGAGCTTGTTTTGATTTACTTCCAAGGTTACAAGTGCTCCTAGAGCTGTATTGGCGAGAGGAGGAAGAAGGAGCTCTCGTACTCTCACCCCCAGATCACACCTGAAACCCTAGCCCAAAACAGAATCACCGAGAGATCAACCCGCTCAACAGAAGCCCTAGCCCCCCTTTTATAGGGGAGGCTCGGTTTCTGCCTAGGGCATACGTGGAGGCATATTCCTAAGAATATGCCTCCTCCCAAAGTGGTAAGCCGACCGGGGTGCTTTTTCCCCCGCGTCACACATGCTTTAGCTACGTGAGCCTCTGCGGCGCCCTCGTCAGCTGACATGGGCGTCGTCACGATTGTCGGCCACGCCCCGGTGGTCCTGTCCTTGCTCGCTTCGCTCAGGCAGTGCGTACCGGGGCTCCTTTTGACCAGCGAGATTGCTTCCTTCTCCTAGAAGCTTGCTGTGACCCGGATGATGGTTCATCCGGCCACACCCTTTCCTGCATATAGGTAAAACATGCACTTCCGACTTACTGCTTAAGTCGGATGAGACCTAGTTAGGCGAACGCCCCCAGGTCCGGATTACCCTGTGATTCGGCCTGCCTTGAGGTGACCCGGCCAGCATCTGCTTTGGCCTTGCCGAACCTCGGCTAACTCGGCCTTTATACCCCGGCGTGACCCACCCCGGGGGTATCCCCAACACCTCTCCTTATCATTTTTCAATGGTTTTTGTGCCAAGAGTAACCTCTAATAAGAGAGAAGTAATGATTGGGGAAGTTGCTTCCCCAAAACAGATTTATGTGCTTCACCGTAAAAATTCGTGTAAAATCTCTGAACGTCCTTTTGAGGCGTGAATTTTTGTGCTTCTTCCCTAGGTTGTTATATAACTTTCGTTAGTTCAACACTTTTTGATTGAGCAGCGGAAGGTCTTCGAAAAAATTCGTCTTTACCTGCTGGTCTGTTTTGACAGATTTCTGCCATTTTCTGCATTTGCTTCTTGTTGGTTCCTTTTTGAGTTCTTTTAGGGAATTGAGCTTTTTGAGGGAAGTGCTACAGTATCTAGTGTTCTAATGGAAGTTTATTTGGTGTTAGAACTGAACCTTAAGACTTATTTATCTTGAGTGCACTAATGTTGCTAATAAAGATTGTGTGAAGTTTTGTATGAAGGAAAAATTTCAGGTGTATGGAAGGAATGAGTAATGAGATGAAGGATGGACTAAAGCTCAAGCTTGGGGATGCCACGTGTGTCACCCCAAGAAATATCCAAGAAGTACAAGCGTCAAAGCTTGGGGATGCCCAAGGCATCCCCTTCTTCATCAATAAAAATCCCAGGTTTCTTCCAAACGCTTCATTTTTATTGTTTCATGCACAGTTGTGTTGTTCTTGGAGCGTCTTCTTTTTCGTTTTCGTTTTGGTTTTTCGTTTGCTTAGTTTTCTGAATAAATTGGTTGGACCCCCTCTTTCATACATTGGTTTGCAAATAGTTTGGTTTGGTTTGGAAAAGAGTAGGAAAGTTCATGCTTATGTGGTAAAAAGAGCTCGTTTTTGATTGTGCCCTATGCTTTGTCATGCCATGCTTGATATTTTTTTGGATTTATGCTTACTATTCTTTGCTGTAGCATGAATTGTTATAAACAATTGAGATTGCTTAATTTGCCTTGGATGAATCATGTGTTGTTTTAGCATATTAAAGCATAGTATAGTGGTATTCTCCTTTGATGCTTGATTTGTGTTGACTTGGTGCATGCTCACACCATGTTATGACTATCTCAAGTCACCATAGCCTTTATGATCCTTTAGTTTTCAACTTGTAGTATCACTTTATGCTTTGATCAATGATGTTTTGTCGCTCTGCATGATTATGGCCATTATTGCTCTCTTAGTTTGTCGCTCCTAGTCTTTTGCTAGCCTTCGTAACCAAGTATGAGTTCCACTCATGCATCCAACTCCTTAAACCATGTTATTCCAAAGATTCCACCATACCTACCTATTAGCTTATGCTATTCCAAGTATATTCTTGCTTTTGTTTACCTTCCAAATTAAACTTGTTATGAGAAAACTAGTGATTAAAGCTCTCACGAACTTGATGGCACACTTTACTTTTCTTGCCCTTAATAATCTTGAATCATTGGGTCCTTCTTTGTTACGTATATGATTGCCTTTATAAGTTGAAATTAGCAGAACCATGTATCATGGGGAATGCTTTCAACATTGCACTTGTACTTTGTACCCCGTTTATATCATGTTCTTTTGCGTACGGATCTCGGCGGTGTGAAATAAAAGTGGAACTTGTAAGATCATGGAGTTTGTATGTGTGTTAGATAAACATCTGGGCTGCTAGCCTAAGCCATGCCTAATCATGGTGGAAACTTGCAGCACACCATAATGAGCAATCTATGAAGCATCCTCAATAAAAACCTATGCAAATAGCAAATAAAACGATCGCTGAGATGCTCATTGTCTGCTTGCCTTGTCATTTTGATTATGGGATAGCTCCTGTACCGTTGGCGGTTCTTAATGATATGTACTTACAATGACAAGAGCTTACTTGTGACTAAAGTTGAGTAGCATGAGGTTCGGTCTTCGTAAGTAAGGGGCATGAGATTTCGGTTTATAACTTGTCAAGCATATCCTCTTAGTTGTGTCACTTTAACCTTAATCACCTTCAAGATGCTTATGATAGGGGCAATGAGAGCTGAAAGCTATCAAGTACCATAATTTTTGGAAGCTCTTTATGAGACTTGAATCCCTGCTTCCTTCTATGAAGGCCTTTCTTTTACTTTTATGTTGAGTCTCCACCTTCTATCTTTATGCACCTACTTTGAGAGCATAGTGGCCATTCTTAGTTCTATGTGCATTGTCCCAAGACTAGTTGATTGATGCATACCTTGATATTGCTTGTTTTAAACTATTTGTATCTAGTCACTCTTATGAACTTTGAAGGTGTCCTATGCATTTATATTTGCTATTCTATGAGGGACAAGATGAATGCCACTAGGCTATGTTTTCTTTATGTGAAACAAACAAACATCTTGCAAAGCATTGTGATTCATGAATCTTTTGTTTGTGCCTTTTCATGTTACAACATAGTTTCTTTGTCTTCTTGCTAGAACTTTGTCTTTCATGTTACGATCAAAGTACTATGATCCCAGCTTTGAATGTTTTACAAATACTTTGATCAAGTTTATGATGGTGCATGTCACCTCAAAAAATATTCTTTCTTTTTATCACTTACCTACTCGAGGACGAGCAGAAGTTAAGCTTGGGGATGTTGATACGTTGCTAACGTATTTATAATTTTTGATGTTCCATGCTTGGTTTTTATCTACTTTCTTATGTTTTGTTCCAACTTTGAAGTATTTTTATACACTTTCTTGGACTAACCTATTAACAAGATGCCACAGTGCCAGTTGCCTCTTTTATGATGTTTTTGGTTCCAGGAAAGTCAGAAAATCAATATTCTCGGAATTGGACCGGACAAAAGCCAAAGTCGATATTTTACCAGAAGACTCACGGTGCCAGAAGACGAGACGGAGAGGGGCCAGGCCAGGCCAAGGGGTGGCACGGGCCAGGCCAGGCCGTGCCAGGGGGTGGTGTGGGCCCCTCCAGCACCCTCTCGGTCTCCCCTCTCGCCTATAAGAGCCTCCCGATACATAAACCCTAAATCGTCAAGCCTCCAGCCACGAAAAGTGCCGCTACGCCGCTGCCACCAAAGGGGAGATTCGGGGGACATAAAGTCTCTGTTCCGGCACCCTGCCAGGACGGGGAAGTGCCCCTGGAGCCATCTTCATCGATCTCCGCCACCATATCCATCACCATTGCTGATTCCCATGATGAGGAGGGAGTAGTTCTCTCTCGAGGCTAAGGGTTCTACCGGTAGCTATGTGTTCATCTCTCTCTCTCTCTATGCATGATCTTATTGAGATCATGAGATTGTAATCTATATATCTACCTTGCTACTCAAGTTCATTAATAGATCTCTGCTCTCCCCATGTGTGTGAAAGTGACAGCGTGCACACCATGGTGGCACTTAGGCTAGAGATTACAAATACTTGTTATGAGTTGTATTTGGAGTTGGATGTCTTTATGAAATTGTGGTGTTTGCTGGAACCATCTAGTGCTCAAGGTGATAGTGTGGGGTTTTCTAGATGGGAAAGGCTTACTTTGAGGTGTGCTGTTATAGCCCTACCATGGATTAGAGTGTCCAATCGGAGAGTATTTAAGAGTAGTATCATAAAGAGAAGATATTTATATGAGAGTTTTCACTAGTGAAAGTATGATCCCTAGGCCTTGTTTCTAAGCATTGATACACCGTTTGCAATTAGATCTATTACATGTTTGCTTGCTTCCATCTTTATTTCAGTTTTACTTTAGTCTTTTCCACGCCATCAAGCTATTTTCTATCACCATACCACTTGTATTTTACTATCTCTTCGCCAAACTAGTGCACCTATACACCTGACAAATGTATTGGGTGTGTTGGGGACACAAGAGACTTCTTGTATCTTGATTGCAGGATTGCTTGAGAGGGGATACCTTTGACCACTTCCTCCCTGATTTCGATAAACCTTGGGTGATCCACTTAAGGGAAAACTTGCTGCTGTTCTACAAACCTCTACACTTGGAGGCCCAACAACTGTCTACAAGAATAGAAGTGCGTAGACATCACCCACCCCATCTAAAGTAGCCTGAAATTCGTTCCTCTACAATCTAGAGCAGTCCGAACATGTACCGCGATCTGGACGGACAAAGAATGTCGTACACTTGAGTGACCCCCTTTTCTGTGACCACAACCAAATGAAAAAGAAGAGGTGAGATCACCCTGTCTCAATCCTATGTAGCTGTTCAAATATGGGCCAACCTCTCCATTCATATTCACACACACTTTGCCTCCTTCCACTGCTTGTCTAATCCAATGTATCCACATGTTAGGGAAAATTTTCCTATGCATTACCTCTGCCAAGAAAGGCCACTGAACTCTATCATAAGCTTTTTCAAAGTCCAACTTCAGCAAAATTCCTTCAGAGTGAGAGGTTTTCAACTCATGCAAAACTTCATGAAGAATTACACATCCATCCAAAATGTACCTCCCTAGAATAAATCCAGCCTGAAGAGAGGTGATTACTTGTCCAGCTAGAGGAGTAAATCTAAGTGTCAGAGCTTTGGTAATAGCTTTAAACATAAAATTTAGAACACATATGGGTCTATACTGTAGGATACTATATTAGCATCCAGAATCTTTGGCAGTTTCTAAATGACTTTTGAGTTCAACCTGCCATGATACAGCTCCTGAAGCATATATGTCTCAACTGGGGCCAAAAAGCTCTAAAAAGACTCACCACAAAGGTGACGACTCGATAGATGCCCACCCGTCTGACTCATCATTCAAATCACCTAACATAGGTACCTAATCTTAGATGCAAAACCGTACACCTGGAGTTGGAGTATCTGCCTCCTTGGATTTGCTACCCATTGGGATCAATATCATATAGATATTGCAAGAAATCTATGTACCCTCAATCTGATTAGGAAGTATTCTTTATTCCAATTTGCGAATAGTGGAATGGTCTACCTAGAAATACAATAAATCCAATGGAACTGCATGAAGCCGCATGGCAAATAGAAATGGTAAGCCTCGGGGGGAGACTCACCACACACAAACCACCTACGTAAGACATGAAACTGTCATGTCGGATGGATGATAATCCTCATGCCTCCCTCCCAATTGAAATGGAAAAAGAGACCGCAAGTCCAATAAATATAAGAAGATACCTTTCCATCCTTTGGAGCTATATCCGGTGCTTGGGACACGAAAAGGTGAAACAACTGATTCAAGCTTGCCTTCGGTACTGGTACTCATGAGAAGGATCAGCTTACCCACGCCCGTCGATAGAAGAACCTATGAGCTCGCTCGATCACGCACAATATCATGCGGGCTACCACACTCAGTACACGACATTACATCAGCCATCCCTCTAACCTCACAAAGGCATCCTTCTATTAGCATGTATCATATCTTCTATTCCATGAATAGATGGGAGATCTAGTGTTCGAAGATCAAGATTGTCAGAACTCGCTTTAGGCTCCTTGGGGATACTAGCATTTGAACAATTGATGGGACAAGCCCATCTCCTATCTTTTAAGATCCTTCATTGCATGGCCTCGGGTTTGTCGAATCATCTTCATCGATGGAAAGATAAGATGCTTCATCATGAGGAAGCCATCGAAGCCTAACATATTTCAAGTAGACAACCGGAGCCTTCCTAGTTTTCCCTTGGCTGGCTAATCGGGGCCGTTGTACAGCTCTGTTAGTAGCCCACAAGCTGGAGTAAACCCTCCCTTCCTGTGATGGGGTATGAGTCATCACACCACTAGGTCATAGTCATAACATAAAAAAGATTGCGATGTGGATTTGACTAACTCAAGTAGGATACACATAAGGCTCTTCTTTCAACATAAGCATAAGCAAAGGATTCTATTTATTCTACAGGAGTAGGAGTATCACAGCCAGCCCTACAGGCTCACTGAATACCGTACCTTCGAAGCTCGAAAGGTAAGTAAAGGGAGTCCCAGGTTGGCACCAAGGAAAGAGGCAAACTCGTATCCAAAGATAGAAGTGAAAGATCAATGGTTCGATTTGCTTGTCCCTATTTAGTTGACGTCCGTTCATGTCTTACAAAAGATCACTTATTCGGATGAGGGTGGGAAAGGCGGATTTTGGGCTGCGAACGAGGCCATAGAAGAAGGCCCACACAAGGTATCAAAGTCCGGCTCAAGGCCCCTCGAGGGTGTTCGGTGAATCCATCAAATCAAGTGACAACTAATAGCAAGAAGGCACTTGATTTTTATCCGTGGCCCAAAGTATTTTCAAAGCATATCCACAGGGCGGGAAACATGAAAATAAACATGGCCCTCTAGATCTAGCTTCACTGCTATGTAGAGTATGCTTAGCAACCAAAGACTTGATGAACATCTGTTTCTAGCTTTGGTTGGTACTGCTCTAGGTGGCGAGAGTCGAAGGGAGACGGCGTAAGATCCCCTATAGCTCTAGCTCTCCGGTTCTTCACACAGTCGTCTGGAATAGATAGAGACAGAGATAAGCTGCACTTGAGTGATCGATGCAAAAAAGGAGAAATTGCTTGTTCGGTTCAACCGAAGCCTAAGACTAAGACTGCGTAGGAGTCAAGTGATGATCCTACTTTTTCTTTTGCTCCTTGGCTCGGACCCACATTTCATTGGAAAGAAAGCGAGGTCTTGGCAGTCTAGTGTCAGCTTCTGAAGATGGTCAACTCATCAAAGCTAAAGATACTTATTATGATGGTGCGGTTCGAAACCTATATCCTTTGGCATCTTCTGCTCTTAGAAAGGGCGAAGCCACTAACAGATACTTATAGAGGGATTGTACCAACCTTAGCTAGGGATATAAAGGCCTTGCTCAATGTAAAAAATGGATCTGGAAAAGAAGATAGGAATGGGGCACCGAGGAAGGATTGTAGGTAGGGATGCCCTTAGATCAATTCTCAATAGCTTGTGATAAGGCAAGAAAGCTAGTAGATACCCTACCCTCGCATTAAAGCATCGAGCTAGTCCTCTATTACATATGAATTTCCCGTTGGAAATCAAGGTACATACTCCATAAATCCCTGGTTTTTGCCTTCGGTTAGCAACTCGTCTAAGTTTAAGATCGTATTCCATCTTTGTAAGGACATATAAAGGGGTTTCGGTAGTGACTGTCCTATCAATAGACAGAATGGTCATCAGTTGCCCTCACGGCAAAACGCTGTTTTTGAGCCATCACATGCTTAAGAAGGACTTGTCGCGGAGCCAAGGCCTATTTATGAGCCATACCTAGAAGATCACTCCTTTCGTGCTGGTCATTCTAATCACAATGAGAACTTCTCCCAAAGAGGGTTCTTATTTCATCCTCCCCGAGGATCATGCGCGTAAAATCTTCAATCGACCAGCTGGGTGGCAAGTCGATGTCTCGAGAGATATATATGTTATGATAAAACAGAGAACATATGCGATCAAAATATTAGCCCAGATCTTGTGGATCAGACGAAGCCTGATCATAGAGTGTGAGTGTGTCTAAATCATCTGGAAGAGTGGTCAAAGCGGATGCAAAACAGGTAGAACCAGAAAGGAAACTACTGAAACCTTCATAGTCATTAATCAAAGTCGTGGATTGGCTGCCAACTACAAACGGATTAATTAAATGAGACTGGTCACTATCTCTTCTTATGAGCTTAACGCTAAAAATGAGCTATACTAAGCTAAGCATTTTTTTCCCTTGGGTAGCGTTCCTTGAATTCGATTGACGTGGTTCTAGCTCGTTTTAAGGAGCTTATAGCGAGTTTTGCTTTGTCCCTCTTGACGTCGCTGGTCATCCCAACTTGTATTAGCTATCGAAAGCCGTACTTACTTTCCCGCTTGCCACAAGTAATCGCTACAGAAAGCACCACAGCCACAGCCACAGTAACCGGAAGAGCAACTGGTCTTTTCTCACTCTCCCTGTAGTCATGACGTAGGGAGTATTATGACTAGTTTCACTGACATCTTCTTTCATCTCTCGTCCTTCGCACGCTATGCTTCCTAGTAGGTATGATGCCCAGCAACAGGTGCACAAGCAGGACTAGCGTATTGGTCCACTGGCTGTAGCAAGAGGAGCTGGATCAACCAATGACGCTTCGGGCTTCGAAAGAAAAGAAGGAATTGACGCACAAGGTTTGCCAGACTTGCTTCTCGCTGCGCTCGATCAAAGAAAGAGAAATCAAACAAGAACTACGCTCGACCAAGAAGTCATGGGGCTATCTCGGACGATATAAAGATGGAATCAGCAGTGTCAGAAGGTACTTCAACCAAAACAGAGTAGCATGGCCGGGAAGTAAGCTTTTGAAGCATGTGTTCTCCCGAATAGCAATAGAATATTTTATGACGCAGATGGTATTTTCATTTTAGCAAGTGCTATTGCCTAGATGGTGTTCTCGGTATCGTTTTCTTCAAGAAGAGAAGGAATCGGGGGGATAGAGTTCCGGGCAAGACTGTTTGGCTCTATGTTCAGGAAAGGAATGCCCTTAGGGAAGAAAGAGGAAAGTAGCATAGCAGAGAAAAGAATCTCTGTTCTCAGTCTAAGTAATCCTGTCCTAGCAATAGTGGTTGAAGCTGGTCTCGATCTCGAACTCAAACTAATGCCTAGCTACCTCCATCTCCGCTTCCTTCTACTACCAGCGTGCGCTCATCCCTTGCTTGTTCTTTCAGGACTGAGTATGATGAAATTGAGATCTGACTTACTTTAGTACGTATCGTATCGTCGGTCTACTTCTGACAAGCAAAAGGCATAATATCCCCAATGAGTCAGGAATAGAAGATGCCAACGTGTTGAGACCGACCTAAGGATCTTGTCAAACGATACAGGCTTTCTTCCAAGGAATATCCCACTTTGTTGGCTGGCCTGGAAAATCTTCCTAGGCTTGACTGTCGTTGCGTTTAACGAGCTTGACAAAACTACCTCCCCGCTTCTCAAAACAAGGCAGATTAAGGGAGAATGCCATCTTTTTCGTAGATAGTCTGAGTTCGAGCTACTGGACTGGCTTCGGCTTCTTCCTTCGAGTTCGAGTGCCCAATGCTAATATTCTAAAATAAATGCCTTTTAACCGTAATGGGAGTGGCACATTCGTTTATACTTCATCCTATATACGCTTATGGACAGACAGAAATGAACGGATACCATACGGGATAGAAACAAATTAGCTTAGGTTTCAATCCTAACGCACAAGAAGAAAAACGAAAATCCAGTACGATGATAGGTCCGAACCTCAATGGTCCTTTATGTCTGAAGCGGATGTGGGCGTGGTCAACCGAATCTGAGCCGTGTGCACTGCCAGGCGTCGGAACGCTAATCGGAGCACATAGAGTGGGTGGTGGCAAAGTTGTCATCGCGTGTGTGTATCTCTCCCCGGGAAGAGGCACATGGGGTAGCGAAGCAAATCGTGTTTCATCAAATGTGACATGTCTTGAGATGCATTTTTTCTGTGTGCGGGGATCATAACAGCAGTACCCCTTGTGCTGATCACTATAGCCAACGAAAATCAATGACTTTTCTCTCAAAGGATTGACTTTGGCCACACCATCTTGATCAAAGAGCTCGGGTTACACAAATCTCCCTTCTTTGTGTACTGGAACTTCCTTAGAATAACTTACCGCTCTATAAAAAAGCAAGAGAATAGCTCCATAACAAACTAAATAGTGAACTGCCATGAATTACACACACGCTAGTAGTGGCTCGGCTAGAGGACTACAGTAGCCGAAGCCGTGATTGGTATGGTATGTCTTGCCCTCAATGTCTGGTTGGTTGGTAAGTCAGTAAATCTCTATCTCCTGGTGGTCGATCGATGCGCACAGAAGGAGAGCTTGTCCATAACGAAAACGCGTATGTTAAGTCGGTCAATCGATTAAACTATTTCTGTATAGGGGCCGTATTATCAAGTGTGACGTGCCGGACTGACCTAGCATGTCTGTCTTTCTTTCTTGGCAAGAGAAGATGCACAAAGTGGTTTTAGTAGCACTACCAAGTTCACATCAGCGATTTTCTCACCAATGGAATCAATGGGTTTTGTCAATGAATTAATCTACCGGTATCGGAGGGAGAAGCGGAGTCGGGAGCTGGAGGAAATAACACTTTTTGATGGACGGGAGATGGAGAGGCTGTTGTTTCATTTCATTCATTGACTCGGAAGGTCGTACAGCTCCATAATCAGAAGCGCAGGAAGCACTAACGAAGGATAAGCCTAGAGTGGGAACAAAGCAGAGGGGGGGGGGGGGCTATGACTAAACCCCCCATGGATTGATATTAGTTGAACCAATGCCACTTGACCGTGTGAAAGAAATAGATCCAATTGATGGTCACAAAACCACTACGGGATAGTCCGTGAGACAGGATCGGGATCCAGATTCATATCCCTCAACCACTAGTGGAAGACCTTTCAAAGGAAAAGGTTGGTTGGGAGCGGGAGGAAGTCAATTATAGAAAGAGTAGAGACAGATATGGGGACTGTAGCTCCGACCATGTCAACTATGATGCTCTCGCAGCTGTCAATCCTTTCCCCAGTGAATGCTGTCATGGGCTACCTACTTCCCGAACCTCCGTGTCTAGGTCCTGCCGACCTAGACTACAAATGATTTACCATCCATCCCACTCATATAGGTACCTTATCGGATTTTTCGGATCGGGAAATGGTCGCCTCAGAATACAGGGCACAACGGAACCAAGGTTCTTTGTTGGCGTGTTGTGTAACAAGGGCAAGAGGGGGTGGAAGCGTTCGCCGAATTTGATAGGTAACACATTGCAAGCAAATAGAGCAGAGAGCTGACCCTTTGTTTCTATTAGAGTCGCGAGCTTGTTGTAGTCGGTCCTAAAGGGAAAACCCTGTTGCTTACTCGCTATATCCCCGCGTCCTTACACAACTTGTTTTCTTCGAGCCCTACTTCTCCCTTCCCCCTCTCTCCTGGAACCGACCGTTTGGAGTATAGCCAAGTGGTAAGGCATCGGTTTTTGGTACCGGCATGCAAAGGTTCGAATCCTTTTACTCTAGATTATGAACACCCGATCGGATTTTTCAAGAACGAGCTGACAACTACAGGGGAAGCGGCTCGGGCTAGGGAAAATTTATTCCCTGGCATGATGCTTCAATATTTCCTTTTTTCTTCTTTTATTAGATTATTATGGCAGTCTTTATCAATTCATAGATGCCTCTTTCCGGTCCAGATGAAATGGTCGCTGTAGGTCGGGACGTGACTCGAGATTTGAGTGCGTCTATCCATATGTACCTGGCAGGTAGTCCCGCATAAAACGAATTTCCCAATACATTTCGGTATGGTTCGAGCGTGAACCCGATACAGAGGACCTCTAGAGTAGTTAAGCACTGACAAGTTCAGGCGAACTTCCTTGAAGGCATCAACGATGATGGTGCAATACTTGATGAGGGGCCTTTAGTGACTTGGCTGCCGGCCGGTCTGCACAATCGGGCAGTGTCCCTTGCTCGGTGCCCGCTGGCCCTTTTTTAGTAACTTCTAATGCCTACTCCATCGCTTATCCCACTGCCCGCTGATATGTACATGGCAATAGAAGACTATACCCACTAGCGACTTTCTGCACAAT
Source organism: Avena eriantha (assembly GCA_910589775.1). Lineage (NCBI taxonomy): Eukaryota > Viridiplantae > Streptophyta > Magnoliopsida > Poales > Poaceae > Avena > Avena eriantha. Next base: position 88,150,116 of record OU342745.1, read on the forward strand.
CTCTTACTGGTTGGTAGCTGCGCTTCTGACTTCTTAGTTGTAGGAATAGGGGCTTCTCTTTCTCTAGCGCCTACTAGCATCAAAGGCTGTCTATTCGTCTCGTGTGTCCAAACGGTTCCCTACAACCCCATACCAGGAATTGAATGACGGGAGAACGAGTATGGGGAAGGCATAGAATACTGGATTGATTGATCGAGTTAGTAATGGGAAGTTGGGAAATTCATGCTCTCCGGTCTATATTTGTCCCATAAGCAAGACTTTGAAATGTGTGATATCCATCTAAGTTTTGTTTGTATAAAAATACATACCTCAAACTTTTGTGATCTTTGAATCCCAGGAACCAGGAACAGGTGGTATTTCTCTTTTCTTATTGGGGTTATGGAATGCACTTCCCAAATGGAATGAGGCAGATGCTTTAATAACATTTCCAATTCAACAATGTTCTATTTCTCACACATCTCCCAACATTTCCTGGATATTTTGGCAGACCAACTCGAAGTGTTGAAAGCATCTATCAGGTAGGGCAAACAATTCTGGGAAAAGCTTATAATCTGGCAGAAGAATGTATAGGGAGTGATTACTTCAAGGATATTGTAACCACTGATTTACCCTCTAGCCTTAAGTACAGCGTCTACACAGAATCATTGGGAATGATTAAAGCCCCGGCTGGGGTCCGGGTAGCAGAACCAACAGAGGGCCAAGGAATCGAAGAACCGTTGGTTGTCCGAGAGGACATACTCCAACTTATGTTTTAGGGCACATTACCCTTACCGCGGACAAACAGATGTCGAGGCAACATCTTCCCTTTCTCTCATTTCATCCTACCTGATGAATCAATCCTAAAATATCACCTTCAGCAGCTGTTAGTCTCTTTTTCTAGGTCATATTGTAGCTTTAATTCGCCTTTCATTCCCTCCTGCCTCGAGAAAAGAAAGGGAACTGCTTTCTTCCAATGGAGATTCCAGAGACTTTTGCTTCTTTATAATCAGTTGGTCGATCAATGGATGAATACGCCACCAGGGAACCAGACGGAGATTCGAGATTGAAAATCTCTTCATGGGGCACTCGCATAAAAACGTCGGGCTGACTGCTCTCGACATAATGAGATGTTTGAATGCCCTCTTGAAAAGGGCAGAAGGAGCTGTGGGATATCTTAGATAAAGCGCTTTCGTTCCCTCCATCCTTCGGGCAGTGAGCTTGGTTTGTGAATTGTTTAAAATAGGTTCTTTACCAATCGGTTGTTATAGTAGATCCCGATCCCTCTGGCCACCAGATCACTAGGAAAGAGGAGCTCCTTCTTGCTAAGAGCGCAAGGGGCCTCCTATTCATCGACTCATAGAAATAAACCCTCAATGCTTGCTTCCCCACTAAAACCTACTATGTGAAAAGGATTAGTTCCCGAGTTGCTGCGAAGAGATGAGAAAAGGTCTGCCTGGAATGATGTTGCATCAGACTTTTGTGGACCACTCATTGGAATAATTCCAGGAATCAATCGTACGGAAACAACCACTTTCTCAATTCAAGGCCAAGCAAGAGATACTCTTCCTTCCTCTTTTTCCATACCAAGAAAGGGGAAATCCTATGTTGCACCCCATCAAATCGAGGAGTAGCCCTTCTCGCCAGCGAGGTAGTGACTATGAAGCAAGCATACAAGTGAAATAGTCCATAAATGTAACAAACCACTTGAACCCACTCACAGAAGTGACAGAACATGGACCCCAAACATCAGAATGTATCAATAAGAAGGGTGAATCACTTCTAAGGCCAATGCTAGGATATGTAGACCTTGTATGCTTCCCAAACGCGCAAGCATCACACACAAGTATGCTCTTGTCCACCTTCTGAAACAAATAAGGATACATACATCCTACTCTTATTTGAAATGGATAGCCCAAACGAAAATGATGTAGCAAGATCTCTGCTTCAGGTCCTCTAGCAATCACAGACAATGCGACATCCACTTGAGAAACCACAACCCCTTACCCCTGATTCCAGACCCAATCCTCTTCCCAGTGCCCTTCTCCTCAAATAAACTATAATCCTAGTAAAGCTAACAGTCCGCCGCATGGCTACAAACATATGTGAGAGAAGGAGTTGCACATGTAAACTGAAGAAATGAGGGATTCATACCAGAATAGTGGTCAAAATGTCAGGGACCAAGTTCAACTGCCCTATTTCTAGAATGATCGAGACTGAGAAGGGGAAGCATGCGCCCGAAAGGAGTACCATTGCTCCATTGTGTCAACACTTGCTCCACAGACTTGTTACCTTTACGACGCCAGCCTCGATCCAAAACCTTGGTAGGTTTAGGAAATTCATCAGTAGAAGAGGAAAGGTTAAGAGACACCTGCTGATCTGGACGCAAGACACGACGCAGCTAGGACACATGGAAGACGGGATGAACAGTTGAGCCGGCCGGTAGTAGCACTTGATAGGCAACAGAACCAATCCTCTGGAGGACAGTATAGGGGCCGAAATACTTGCTTGAAGGTGAACTTGTGGTTTGCCCGCTTGGCAATGGACGTCAGGATGTAAGGCTGCAGCTTAATACAATAGTAGTTGTCACAAAACTCCACGCGGGCCATTAAAGCTTCTCAAGATAACCACCATGGAACAGACATGTTACCCCTTTCTCTTAGCTTTTCCTGTTGTAATTCTTACGCTCATACTTAATTTCAGAAATCCTATTCTAGAATGATACGAGTTACTTCTCTTGTGTTCGAGTTACGACAAAACCACCATGGCTTATCGAAAGAATGGAGCAGCGCATTTCCCCTAAGTCTATAGAAGCTCCACTCGTGCCTACCGGATAAAAGACTCATGGTAAACTGAAGACATGCCCGAAGCAGGGGGAGAGTCTGGAAGGAGGTTGGACTGAAGCCCATCCGATGTAGGCCAGCCTCAACAAAACAAGGAATCAGGTTTTTAAGAGAAATGTGGTTTTCTTGAGGAAGAGCGTCTTGTTTGGGGATGACATGCTTTCTATGACAAGAAAGATGAGAGGAACCGTGGAGTTAGGAAAAGCGGCGCACTAGAATGGATAGCACAGGTTGGAGGTGAAGCTTATAGACCAACCCCTTCTTTGTTTGAGCTGAGCACTTGACTTTGGCAGTCGTCATTGCCTACCGGTAAACTCCCATACTTCCTTCTTTTGTTTGAGGGAGGCCATACATCTTCCTTCATTGGTTGGATCCTGGTCAGAAAGTTCTAGGAAGGTTGTGTGCGCAAACAAGTCAGAATAAATAAGAAGGGGTGCGAGCAGTACACTACCCATTTGGGTATTGGCAAATCACAATCATACTTCTTAGAGTGGGGTGGAGCACCAGCACCTTAAGCTGCACCAGTATCTTAGTAAGATAGACACCGATTAAGAAACCGAGAAGTCTAGATTATGGAGACTCTCTAAAAAGACTCACCATACAAAATCCCCCTAGTAGGTGAATCATCCGACCTACCGCAAATGGTTGAAATGATAACGGCTTTGGGACACCAAATAAACGTCTGAAATGGCTGAGATCACCGTATAAAAAAGATCATCGAGTCGACTGCTGGTTCAGCTCTAGTCACATAACATGACAGAGCAATGACATGGGATCACACATGTCAAAATATAGAACCCAATTAGGGAATAAGCAGAGCAAAGCTCACTCAATCCTGATAGAAATTGTGAAATCGAGAGCAGTTGAGACTCAAATCACTAAGGAATCAAAAAGTAGACCATGAAAAAGGAATCTGCCTTTAGCTCAACCCAATAAACATCAAGCCTTATTGAAGTGAAGGCGGCGAGCTACGTATCTTTTCCAAGGCTATCTTCCCAATTGTTAGGCGATTTTCTCTCTTGCAGACCCAGAAATTGAACTAATTAGAGCAACGACTTCTCAATCCTAGCGAAAGACGAAGGCGGTAAGCGAAACGTGCTACACCGGTCCTCCGGAGGGGAAGTCGAAACCCATGTTCAAGTAAAGGAGATACCGATTCATTCATTTTTTACAGGCAAAATGCCGCTAACAATGTATTGAATTGGCAGGTTACCTGATGAAGAAGCTGGGAAGGTACCAGCGTGTGGTGTTAAACCAAAATGCTAAAGAGAGCAAAGGGGAAATCATGAACTATGTTTCATGTAATGTAGTACACTATAAGAGAGTTATAGTACTGCAGTGGACACAATTCCAAAATCACCTTAAAGGAAGGGCTTATATAAAAGAAAGCAAAATGCCAAACAAGTTAATAAGCTCGCATCTGGACCAGAAACTAACGAATGAAAACATGGCAATGGCACTATTTATTTGAAATACGATGGCAGTCGGCTCTTTTGGGGTAATTATTTTGAGATAGGATAACTTGTTTCAGGAATTGTCCCTGCTACAAATAAAGGGTTCCGGGTTCACCATCAATGCTAGTTTAGGTTGCTTTGTATTATCAAATAGAGCTGTTCTTCTTTAGTTAGGCCTGGCCCACCTAAGAACTGATCGAATTGGATTAGTCACAATCAAGATCACAGGCTTTCTTTGCTTCTAAATCGATAAGGATTCGAGACCAGGACTCGAGTAGGAGAAATTCCCTCCTATGGGCACTAAAAGTAGAAAAAAGTAGAAAGAAAATCCATTCAAGTGGGGAGATTCCAGGAGCCGAAGGCGTCATATGAGTTAGTTGACAACCATATTAATACCCAAGGAAAGGCCCTGTCTTCTTCATTCAAATGCTTTTTGTTGGGTCCGCAGCATAGAAAACAAAAAATTTCCTACGATGAGAACTATACACCAAGATCTATCTACTAGATACAGAGCAACAGGTGGACATACATCCATGGAGAACTTACCCTCGAAGACAACGAGTTTTGTTAACGAGTAGGAACTCGTGGTTGATGTATTCGTACGCTTGCCGATCTCAAGATCGTGTGGAAGTCCCAGCGCCGCAAATCAGTATCACATCCGTCCTCGCACACAAGTTCAAGCCATCGAACAACCTCCACCTCCTCGCTCCAGCGAATCAGTGGAAGCAGCAACTCCTTCCAGACGCAAGGCCACCGAGAACATGTATCTCGCTAATCCGAGACCATGGGGGAATATCTAGAGGGGGAGAAAGATCCTTCACGAGGAGGTGTAGTTTGTGAGAGGGGAGAGGGGGGCTTTATATAGGAGGGAGGGAGACCCCTCCCCTCCCATAGCCGGCGCATGAGGGGGGACTCCTCCCCTCCTTCATTAATGTGGTGAACCTCCACTCACATAAACATGGCCTCCACCCAAAATCCCACTCACATGTATTTAATTTCCACCAAATTAAATGCAACTCTCAATATAATAAAACTCTTTTATTTATTTTATTCAGAATTTTGTTAATTACTTTAATTAACAAACATTCACATAAAACCCCTTGCAACATTTCAATATCACATGGAGAACCACTTTCTGCAATTTCACCCGAAATAATTCCGGTTTCTATAGAAACAATTCATGTTTCTATCGAAACATTTCCTGCGCTTTGCAAACCTTTTTTCTGGAACATATGTGCTCCTGAATGGTGTCCGACAACCCTTAAGTGTGCCACCCTACGATTCGCGAATAATGCAGGCATGATTGAGACTCCTCTCAGATCAATAATTAGAAGCGGGACCTGGAGATCCATACTGACTCCTACATATTCAACGATGACTTCTGTGATTGTGAGAACCTTTAACGTCAGCAATTTAATCCCTTTGTCTCATGATATAATACATGTCCGAGATTCGATCATCGGTATCCAAATACCTAGTTTGATCCCGTTACCGACATGCACTCTTTTCTCATTCCCGTGATATAACATTCTAGTGATCACATCACTTGCTTGCAAGATATGTTAATGTGATATCACCGAGAGGGCCTAGAGTATATCTATCCGTCATCGGGATTGAAAAATTCCACTCTTGATCCATGAGCCTTAACATAACACCTTCATAGCATTGAACCCACCTTTATGGTCACCCTGTTACTGTGTGACATTTGATGTTATCAAGATACTCTTCCGGTATTAGCAATTAACATGATCTCATGGTCTAAGGACTAAGACTACTTTGTATGATGTTATAGCAATATAAACATAATGACTTGATCATAATGCTATACTTCGGATTAATGTTCATCACATCATTTCACAAATGCTGTGACCTTGTTATTAACAACATCCAATGTCCATGATCAGGAAACCTTGATCATCTTGTTAATCAACAAGCTAGTCTATAAGAGAGGCATAACTAGGAACCCTTTTTGTTTATTAAACACACATGCATTGATGTTTCCTATCAATAAAATTATACCATGCAAAATAAACATCTATCATATACAAGGAATACATAATAACAACTTTATTATTGTCTCTCAGGGCATATTTCCTTCAGTCCCACTTGCACTAGAGACAATAATCTAGTTTACATAGTGATAAATCTAACACCCATGGAGTTCTGGTGTTGATCATGTTGTGCCCTAGGGAGTACTTTAGTCAACGGATCTGCTACATTCAGGTCCGTGTGCACTTTACAAATCTTTATATCTCCATCCTTGACATGCTCGTGGATGGAGTGAAACCGGCACTTAATATGCTTGGAATTATTGTGAGACCTTGGTTCCTTGGCATTGGCTATGGCTCCATTGTTGTCACAATAGATCACCATTGGGTCCAACGCACTAGGAACCACACCTAGTTCCGTTATGAACTCCTTCATCCAAACCGCTTCCTACGCTGCTTCTGAAGCAGCAACATATTCCGCCTCCATCATTGATCCAGCCACCATAGGTTGTTTGGAGCTCCTCCAACTAACTGCTGCTCCGTTCAAGAGAAATACGTATCCGGATTGAGACTTAGAGTCATCCGGATCAGTGTCAAAGCTAGCATCGACATAACACTTAGCGACTAGCTCTTCTTCACCTCCTATACAAGAAACATATCCTTAGTTCTTCTCAAGTACTTAAGGATATTCTTGACCGCTATCCAGTGTTCCGAACCTGGATCAGATTGGTACCTACTAGTCAAACTAATAGCATGTGCCACATCCGGTCTTGTACATAGCATGGCATACATTATAGAGCCTATGGCTGAGGCATAAGGGATCTTATCCATTATCTCTCTTTCTTCCGCCGTAGCCGGACTTTGAGTCTTACTCAATGTCTTGCCTTGCAACATAGGTAAGAACCCCTTCTTACCTCCGTCCATATTAAACTTCTTTAATATCCTATTAAGGTATGTACTCTACGATAGCCCAATTAGGCATCCTGATCTATCTCTATAGATTTTAATGCCTAATATATATGAAGCTTCACCAAGGTCCTTCATCGAAAATTTGCTGTTTAGATAACTTTTAACACTGTTTAAAAGATCTATATCATTTCCAATCAATAATATGTCATCCACATATAATATCAGAAACGCCACATTGCTCCCACTCATTTTCTTGTAAATACAAACCTCTCCATAAGTTTGGACAAATCCAAAATCTTTGATCACCTCATGAAAGCGGAGATTCCAACTCCGGGATGCTTGCTTCAGTCCATAGATGGATCGCTGAAGTTTGCACACCTTATCAGCATCCTTAGGATCAACAAAACCCTTAGGTTCTATCATATACAACTCTTCTTCAATATTACCATTGAGGAACGCAGTTTTGACATCCATCTGCCATATTTCATAATCGAAATATGCAGCAATTGCTAACATAATCCTAACCGACTTAAGCATCGCTACAGGAGAGAATGTCTCATCGTAGTCAACTCCTTGAATTTGTCGAAACCCCTTTGCGACAAGTCGAGCCTTATAGATGGTTACATTACCATCAACATCAGTTTTTCTTTTGAAAATCCATTTATTCTCAACGGCCTTTTGATCGTGAGGTAAGTTCACCAAGGTCCAAACCTGGTTTTCGTACATGGATTCCATCTCGGATTTCATGGCTTCTAGCCATTTGTTGGAATCAGGGCTCATCATCGCTTCTTCATACGTCGCAGGGTCATCTATTTCATCAATCATGAAATTCATAACAGGATTGTTGTACAGTTCAGGAGCTGCACGTGTCCTGCTTGACCTGCGAGGTTCGGTAATGTCCTCTTTCGGAGTTTCATGATCAATATCATTAGCTCTCTCTTTATTAGGTGAAGTCAACTCCGAAACAACTTCCGGTGCTGCGCTACTCGCCATTTCATGAAGAGAAGGTTCAATAACCTCTTCGAGTTCTACCTTCCGACTACTCACACCTTTCGCGAGAAACTCCTTCTCAAGAAAGGATCTATTCTTGGCAACAAAGACCTTGCCCTCGGATCTGTGATAGAAGGTATACCCAATCGTTTCCTTAGGGTATCCTATGAAGACGGATTTTTCCGCTTTGGGTTCGAGTTTATCTGGTTGAAGTTTCTTCACATAAACATCACATCCCCAAACTTTAAGAAATGAGAGCTTCGGTTTGTTTCCAAACCATAATTCACACGGTGTCTTTTCAATGGATTTAGATGGTGCCCTATTTAAAGTGAATGCAGCGGTTTCCAGTGCATAACCCCAAAATGACAGTGGCAAGTCAGTCAGAGACATCATAGATCGAACCATATCCAATAAAGTACGATTACGACGTTCTGACACACCATTACGTTGTGGTGTTCCGGCAGGCGTGACTTGTGAAACTATTCCACAGTCTTTCATATGTGTGCTAAACTCGTAACTAAGATACTCTCCTCCACGGTCGGACCACAGAAATTTGATCTTTCTGTTACGATGATTTTCCACTTCACTCTGAAATTCTTTGAACTTTTCAGAGGTTTCAGACTTATGTTTCATCAAATAGATATACCCGTATCTACTCAAATCATCCGTGAAAGTAACAAAATAACAATATCCACCTCGTGCCGACACACTCATTGGTCCACACACATCAGTATGTATGATTTCCAATAAATCTGTCGCCCGTTCCATTGAACCGGAAAACGGCGTTCTAGTCATCTTGCCCATAAGGCATGGCTCAGATGTATAAAATGATTCAAAATCAAGTGATTCCAAAAGTCCATCAGAATGGAGTTTCTTCATGCATTTAATGCCAATATGACCTAGACGGCAGTGCCACATATATGCAGATATAACATTATCAAGTTTAATCCTTTTAGCATCAACATTATGAATATGCGTAATACTACTATCGAGATCCAATAGAAATAAACCATTCAACACAGGTGCATGACCATAAAAGATATTATTCATATAAATCGAACAACCATTGTTTTCAGACTTAAACGAATAACCACTTTGCATTAAACACGATCCGGATACAATGTTCATGCTTACTGCAGGCACCAAATAACAATTATTCAGGTTTATAACTAATCCCGACGGCATATGGAGAGGTAGCGTTCCGACGGCGATCACATCAACTCTTGATCCATTGCCGACCCGCATCGTGACCTCATCCCTTGCTATTTGTCGCTTGTTCCGCAGCCCCTAAACCGAGTTACATATATTAGCAACCGATCCCGTATCAAATACCTAGGTGCTACTGCGAGTACTAGTCAAGTACACATCAATAACATGTATATCACATATACCTTTGTTTGCCTTGCCGACCTTCTTGTCCGCCAAATACTTGGGGCAGTTGTGCTTCCAATGGCCAGTCCCCTTGCAATAGTAGCACTCGGTATCAGACTTAGGGCCAGCTCGGGGTTTCTTTTCAGGCACGGCAATAGATTTTCCGCCCTTCTTTCCCTTCTGCTTTCCTTTCTTGTCCTTCTTGAAACCGGTGGTCTTATTGACCATAAACACTTGATGTTCTTTCCTAATCTCCACTTCTGCAGTCTTAAGCATTGACAGAAGCTCGGGAAGAGACTTCTTCATGCCCTACATATTATAGTTCATCACGAAGCTCTTGTAGCTAGGTGGCAAAGATTGGAGAACACGATGTATGCCTAAGTCAATGGGAATCGTTATTCCCAAGGACACAAGCTTATCGGCGTACCCAGACATTTTGAGTATGTGCTCACTAACGGAGTTGTTCTCTTCCATCATGCAGCTAAAGAACTTTTCAGAAGCATTATAACTCTCTACGGCAGCATGGGTATCGAAAATCATTTTCAATTCTCCCATGGTATCAAAGGCATTGCCATTTTCGAAACGTTTTCGAAGTTCTGGCTCTATCCCATACAGTATGCCGCAATGAACTAAGTTGTGGTCCTCCTGACGAGTTATATAGACGTTCTTTTCCTCGTCAGGGGCATCATGAGCTGGTGGGGGGCCTAGCAGTGCCTCTAGCACATATTTCTTTTGTGCAGCAGTGAGGAGAATCCTCAAATTCATAGCCCAGTTGGTGAAGTTGCTACCATTCGCAACAAGCTTCTCTTTCTCCATCAACACATTGAAAATAAAAGCAGGTGGTGCCATCTACAGCAGAATTTGTAAAATATATTTAGACTAAGTTTATGATAGATTGAGTTCAACTAATCCAAATTACTAATGAACTCCCACTCAAAAACGACATCCCTCGTGTCCTTTTGGTGATTAAATGAACCAAATCCACTACACCAAGTCCGATCATCATGTGAGTCGGTGTAGCTTCAAAGGCGAGCATCTATATGGGCATCATATCAACTATATGACTCACAACTTTCGGTCCGTGTTCTGAGGCCATGTCTGTACATGCTAGGCTCGCCAAGTACGAACCTTAGTATTCGTGTGTGTAAAACTGTCTTACACCCGTTGTATGAAAGCGTAGAGTTGAGAACACCTGATCATCACATGATGCCTCAAAACACGATTCACAAAACGGTGCATACTTAAGGAAGAACACATTTTATCTTGATATCTAAATGAGGGATCATCTTATAATGCTACCAAAAGCGCCAAACTAGCAATATAAGATGCTAACATCTAATGTGTGAAGTGAGATGATATGGTCCATGCATTTGATCTCTATCATTTGCATCGTGGTATGATCTCTATCATTCCTTTGTGTGTAAGGCCAAGGTCTATGGAACTTACACGTTAAGTGAGTTGTAAGAGTATCTATCATACATCTACTTACAACAATATCATATCAAGACACTAGCCCAGCAACGATCTAAACTAGACGCCTCTAATTTATCAATTGCAAGTTTTACGTGGTTTAGGGCTTTCGGAGATAGAACCGGTCTTACCTACGAACATGAACCACAACAAGGATAACCAAGTTATTAGTAACTCGTTGTAAATCAGATATTGACTATAGTAGGAGAGACAGACACCCGCTAGCCACTTATGCAAAACTAGTTGCATGTCAGTCATGGAACCAGTCTCATGTACGATGACATGTAAGGTTGGTCCGGGCCGCTTCATCCCACTATGCCACCAATATCCAAAGAACATAGAAGATGCAATAAGATGATCATCATCGCCCACATATAAACATATGTGTACTACCCGTGCAAAGCACCTACGCATAGATCAGGCTCTGATACCACTGTTGGGTCTGCAGCATAGAAAATAAAAAATTTCCTACGATGAGAACTATACGCAAAGATCTATCTACTAGATACAGAGCAACGGGTGGACATACATCCATGGAGAACTTACCCTCGAAGACAACGAGTTTTGTTAACGAGTAGGAACTCGTGGTTGATGTAGTCGTACGCTTGCCGATCTCAAGATCATGTGGAAGTCCGAGCGCCGCAAATCAGTAGCACATCCGTCCTCGCACACGCGTTCAAGCCATCGGACAACCTCCACCTTCTCACTCCAGCGAATCAGCGGAAGCAGAATCTCCTTCCAGACGCAAGGCCACCGGGAACATGTATCTCGCTAATCCGAGACCATGGGGGAATATCTAGAGGGGGAGAGAGATCCTTCACGAGGAGGTGTAGTTTGTGAGAGGGGAGAGGGGGGCTTTATATAGGAGGGAGGGAGACCCCTCCCCTCCCATAGCCGGCGCATGAGGGGGGGACTCCTCGCCTCCTTCATTCATGCGGTGAACCTCCACTCACATAAACATGGCCTCCACCCAAAATCCCACTCACATGTATTTAATTTCCACCAAATTAAATGCAACTCTCAATTTAATAAAAATCTTTTATTTATTGTATTCATAATTTTGTTAATTAACAAACATTCACATAAAACCCCTTGCAACATTTCAATATCACATGCAGAACCACTTTCTGCAATTTCACCCGAAACAATTCTGGTTTCTATCGAAACATTTCCTATGCTTTGCAAACCTTTTGTCTGGAACATATGTGGTCCTAAATGGTGTCCGACAACCCTTAAGTGTGTCACCCTACGGTTCGCTAATAATGCAGACATGATTGAGACTCCTCTCAGATCAATAATCAGAAGCGGGACCTGGAGATCCATACTGACTCCTACATATTCAACGATGACTTCTGTGATCGTGAGAACCTTTAACGTCAGCAATTTAATCCCTTTGTCTCATGATATAATACATGTCTGAGATTCGATCATCGGTATCCAAATACCTAGTTTGATCTCGTTACCGACATGCACTCTTTTCTCGTTCCCGTGATATAACATTCTAGTGATCACATCACTTGCTTGCAAGCTATCTTAATGTGATATCACCGAGAGGGCCCAGAGTATATCTATCCATCATCGGGATTGACAAATTCCACTCTTGATCCATGAGCCTCAACATAACACCTTCATATCACTGAACCCACCTTTATGGTCACCCTGTTACGGTGTGACGTTTGATGTTATCAAGATACTCTTCCGGTGTTAGCAATTAACATGATCTCATGGTCTAAGGACTAAGACTACTTTGTATGATATTATAGCAATATAAACATAATGACTTGATCGTAATGCTGTACTTAGGATGAATTTTCATCACATCATTTCACAAATGTTGTGATCTTGTTATTAATAACATCCAATGTCCATGATCAGGAAACCTTGATCATCCTTTTAATCAACAACCTAGTCTATAAGAGAGGCATAACTAGGAACCCTTTTTGTTTATTAAACACACATGTATTGATGTTTCCTATCAATACAATTATAGCATGCAAAATAAACATCTATCATATACAAGGAATACATAATAACAACTTTATTATTGTCTCTCGGGGCATATTTCCTTCACTTTTATCCTAATTCCCAATGGACATATCGGTATCTTCCGGAATGAAAGTATGATAAACAATCAGAAGTTGTACACCACGGTGCCCTACTTAGTTCGAGACATATCGGCGTATTGTGAGACAAACCATTCATAATCAACCAAGTCTTTAGCTAGACCCTTGTGCTTTATAATTATATCACCAGTGGGTGTAAGTAACGTATAACTTTTTGGTGCTAAGAAGTATGCGTTCTTTACAATGTGCTCCTGTTTTAACTTACCCAATTCCATAGATGAGATTTCATCTTCAGGAAGAAGATTTCCTAGAATAGCGGAGTCTGTATCTATGTAGTAACAGTCAGGTCTGCTAATGTATTGGTACATATGAATATGAGCACATGCTGTAATAGCCGTTGAGATTTGAACAACTGTGTTAGTAGGAAGATTCCAGTCAGATGAGTTGTCAACATGTCCTGTTTTGCTATTCTAACTGACCATATAGTAATGATCGCTTAGCATGTCACCTGAGATGAAATTGGAGTTTGGTATCAAAACTCATATCTTTCCTTTTTACATACCTCTGTTATAGTACTTTCTGGATTTATACCCAATCTACCATATAACAAGTTCATGAGAATCTTGTAAACATATGCCATAGCATCGTCACCACTTTTCTTAGCTTCTTGTCTGCTGGCGAAGAGGTCTGACACAAAGCTTTCGAAAGGACTAATCATCTCCTCAAACAAGTAACCCCTGAGTGGTATAATATGATAACCCAAATCGCGGGCATACTTCAGCTCTTCACTGTAATATACACCAAATATTTCCCCGTTGGGAAAAGTAGTGTATTATTTTGCTTTTTTGGCAAGAATGGGTGAGTAATAGTGGTAGGACAAACAACATAAGCCTCAATAAACCCAAACATATCATCCAATTCCAGGCCTTCCCAATTACCATGCAAGACAGGTTTTCCACCAGGCATAGCAAATGTTTTCATTACATATGGATATAAAGAGTTGACGTCATAATAATAAATATGTGCACCATATGGCTTGTACGTATCAGCATGACCTCCATAGTAACCACGCCGAATGAATGCATCCTGGTTACTACTTGGAATATAAATAGGGATATCATTTTGATCCTAATAATCCATTCGATATATTATCATTCCTAGCGATGACAATGTCAAACATTGCCTGATATCCACATTGCATTTTTTTCCAATCAATTTATTGAGCCCGAAGCATCAGACCAGCTAAAAGACAGATATCGTGTTCCATATAATCCAACAATTGGGCCCTATTATCCTTCAGAGAAGACACTTTCATGTACTATTGACCCTTTTGAACCTAAGTGCGGACATAAAGTCTTAGCCAATGTTTCTACTCCCTAATAGAAACATTACGGCCAAAGCTATAATCGTAGTCTCCTGACATCTGAGGTAAGGTTCTTGAAAATCCACTCCAGCTATTCTCAAGCCTAGATGTGCATCCTTGAAATACTCTCGATCAATCAAATCTTCTAATCTATACCAAGACTGATAGAAGTGATCTTTAATCATCTTCAATCCTTTTCGGGGACTATAAGTCGTTTTCTTATCCGCTTCATTTTAAACTAAACCAGAACATGCCCCATTCTCAATGCTATCATCATGTTGGGGGGATACTCCCGGGTAGGGTCACTCCCGGGTATAAAGGCCGAGTTAGCCGAGGTTCGGCAAGGCAAAAGCAGATGTTGGCCGGGTCACCTCAAGACAGGCCAAATCATGGGGTAAGCCGGACCAGGGGGCGTCCACCTAACTAGGTCTCAACCGACTTAAGACGTAACTCGGAAAGGCGTATCTAACTTGTATGCAGGAATGGGTGTGGCCGGATCAACTATGATCCGGGTCATATCTAGCTTCTAGGAGAAGGAAGGAATCTCGCTGGTCAAAAGAAGCCCCGGTACGCACTGCATGAGCGAAGCGGACAGGGGCAGGACCACCGAGGCGTGGCCGACAGAGGTGACGACGCCCATGTCGGCTGACACGGGCGCCGTAGAGGCTCACGTAGCCTCTGCATGTGTGACGCGAGGGAAAAGCAGCTCGGTCGGCTTACTATTTTGGGAGAAGGCATATTCCCAGGAATATGCCTCCACGTATGCCCTAGGTAGAGACCTAGCCACCCCTATATAAGGAGGGCTAGGGCTTCTGTAGAAGGGGTTCCGCTATTCTGATTTGTCTAGGGTTCTAAGGGTTGATCTCTAGTTGGTCTCGTACGGGTCAACTGTGGGTGAGAGTAAGAGAGTTCCTCCTTCCTCCTCTCGCCAATGCAGCTCTAGGAGCACTTGTAAGCTTGGAAGCGAATCATATATAAAACTTCTGTGTGAGGAATCACCTCACTATCCCTCCCTGGATTCCCCTAGTGCATTTAGTCCCCACCTTTAGCCTATCCATGGCATCTGTCGTGACACCACCACGACAGTTGGCGCCCACCGTGGGGCTAGCGGCGCTAGCAGGAGTGAAGATCCGTACGGGAAACCTCATCGGCACCGGCGAACGCATCGTCTCCGGGCTCGTCCAGCGCTTTGGAGCGCTGGATTTCGTCAGCGACAACGCTGGCTGCTTCGGCACGCGCCCTCTTCCGTGCAACATCGTCTTCGTCAAGCTCGGTGCGCACAAGGTCTACGTCACTATCGATGTATCCTGCGTTCATCTGTGGCACGTCATCGAGGCGAGCAAGCCTCCCCTTAGCGTGGCACACGGGGCGCGTATCACTCGCTCCCCGGACCGTGCAGAAGTGATGATGACTGCGCCTGGCGTGGGCACAAGCAAGGATCCAGCACCAGATCTAGAGGTATCGCCTAAGGAACCAAGGAAAGGTAGAGTCCTCCTCAAGAGAGGCCGGAGAATGTGTTGCGGGAAGCGATGGATAGCTTGGCAAACCCTGTAGCAGCAGTAGTAGATCTGGCTCAGGCACAGGCAGAGCTAGAGGAAACTAGGCAAAAGATTCTAGAGGGTGCGAAAAAGATAGCTGTAGCTTAGCAATCGTTGAACATGACGATGCGTGAGTATGCAAAGGCCAACAAAGTTGATGCTGTAAAAGTAAAGGGGAGAAATCTCATGAGTGAAATGAACAAAGAGGGTGATACTAGGATTGAGGAGTCAAAAAACTGTTTGTCCATGGGGCTGCCGAGGTATAGTACCCTGGCTAAGAACCTCAGAGCAGCAGATGCAGCCGCATCCGACCTAGAGGGTCTGACAGGTGAAGCACGCCAGAGACAGCAAGATAGGGTTAATGAGTTGGTTCGGGTTGCGAACATGCAAAATGAGGAACTGCTCAGGGCAACCCCGAAGAGAGCTGGGGCCTCCAAGATCGTTCATTCGGCGGTGGGTAACCCGGAGAAATCCGCGGGAGCCGCATCGTCTCCTCATGGCGGTCCTAGGAGAGAAGAGGTAGTAACCTCGGTCAGGAGAAACAAACAATTCGTCCCATATGACCCGACAAGGGCAGGGAAAGGAAAAGAGGTACAGAGAAATGACGATCGACGAAGTGTGAGCCGAGGTGAAGCTGGCCGAGGTAATCCCGACCAAGGCAATGCCAGTCAAGGAAACGCTGTAAATGGCAATGCCGGACAGCATAACGCGGCAAGAGCAAAGTGCCGGCCGGGGTATGCAGCAGAGAGGTGCTCCAAGAGAGCAAGACCGGTATAATGATGGAGATTCAGAAATGGTGAACGCGGGATACCCGAGGCCAGACTATCATGTGATAGGATCAAGATTGGGAAGCAGAGATTTAATGCCTGATGACGCCAGGTTAAAGCTGGATCGACTGTATAGGTCGGAACAGATTGAGTGTCAAGGTCCTCCGAGTCCTGCGTGTTTTGGGCCACGGATCATGAAGGAGCCACCGGTGCCTAACTTCCAGCTACCTAGAGGTACGAAGACATATGACGGCAGTACAAACACGGAGGACTGGTTGATAAACTATGCTACGGCAGTGAAAATTGCTATAGGCAACTTGAGATGGGTTGTGAGATATGTACCCCAGATGTTGGAAGAACCAGCGAGGGTGTGGTTGAACAATTTGCCACCCGGAAGTATTAACTGCTGGATAGATTTTGAGGAGATGTTCATCAACAATTTCTCAAGTACATATCAGAGACAAAATAGGCCGCAGACCCTAGCTATGTGCAAGCAAAGACCGAATGAGACGGACCGGGAGTTTTTGACCCGGTGGTGTACCGTGAGAAACTCGTGTGAGGGCGTGATAGAATCACAAGCCATAGCATGGTTTGCGCAAGGATGCAGATATGCAAGCGAGCTATGGCAAAAGTTGCAAAGGAAAATGCCAACTACGTTGGCAGAGATGATCTGGATCGCTGATTCGTATGCTCTGGGTGATCCGACTCAACCAAGGCTCGTATCAAACGAGTCAAATGATGAGTACTACCAGAGAGATGGAGCCGGGTCATCCCGGAGAAATGACTACAGAGGGAAAAGAAGAGATGACAGACCGGATCACCGGTACAGTTCGCAACAAGTGGCAGCTGTGAATCAAGATCAGCCCGGAGCAGGGGGCAATCAACGGCAGAAAACTGGAGGGCAATGGACTCCGAGAAATGATGGCAAGAAAACTTGGACACCAGAGCAAAAGAAACAGTGGCAAGAAAAGAAGGACCATCTGAGGTATACTTATGAGTCAATGTTGGATCAGCCGTGTAAATTTCACATGCCAAATCCGAGTAACCCAGCGTGACATACAACGAGGCAATCTGAGTGGATGCGCAAGATTGAACAAGGTGGTTCAGGGAATGCTTAGGCACCCTGGAATGACCAGCCTCGGCAGGAGTTACCCTGACAACAATTGCTCTCCGGAGCGAACACGCAACAGCTAATGTTGCCTCCCCCTCCACCGAGGTATCATAACCATGAGAGAAGGGATGCAGTGCATCAGCTGGAAAACCAGCATCAGCCGGATCAGAGGTACCCCGGAAATGATGGGAGGAATGAGTATAGAGAGCATCATTAGAGTTACTGTGTATTCACCACTGAGGAAACAGATAGAAAGAGCTTGCAGCGCCGACATATGGAGGTAAATGCGGTAATGCCTGTAGTGACGAGGTATATGCCTTGGTCAGACCAGGAAATTACCTGGAATATCAAAGATCATCCCAAGCTTATGCCAAGCCCCGGTTCGTATGCGTTGGTGCTAGATCCGACGTTCATTGGGCCAAACATCAATGTGAGGTTCGCCAAGGTACCGGTTGACAATGGCAGTAGCATTAACATCATGTATGTGGATACAATGTGCAAGTTAGGTATCTCGGAGAACATGCTCCAAGATACAAGGACAACCTTCAATGGTATTGTGGCCGGCATCTCTTGTGAGCCCATAGGCAAGGTCCGGGTTGACGTATTGTTCGGCACGAGAGATAATTGCCGGACTGAATATTTGGAATTAGAAGTGGTGAACATGGAAAGTGCGTATCACGCATTACTCGGAAGGCCAGCACTGAACAAGTTCCTGGTAAGTTGTCACATTAGCTACTTGAAGATGAAGTTGCCTGGGCCAAACAGAGTGATTACCATTGCTGGGGATTTCCGACGTTCCATTGAGTGCACGTCGGCCGGGTCTAACCTAGCCGAGTCACTCGTGATTGCGCAAGAGAAAAGGAAAATTCAAGAGGTGGTGGCATTGGCTCAGTCCGCGCAGCAATATATGCCGGCGCTGAGTAACCCACATGGAAGTGTCTCATTCCAAGCCACAAAATATACCAAGAAGGTTCCCGTTGATGATATGTTCCCAGAGCGCACCGTAACAATTGGTGCCGGGCTAAGTGACAAATAGGAAAGCGAGCTCATCAACTTCCTCCGTGAGAATCGGGATATTTTTGCTTGGTCCACACAGGATTTGCAAGGTGTTCCGAGGGAGTTGGCCGAGCACTCTTTAAACGTGAGACCCGGAGCAAAGCCAGTGAAGCAACCTCTCTGCCGCTTCGCGGAGGATAGGAGAAAGGTCATTGGAGACGAGATAGCTCGGTTACTAGCTGCAGGATTTATCATGGAAGTTCTTTACCCAGATTGGCTGTCTAATCCGGTGCTGGTGGAGAAGAAGAAAGACGATCCGAATGTGGTAGTGGTGTGGCGTATGTGTATCGATTACACGAACCTGAACAAGGCGTGTCCAAAAGATCCATTTCCACTACCGAGGATAGATCAGGTCATAGACTCAACTGCTGGATGTGAATTGTTGTCGTTCATTGATGCATATTCTGGTTTCCACCAGATACGTCTGAATCCGGATGATCAAATAAAGACTGCATTTATCACCCCGTATGGGGCTTATTGCTATCGCACTATGCCGTTTGGTTTACGTAATGTAGGGGCAACGTACCAAAGATGTATGCAAAAATGTTTGCACGACCAAATTGGTCAAAATGTACAAGTGTATGTGGATGATGTGGTTATCAAGACCAAGGAAAGCAAAACGCCCCTTGACGATATCAGGCAAACATTCGCGAACCTAAGAAGGTTCCGGATGAAGCTTAACCTGGAAAAATGCACCTTCGGTTGGCTGGGAAATTACTCGGATTTCTTGTTTCCAGCCGAGGTATCGAAGTTAATCCAACTAAAATCCGGGCCATCGAGCGAATGGAACTACCTAAGTTCTTAACGATGTCCAGAAGTTCACGGGTTGCCTGGCATCGTTAAGTCGGTTGGGAGAAAAGGCATTGCCTCTTTACCAACTCATGAAAAAGTCGGATAAGTTCGTTTGGACATCGCAGGCCAATGAAGCCTTTGCCCACTTGAAGAAGATGTTAGCCACTGCACCAGTGTTAGCCTCTCCACTATCAAAGGAGCCAATGTTGCTCTATATAGCCGCAACCAACCGACTTGTAAGTGAAGTGATAGTGGTGGAGCGCGACGAGGAAGGTAAGTCGGTGCAAAGGCCAGTGTACTACCTGAGTGAGGTATTATCAACCTCAAAGCAAAACTATCCACACTATCAAAAGGTGGCGTATGGCGTGTACATGGCAGCTAAGAAGCTGAAGCACTACTTTGAGGAGCATCCCATCAGGGTAATATGTGAGGCTCCAATATCCGAGATAATGAGTAACAAGGATGCGAGCGGCATAATTGCAAAATGGGCAATTGAACTAGCTCCTTATGCGCCACAATATGATAGAAGAGAAGCAATCAAGTCTCAAGCGGTGGCGGACTTTTTTGTGGACTGGGCCGAGGTACAATACAAACCGCCGCTACCAGATCCGAACTATTGGCGAATGCACTTTGACGGGTCAGAAACAAAAACCGAGCTAGGCGCCGGAGTAGTACTTACCTCACCAAAGAAGGACCAGCTGAAATACGTGTTGCAGATCCATTTCGCGGCATCGAACAATGTCGCTGAGTATGAAGCACTTGTGCATGGGCTCAAAGTGGCAAAATAGATTGGGATACGTCGGATCCTGTGCTTTGGCGACTCAGATTTGGTAGTACAACAAGTGTCGGGACTGTGGGACGCTCTTGATCCAAACATGGCTCTGTACAGATTCCATGTGCAGAAGATATCTGGTTACTTTGAGGGATGCGAATTTCACCATGTACCCCTGGTGGAAAATGAGGCTCCCGACATGTTGTCGAAGCTCAGGTCAACCCGACAAGCAATTCCATCGGGTGTAGCATTAGAGCACCTCAGGAAACCATCTATCAGGCCATCCCCAGAAACCGCCTCAATTTATGTCCCGGAGAACACGGAATCCAGAGCTGTGCCCATGGACATTGACATGGGAGGTGGTGCGCGAAACCCCGAGACTGCCTTGGCAAACCCGGGGACTGCCTCGGCAAACCCGGGGACTGCTTCGCAAGACCCGGGAACTGCTCAGCGCGATCCAGTTGAAGTTATGCCGGTGGATCAGATGGAAATTGATGAAGATGTGTTCCCTGTGCGAGCAATACCAGCTTGGGCAATACCTATATTTCGATTCCTGAAAGATGGAACTTTGCCCACTGAGGAGGTGCTATCCAGGCAAACTCAGAGGAGAGCTAAGGCATACACGATCATCAATTCTGAGCTATACAAAAGAAGTGTGACCAATGTCCTCCAGCGATGCGTTGACCCGGAAGAAGGGGAGTGCGGGCATCATGCCTCGTCCCGAGCCTTGGTGGCAAAAGCTTTTCAACATGGATTCTACTTGCCAAGTGCCTTAGAATAGGCAGAAGATCTGGTGAGAAAATGCAATGGTTGTCAGAGGTATGCTACCAAGACACATATGCCAATGTCAGAACTCAAGACCATACCAATTACATGGCCATTTGCCGTATGGTTCTTGGACATGGTTGACCCGTTTAGAGCAGCAAGGGGAAATATGACTCACATTTTGGTCATGGTGGACAAATTTACAAAGTGGATTGAAGTGAAGCCTATAAGAAAATGTGATGGAGCTATAGCCGTAACATTTCTCAAAGACATCATCTTGAGATACGGTTACCCTCACAGTATCATAACTGATAATGGCACAAATTTTGCGGAAGGAGCATTTGCGCGTTTCTGCCGGGATAAGAAGATCCGGCTTGACGTCCCCTCGGTGGCCCACCCCACATCGAACGGACAAGTGGAAAGATCCAACGGATTAGTATTATCCGGGATAAAACCCCGGCTCATTGAGCCGCTGCAAAGATCAGCGGGGTGCTGGATAGAAGAACTACCAGCGGTACTGTGGAGTTTAAGAACAACTCCGAATCGATCAATAGGCTATACGCCGTTCTTTCTGGTATATGGGGAAGAAGCTGTATTACTAGCTGACATAGAGCATGATTCGCCTAGGGTCACCCAATACACAGAAGCCGAAGTGCAAGAAGCCCGGAAAAATGATGTTGATCTGCTAGAAGAAGCGAGAGAACTGGCATTGTCCAGATCCGCCATATATCAGCAAAATCTCTGATGCTATCATAGCCGGAAAGTAAGCCCCCGAGTCTTTCAGGAAGGCGATCTGGTGCTCCGGTTGGTACAACGTACGACTAGCATGCATAAATTATCCCCCCTTGGGAAGGGCCATTCATTGTGAGCAAAGCATTGCACAATGATTCTTATTATCTTATAGATGCAAAGCCACAGGAAAAGAACAAGGCGAACAGGTCCGGCGAGGAATCTAAGCGTCCATGGAATGTAGCTCTACTTCGTCCTTTCTACACTTAGCAAAAAAGTGTATGTATCCGAGTCTTCTCATATGTCGGTATGTATGCCAGCAATGAGCTTATCAATGAAGTGTTGGCGCCTCGAGCAGTAACTCAGGGACTGCCTTAATAATGTTTGTTGTCTTTTATTATCTATACGTCAGCTGGAGTAAGTTGTTCTACCTAACTCGGATTAGTAGTGTGTGGGCAGCAAAAACCCAACTCTTCGACTTGCTGCTGTCCAACAAGAATTGGCTTCATGGCAAGCAAGAGAATAAGTTTGGAATTGCCTAGCACATGAAAAACGGCTAAGGAAAAGAACTTAATCGAGCCGACGTTTGTTTTTCGGACTAACCTTGTCTTTACTTTCAAATTATTATGCTGAGTTATCTTGAGTTAAGCCTACAGTTTCCAAGTATTGTTAAAACAATTTTTGAAGCTCATATTCGTAAGTCGTAAAACCGAATCAAGGTAGACACGAACCAAGCCAAAAGATTGGACGAACAAGAAAGAAAAACTCAGGGACTGTGCCCAAGTTAATCCGGCATTAGAAACTTAGTAGCAAAATATCACATGTATACTGGATACAATTCCACCCGGCATACCGGGGATCTGATGAATTTTCAAGTGTTTTTACTCAAGGGGCTGCAGGAGGAGGAAGCTCGGCGTCATCTTCGCCATCTTCGATATCCGAGGCATTGTCCTCCCCATCCTCGTCCGAGCCTTCTTCAGCATTCTCAACCTCTTCGTCGCCAGCGGCTTCCAGGAAGCTCGGTCCCTCAGTCCATTCATGAATGGGAGCATATTCGATGAGGCTATGGGCACAAGCCTGGCGCCGAGCTACCCACTCTGGGTCATTGGTCCAATTGGATCCGGTGCGCAGGCGCGTTAGGAGGTTGAGATCGATCTTCTCGTACCACGTGAGAATGTGGTGAAGAACGGTATCAGCTGCAGCGCGTCCAGCAGACTCCCTCCAGAGGTCGAGCTGAGTCTCGATTTCCATCAACTTCTCAACAAGAATTGCGGTGGTCTCCGGAGTGTCTTCTCCAGGCCAGAACGTGTTGAAGATTCGGACTGCAACGTCGAGGATGTCCTTGCCATAGTTCTTGATGAGTTCCACGCGGGATGACAAGCTGACCAACAGGTCCTCCATGTCATAGGGAATCTCTTCACCGTCAGGAGCGGTGGGAGTACCCCTCTCTCGGCGGAAATCTGCAACTGCAGCGCTCGCAATGGCAGTGCCCTCTGGAAATTTGCCTGAAAACGAGACAAGGGAAGCAGGTAAACAAAGGACATGTGAAGTAACCCGGAGAAATATGTCGGATAAGGGAAGGGAACTTACGTGATACATGGCTGAGGATCTGGGTCAACTCCCTGGTACAGTCATCACGTCTCTTGCGAAGCTGCACGAGCTCAGCATTCGCTGACTCAAGCTTAATGTCGGCCTCCTTGAGTAGATCCTTATCCTTGGCAACCTGAAGATTGAGGCGCTCGCGCTCTTCAGTGAAATCATGGCCAACCTTTTGGAGCTCGGACCTGTGTTGTGCTTTCATCTTCTCCATCTCGGCCTTGAGCCTGGCGATCTCATCGTCCTTGGTCCGGAGGAGGGCGAGCTCATCGTCTTTCTTCTTGAGCTCGGTTTGATGCTGTCCTGCTTGTTCGAGAAAATGCAGCATCATGTCAGGCATGGGCACACTATCTTCAAGAGATGCTGGAATAGTGTGTTGACCTGGCAGAGTCGAGGTATGAATGTTTGCCGAACAAAAATAACTTACCCTTGATCTGATCCAGGTTCTTCCTCATAAGCTTGTTCTCAGCCTCCACCCCAGCTGCGGAAACCGAATGATGGGTTAGTTTGGCAGAGGAAGATGAAGAAAAATGGAGAAGTGTCAAGGAAGAAATTTACCCCTTTTCTCGTATTCTGCGAGAAGCGCAGTTTGCTTCGCTCGCAGCATCTTGTGGGTGTCTAGGAGACGCTGAAATTCAGCGCTCCGACGGTTTGTGGTCACCTGCAAAGAGCACAAAGATAATACTTAGCTTTTCATATTCGAAGTGTACAAGATCCGGGCCAAGTGGAACTTAACCCGGCTCTAGGTGTGTGCATATTCGAAGTGTACTAAATCCGGGCCAAGTGGAACTTAACCCGGATTTAGGTGTATGCATATTCGAAGTTGTCAAGGAGCTACGATTAGTTTCCTAAGGAGCATCCGGCCGAGTAACAAGTTACTCCCCCGGAGGCTCGGGGACTAATGGATATATTGCTAATGTCTACAACTGGCTAAGGAAAACAAGCAACGTACCTCCATCATCTGACCCGCGAGGTTGAGAGCCTTAAAGGCTGTGTTCATTTGTGCGGAGAATTCGGCCGGACCGAACTTCTCCGGGAGATCATCATCTTGGACCAACTCCGCTTGATTCCAGTTGTTGACGAATTCAATCATGGTCAGAGGGTACCGCTCCCAAGTGGGCATATGGGGCGCCACCAAGCCCTTCGCATGCGCCTCCCTCCTCTCAACCAGGGCAAGGGCCGGGCTGGTGTGCAGAACAAGTTGCTGCGCATCAGCTAGCTCGGCAGGGACGCCATTCACTGCTGGAGTCTTCTTGGGAAGCATGGATGCGAGGGTACGCTGTCCAGCCTCAACAAGGGATGTCCTGGCGGCATCAAGGGCCTTCTTACTTTTGGACTGCTGAGAGGAGGAAGTAGTTGCGGCAGATTTCCCCTTAGGAGATGCTTGGGGTACTTCCTCGCCGAGACTGAGAAGACTCGGACGAGGCGGAGGAGCTTGGCGTTGGTGCTCTTGTTGCTGGACTTGGGGCTGCTGTTGATGCTCTTGCTGCCGGAGTTGGAGCTGGTGCCGGAGTTGGTGCTGGCGATGTAGTTGTTGTTGGTGCTGGTGCTGGTGCTGGAATTGGTGCTAGTGCTGGTGCTGGTGCTGAGGCCAAGGTAGTCTCGGTAGTTGCTGGTTGCGGCGAAGCCGAGGTTGTGGATGCCACTGCCTCGGCTGGGCCAGTCTCCCACGCTCCAAGGTTACCCTCCTCTTGACGAGGTGGGGTAGAACCCGGAGCAGCCGCGGAACCCTCTGGAATAGGGCTCAGCGGGCGTGGCTCGTTGCCACGAGGGGGAGAAGGGATGAGACGGAGCGGCGAAGAGATGCTAGATCCACTCTGGGGGACCTCCACCGAAGCCCTGCCGAATCAAGTAATGTCAGAAGAGAAACTCAAACAATGCAAGGAAGAACAAGTTGTAGAGGCAAAAGAGGCTTACGCATCCGAGGTCAGGGGCTCCTTGGGTTTCCGAGCCCTTCATGTTGGGGCCTTGCCTGCTGGCTTGGAGGTGGTTTTGTCTCCGGACTTCTTTCACCTTTTTGTGGGCTGAGAAGGTCCGGAGGAGGAGGAACTTGATGCAGCTCCACGCTTCTTCTTCGGAGCTACCGGAACAGGTTCACCCGTAGCAAGGGGAGGGTCCTCGTGGATCTGCCCACCGGGGTTAGCTGATGTCGGAAAATCATAAGAAAGGGGGACAGCGTCAACAGCTTCCATCACCTCGACATCTGAGTCATCTTCGTCATCAGGCCAATCTCTAATAGAAGAGAGTTTACCGGTGGGTCGTTTCGTAGCGTCGGGCATCAGGAGGAACATCTCCTGATCCGGCTCTTCCTCGTCCGAGGTCTCCCGATCAGGCGCCCACTTAAGGGTCGGATCGGTGCCATCCTCGAGGGTTTGCTGAAGGAATAGCTGAGGAAAAGAACAAACCAAAGAGTTAAAAACAAAGTAGCGACCGACATATAACCTAATCCAGAGCAAGTTTGTGACATGAAACTTACCGCGGGAGGAAGTCTATCGCGGCAAAAATGCTCAATTCCCCACGTCCACTCAGTAGAGAAGTTCTTGTGGGTGGTGAAGAGAGCCTTAACCCGGCGATAGATCTTCGTGTTGCTCAACTCGAAGGATGGGGTCCGGTTGGGGTCACGGCCGAAGCTCATGTGACACACCTTGTGAGTGCGTTTCTGGAGGGGGGAGATCCGGTTGCAGACGAACATGATCATGGCGTCCTTGTTGCACAACCCCTGATTCTTCAGCTCCGCGAACCTTCGGTTGACCTGGTTGGCCAAGGCCGTGGGCCTCTTGGGGACAGCGTCCCACAACTCCGGGTTAGGTGGAATCGGAGCATAGGGAAGCAGCCAGATCAAATCTTCAGTGCCCTCGTTCTGGACATAAAAGAAAGTCCGGGCCCATCCTTTGCAGGAGTCCAGCCCGGTGACTCGGGGGAAAACGGATAGCCTCCGGGGTGAGACGGACGCAGCTCCGAACTGAGTGAGCTGCTTGTCCTCCGGATCAAGTTGGATGTTCAGAATGACATTGCGACGGAGGCCAAAAAACCGGATCCATAGCTCCTTCGTGGGTCATAGTCTGGCATAGCCTTTGATCGTGGAGGCAAAAGCGGAGAGGGAAGTGATTGCGTTGGCTGGAAGGTGGTGCGGCTGGAGTTCGTAAGTGCTTAACCAGTCATGGAAGAAATCACTGACCGGCAAACCGAAACCCCGTTGGAAGTGAGACAAGAACACAACGTACTCATCCGGATTGGGTGAGGGGGCGAGTTCGGCGGCGGCGAGGCGCACGGTGACGCCGGCGGGGATGCGTCTGGTGCGGTAGAGCCAGTCCAGGTTGTCTTGGCAGACCCAGGACCCAGCCCACGCACCACGGTCCGCCGTGGCGGTGTCCTCCTCCATCTCTTGCTCGGCGAGGGCAAGTTCCTCCTCTGTCATCTTGTGATCAATGCCCTCATTGGCGCTAGCGGCGGTAGGGGGCAACAGCCTAGATTGGCAACAACCCATGGCGGAGGAGGTGCGAAACGGTGGCGGCGATGCAGAGAGGTGGGGAAGCAGTGTGGCGGCGGCGCTGCTACTTAGAAGCAGTGGCGGTGGCGCTGTCGCGGGGAAGACGAAGGAGAAGAAGAGCAAGAGGCAGAGGGGCACGGAAGGGGGAAAAGACCTAAGGGGTGTGCCCCTCCCCTTTTTAACCACTCCCTCAAGGGGGAAGTGGGATCGTGTCATGCGAATGCGCCACACGGTGTGGCCGTGTATATTCCGTATCAACCAACCAGCAGCGAGCCACACGGAAGGCCACAGGTGTAGCTGATCCCATGACGTGACACATTGATGCGGTAAACGAGGAGGCAGGCGTGGCGTGACCCGCGCATAGTGATAACTGACAATTACTGCGGCGGTTACAATGGCTGGCCCTTAAAATGAGGCAACCTAATGATTAGCCTCCACGTGGGTTAGCGTATGATAGAAGGAAAGAAGACCCGGATGAGACCGTGGTAACCTGGCCAACAGGTGAAAACTTGAAATGTGCCAAGGGAAAGTAAAACCATGAGGTCCTAGTTAAGGTAGTAACCCGGCCAGCAAGTGAAAACTTGGAACGTGCCAAGGGAACGTAAATACATACAAACTGAGATAAGGAGGTAACTCGGAAATAACATCAAAACCTCAGTAAAACTGAACCTGATGTGGCCTTAGCGGCCAAGGCAGCTAAGACCGCACCAGCTTCGGGGACTAATGTTGGGGGGATACTCCCGGGTAGGGTCACTCCGGGGTATAAAGGCCGAGTTAGCCGAGGTTCGGCAAGGCAAAAGCAGATGCTGGCCGGGTCACCTCAAGGCAGGCCGAATCATGGGGTAACCCGGACCACGGGCGTCCACCTAACTAGGTCTCAACCGACTTAAGACGTAAGTCGGAAAGGCGTATCTAACTTGTATGCAGGAATGGGTGTGGTCGGATCAACTATGATCCGGGTCATATCTAGCTTCTAGGAGAAGGAAGGAATCTCGCTGGTCAAAAGAAGCCCCGGTACGCACTGCACGAGCGAAGCGGATAGGGGCAGGACCACCGAGGCGTGGCCGACAGAGGTGACGACGCCCATGTCGGCTAACGCGGGCGCCGCAGAGGCTCACGTAGCCTCTACATGTGTGACGCGGGGGAAAAGCAGCCCGGTCGGCTTACTATTTTGGGAGAAGGCATATTCCTAGGAATATTCCTCCACGTATGCCCTAGGTAGAGACCTAGCCACCCCTATATAAGGAGGGATAGGGCTTCTGTAGAAGGGGTTCCGCTATTCTGATTTGTCTAGGGTTCTAAGGGTTGATCTCTAGTTGGTCTCGTACGGGTCAACTGTGGGTGAGAGTAAGAGAGTTCCTCCTCCCTCCTCTCGCCAATGCAGCTCTAGGAGCACTTGTAAGCTTGGAAGTGAATCATATATAAAACTTCTGTGTGAGGAATCACCTCACTATCCCTCCCTGGATTCCCCTAGTGCATTTAGTCCCCACCTTTAGCCTATCCATGGCATCTACCGTGACACCACCACGACACATCATATGTCTCGGAACAAGAAAATGGAACTTGCATACTTTTATTTGTTACCCTTACTAAACCGCAGTAAGGATACAAATACGACTTAAATAAACTACTATAAGGATCAGAATAAGTACTAATGCTCTCTATAATACTTTTCCCCGAGTGATGGTTTAGCGGATTCGGAATTGTAACCAAGCATCCTGGGTTCTATACCCGATTCAACACTAGAGCATGCAGCCGATCCTGGATACATAACTATATAAAGTGTGCAGTGAGGGATCTTTATTGGTAGCTGATACATTGCAAATGTATCTATAATTTTTGATGTTCCATGCTTGGTTTTATCTACTTTCTTGTGTTTTGTCCACACTTTGTAGTACTTTTCATATGATTTCTTGGACTAACCTATTAACAAGAGCCACAGTGCCAGTTGCCTGTTTTCTGCTGTTTTTGGTTCCAGAAAGTCAGAAAATGAATATTCTCGGAATTGGACCGGACAAAAGCCAAAGTTGATATTTTACCGGAAGATTCACGGAGCCAGAAGGAGAGCCGGAGAGGGGCCATAGGGTGGCCACACCACCCCATGGCGCGGGTCCACCTAGGTCGCGCCAAGGCATGGTGTGGCCCTCCTGGCCGGCCACCGACCTTGCCTCTTTCGCCTATAAATCTCCCCCGATGCAAAAACCCTAAGTCGTCAATCAGAAACCCATGAAAAGTTCCACAGCGCCACCACCACCGAAGGGGAGATTCGGGGGACAGAAAGTCTCTGTTCCGGCACCCTGTCAGGACGGGGAAGTGCCCCCGGAGCCATCTCCATCGATCTCCACCGCCATCTTCATCACCATTGCTGATTCCCATGATGAAGAGGGAGTAGTTCTCTCTCGAGGCTAAGGGTTCTACCGGTAGCTATGTGTTCATGTCTCTCTATGCATGATCATATTGTGATCATGAGCTTTGTAATCAATTAGATCTACCTTGCTACTCAAGTGCTTTAATAGATCTCTGCTCTCCCCATGTGTGTGAAGTTGACAGTGTGCACACCATGGTGGCACTTAGGCTAGAGATTTCAAATACTTGTTATGAGTTATATTTGGAGTTGGATGTCTTTATGAAATTGTGGTGTCTGTTGGACTCATCTAGTACTCAAGGTGACAGTGTTGGGTTTTCTAGATGGGAAAGATGAACTTTGAGGTGTGCTGTTATAGCCCTACCATCGATTAGAGTGTCCAACCGGAGAGTAGTTAAGAGTAGTATCATAAAGAGAAGATATTCATATCAGAGTGTTCACTAGTGAAAGTATGATCCATAGGCCTTGTTTCTAAGCACTGAAACACCATTTGCTATTAGATCTATTACATGTTTGCTTGCTTCTATCTTTATTTCAGTTTTACTTTAGTCTTATCCACGCCAGCAAGCTATGTTCTGGCACCGTTACCACTTATAATTATCCATACCACTTGTATTTCACTATCTCTTCGCCGAACTAGTGCACCTATACACCTGACAAGTGTATTGGTTGTGTTGGGGACACAAGAGACTTCTTGTATCTTGATTGCAGGGTTGCTTGAGAGGGAATACCTTTGACCACTTCCTCCCTGAGTTCGATAAACCTTGGGTGATCCACTTAAGGGAAAACATGCTGCTATTCTACAAACCTCTACACTTGGAGGCCCAACAACTGTCTACAAGAATAGAAGTGCATAGACATTAGTAGCCAGTCTTTCACTTCTGCCTCTCCACTCCCATGCCTTTCTTGGTCGGACGAACCCAACCGGCGATTTCCGACAAGTCTTTCTACTTAGAGCAATAAGCAGAACCAAAATAAAGCTTTCTTTATTTTCATTTATGGATAACTAATCCATTTTCCAATATAGTTGGGAGATTTTACCCAAGAAATGGGTACATAAAATGAAAAGATCGGAACATGGGAATAGATCTTATACCAATACTGACTACCCATTTCCATTGTTGTACTTTCTAAAATGTCATACCTATACAAGGGTTCAAGTTTCGATCGATATTTGCGGAGTGGATCATCCCTCTCGAAATCGCAGATTTGAAGCTGTCCATAATTTACTGAGTACTCGGTATAACTCACGCATTCGTGTACAAACAAGTGCAGACGAAGTAACACAAATATCTTCGGTAGTTAGTCCATTTCCATCAGCCAGCCAGTGGGAGCGAGAAGTATGGGATATGTCTGGTGTTTCTTCCATCAATCATCCGGATTTACGTTGTATATCAACAGATTATGGTTTCGAGGGTCATCCATTACGAAAAGACTTTCCTCTGAGTGGATATGTGGAAGTATGCTATGATGATCTAGAGAAACATGTGGTTTCTGAACCCATTGAGATGACCCAAGAATTTCGCTATTTCGATTTTGCTAGTCCTTGGGAACAGCGTAGCGACGGATAATTCCGAATCGACACAGGTCTAGTCCAGGGGACAAATCAATAGGAAATGCTATTTTCTTCTTAATAAGAATCACTTTTTTGAAATGAAAGAGTTTCCACGGGTGTCGGATATCACTTCTCCAAATAAGGAAGAAGTGTTATCGATGGATTTCCTTCCATTCTTCCTAGTATGGAAGAAGTAAAGAAGAAGTACTGCGTCTTGATCTATACGAAAGGGCACTGGTTTTTGCTTTCGGTTTCATTGATAGCAGAAGAGTACGCTAGCTAGCGGAGCCAGAAAACGCTTGCTTGCGCCCTATGGAAACTATTGCCTACGCCTGGGGAAGGCCGACGATGGCAATGAGGGGGAAGTTATCGTAGAAGCTTTTCCCCTTGCTTTGCAGAAATTGTTATGAACTTACTAAATGACCTTATTTATTCTCCCGGAACGCTAGGAAATCTAATAGTTCCATCTGCTCTTCTTAACTTAAGAACGAAGGCCACCATCCTTCTTATTCATGAACCCTTTGTTTGAGGGCCCCGGGAAGGGGAGAGTGGCCGAGCGGTCAAAAGCGATAGACTGTAAATCTGTTGAAGGTTTTCTACGTAGGTTCGAATCCTGCCTCTCCCACTTGTTGTAGACTTAAGAGAAGAGAAAGTAGGCGGAAGCCTAGGAGGGCCAACCGAGCTAAGCTCTTTTTTTTGCCGTGCCGTGAAGTGCAATTTTCTCTATGCATTTTAGAGAGGTTGTCGAAAAAAAAAGACGACCTATAGAGATTCCCCATCTATATCCAATCGAGAATAGAAGTGACTCACTTCTGGCGACAGCTTGTAGTCTCTGCAGTCGGCACACGCACGTGCCCGCCATCATGCCTCCTTGGTTCGGGACGAAGCCAAGCGAGACATACGATAGACGAAGGAAGCGCCTACCCAGCAGGAGGGCTAAAACCTGTAGTTTTGAAGTTGCAAACTCCAGCTTCGAAGCTGGAGTGCTTTAGCCCCTTAGTTTTGAAGCAAGAATCACCGTCTTGAGCGCCTTGCACGGTCAAGAACAAGCAAGGGATGAGCGCTTTGTTGCTAAAGCGGATACGTTTTCTTGCTGAGGAAGGCTAGTTTGATCGACGATTGGAGAGGAGGGAGAGGTGGAATAAAAACTCGGGATGGATTTTGGAGTCTTTGTGCAAGCCGTATGCGGTGAGAGTCGCACGTACGGTAAGGAGGGGGGGTCGCGTCTATACGTGTAGTGTGGTGGTTGGGTCTACCCATCCTATTTGTTCCATGATCTATGGGTCTACTGGAGCTACCCACTTCGATCAATTAGCCAAGATTTTGACCGGATATTAAATCACTGGTGCTCGATCTAGTGGTATTTTTATGGGGATTATTTTTATCGTTGTAGGATCCCTATTCAAGATTACTGCAGTTTCTTTTCGGGCGGCCGTAGGACGAACGACCCCCTATAGGTAGTAGGGTACGGTGGTGGTACCGCTCAGATAGCGGCCAATCCTCCTAGCTGCGCGCGGGCCAGGCTTAGAGCGCGTGAAACTCATCACTACCTCGTAAGGGCGTTTAGACCATAGCATGTTACACAAAAGCGCCACTTTCTCAGGAGTGTTGTCACATAGCTGCCCGACTAGAAGAGTTACTCGCTCTGTAGTGTTGTCACACAAGATAAGCACGCCGCCCGCCTGCTGGCCAGGCGAATCGAAGTTATCTTCCGGTAAACTGTCCACCCAGTCAAGTGCAAAAAATACAGTGGAATCATGCAACGCACACTGCTGGTGTGCACAAGGTTCAGATTTGACTATTTGCAACATGGGAGCTGATTACCCAAAAAATACCTGGGAAAAAAGAAAAGATATCTCAGTAAGGAAAATCATAGGAGGCTGTATTGGCGAGATCCAAGGGTTCACAGCAGCCCAAAAAAAACCGCCTGGAAGTCCGAGGACCTTTAGTACTGTACCGAACCAGCAGCCTTCGCGCCAAGCGATGATCGCCCTTGTCCCTTTCCTTTTTTCCATTCAGCCTACTTCTTAGCTTTGTTCCGTCAGTCTAAGGCAAAGCTTAAGTGCTTTTCCTACCTTACCCACTTGATGAAAGGGAATGAACTTCGTTTCCTTGGTGGCTTTATGGATGGATTCAGTCAGCCTCACTTCTTCCTTTTGAAAAGTGACGCTTTGCGTCTTCGCTTCCGAGGGTTAGTGTAGCATCCCGATAAAACCACTACTAGAAACTCGTTGTGTTTCTGTTTTTTTCATCATCATGACTGCATGCTCATGTCATCATGCCACATTGCATTTGAGCATCTTCATGTCTGCATGCATATGTTTGTCTAAAACTATTTTCTAAAAACCTATATTTATTTTCTAAATATACCCTGTCTTTATTTCAAATTAAAACCCTAGCCTCTTCCGGATATTTTGTTTGTCTGAAAACAAATTTCTGAAGTCATTGAAAAATAAACTAAAGTTAATAAAATATTTTATCGGGAAGGCAGCCGCAGGCTAGGCCCAAAAGTCTAGCCCGCAGCCACCTACCACCTCTCTGCAAAATGAAACCATAGCTAACCCGCAGCGCCGCCGCACTCCACTCACCTACACGCACTCCACCAGCGAGCCACCCCACCCCGCACGTCGCACTCGACACGGTAGACCGCCCTGCTCCTGCACCCTGGTCCTACTCCGCGTGCGATGCTATACACGCACGCGCACACACTACACGCGAGTCCTACCCCAGTCACGCGCACGACCCGTACGTGACCGTTCTATTGCCACCTACCCTGTGGCCCCATCGGGATTGCTCCCCATTGAGCCTCCCGACCGCTCGATCCCCACCTCGCGACCCTATCCCCGCACACCATCTCACCCGGCCCCACCACCTCGCGTTCGACACACGCAGCACCCACCCCGCACGAGATCCCCACGACCCTCTCCTTCCTATGCGCTCGCGACCCCGCCCCTCCTCGATCAAAGCTACCAACCACCACCACCGGAGCGCTGTCTCCTCCTACCGCCAGCAGCACCGCGTCGACCGACACCACCATGTCCCGCGCGAGCCCGGCCACGACACCGCCGTCGCCAGAGCACGTCATCGCGCCTGCATCGTGCCGCCGTCGAGCGCTCGCCTCCGGCCACCGGCCTCGTTGCCCTCGTCTGCGCGTCCCCGAGAAGAACCGCCGCATCGTTCCTCTACAGGCCGCGTCGTCCACCTCCGCGCGTGTCGCCGCCTCTACCTCCGCGCTTACTCTCCGTCGCGGCCGCCCCAGGTGCTACCTTCCGCGAGCACCGCTGCCGCCCTGCTAGAGACCTGCCGCCGCGCAGCTCGCCGGCCCCGCTTCATCCCCGAGCCCGTCGTCCTTCCCTGACCGGAGCCCTCTTACCATTCTCCTCCCCGATGTCCAGCTCGGCCTCTGCCTTGCCGGTATAGCGCCAGGTCGCCTCCGGCCCGCCTCGTCCTTGGCCCGGGCCTCGCTAGCCTTTTTCATTTGTGCATCTTGCAGGCTCTACACCTAGAGGCCTCAAGAAACCAGCTCGGTGCCCCTGTTGTTTTTCGTTTGCAAGTTGTTCGAGCAAATGTCTGTATGGGACAAGGCCCTTGCAGCGCTCCTTCGCGTTCTGCTTTCCGTGCATATGTTGACGCCAAGACCTACCGGCATTGAAAACCCGAGTACGACATGGACTGTCAAGCTAGAACTGCAAGGCCTCCTTCCAGATTCGAAGACCGAACACCCGGCACGGCAAGTTCTTCCTCCCGAACCCGAAGACCCCGATCCCGAGGACTCGAAGACAGATCCCTCAAGACCCCAAGATCTTCGGAACCCTAATGTGATCCCCTACCCGAGACCCCTATTTTCATAACATATAACATCTAACTTGTTGCATAGTAAATATTCATACTTGCATGCATATTGTGGTTGTTTGGGGTATTTGGATGATCCACCTAAATTAAATATGGAGGCCATATGCGGGCTATTCTAGTCTTATATTGTCCCCATTTAAATTTATGTAATGAACCAATGCCATATTTTTCCTTGTTAATACAACATTTAAATTGCGGGGTATCTAAATAACTTGAGCCTTCTAATTAATTGTCGGGACCCCGGTTCCGCTTAATATTGTCTAGTTGCACCGCATCTTTGCCATGTCATGCATCATACATGCATCATGCCCGATCTTCTGCAGTAGTATTAAAAAGTGTATCCGATGTTTCTTCTAGTGTTTTGCTTCTTCACGGATTAGGCCGTTGAGTTGATGCGAGTACTGACAAGTTCTTCGGATATGAACCTTCGACAGTGTTTCCCAGGCGAGCATTCTCCCCCTTTCTACCTATTTTGCATTTATAGTCTTTATTTCTTCATGTTGATCTATTGATATCCGTGTCGCGATGCTTTAGTGTTCTATACCAGATATATTCCGTGCAACTTTTATATTGCCTTGGACACCTCCTATTACATGTTGTTTGGTAGATAGATGGTCTTGCGAGTCGTAGTCGCTTGCTCAGGTGCGATCCCGTGTCGTGAAGTACCACACAGTTGTTGGAATGTTTTCATATGCTTTACGGTGGAGAGGATCATGACTTTAAATACAACTATTAATTTGCTGGATAACTAATGAAAGAGGCACCGATAGGCAATATATGCTATTTGGTTTTTCATGTACACTTGTGTCCCGTAGGCCCCGAGTACTTGATACCTGTTCCTTGACTATTCCACACTATCCACATACGGGAGACTCTATGAATCCCCGTTAGCCAGAGCTTGATTCATTTCTTTTTTCTTGGGGCCACAAACTAGTTTGGGGCTTTATTACTATCATGTACTTATGCCATGCTTTACTGTTTTATTTAAGATTGTGTGTACCTGTACTATTTTGGATCGTGCCACGTTTTCGCGGTATCGACAAGCCCAGTCACACTTTCGGGTTCCCAGTCGTTTACAGCCGTCGTCACAAACCCTGGGTCCGTTCCGGAGCCGGCCAACTTCGTTGCGGGTAGCTTAGTGGGGTGGCCCCCTGAAATGTTTTATGAATCCAGTGATTGCTTTGTCGTGAAAGCCTCGTTGGGTTTTGATTTGGTTTTTCTGAGGTTGATCGTGTGTGTGTTGCTATTTGTGCACCCCTGCAGGGTAAA
Source organism: Avena eriantha (assembly GCA_910589775.1). NCBI lineage: Eukaryota > Viridiplantae > Streptophyta > Magnoliopsida > Poales > Poaceae > Avena > Avena eriantha. The sequence goes on from OU342745.1 coordinate 88,186,200, forward strand.
TCTTTCTGAAAGTCGTGTCCGCGGTTATGGACGACTTGGAGCACAGTATCTCGATCATAGACAAAGCATAACTAAAGTAGTGCTATAAATTTGACTTAATACGTGACTAGTAATCAACTTCACTATAATGGAATGGATAATAAAAGTGCCAACAACTGGTGGAACTGGGGTGTATCGTGTCATGTTATACATGCCTAGTAAGTATCGCAACTCCAATGGAATGAAATAAAAGTGCCAACAACTGATGGGTTTGGGATGTCACATGATAATTATATCTGACTAGTAAGTACTCCAACTACAACTGAATTGTTAACTAAAACTGCCCACTACTAATGCTATCAGGATGACTCATGCTATCTATATCTGACTAGTAAGTGCTTCAACTATAATGGAATGAATAAAACTGCCAACTGTGTGAGTTCCTCGGTTTGACTTTCTCGTTTGGTCTCGAGGGGGAAATACCAGGATGGGTATGATTGATGTTAGTATCAGGTTGGTCCCGAATAGGTCTTTCTTATCCCTCTCTAATAGCCGACAGTTGAATTGAGTCTCTATAGGTTGTTTAGTGCATGATGCGCTGCCGCTTCAGTCCACCATACATATGTAGGCAAGAGCCGCCGAATTCTAGCCTCCCCGTGTACTGGCCTTAGTACTGACCGCTCCCTTTTTCCTTGCCCTTTGTCGGCACCCCTTTTGTTTGACAGGTTTGAGTTCGACGTCGTTAGCAGGTTTACCCTTCCGGCTTGGCCTAGGCAGGGTTATGGACGCCATTGGATATTCTGCAGGGCTCTTAGCTCAATTTGTTTCTTATCCGTACTCGGATGCTGTATCATTTTCAAGGTGATTTGGATCTTTGTACTGTATATCTGTATTCTTGACTCAGTGAGTCGTTGTTGTATATATATATATGTTCTGTGGGTTCCATCGTGGACTATTGTGTAAAGATATTACTTCGTTTTCCACCCGCACACAAGTGCCTGGTGGGCGTCCTTGAATCGTTTCTATGCGGGTTTGGCGGGAAGCACTAAAACTTGCATAGGGCCGATTCGAGGGTGTTACAGTTAGGGTATAGGACGTTTCGAGCAAGCTTTTGCTTTTTCTCGCGGCTTTCTACAACTTTTGCTTTAGCTTCCAAAGGTGACCCAATGACCTTTCCGGAATTGGAAGTATTCATCGCCCTACCCTAAGAAAGAAGTCACTAGAAAACTGCTTGCCCTCCAGAAGTACCAAAGGTGCGCGGAGCCCGGTGAAAATGAATATGTTTGCTACTAAACTTTCTATTGAGTAATATTCGTCTTTAGAATGAAAGTAGCTATGAAGCCCAATCTAATGTCGATTCAAAAGGGGGCATAGTCATATGGGTGGGGTGTTTGTGGGGAGCTGCCTTGGATATGAGGAATTCCTAAAAAAAGCAAAAATAGAACAAAGGCAAAGTCTGTGACGAAGATCTTTCTTTTCTATCAATAGATAGGAATGAGTGTTTGTTATAGGGGATAGGATCCATCTGCTCTCTCTCTCTATTTTCTATTTTGCAATTTCAAGAGAAAGAGCAGTGCGAACTAGAAAAAAAAGAGAATTGGGAGATGATTAAAAAATAGATACATAGACATATAAAGTAAAGGGATGTATATATTATTCCTATATATATCATCTATCTATGAAAAAAGTAAACAGAGTTCGTTTTTGGGTTCCCCGAAGCCCCGAATGGATTGGATTGTTTCTTCTTCTGCCAACGAAATGAAGGCCTCGCCCCTTTCGAATGCTTCTTCGATCCTGAAGTTCTCGCGAAGAGAATAAGATGCAGGTCCCCCCCCCCCTCTGTCTTTTTCCGCTTTGCTAATCTTCCCCTCTCACGCGGGCCAGGCTTAGGCGAGCGCGGGAGGAAGAAAGAAAGTCGAAGAGCGTCTTCTCCTTTGTCCTTTTTATAGCGCAACACATGAAAGCACCCTCTTTTTGTAATCCCTGCTGCTTCCCAGAGGATTTTTTTGTATTGAACGCATGGCGTAGCTAGGACCCCTCCAATCATGTTTGAGCCTATGTTCACCCAGGGCCCAAAAAGGAGAATTCCGGAATGCCTGCCGACGTTCAGATAAGGTGCATATCCCTTACCACTAAAGGAAAGGCTCGACAAAGGGGGGGATATTAGCTGGGTAAGGAAAAAGCTTTCGGAGATTGAGATGTCGATTTGTTTTTTCATCGAAAAGGAAGAAGGCCGAGGGGATAGCAGCCTTCCTCCGGGCTTTGCTTGCCGACGTTCTAATACAGAATTCCGGCTCGGCCCGGGAAAGCGCTGGCAACAACATAAAGAAAGGGGTCCATGTAGCTGCTGCGCCCGCCCACTGAGCAGCAGGTTCGGTATCTACTACAAAAGAGAGAATCCACTTTAGATAACCACGTCTCTGCTAGGAAGCGTGTGGAATGGCCGAGAGGGGACCAAATGGATATATAATCCAAGCCAAGAGTGGAGTTGCGTGAACAGCCGTCTGATGGAAAACAACTTTCACGTTCGGTTCAGAGAGCACTTTTTTCATTAAGAATAAGTCCTTCCCTTTTGTGTGAATTCCCCAGCGATGAATTAACAACTTGTGGGGCCCTATCTATTCAATCTCTCGAGCCCCAAGAAAACCCCCCTCTCCCTTGGACTCAATCTCTCTTTTGACTCTATATATGTGGGCACCTGATATCTATGAGGGTTCACCCACCCCGGTGACAACATTCCTTTCTATTGCGCCTAAAATCTCTATTTCTGCAAATATGTCACGTGTTTATATTGTTACTTCCTATGGGGTACATTACAACAAATCTTCTTTTTCTGCAGCATTGCTTCTATGATCTTAGGAGCATTGGCCGCCATGGCCCAAACGAAAGTCAAAAGACCTCTAGCTCATAGTTCGATTGGACATGTAGGTTATATTCGTACTAGTTTCTCATGTGGAACCATAGAAGGAATTCAATCACTACCAATTGGTATATTTATTTATGCATCAATGACGATGGATGCATTTGCCACAGTTCCAGCATTACGCAAACCCGTGTCAAATATGTAGCGAATTTGGGCGCTCTAGCGAAAACGAATCCTATTTCGGCTATGACCTTCTCCATTACAATGTTCTCATATGTAGGAATACCCCCGTTAGCCGGCTTTTGTAGCAAATTCTATTTGTTCTTCGCCGCTTTGGGTTGTGGGGCTTACTTCCTTGCCCCAGTGGGAGTAGTGACTAGTATTATAGGTCGTTGGGCGGCCAGAAGGTTGCCATGAGTAAGGTTGGGAGACCGAAGGCAGTTTTCCATGCACCGGACACGTAGCTTACCTAATCAGTTGCAACCTAGATGGGAATGCATGCTACGAAAGACAGGGTCGAGTCTGATACATCAACCGTCGACTCCATATCCTTGTACGAGTCCACAATCACTACACGAGATGAACCTGGGTTTGGTGAATGGAAGTTGGCCTTAGGTGTAATAGGACTCCCAGTTACTGCACTCGATCGTATACTGAGGTGCTCCCCATCGGTTGTTTGAATGACGCGAGCCAGACCGGGCCTCGATTCCTTTTAAAAAGATGAAGGGACAGAGGTGACTAATTCCCCATCTCATTTGGGGCGGAAAACGAATCGACATCTCGATGTGATACAGCCCTTTCCATTTTCGTTGGGAAAGAACGGCGAAGTCCATCCGAACCCTCCAATGAAGAAATAAGAGGAGAGCAAAGTGCCAATGGCGCGCGAAGCGCATGCGGAAGGGGCACGGAGAAATAAAGAAGTGTGGAGGAGAAGCGGCCGAGCTCATTCCCTTCGCTTCCTGGGCCCAAAGCAGTGCTTTGTTTCCTGGCCAAATCAAGGATTTGGTACTGATTGCAAAAGATATCTGAATAGAAAGATAGATCCATCCATCTATCCAGATATCTAAAAAAGAATCGATTTCTATTTCATGAAACCTTTGATTCAAAGAACTACGCTTAGCCCCCCCGCTCATGAAACGGCTCTGCTGCAATGGATGGCAGAGGGTCCATAGTACCTGAAGCACTAGAGTGATCCAGTAGCCGGGAAGGGGCCTAGAAGTTCCTACTACTACACCACACTACACTTGGCTCTACACATTTAAAGAGATAACCCCTGTCTAGTGTCTGGCAGAACGTTGGGGGCTTCAGTTATCCCCATCTCAGTCTAGGCTAACGGAGCCGGACTTATTCAGGGGAGAGAGTGGAGCCTATCGAAGCACTCTTGAGAGTAAGATCCTTGGCTCCTCTTCATTCTCTACAGGGGTCTCTGCGCACATGGAAGCGGGGCAAAGATGGATAAGATCAAACACGGGAATAAGAAGCATTGGAAATGCCTTTTTGATCATTTTGATAGAGGGGGGATGGATAAAGTGGGCAAAACAGACTCACATTTTTCAATCGAGGTTCCTTTTTCGTCTCGACAAAGAAAGAATCATCTTGAAAATGTTCATAACCCCTTCGTAGGGCCGTGTATAGTAAGTGATCCGAACCTGTCCGGAGCGAGCCCCCTTAGAGGCAAGTGAAGTTGGTGAGCCGTATGATGGGCAACTATCTCCTGCGGTTCGGAGAGGACTCAGCTGTTAGTTAGTACCCCCTTGGTTTCGGGGTGGACCCTTTCACTCTATTTTATTATATACGCTTAGCGAAAAGAATGTTTTTTGATAGACCTAGGACATGGATTCTATATGAACCAATGGATCATGACAAGTCGTTACTACTAGCAATGACTTCCTCTTCATTACTTCATCCTTTCCATATCCCTCTCCCTTGTTCGATCTTACTCATCAAATGGCACTCAGTTCATATCTGTAAGTTCGTTCGATCATTGACAAGGTTCAAAGAAAGGGTGGGCCATTCACCATGAAGGCTAAAAGCGAGATAGGCTGGACTTACAAAGGCGAAGACAATTCTGCGTTTTTCAGCCGATTCTCCGAAATTGAAGATCCTCACTCAAACTTCAAAAAGTCGATTTTTTCTTTTTCTGATGTCAATTCTGTCTGTCTCCTTTGTCCTTCCTAACGCTAGTCTAGTCATCAACCCGTGCTCCAGCACGGGCTAGCCATAAAAGTTCATATAGTTATCTTCTAATTGGAGATGGTTTTCTTTGATCCAAATCAGTCAAATCATACTTCCTCGAAAAATGATGTAGTCATTTGTTTTTATAGGATATTGATAGAGTTTAGCATCGATGCAATGGAGCAACATAAAGGAAAATTATAGTATGGAAACGTAAAAGGACAATATATAAAATCGATATCTTGGTGGACACGCATAAATCAAAGTTCATGACACCTAGTAGATATCACTTTTAATTAGAAGACCACAAACTTAATTCAGGTTTTAAACTATGCAATGAGGTATTGCTACATCTCAGTTAGAAGTAGAGTTAGACTTGTACCCTAAGTGGAATGCTTTTTGAATACCATATAGTTTAGTCTAGAATGTCACTTGAGCAAACAAAAACAACATGTTAAACACTCAATATAGTAACCCGTAGAAAAAGAAATCACTCAAGATATCAGACATCTAATAATAGTAAAAATGATAATTTGTTTTGTACTTCTAGTACACCAAGCAATCTGTCGAATCTCTGGTATGCAAACCAAATATGCACTTAAGAATTGTTGATCGGCAACAAATAATAATAGGAAGGTTGGATTTTCATGTTTATGATAGGGTATCTTTTGGCTTGACATGCATCCTAGTTTCACCTTAGATGGAAGTTGCTTCATAGAGTAAAGTAATATTTTGCAAAGCGATGAGAAATAATTCCATCATTGTTCATTCGTGGCTGCCATATATAAAATTATTTGAATTTTTCAAGTACTCGCAAGTCCTCTTTGTTTTTGAAGTCCAACTTTGACCATGAATTAAACATAAATCATATATTATAAAAAGCACACGATTGTTTTCATATATAAAAGAACTTCGCAATGGTATATATTCTGTGACAAACAAATCATATTTTATTAGACAATTTTATTGTAAAAATGGGGCTCAAACCTCCAAGGGGGCTTACATAATTGCAGTGGCTTGCGATAGGTTACATTGTTAAAGACAAATGGGAAATTATATCATTTCACCCCGTATTTCATAACATGGAACCATGGATCCATGTAAGAATAGCTTGGAATATCCTATCCTCCACTTTTATTTTACTACATAGCCTAGAATTTCTTGGACCACCCAACAGATAGTTTACTGCAGTATTGGACACTGAAACATATTTAGAAGGCAAATGCGGGATTATGGATTGCAAAGGTAGGTTCAAAGTTGTACGCACCAATATGTTGTAAGAAAGTGACACGCCTCCGCATTTAATCAACAATAATGGAATGTAGATCGTAACCTATGTTGATCAGTTTTGTGTTGATCACAATTCTGGTCATGCGATGCCCAGCATATTTGTCAAAGAACAGTAGAAATTAATTAGGTAATGGAGCCAAGTTTACAAAGAGTGCTCATGCCTAAATATATCACAGCGAGCTAGATAAGAAGTGAAAGAGGGTGAAGTTGAAGTCCACCGTAATTAAAAAGTTGATTGTTCTAAACCACAGAGTAATTACCTGAGCTAATCGGATAAAGAACCTGAAATCTTCATGGTCCTACACGCTTGTACTGAAAAGTAAAAAGTGACAATTAAATATGAGATGGGGCTGTTTACTTTCTATCAATCTTCATCGCTGAAAAAAACCTTCCTAGCAACTTTTGAGCTCCTCCTGCTTACATAGAAATCAGCTTAACTTATATCCTTCTTTCATGCATGGTCTACAAAAACATTTTTTTGTTATACTGCCATATATTTGTTATAAGGAAAATGTGGTGCTAGGGATATTTTTCTGTGGTCTGCATATAAGATGATCATAAGAATACCAGCTGTATTGAATAACTTATGTCGTTAAACTTAAATATCATACTCCCTCTATCCTGAAAATGATTTTGTTTGTATAAATTTGGATGAATCTATAAACTAAATAGTGTCTAGATACATTCAAATACAGATAAATCTGTGACATTCTTTTTAGGATGGAGGGAGTAGTAATGCATTGCAATGTAAACTATTTACTTATATATGCTTTAACGTGAGTTTACATCACCTTAGTTTCATAGAAGCCACGAGCTAACATGATTACATTATTTGTAGTAACCTATATCCGATCCCATACCGATGAGATTGAACCAACCTAAGAATTCCTTTGTAATACACGGCGCCCTGGTGAGATAAAACCAATGCGTAGGTGAGCACTCGTGCGCAGAGTAAGCAGCAAACATTTAATAGGTCAGAAGTAGTTATAATTTGTAACAAACCAATTACTGTATCGAAATTATCACAGTTTTTACAATTTCCGAAGCTTAGATTTTTGTATGAATGAATTTGTAGCATGAAAATCTGATGGTAAGCTGAGAAGAGTTTTGGTCGTAGGCATGTTGCAGGTAGAAATTCAAAACCTGAAAAGAGCGGCGCAGTGAAATATGAATAACTGCATGACCTCGTCACTACGGGAAGAATTTTCTTTGCCGTGTGGCAAAACCACACGGCAAAGACCTTCTGGAACACGGCAAAGGCTTTGCCGTGTGTATACACACGGCAAATGCCACACAGCAACTTTTGTCATGGCAAAGGCCCTTTGCCGTGTATTTCTTAAATAAGAGACGGCAAAACCTTTGCCGTGCGTCTTACGCGTAGACACGGCAAAGTAAAGTGAGATGACGGTTTCCCTTGGAGATGACGGTGTCTATTCTTTGCCGTGTGTCATTTATAAATTCAACACGGCAAAGACAACCTTTGCCGTGTGTCACCCATAAAACCTACACGGCAACCTTTGCCGTGTGTCACGTACAGGCAAAGAGGCTACCTTTTCAAAATAAATTGAAAAAAAAATCAATTTTTTTTCAAACTTTTTTGAATATTTTTTACTTGTTAATCTCATATGGAATACTTTTAATCCTAAGTATGCTTAATATTAGGTTAAATTGCACTCATGATCAAACTTCCCCTACGATCACCCATCCTAACACTACTCTAGCCCTAGCACGCTTAACTTCTTCGTTCTTTCCAAATGAGCTTCTGAGAAAGAAATCATACCTCGTCAATAATACTTTCATATCAATCCTATTAACTATTGGACCATGATGTCACACATCTCAGTTTTAGATTCCAAACAATTATTTAAGTAGACAACAATGAATAAGTAATAATAATCTTGAATCCAAATAAAAAATAAAATGATTTTAATTTTTTACCTTTTTCTATTTAATATGGAATAATTCATATATTTAAATCCGTAAATTAGAATTCGAAAAATAAAATATCTAAATCGATCAGAAAAATGAGAGGAATCCAAATATGACATCCATATCATATTGTGAACCGACAAATGATTTTTGTAATAAATCATGAGCATCATATCATGTACCTGCAGTTCATATCTGACCCACTTCCTACCGATTCGGCGGAAATTTGTCTTTTTCACCAAGAATGGACGGAAAGGTTTTAAAATCTCCGATTGAGACATTGTTCATGTAAGATGGTATAGTATTTTTGAAAATTGGGGTGGTAGCATTTTTGAAATGAACATTTGGTGTTGCTTCACAAAACACCCTGATTTTTGCGCTTCAAAAATAGAAAATGGCTTTTCCATGCAACGAAAAGGAAAACTTACTCCTGCAACATTGTTTGCCATCCCATGATGCACATGTATGCACAATATGGACACATTATCACAAACTATGTCGTAATTCTACCCATAACATTGATCATTTGAACCAAAAGCCAAGAAACATCGAATGAGATAGGTCATTTTGTGACGGTTTTTTTGAGACATGATCAATATACAAAATTTGGTATTGTTCCTTCCAACTATATCATAAAATATGACACCACACGAAGGTCTCGCATTTTTTTGATTTTTTTTGATTTAGTTATGGTCATTTTAAACTATCGTCAAACCCTAATCGAACAACGGGCATGACGATTTTTAGCTCGGGGCTGAGCCTCGCTAAACTTGCATTGGATCTCTAAAGAAACATCATATTATGAACCTAAAAATGATTTTTAAAAAAAATCATGAGCATCATATCATGTACCTGCAGTTCATATCTGACCCACTTCCTACCAATTCAGTAAAAAATTGTCTTTTTCACCAGGGGTGGACGGAGAGGTTTTAAAATCCCTGTTTGGGACATTGTTCATGTAAGATGGTCTAGTATTTTTGAAAAATAGGGTGGTAGCATTTTTGAATGGAACATTTGATGTTGCTTCACAAAACGCCCCGATTTTTATGCTCCGAAAATAGAAAATGGCTTTTCCGTGCGACGAAAAGGAAAACTTCCTCCTACAATATTGTCCGCCATCCCATGATGCACATGCATGCACAACATGTACACGTTATCACAAACTATGTCGTGATTCTGCCCATAACATTGATCATTTGAACCAAAAGTCAAGAAACCTCGAATGAGATAGATCATTTTGTGAAGGTTTTTTTGAGACATAATCAATATACGAAGTTTGATATTTTTCCTTCCAACTATATCACAAAATATGACACCACGCGAAGGTCTCGCATTTTTTTGATTTTTTTGATTTAGTTATGATCATTTGAAACTATCGTCAAACCCTAATCAAACAGCGGGCATGACGATTTTTAGCTCCGGGCTAAGCCTCGCTAAACTTGCATTGGATCTATGAAGAAACATCATATTTTGAACCTAAAAATGATTTTTGTAAAAAATCATGAGCATCAGATCATGTACCTGCATTTCATATCTTACCCACTTCTTGTCGATTCGACAGAAATTTGTCTTTTTTACTGGGATGGACGAAAAGGTTTTAAAATCTCCGATTGGGACATTGTTCATGTAAGGTGGTCTAATATTTTTGAAAAATAGGGTGGTAGCATTTTTTAATTGAACATTTGGTGTTGCTTCACAAAACATCCCGATTTTGTGCTCCGGAAATAGAAAATGGCTTTTCCGTGCAACGAAAAGGAAAACTTCCTCCTACAACATTGTTCTCCATCCCATGATGCACATGAATGCACAATATGGGCACATTATCACAAACTATGTTGCGATTCTGGCCGTAACATTGGTCATTTGAACCGAAAGCCAGGAATCCTCGAATGATAGGTCATTTTGTGAAGGGTTTTTTGAGACATAATCAATATACCAAGTTTGATATTTTTCCTTCCAACTATATCATAAAATATGACACCACGCGAAGGTCTCACATTGTTTCGCTCATTTTTGTATTTTTTTATGCCTGTTTTAAACTATAGTCAAAATGGCGAGTATGGAGATTCATATTCAACATAAATATCTAATATTTGAGTGTAGATAGATAGATCTTATTTTTATGAAAATTTTGATATATTATTTATATTTTTCTGAACTAGAATGATTTTTTTATAATTTTCCTAAGAGTAATGTGATAAAAGAGAAAAAAGAAAAAAAAATAGAACATTGTCGTGTATATATCGGAATACACATGGCAAAGGCCCCTTTGCCGTGTATATTGCGGAATACACACGGCAAAGACCCTTTGCCGTGTATACCGTGGAATACACACGCCAAAGGGCTGGCGAGGGCACACGGTAAAGAGGCCACCGTTTGCTGCCGTTAGCTCATTCCCGTCAAGTGGACTTGTGGGGTCAAGGGTCCCACCTCGTTACCGTGATGACACCTATACCGTGTGCCGCTATTAACTTTGCCGATGGTTTTTTCTTTGCCGTGTTCCTTTGTAGGTCTTTGCCGTGTATATTTCTTTGCCGTGTTCTTTTTCGGAAATTTGCCATGTTCGCGTACTTTGCCGTGTGCTTTCTAGATTGTACACGGCAAAGAGAAACTTTGCCGTGTTCCAGTCTATTTGGCACACGGCAAATACGGCAGCGGCAATTTTTCCCCTAGTGCGTTGTCTCCCGCATCACAATTTCGCCTATCTGATGGTATTGACTGCTGGGGGGCCTCCGGCAAAGAAAATAGATGTTAACTTCTGCCTCACAATTTCACTTTGCCTAGATCAATGCAAAACACGTACACTGCAGACCAGCAGGAAGGGAGGCATAGGAAAGAGTTATTCACCGTCACCAGATCAAAATTGGAGATATTTTTTCTTTGAAACTTTGTATTAGCTAGCACCAGAGGGATGGTGGGGAGTTACGCCGTGAGGGAGACCCATGTGTGTAATATATCAATCCCTTGAAGGAAGTTATCTGCCATCCATGAGCTGGTCTGCACGGACGCTGCCGCTAGTCGTTGTCGCCGGCCGGGGCAAAAAGGAGGATGGAGTCATGAGATTATGTCGAGAGAAGGGCGATATCCTGATTCCTGAGGACGTTCCCGAGACCGGTATGACCATCTCATCTTTTTTCTCTCGGTAAGATAGGACATTTCATCTAACGACTGTTAATAGCCAGGAGATCTATCGGACGGATTAGTTACTATTTCACGTGAGGATTAACGTGGAGTCTCCTACCACCCTTAAAATCCAAAAAATAAAAACAAAATAAACTAATAAACAGTAAGAGTAAAATGCATAATACACATGCAAGAAGGAGCCAAGGATGCGAGTTGCTGAGAAGATAGACTCCAAGTGATTTCCAAAAGAATCGAGCATGGCCCAAACTCTAAGTTTGATGGCATCAAGCAACGGAGTTAGTGCCAAGAAAATACAAGCATGCAAGTTTGTGTCCTGCATCAAAGACGAAAGACGAAGACATGAGTCTTCACAAGAGAACTCTCGAAGACCCCTGAAGAAACACGGAAAGCGGTGGATACTGATAGCTGTACACGTTAGCAGGATACGTGTAAGCAGAATAAAGCGTTCAGGTCTCCTCTCGCAGCTATATAAGGAGCAGCCATAGACATTTGAAGACACCGGTTGCAGAAGCAGAGAGTGCAGCATCTGAGAAAGAGTCTCTGTGTACGTACTACTAGTAGTGTTCTTCCACCTTCTTCTTTTTAAAGAGTGTGCTCAGAGCAAGAGCGATATCTCTGGTGTTGTAAGGTAATCACAACTCTTGTTCTTTTGTTTGGGACTTCCCAAAAGGGAAAGCCGTATGTAAGCATGTCTTGTTTAATAAAGTGAGTTCCTTTTATACAATTCCTGTCTTGTTATGAGGTACATATTTTTACGCTAGGGATCCTATAGGAGAAACCTCTGCATGCAGTTCTTATTTAAGCCTTTGTGTGGCGTTTGAGAGAACATGTACCGTAGAGAATTTTCCCTTCAGGTGGAACTGCCTGGGAAGACGGTAAAAACACGTCCATAAGAATAAGACTCGGAATAGGTAAAAGTAATCTCGTCCTTGTTGAACATAGTTTGCGATGCATATGGTGAGTACCAAGTAGGGATAACACAACCTCTGATTTCACCGTCGGCTGTACCGTTGGTTTCGCTAGCCTCCAAGATTCTGCAAGCAATCCACAAAAATATTAGTTCATAAAAGTAATTAATCAGTACTTAATTAACCTAATTAATTTGTTAGACGTATAATTAATACTAGTTAATTCCGAATTTCTAAATATATTGTGTGTATGAATATTTATATTTGTCTAGATATTAGATAAAAATATATATAAATATATATTGTGTGTGTATTGGTATCAGAGCCTGGTTCAGTCATTGAAAGGTTAAAATATCTAAATCTAGAAGTAAGTTCAGGTAAGGTAATAAATACAAAGGATAAGATCAATATACGGTGCAGAATAAACCCATTTGAAAAGCATACGTGGCATACGTCTAATAGCCAGCTGAATACTATTGTAGATCTAATATATAATTTTTTTATAACCTGGGGAAAAAGACAAGATAATTTAGACCAAAAATTAGAAAGCTTATTTATAGAATATCAAAAATTGGTAGAAAGGTACTCAGTGCTAAATAATAAGCTTGGTCTTGTTATACACAGACTAGAAGAAGCGAAAGGAAAACAAAATATTGTTAGCAAGAATAACGATTATATTAAAGAAGAAGTAATAGCTACGAAAAAGAATCTTGGCTGTTTGTTAAATAAAATATTAGTAAGTAAAGAATCTTTGCTAGGAACCGAGACAAAACAATACTTATTTGAATTAAAAAAGTTAGTTGAAGAACTAAAAACCCTGGTTCTTTCATAAAATTTATATCTGAATACAACCAGGCGTTACAAGAAGTAGAAAACATTTGGCACCACATATAGGATTTTCTAATCACATTTCACCAAAGGAAGACTCCAGTATAATAATAAGACAAAATAACACTATTCTCCAACTATTAGTTCAGATTTTAGATAAGTTAAATAGCGAGAAAAATAAAGATTTGGTGTTATCCTCCTCGGGAATACTAGCATCATCGTCAAAAAGTATTGACTCAGAAAAATGGATTTACCTAAAAGCCTCACCAGAAGAGACAAAACTATCCAGTTAGTAAGGCAAGATTCTAAGCCCCTAACTTTGAAGAACAGAATATCTTGCAAGGGAGAAGATATAGATAATTTAGAAAAAGTTATTGATCTAGAAAGAGACTTAGAAAGATATCAGAAATATACGTTGAGAAAAATTAGACCACAACAAGTATATCATATGGGAATATTTGAAAGCAAAAGTGCATTATATAGAATATCTAGAGAGATAAAATTAAGTGTGTTGGCGCATCCGGTCGAATTAAGAATTGTGAGTAAAAATATAGAAAATGAACTTAAATATGCTGGTTATAAGTTTATTCACCAAGGTATGTATATCATAGGAGTTAAAGGTATGACAAGAAAGAAATTAGGAACAAAGGTTCTAATAACTCTATTAGATAAAAGGTGGGAATCAGTCGATAAAGCAGCGTTGGGATTTATGGAAGGAGATATGAACGAAAATAGGTTAATAACCTATATAGCTCCAGATCTAATGATGCCCGTAAAGGAATTTGTTGAAAAAATGAGTTTTGGCTTTCAAACCAAAGGTTATGAAGATTTCAAAGGAACAAACTTGTTAGTAAGTAGAGTTTATAGGAAGACTCACTAATCAAAGCCGCTCTAGATATAGAGTAAATGTCAATGATGTAATAGAAAATATGCAGTCCAAAGGTATAAAATTTATGAGTCCTCTCAAAATAAGCTTTGAAGAGAGAGCAGGCGAAGAATGGAATATAAGCGATCTTATAGAGAAGAAGGAATTAAAACAACCTGAAGGATACATAAGCTATCAGAATTGTGAGGGACGTAGTAGCATTAGATTTACAAATTATAAATCTGCAGCTTTAGATGAAGCTGATCCCTCTTCATCAGTAATAAATATAGAAGATAGCAAGAATATAACTGAATGTATGGAGGGAATAGACATAATTGATGAATTAAATCACTCGGAAGAAAAATTAAAACGAATAGACTAGGAATATAGTAACTCCATGACTAAAGATTGGCCTAAGATAAGAGAAAAATAATTGTTTTATATTAGAGGGATTGCTAGATTAAAAAGGCTAAAGAAAGAAAAGAAATTAGTCCATACTAATAAAAATATATCAACAAATGCTATAAATGAACATAGTAATAAAGTAGAACAAAATAACAAGAATAAAGAAATAAGTGAAGAAGAGAAATGGGATATAAATAATAAGCTGTTAGTTGAGAGCTATGAAGAAGAAGAGCCATTTAGAGATGAAATTTTTGATAATGTTGAGCAATATAATGATTTTGTAAATTCCCTTGATGATGAAAGCTTACATAACCTAGATAATGCGATGGAAGCGATGGAAATAGATCCATCAACAGGTGGAAGTGGTAATAAGAGAAGGAGAGAAGGGTACGGTGGTGAGCATTTCGTAAAAAATGAAGGACCACAAGATAGTCCCTTTAGAAAGGCTGGAAATTGGCCGCCAGAAATAGATGAATATCAACCTACGTACATTCCAGGTCAATATAAGTATATGGTTAGTAAAGGAAGACGCTTTGAAAGAGCTGTAGAATTCCAAAGCTCTAGAAGTGATGGGGCTATATTAAATTTAGCAACACATGATCCAATAGACTGGCCTAATATAATTAGCATATGGAAAAGTCTTATAATACAAAAGTATATACAAAATCAACATAATATTGGAAACAAGGTAGAAGATATGATAACTTATCTAGAAACATTTTTAGGAGAGTCTGTGAAAGTTTTGTGGGAACAATGGGTAGAAACTTGTCCCAATGAATATGCACAGTTGAATGCGGCTGGAAGTAATCCCAATAATTTTGCTAATCTTATATCCCATATTATAATAGCTGAAGATCCAGAGTTAGGATACACCACGTTACAAAATGAGAGGCTGAGAGAAATAGGAAAGTTAACTTTAACAAACTAGAGAGGTATAAAAGAGTTCTCTCAACATTATTTATACAATGCTACCACTGCTAAGCAAGGGTTTAATAAAGGGGTAGTAGAAAGATACTTTAATAAACTGCCAGACCTCTTAGGATCGATGATATTTGAAGAATATAAGAAAGAGGATGGAGATAAGGTAATAAATATTTCTCAAGCCATAAATTTCGTGTTTAAACAACTAAGAAAAATATGTGTTAACATACAAGCGCAAAGATCCATGAAAAGGGCCGACTATAATTTTTGTAATAAGATTGTCCAAATCCCGTTAAACTATGGAGAAGAAAGATATAGAAGATATCATAAACCTCAAAGGAGAGACAATAACTTTAGGAGAAAGAAAAGGTACTTTTTAAGAAGATCAGATAATAGAGCCCCGTTCCTACATAAGAGGAATGTAAGGCGGTATAACCCTAGAAAATCGTATGATAAAATGTGCAGGTGTTTTATATGTAATTCACCTGACCATCTTAGTAAAACATGTCCTAATAAAGATCAAAAAAGATATTCTAGTAAATATGAAGAACAAGAAAAGGTATTAATTATAGACAGTGTTAATGAAAATATATTAATATGCGATGATGAATAAAGGATGATGAGTCCATATACTCAATTATAGAAACAGATGAATTAGAAAATGAACAACTACAAGATGAATCAAGTGAAGATGAGATACCAATTAGCTAGACTAAAGGTTGAAATGATGAATCAAGAAGAGTGTGAACATGACTGGATAAGGGGAAAGGGTGATTTTAATATAAAATGTGCATTTTGTATATATTACCCAAGTCAAGAGTATAGGTCGACGTGTAGGTTATGCTTAAGGCAAGCCTGTGTCTCTTGTTTAAAGGCTAAAAATCAAAGATGGAGAGAAGAAATAGAATTCGAGCCAGAAGATCAAATATTATCAAGTAGAGTAAGAAATTCGGAAAATAGATTAAACAAATTAGAAGTGGAATTAGAAGAGTTAAAATACCAGTTAGAAAATAATAATAAGAACTAGAAGGATGATATTATAAAAAACACAGAATTACAGGACCAAATGATAACTGTAAGAGACAATAAGGGAGACAAGTTAATCCAATTAAAAGATGCCATAACTAGTTTTGGAAGTAAATATATAGTTCGGTTTCCATTCGAAGAAATATCAGGTATAAGAATACCAGTCAGAATACTCCTAAAACCAAATATCTCTTTTAAAATTCTAGCATTATTAGACACATGATGTACTAAAAATATCATTCATGACAAATATTTCATAAGATGTCCTGAAATAGTTTAAACCATAGACGATAGTAAAGCCGAAATATCCATAGACATGTCAGGCATAAGGAAACTCCACAATCAATTAGCCTATAATATTGAATGTTATATAAATGGTACAAAGTACATAATAGATGAAATCACAATTAGAGATTTATCAGTAATAAATGATGATATGATCATAGGCTTAAGGTTTTTACAACAGTCACTATAAGCTACTATTATACATAAGGAAGGTGTTACATTTGTTCCATGCCAAGATACTATCCCATTCATAACAGAAATAAAGAAAAGTAAAAGGGCTATACAAAATCCAGAAACATCTAATCTAGAAGACGAATGTAGTGCAAACCAAGCTCTGCATGAAACCTACATTAACAAAGAAGAACTCAGTGCAAACATAGAAGAATATCATGTAGAAAATACTTGCACAGAGTGTGTAGGACTACAATCATTTGCACCAAACTGGTAAAGATATATAAAGTCCAAGAAAGATATAGACAAAATCGTACAAAGACTAGAAGATCTACAAATCATTGGAGAGGTACCAATGAAATATTGGGATAAGAATTCTATAGTTTGTAAGTTAAATATTATAAATCCAGACTATTATTAAAGCATGTCCAATAGAAGCAACCCCAAAAGACATAGAATAATTTAAAATGCATATTGAGGAGTTATTAAAACTAAAGGCAATAAGAGAAAGCAGAAGTCCTCATAGATCTGCTGCTTTTATAGTCAGAAATCATGCTGAAGAAGTTAGAGGAAAATCTAGAATGGTTATAAATTATAAGAGGCTTAATGATAATATGGTAGATGATGCGTATACTATACCTAATAAGCAAGAATGGATCAATAGGATACAAGGAAGTAAATAATTTTTGAAATTTGATTTAAAAGCCGGATTTTGGCAAGTAAAAATGGCTGAAGAATCCATTCCCTGGACAGCTTTTACATGTCCACAGGGTCACTATGAGTGGCTTGTCATGCCATTAGGTTTAAAAAACGCACCTGCATTATCCCAAAGGAAAATGCAAAACATATTTAATGAGAATCAAGCCTTTATTTTAGTATATGTAGATGATTTGCTTGTGTTCTCACAGTCATATAAAGAACACATTGCTCACCTTGAAGTGTTCTTTAGAAAGGTAGAGCAAAATGGTTTAATACTATCTAAAAAGAAGATGGAAATCTGCAAAGAAAAAATAAATTTTCTTGGTCATGAGATAGGGGAAGGAAAAATACACCTACAAGAATATATAGCTAAGAAGATTCTACAATTCCCGAATCCTATGAATGATAAAAAGATCCTACAACAATTTTTAGGAATAGTCAACTATGCAAGAAATTATATAGATAATCCAGCAAAATTAGCTGGACCCTTATATGCAAAATTAAGAAAGAATGGTCAAACATACTTTAACTCGGAAGATATAAAATTAGTTAAAACCATAAAGGAAAAAGTAAAAAGTTTGAAACCTTTAGAACTACCATTAGATAATTATTATTTCATAATTAAAACTGATGCATCAAAAACAGGATGGGGTGCAATATTAAAGCAGAAGCCTAATAAATATTCCCCAAAAACAGAAGAAAAAATATGTAGATATGCATCTGGAAGTTATAAGTTAAAAACAGTTAATAATATTGATAGAGAAATCCTAGCAGTAGTTCATGCCATAAACGCTTTCCGACTATATTTAGGATTTAAAGAATTTACAGTAAGAACAGACTGCGAAGCAATATGTAGATATTATAATCAAATAAATAGTAAGAAAAGTTCTACTAGAAGATGGGTCTTGTTTGAGGATATTATAACTGGAAACGGATATAAAGTTGTGTTTGAGCATATTAAAGGTAAAGACAATAGTTTGCCTGACATATTTTCTCGATCTCCAATTTTGCAGGCATGAAGAGAGCAATGAATTCTAGTGGGATTGAAACAATCTCATTTGGAACAGAAAATAATCTTCGAATATTCCCACCAAATACATATAAATTTAAACCAAATGACCATATAGTCCTAGACGAAACACAAGAATGCATATTAGATAACTTCTGGTATATGTACAATAAGAAGAAAGAAGAGAAAGGATATATGCTCTCAATCCTAAATAGTCTTGCAGAATATTTCAATATGATAAATGGTGGTATGCCAATAACAGAAAATATTGAACCTCCAGAAGAAAGGGCACTATATGTCCTATATGTTGGAAAGGTACCAGGAATATATTTAACCTTTGAAAAGATAATTGAGGAAAAAGTAAAAGCAAAATTCATAGGAGGAGCCTCCTGGAAGAAATATGAAAAAATAGATCTTGCATTAGAATTTGCAAGAAATGTATTGGGAGTAAATTATTATATTGAACCCGCAGCAAAACAATATATCCAAAAATTTAAGATGGCTCAAAATAGAAAGGTGCCAATTGAGACACCCACCAAGGTAACAGAAGAAGGGCAATCATCAGCAAAAAGGCCTACATACAAAGAATGCTTAATCAAGGGAGTTGATCCCCTTGATGGAGTATACATTGATCAAAATATTAAAGAAAAATTTGAGAAAAATTACCCAGAATGGAAGAAACAAATAACATAAGAATTACTCAAAGAAGTACAAAAAGAAATAACTGAAAAGTTTGAGAAATTAAAAAAGGAATATGATACAGCATTTGAATTCAGTCAATTCATGAGCGAAGATACTGAAAGTAAGAATGATATTAAAATGGAGGAATTTGAAACTCACAATATTGATATGAATATCAATAATTAGGGCTCGGTGGACCGTACATCCCTAATTTACATTTATAAGGTATTATCAATTATATGGGCAGCGTAGACCGCCCTTAAAATCCAAAAAATAAAAATAAAATAAACAAATAAACAGTAAGAGTAAAATGCATAATACACATGCAAGAAGGAGCCAAGGATGTGAGTTGTTGAGAAGATAGACTCCAAGTGATTTCCAAAAGAATCAGGCATGGCCCAAACTCTAAGTTTGATGGCATCAAGCAACCGAGGTAGTGCCAAGAAAATACAAGCATGCAAGTTTGTGTCCTGCATGAACGACGAAGACATGAGTCTTCACAAGAGAACTCTTGAAGACCCCTGAAGAAACACAGAAAGCGGTAGATACTGATAGCGGTACACGTTAGCAGGATATGTGTAAGCAGAATAAAGCGTTCAGGTCTCCTCTCGCAGCTATATAAGGAGCAGCCATAGACATTTGAAGACACCGGTTGCAGAAGCGGAGAGTGCAGCATCTGAGAAAGAGTCCCTGTGTACGTACTACTAGTAGTGTTCTTCCACCTTCTTCTTTGTAAAGAGTGTGCTCAGAGCAAGAGCGATATCTCTGGTGTTGTAAGGTAATCACAACTCTTGTTCTTTTGTTTGGGGCTTCCCGAAAGGGAAAGCCGTATGTAAGCATGTCCTGTTTAATAAAGTAAGTTCCTTTTATACAATTCCTGTCTTGTTATGAGGTACATGTTTTTACGCTAGGGATCCTATAGGAGAAACCTCTGCGTGCAGTTCTTATTTAATCCTTTCTTTGGTGTTTGAGAGAACATGTAGCCGTAGAGAAGTGTTCCCTTCGGATGGAACTGCCTGGGAAGACGGTAAAAACACGTCCATCAGAATAAGACTCGGAATAGCTAAAAGGAATTTCGTCCTTGTTGAACATAGTTTGCGATGCATATGGTGAGTACCAAGTAGGGGTAACACAACCTTGTTGAACATAGTTTGCGATGCCAGTGGGATTGAAACAATCTCATTTCGAACAGAAAATAATCTTCGAATATTCCCACCAAATACATATAAATTTAAACCATAGGACCATATAGTCCTAGACGAAACACAAGAATGCATATTAGATAACTTCTGGTATATGTACAATAAGAAGAAAGAAGAGAAAGGATATATGCTCTCAATCCTAAATAGTCTTGCAGAATTTTTCAATATGATAAATGGTGTTATGCCAATAACAGAAAATATTGAACCTCTAGAAGAAAGGGCACTATATGTCCTATATGTTGGAAAGGTACCAGGAATCTATTTAACCTTTGAAAAGATAATTGAGGAAAAAGTAAAAGCAAAATTCACAGGAGGTGCCTCCTAGAAGAAATATGAAAAAATAGATCTTGCATTAGAATTTGCAAGAAATGCATTGGGAGTAAATTATTATATTAAACCCGCAGCAAAAGAATATATCCAAAAATTTCAGATGGCTCAAAATAGAAAGGTGCCAATTGAGACACCCACCAAGGTAACCGAAGAAGGGCAATCATCAGCAAAAAGGCCTACATACAAAGAATGCTTAATCAAGGGAGTTGATCCCCTTGATGGAGAATACATTGATCAAAAGATTGAAGAAAAATTTGAGAAAATTTACCCAGAATGGAAGAAACAAATAACAGAAGAATTACTCAAAGAAGTACAAAAAGAAATAACTGAAAAGTTTGAGAAATTAAAAAAGGAATATGATACAACATTTGAATTCAGTCAATTCATGAGCGAAGATACTGAAAGTAAGAATGATATCAAAATGGAGGAATTTGAAACTCACAATATTGATATGAATATCAATAATTAGGGCCCGGTGGACCGTACATCCCTAATTTACATTGATAAGGTATTATCAATTATATGGGCGGGGTAGACCACCCTTAAAATCCAAAAAATAAAAACAAAATAAACAAATAAAAAGTAGGAGTAAAATGCATAATACACATGCAAGAAGGAGCCAAGGATGTGAGTTGTTGAGAAGATAGACTCCAAGTGATTTCCAAAAGAATCAGGCATGGCCCAAACTCTAAGTTTGATGGCATCAAGCAACGGAGTTAGTGCCAAGAAAATACAAGCATGCAAGTTTGTGTCCTGCATGAAAGACGAAGACATGAGTCTTCACAAGAGAACTCTCGAAGACCCCTGAAGAAACACGGAAAGCGGTGGATACTGATAGCGGTACACGTTAGCAGGATACGTGTACGCAGAATAAAGCATTCAGGTCTCCTCTCGCAGCTATATAAGGAGCAGCCATAGACATTTGAAGACACCGGTTGCAGAAGCAGAGAGTGCAGCATCTGAGAAAGAGTCCCTGTGTAAGTACTACTAGTAGTGTTCTTTCACCTTCTTCTTTGTAAAGAGTATGCTCAGAGCAAGAGCGGTATCTCTGGTGTTATAAGGTAATCACAGCTCTTGTTCTTTTGTTTGGGACTTCCCGAAAGGGAAAGCCGTATGTAAGCATGTCCTGTTTAATAAAGTGAGTTCCTTTTATACAATTCCTATCTTGTTATGAGGTACATGATTTTAAGCTAGGGATCCTATAGGAGAAATCTCTGCGTGCAGTTCTTATTTAAGCCTTTGTGTGGCGTTTGAAAACATGTAGCCGCAGAGAAGTCTTCCCTCCGGGTGGAACTGCCTGGGAAGACGGTAAAAACACGTCCATAAGAATAAGACTCGGAATAGCTAAAAAGAATCTCGTCCTTGTTGCACATAGTTTGTGATGCATATGGCGAGTACCAAGTAGGGGTAACACACCCTCTGATTTCACCGTCGGCTGTACCGTTGGTTTCGCCAGCCTCCAAGATCGTGCAAGCAATCCACAAAAATATTAGTTCATAAAAATAATTAATCAGTACTTAATTAACCCAATTAATTTGTTAGACGTATAATTAATACTAGTTAATTCCGAATTTCTAAATATATTGTGTGTCTGAATATTTATATTTGTTTAGATATTAGATAAAAATATATATAAATATATATTGTGTGTGTATTGGTATCAGAGCCTGGTTCAGTCATTGAAACCTCCGCGTGTTGTAAGGTAATCACAGCTCTTGTTCTTTTGTTTGGGGCTTCCCGAAAGGGAAAGCCGTATGTAAGCATGTCCTGTTTAATAAAGTGAGTTCCTTTTATACAATTCCTGTCTTGTTATGAGGTACATGTTTTTACGCTAGGGATCCTATAGGAGAAACCTCTGCGTGCAGTTCTTATTTAAGCCTTTGTGTAGCGTTTGAGAGAACATGTAGCCGTAGAGAAGTGTTCCCTTCGGGTGGAACTGTCTGGGAACACGGTAAAAACACGTCCATAAGAATAAGACTCGGAATAGCTAAAAGGAATCTCGTCCCTAATTTACATTGATAAGGTATTATCAATTATATGGGCGGGGTAGACCACCCTGAAAATCCAAAAAATAAACACAAAATAAACAAATAAACAGTAAGAGTAAAATGCATAATACACATGCAAGAAGGAGCCAAGGATGTGAGTTGCTGAGAAGATAGACTCCAAGTGATTTCCAAAAGAATCAGGCGTGGCCCAAACTCTAAATTTGATGGCATCAAGCAACGGAGTTAGTGCCAAGAAAATACAAGCATGCAAGTTTGTGTCCTGCATGAAAGACGAAGACATGTAAGAGAACTCTCGAAGACCCCTAAAGAAACATGGAAAGCGGCACGTTAGAAGGATACGTGTAAGCAGAATAAAGCATTCAGGTCTCCTCTCGCAGCTATATAAGGAGCAGCCATAGACATTTGAAGACACTGGTTGTAGAAGCAGAGAGTGCGGCATCTAAGAAAAAGTCCGTGTGTATGTACTACTAGTAGTGTTCTTCCACCTTCTTCTTTGTAAGGAGCGTGCTCAGAGCAAGAGCGATATCTCTGGTGTTGTAAGGTAATCATAGCTCTTGTTCTTTTGTTTGGGGCTTCCTGAAAGGGAAAGCCGTATGTAAGCATGTCCTGTTTAATAAAGTGAGTTCCTCTTATACAATTCTTGTCTTGTTATGAGGTACATGTTTTTACGCTAGGGATCCTATAGGAGAAACCTCTGCGTGCAGTTCTTATTTAAGCCTTTGTGTGGCGTTTGAGAGAACATGTAGCCGTAGAGAAGTATTCCCTTCGGGTGGAACTGCCTGGGAAGACGGTAAAAACACGTCCATAAGAATAAGACTCAGAAGAGCTAAAAGGAATCTCGTCCTTATTGAACATAATTTGCGATGCATATGGTGAGTTCCAAGTAGGGGTAACACAACCTTTGATTTCACCGTCCGCTGTACCGTTGGTTTCGCCAGCCTCCAAGATTCTGCAAGCAATCCACAAAAATATTAGTTTATAAAAGTAATTAATCGGTACTAGATTAACCTAATTAATTTGTTAGACGTATAATTACTACTAGTTAATTCCGAATTTCTAAATATATTGTGTGTCTGAATATTTATATTTGTCTAGATATTAGATAAAAATATATATAAATATATATATTGTGTGTGTGTATTGGTATCAGAGCCTAGAGCCTGGTTCAGTCATTGAAACCTCTGCGTGTTGTAAGGTAATGACAGCTCTTGTTCTTTTGTTTGGGGCTTCCCGGAAGGGAAAGCCGTATGTAAGCATGTCCTGTTTAATAAAGTGAGTTCCTTTTATACAATTCCTGTCTTGTTATGAGGTACATGTTTTTACGCTAGGGATCCTATTGGAGAAATCTCTGTGTGCAGTTCTTATTTAAGCCTTTGTGTGGCGTTTGAGAGAACATGTAGCCGTAGAGAAGTATTCCCTTCGGGTGGAACTGCCTGGGAAGACGGTAAAAGCACGTCCAGAAGAATAAGACTCGGAATAGCTAAAAACAATCTCGTCCCTAATTTACATTGATAAGGTATTATCAATTATATGGGCGGGGTAGACCACCCTTAAAATCCAAAAAATAAAAATAAAATAAACAAATAAACAGTAAGAGTAAAATGCATAATACACATGCAAGAAGGAGCCAAGGATGTGAGTTGCTGAGAAGATAGACTCCAAGTGATTTCCAAAAGAATTAGGCATGGTCCAAACTCTAAGTTTGATGGCATCAAGCAACGGAGTTAGTGCCAAGAAAATACAAGCATGCAAGTTTGTGTCCTGCATGAAAGACGAAGACATGAGTCTTCACAAGAGAACTCTCGAAGACCCCTGAAGAAACACGGAAAGCGGTGGATACTGATAGCGGTACACGCTAGCAGGATACATGTAAGCATAATAAAGCGTTCAGGTCTCCTCTCGCAGCTATATAAGGAGCAGCCATAGACATTTGAAGACACCGGTTGCAGAAGCAAAGAGTGCAGCATCTGATAAAGAGTCCCTGTGTACATACTACTTGTAGTGTTCTTCCACCTTCTTCTTTGTAAAGAGTGTGCTCAGAGCAAGAGCGGTATCTCTGGTGTTGTAAGGTAATCACAGCTCTTGTTCTTTTGTTTGGGGCTTCCCGAAAGGGAAAGCCGTATGTAAGCATGTCCTGTTTAATAAAGTGAGTTCCTCTTATACAATTCCTGTCTTGTTATGAGGTACATATTTTTACGCTAGGGATTCTATAGGAGAAACCTTTGCGTGCAGTTCTTATTTAAGCCTTTGTGTGGCGTTTGAGAGAACATGTAGCCGTAGAGAAGTGTTCCCTTCGGGTGGAACTGCCTGGGAAGACGGTAAAAACACGTCCATAAGAATAAGACTCGGAATAGCTAAAAGGAATCTCGTCCTTGTTGAACATAGTTAGCGATGCATATGGTGAGTACAAAGTAGGGGTAACACATGTTGGGTCCGCAGCATAGAAAACAAATAATTTCCTACGATGAGAACTATACGCCAAGATCTATCTACTAGATACAGAGCAACGGGTGGACATACATCCATGGAGAACTTACCCTCGAAGACAACAAGTTTTGTTAACGAGTAGGAACTCGTGGTTGATGTAGTCGTACGCTTGCCGATCTCAAGATCGTGTGGAAGTCCGAGCGCCGCAAATCAGCAGCGCATCCGTCCTCGCACACACGTTCAAGCCACCGGACAACCTCCACCTCCTCGCTCTAGCGAATCAGCGGAAGCAGCAACTCCTTCCAGACGCAAGGGCACCGGGAACATGTATCTCGCTAATCCGAGACCATGGGGTAATATCTAGAGGGGGAGAGAGATCCTTCACGAGGAGGTGTGAGGATGAAGGAGGGAATGGGTGGCCTTTTATAGGAGGAGGGGGGTGCCCCCTCTCTCCATGGCCGGCGCATGGGGGGTGACCCCTCACCTCCCCCATTCATGTGGTGGTAACCCCTCCACATTAAAATGCCTCTTCACATTCCCTTTTAAAGTCTACACTTTAAATGCATTAAATTTCTCCAAATTTAATGCTCTCTCATTTAATAAAACTCTTTTATTTATTTTATTCAAAATTTTGTTAATTACTTTAATTAACAAACATTCACATAAAACCCCTTGCAACATTTCAATATCACATGTAGAACCACTTTCTGCAATTTCACCCGAAATAATTCCGGTTTCTATCGAAACATTTCCTGCGCTTTGCAAACCTTTTGTCTGGAACATATGTGCTCCTAAATGGTGTCCGGCAACCCTTAAGTGTGTCACCCTATGGTTCGCGAATAATGTAGACATGATTGAGACTCCTCTCAGATCAATAATCAGAAGCGGGACCTGGAGATCCATACTGACTCCTGCACATTCAACGATGACTTCTGTGGTCGTGAGAACCTTTAACGTCAGCAATTTAAGCCCTTTGTCTCATGATATAAGACATGTCCGAGATTCGATCATCGGTATCCAAATACCTAGTTTGATCTCGTTACCGACATGCACTCTTTTCTCGTTCCCGTGATATAACATTCTAGTGATCACATCACTTGCTTGCAAGCTATCTCAATGTGATATCACCGAGAGGGCCCAGAGTATATCTATCTGTCATCTGGATTGACAAATTCCATTCTTGATCCATGAGCCTCAACATAACACCTTCATAGCACTGAACCCACCTTTATGGTCACCCTGTTACGGTGTGACGTTTGATGTTATCAAGATACTCTTCCGGTGTTAGCAATTAACATGATCTCATGGTCTAAGGACTAAGACTACTTTGTATGATGTTATAGCAATATAAAAATAATGACTTGATCGTAATGCTATACTTTGGATGAATGTTCATCACATCATTTCACAAATGCTGTGGCCTTGTTATGACCAACATCCAATGTCCATGATCAGGAAACTTTGATCATCTTGTTAATCAACAAGCTAGTCTATAAGAGAGGCATAACTAGGAACCCTTTTTTTTATTAAACACACATGTATTGATGTTTCCTATCAATACAATTATAGCATGCAAAATAAACATCTATCATATACAAGGAATATATAATAACAACTTTATTATTGCCTCTCAGGGCATATTTCCTTCAGTCTCCCACTTGCACTAGAGACAATAATCTAGTTCACATAGTGATAAATCTAACACCCAGGGAGTTCTGGTGTTGATCATGTTTTTTCCTAGGGAGAACTTTAGTCAACGGATCTGCTACATTTAGGTCCGTGTGCACTTTACAAATCTTTATATCTCCATCCTTGACATGCTCACGGATGGAGTGAAACTGGCGCTTAATATGTTTGGAATTCTTGTGAGACCTTGGTTCCTTTGCGTTGGCTATGGCTCCATTGTTGTCACAATAGATCACCATCGGGTCCAACGCACTGGGAACCACACCCAGTTCTGTAATGAACTCTTTCATCCAAACTGCCTCCTGCACCGCTTCTGAAGCAGCAACATATTCCGCCTCCGTTGTTGATCCAGCCACCACAGGTTGTTTGGAACTCCTCCAACTAACTGCTGCTCTGTTCAAGAGAAATACGTATCCGGATTGAGACTTAGAGTCATCCAGATCGGTGTCAAAGCTAGCATCGACATAACACTTAGCGACTAGCTCTTCTTCACCTCCGTATATAAGAAACATATCCTTAGTTCTTCTCAAGTACTTGAGGATGTTCTTTACCGCTATCCAGTGTTCCGAACCTGGATCAGATTGGTACCTACTAGTCAAACTAATAGCATGTGCCACATCCGGTCTTGTACATAGCATGGCATACATAATAGAGCCTATGGCCGAGGCATAGGGGATCTTATCCATCATCTCTCTTTCTTCCGCCGTAGCCGGACTTTGAGTCTTACTCAATGTCTTGCCTTGCAACATAGGTAAGAACCCCTTCTTACTTTCGTCCATATTAAACTTCTTTAATATCTTATCAAGGTATGTACTCTGCGATAGCCCAATTAGGCGTCTTGATCTATCTCTATAGATTTTAATGTCTAATATATATGAAGCTTCACCAAGGTCCTTCATCGAAAATTTGCTGTTTAGATAACTTTTAACACTGTTTAAAAGATCTATATCATTTCCAATCAATAATATGTTATCCACATATAATCTCAGAAATGCCACATTGCTCCCACTCACTTTCTTGTAAATACAAGCCTCTCCATAAGTTTAGACAAATCCAAACTCTTTGATCACCTCATCAAAGCGGAGATTCCAACTCCGGGATGCTTGCTTCAGTCCATAGATGGATCGCTGAAGTTTGCACACCTTATTAGCATCCTTAGGATCGACAAAACCCTTTGGTTGTATCATATACAACTCTTGTTCAATATTACCATTGAGGAACGCAGTTTTGACATCCATATGCCATATTTCATAATCGAAATATGCAGCAATTGCTAACATAATCCTAACCGACTTAAGCATCGCTACGGGAGAGAATGTCTCATCGTAGTCAACTCCTTGAATTTGTCGAAACCCCTTTGCGACAAGTCGAGCCTTATAGATGGTTACATTACCATCACCATCAATTTTTCTTTTGAAAATCCATTTATTCTCAACGGCCTTTCGATCGTGAGGTAAGTCCACCAAGGTCCAAACCTAGTTTTCGTACATGGATTCCATCTCGGATTTCATGGCTTCTAGCCATTTGTTAGAATCAGGGCTCATCATCGCTTCTTCATACGTCGCAGGGTCATCTATTTCATCAATCATGAAATTCATAACAGGATTGCCGTACAGTTCAGGAGCTGCACGTGTCCTGCTTGACCTGCGAGGTTCGGTAATGTCCTCTTTCGGAGTTTCATGATCAATATCATTAGCTCTCTCTTCATTAGGTGAAGTCAACTCCGAAACAACTTCCGGTGCTGCGCTACTCGCCATTTCATGAAGAGAAGGTTCAATAACCTCTTCGAGTTCTACCTTCCGACTACTCACACCTTTCGCGAGAAACTCCTTCTCAAGAAAGGATCCATTCTTGGCAACAAAGACCTTGCCCTCGGATTTGTGATAGAAGGTATACCCAATCGTTTCCTTAGGGTATCCTATGAAGACGCATTTTTCCGCTTTGGGTTCGAGTTTATCCGGTTGAAGTTTCTTCACATAAACATCACATCCTCAAACTTTAAGAAATGACAGCTTAGGTTTGTTTCCAAACCATAATTCATACGGTGTCTTTTCAACGGATTTAGATGGTGCCCTATTTAAAGTGAATGTAGCGGTTTCCAGTGCATAACCCCAAAATGACAGTCGCAAGTCAGTCAGAGACATCATAGATCGAACCATATCCAATAAAGTATGATTACGACGTTCTGGCACACCATTACGTTGTGGTGTTCCGGCAGGCGTGAGTTGTGAAACTATTCCACAGTCTTTCATGTGTGTGCTAAACTCGTAACTTAGATACTCTCCTCCACGGTCAGACCGTAGAAATTTGATTTTTCTATTACGATGATTTTCCACTTCATTCTGAAATTCCTTGAACTTTTCAAAAGTTTCAGACTTGTGTTTCATCAAATAGATATATCTATATCTACTCAAATCATCCGTGAAAGTAACAAAATAACGATATCCACCTCGCGCCGACATACTCATTGGTCCACACACATCAGTATGTATGATTTCCAATAGATCTGGCGCCCATCCATTGAACCGGAAAACGGCGTTCTAGTCATCTTGCCCATAAGGCATGGCTCACATGTATCAAATGATTCAAAATCAAGTGATTCCAAAAGTCCATCAGAATGGAGTTTCTTCATGCGTTTAATGCCAATATGACCTAGACGGCAGTGCCACATATATGTAGATATATCATTATCAAGTTTAATCCTTTTAGCATCAACATTATGAATATGCGTAATACTACTATCGAGATCCAATAGAAATAAACCATTCAACACAGGTGCATGACCATAAAAGATATTATTCATATAAATCGAACAACCATTGTTTTCAGACTTAAACGAATAACCACTTTGCATCAAACATGATCCGGATACAATGTTCATGCTCAGTGCAGGCACCAAATAACAATTATTCAGGTTTATAACTAATCCCGACGGCATATGGAGAGGCAGCGTTCCGACGGCGATCACATCAACTCTTGATCCATTGCCGACCCGCATCGTGACCTCATCCCTTGCTAGTTGTCGCTTGTTCCGCAGCCGCTGAACTGAGTTACATATATTAGCAACCGATCCCGTATCAAATACCCAGGTGCTACTGCGGGTACTAGTCAAGTACACATCAATAACATGTATATCACATATACCTTTGTTTGCCTTGCCGGCCTTTTTGTCCGCCAAATACTTGGGGCAGTTGCGCTTCCAATGGCCAGTCCCCTTGCAATAGTAGCACTCGGTGTCAGACTTAGGGCCAGCTCGGGGTTTCTTTTCAGGCGTGGCAACAGATTTGCCGCCCTTCTTTCCCTTCTGCTTGCCTTTCTTGTCCTTCTTGAAACCGGTGGTCTTATTGATCATCAACACTTGATGTTCTTTCCCAATCTCCACTTCTAGAGTCTTAAGCATTGACAGAAGCTCGGGAAGAGACTTCTTCATGCCCTGCATATTATAGTTCATCACGAAGCTCTTGTAGCTAGGTGGCAGATATTGGAGAAGACGATGTATGCCTAAGTCAATGGGAATCGTTATTCCCAAGGACACAAGCTTATCGGCGTACCCAGACATTTTGAGTACGTGCTCACTAACGGAGTTGTTCTCTTCCATCATGCAGCTAAAGAACTTTTCAGAAGCATTATAACTCTCTACGGCAGCATGGGTATCGAAAATCATTTTCAATTCTCCCATGGTATCAAAGGCATTGCCATTTTGGAAATGTTTTCGAAGTTCTGGCTCTAGCCCATACAGTATGCCGCAATGAACTAAGTTGTGGTCCTCCTGACGAGTTATATAGACGTTCCTTTCCTTGTCAGGGGCATCTGGAGCTGGTGGGGGGCCTAGCGGCGCCTCTAGCACATATTGCTTTTGTGCAGCAGTGAGGAGAATCCTCAAATTCATAGCCCAGTTGGTGAAGTTGCTACCATTCGCAGCAAGCTTCTCTTTCTCCATGAACACATTGAAATTAAAAGCAGGTGGTGCCATCTACAACATAATTTGTAAAATATATTTAGACTAAGTTTATGATAGATTAAGTTCAACTAATCCAAATTACTAATGAACTCCCACTCAAAAACGACATCCCTCGTGTCCTTTTGGTGATGACATGAACCAAATCCACTACACCAAGTCCGATCATCACGTGAGTCGGTGTAGCTTCAAAGGAGAGTATCTATATAGGCATCATATCAACTATATGACTCATGCTTAACCTTTCGGTCCGTGTTCCGAGGCCATGTCTATACATGCTAGGCTCGTCAAGTAAGAACCTTAGTATTCGCGTGTGTAAAACTGTCTTACACCCGTTGTATGAAAGCGTAGAGTCGAGAACACCCGATCATCACGTGATGCCTCAAAACACGATCCACAAAACGGTGCATATTTAAGGAAGAACACATTTTATCTTGATATCTAAATGAGGGATCATCTTATAATGCTACCAAAAGCGCCAAACTAGCAATATAAGATGCTAACATCTAATGTGTGAAGTGAGGTGATATGGTCCATGCATTTGATCTCTATCATTTGCATCGTGGTATGATCTCTATCATTCCTTTGTGTGTAAGGCCAAGGTCTATGGAACTTACATGTTAAGTGAGTTGTAAGAGTATCTATCATACATCTACTTACAACAATACCATATCAAGACACTAGCCCAGCAACGATCTAAACTAGACGCCTCTAATTTATCAATTGCAAGTTTTACGTGGCTTAGGGCTTTCAGAGATAGAACCGGTCTTACCTACGAACATGAACCACAACGAGGATAACCAAGTTATTAGCAACTCGTTGTAAATCAGATATTGACTATAGTAGGAGAGACAGACACCCGCCAGCCACTTATGCAAAACAAGTTGCATGTTAGTCGTGGAACCGGTCTCATGTACGAAGACATGTAAGGTTGGTCTGGGCTGCTTCATCCCACTATGCCACGAATATCAAAAGTACATAGAAGATGCAATAACATGATCATCATCGCCCATATGTGTACTACCCGTGCAAAGCACCTACGCATAGATCAGGCTCTGATACCACTATTGGGTCCGCAACATAGAAAACAAAAAATTTCCTACGATGAGAACTATACGCCAAGATCTATCTACTAGATACAGAGCAACGGGTGGACATACATCCATGGAGAACTTACCCTCGAAGACAACGAGTTTTGTTAACGAGTAGGAACTCGTGGTTGATGTAGTCGTACGCTTGCCGATCTCAAGATCGTGTGGAAGTCTGAGCGCCGCAAACCAGCAGCGCATCCGTCCTCGCACACACGTTCAAGCCACCGGACAACCTTCACCTCCTCGCTCTAGCGAATCAGCGGAAGCAGCAACTCCTTCCAGACGCAAGGCCACCGAGAACATGTATCTCGCTAATCCGAGACCATGGGGTAATATCTAGAGGGGGAGAGAGATCCTTCACGAGGAGGTGTGAGGATGAAGGAGTGAATGGGTGGCCTTTTATGGGAGGAGGGGGGGTGCCCCCTCTCTCCATGGCCGGCGCATGGGGGGCTGACCCCTCACCTCCCCCATTCATGTGGTGGTAACCCCTCCACATTAAAATGCCTCTTCACATTTCCTTTTAAAGTCTCCACTCTAAATGCATTAAATTTCTCCAAATTTAATGCTCTCTCATTTAATAAAACTCTTTTATTTATTTTATTCAGAATTTTATTAATTACTTTAATTAACAAACATTCACATAAAACCCCTTGCAACATTTCAATATCACATGCAGAACCACTTTCTGCAATTTACCCGAAACAATTCCGGTTTCTATCAAAACATTTCCTGCGCTTTGCAAAGCTTTTGTCTGGAACATATGTGCTCCTAAATGGTGTCCGGCAACCCTTAAGTGTGTCACCCTATGGTTCGCGAATAATGCAGACATGATTGAGACTCCTCTCAAATCAATAATCAGAAGCGGGATCTGGAGATCCATACTGACTCCTGCACATTCAACGATGACTTCTATGATCGTGAGAACCTTTAACGTCAGCAATTTAATCCCTTTTTCTCATGATATAAGACATGTCCGAGATTCGATCATCGGTATCCAAATACCTAGTTTGATCTCGTTACCGACATGCACTCTTTTCTCGTTCCCGTGATATAACATTCTAGTGATCACATCACTTGCTTGCAAGCTATCTCAATGTGATATCACCGAGAGGGCCCAGAGTATATCTATCCGTCATCTGGATTGACAAATTCCACTCTTGATCGATGAGCCTCAACATAACACCTTCATAGCACTGAACCCACCTTTATGGTCACCCTGTTATGGTGTGACGTTTGATGTTATCAAGATACTCTTCCGGTGTTAGCAATTAACATGATCTCATGGTCTAAGGACTAAGACTACTTTGTATGATGTTATAGCAATATAAACATAATGACTTGATCGTAATGCTATACTTCGGATGAATGTTCATCACATCATTTCACAAATGTTGTGACCTTGTTATTAACAACATCCAATGTCCATGATCAGGAAACTTTGATCATCTTGTTAATCAACAAGCTAGTCTATAAGAGAGGCATAACTAGGAACCCTTTTTGTTTATTAAACACACATGTATTGATGTTTCCTATCAATAAAATTATAGCATGCAAAATAAACATCTATCATATACAAGGAATATATAATAACAACTTTATTATTGCCTCTCAAGGCATATTTCCTTCAACACAACCTCTGATTTCACCGTCGGCTGTACCGTTGGTTTCGCCAGCCTCCAAGATCCTGCAAGCAATCCACAAAAATATTAGTTGATAAAAGTAATTAATCAGTACTTAATTAACCTAATTAATTTGTTAGACGTATAATTAATACTAGTTAATTCTGAATTTCTAAATATATTGTGTGTCTGAATATTTATATTTGTCTAGATATTAGATAAAAATATATATAAATATATATTGTGTGTGTGTATTGGTATCAGAGGCTGGTTCAGTCATTGAAAGGTTAAAATATCTAAATCTAGAAGTAAGTTCAGGTAAGGTAATAAATACAAAGGATAAGATCAATATACGGTGCAGAATAAACCCACTTGAAGAGCACACGTGGCATACGTCTAATAGCCAGCTGAATACTATTGTAGATCTAATATATAACTTTTTTATAACCTGGGGAAAAGGACAAGATAATTTAGACCAAAAATTAGAAAGCTTATTTATAGAATATCAAAAATTGGTAGAAAGATACTCAGTGCTAAATAATAAGCTTGATCTTGTTATACATAGACTAGAAGAAGCGAAAGGGAAACAAAATATTGTTAGCAAGAATAACGATTATATTAACGAAGAAGTAATAGCTACGAAAAAGAATCTTGAGAGCAGGCGAAGATATGATAAGTTATCATATCTTCT
Source organism: Avena eriantha (assembly GCA_910589775.1). NCBI lineage: Eukaryota > Viridiplantae > Streptophyta > Magnoliopsida > Poales > Poaceae > Avena > Avena eriantha. The sequence goes on from OU342745.1 coordinate 88,220,391, forward strand.
ACCTTGTTTCCAATATTATGCTGATTTTATATATACTTTTGTATTATAAGACTTTTCCATATACTAATTATATTAGGCCAGTCTATTGGATCATGGGCTGCTAAATTTAATATAGCCCCATCACTTCTAGAGCTTTGGAATTCTACAGCTCTTTCAAAGCGTCTTCCTTTACAACCCATATACTTATATTGACCTGGAATGTATGTAGGTTGATATTCATCTGTTTCTGGCGGCCAATTTACAGCCTTTCTAAAGGGTCTATCTTGTGGTCCTTCATTTATTACGAAATGCTCACCACCGTATCCTTCTCTCCTTATCTTATTACCACTTCTACTTGTTGATGGATCTATTTCCATCGCTTCCATCGCATTATCTAGGTTATGTAAGCTTTCATCATCTAGGGAATTTACAAAATCATTATATTGCTCAGCATTATCAAAATTTTCATCTCTAAATGGCTCTTCTTCTTCATAGCTCTCAACTAACAGTTTATTATTTATATCCCATTGCTCTTCTTCACTTATTTCTTTATTCTTGTTATTTTTTTCTACTTCATTACTATATTCATTTATAGCATTTGTTGATATATTTTTATTAGTATGGACTAATTTCTTTTCTTTCTTTAGCATTTTTAATCTAGCAATCTCTCTAATATAAAACAATTCTTTTTCTCTTATCTTAGGCCAATCTTTAGTCATGGAGTTACTATACTCCCAGTCTATTCGTTTTAATTTTTCTTCCCAGTGATTTAATTCATCAATTATGTCCATTCCCTCCGTACATTCAGTTATATTCTTGCTATCTTCTATATTTATTACTGATGAAGAGGGATCGGCTTCATCTAAAGCTGCAGATTTATAATTTGTAAATCTAATGCTACTACTTCCCTCACAATTCTGATAGCTTATGTATCCTTCAGGTTGTTTTACTTCTTTCTTCTCTATAAGGTTGCTTATATTCCATTCTTCGCCTGCTCTTTCTTCTGAGCATATTTTGAGAGGACTCATAAATTTTATACCTTTGGACTGCATATTTTCTATTACATCATTGACATTTACTCTATATCTAGATCTGCTTTTATTAGTGAGTCTTCCTATAAACTCTATACTTACTAACAAGTTTGTTCCTTTGAAATCTTCATAACCTTTGGTTTGAAAGCCAAAACTCATTTTTTCAACAAATTCCTTTACGGGCATCATAGATCTGGAGCTATATAGGTTATTAACCTATTTTCGTTCATATCTCCTTCCATAAATCTCAACGCTACTTTATCGACTGATTCCCACCTTTTATCTAATAGAGTTATTAGAACCTTTGTTCCTAATTTATTTCTTGTCATACCTTTAACTCCTATGATATACATACCTCTAATAGATATCGCTCTTGCTCTGAGCACACTCTTTACAAAGAAGAAGGTGGAAGAACACTAGTAGTAGTACGTACACAGGGACTCTTTCTCAGATGCTGCACTCTCTGCTTGTGCAACCGGTGTCTTCAAATGTCTATGGTTGCTCCTTATGTAGCTGCGAGAGGAGACCTGAACGCTTTATTCTGCTTACACGTATCCTGCTAACGTGTACCGCTATCGGTATCCACCGCTTTCCGTGTTTCTTCAGGGGTCTTCGAGAGTTCTCTTGTGAAGATCCATGTCTTCGTCTTTCATGCAGGACACAAACTTGCATGCTTGTATTTTGGCACTAACTCCGTTGCTTAATGCCATCAAACTTAGAGTTTTGGCCATGCCTGATTCTTTTGGAAATCACTTGGAGTCTATCTTCTCAGCAACTCACATCATTGGCTCCTTCTTGCATGTGTATTATGCATTTTACTTTTACTGTTTTTTTGTTTATTTTGTTTTTATTTTTTGGATTTTAAGGGTGGTCTACCCCGCTCATATAATTGATAATACCTTATCAATGTAATATGTTTTGTATACTAATAATTATATTCATATTCATCAGAAACGTAAAATAATCGACATAATAATACGATTTATGAGTCATTATATTGTAAAAAACATAGAAAATACGCATTTTACGTCATATTTTTATACGGCATGTAAACTATTTTTTTTCGACATGTCTAAGTTTTCTTATGTTCTTCTTCACTTCTGAGATAAGACAAAATTTACATGATGTAAAAATAATATAAGATTTGAAAGATAGAGGGTGGGTGTAGAATAATTCTACACCCTGGAGGTCAAATAGCGCCACTATATATATATATATATATATATATATAGCTGAAGCCCGTATGTTGCCACGGTATAACAACAAATTATATGAACAAACAAATTAAACAATTATACTAAAGTTGAGAAAAAATGTCGAGCGACATATGGTCTCTATTCATAATCAACACATCATTTTTCCTAATCTCTGTTGTCCTCGGAATTACTAAACTTCAACATACCGACGAATACTTCACATGCAACTTGATAAAAAAATTACTGCTTCAGGGTGATACTTCACATTTTGTCATCATACACGTGTGTCAAAGCTCTTGCTAACATGTGTCAAAGATCTTGCTAACAAAAGATATGGGCTTAGAGGAAACTTTTACAAGCTGAGGGGAAACATTTGAACTAAGAACATGAGGTAAAGAAATCTACCTTGTTAGCCTCATGCTCTTGGTGGGAGACTGGGGCGTGCTCCTGTCCAGGCTAGCGTCGAGTGGGTTGGGAGGCCGACATAGGTGGCTGGGAGGCGACAGCGGCACTATGGGGTGCCAGTGGAGCAGCTACCGGCGCTGTCGGCCGACCAGAAGTGCGCTCGTCCAATCTTGGTAGCTTCCTTGATCATCTCCGACAGGAGCGCCCTATCAGCGGCCGAGCGCCTTGGGATGGGGATTCGACGCGGAGGAGGATGTTGGGCCGACCTACGCAGCCCGAGCGCTCTCGTCCACCTCCGCGCCTCTGCTCCCCGGTCCTGTCCATATCCGGTGCCGCCTACATGCATAACTGGCAGGAGGCCTGCACCTGCACGCGCAACGCAGCAGCTCCGCAGCCTGAAGCGTATTATCGCAGACGGAAACGTATTAGGACGAACATACGGCTAGCCTTTTAATAATATAGATTATGTTACTAAATTGTAAATTTTGTAGAGAAATCACTCTAAATATATCTCTAGTAAATATGCATATACCATAGTTGATTGAAATTTCTGTTTTGCTAATTTTTAATTGACTGAGAAATAAGTTAGACCTCCGTCAATTCTTGAATCGTTGGATTTTGAACAAGATTTCTGCATGACAGGTTCTTATTTCAGAAATTGTTTCAGACACGACGGTGAGTAGTTTCCATTCATGTAAGGATAGATATTGTCATATTGTTTCTATTAACCATCTCTTTGATTCTTTCATAAAAGTTTAACAAATCAAAGGCATGGTCTTTACGGTTGCACAATACTTTGTCCCATGACTCCATGTAAGTGAAAAAGAAATGAAGTATAGTTGTTCTAACAAAACTCTGCCCAGTGCACATGGTCGCTTTGTCTAACTACTTTCTTCTCTCTCTCTAGTTTTCTCGTTCTTGTATCTTCTTTGTACCATCGGGTTCAATCAGATGGGCACGGTCGGCAAGAATATTATCTCTAGTCTTCTTCTGCTTAATGCTAAAGGACTTCTGATCGAACTCGAATTCAAACAAACTTTTTTCCTCAGAAAATTGCACGACGTATGAAAATTAGAGGAACATAATTCCATACTATATGACTGTACCTAATCCTTGCAAAGGATAAACAAATTGAAATAGTAAAATAATCTGACAAGAATTTTCACATGTACCCATAATGTATTTAATATTCTAACTTCCACATGTACTGCACCATTGGTTTAGTGGTAACTATCAATTTATTCATAGACAATTGAAATGACAACTGCAACAAAGCAAACTCATTGTTACGTTGCACCCTTGTGACGAGGCAAGCAAACTCAGAGATAAACATGTCAGTAGCAGCATAAATAGTAACGGCAATTCACATGCATGGCCAATCATGTCGCAGAACAGCCTACTCGCGGATCGCTCTTACGAAGAACCATCTTATTCGTCCACGCGCCCCAATCGAACGGTATGTGACAATCGGATCGGACAACTACTTCAGGGGGGCTTCTAGAAGACGCGACCTTATGTGGTTTGTAGAAAGAACACACATGCAATGATATTGGTTGATCCATGTGTGGTTTGTGGAAAGAACATACATGCAATGCCATTTGTTGATCCATGTGTGGTTTGTGAAAAAACACACATGCAATGTCTCTGATTGATCCATGTGTGGTTTGTGAAAAGAATACACATGCAATGACATTGGTTGATCCATGTGTGGTGTGTGGAAAGAACAAAAATGCAATGACTCTGGTGTATCCATATGTGGTTTGTGACAGGAACACACATGCAATGACCTCTGTAATAACCGCTCCTTATCATTTTTATTTGATTTTTATGCCAAGAGTAACCTCTAATGAGAGAGAAGTAATGCTTGGAAAAGTTGCTGTCCCAAAACAAATTTTTGTGCTTCGCTGTAAAAATTCGTGTAAAATCTCTGTACGTCATTTTGAGGCATCGATTTGAGCAACAGAAGGTCTTCGAAAAAATTAGTTTGTACATGCTGGTCTGTTTTGACAGATTTCTGCATTATTTGCATTTGCTTCTTGTTGGTTCCTTTTTGGGTTCTTTTTGGGAAATTGAGCTTTTTGAGGGAAGTGCTACAGTATCTTATGTTTTAATGGAAGTTTTATTGGTGTTGGAACTGAACCCAAAGACTTATTATCTTGAGTGCACTAATGTTCCTAATAAAGATTGTGTAAAGTTTTGTATGAAGGAAAAAATTTCAGGTGTATGGAGAGAATGATGTAATAAGATGAAGAATGGACTAAACCTCAAGCTTGGGGATGCCACCCGTGTTACCCAAAGAAATATCCAAGAAGTACAAGCGTCAAAGCTTAGGGATGCCCAAGGCATCCCCTTCTTCATCAATAAAAATCTCAGGTTTCTTTCAAACACTTCATTTTTATTGTTTCATGCATAGTTGTGCTGTTCTTGGAGCGTTTTCGTTTTGGTTTTCGTTTGCTTGATTTGCTTAGTTTGCTTAAATAAGTTGGTTGGATCCCAACACACTTATTTTGGAGAGAGACATACCTCGTTATTCATTGCCTAGAATACTCTAGTTTCCATTCTTATTGTTTTGTGAGTGTTCTCTTTTGCTAGCTCTGGGTTTACCCTTAGTTTTCTTGTGCTTTCAGCTTAGAAATTTTTGGCTCTTCCATTTTGGATTTGTGACACAAGCTCGCTGATCTTTATTTATTATTACCTTTGTGAGTTCTTTCAAATAAGTTGGTTTGGATTGGAAAAGAGTAGGAAAAGTTCATGCTTAAGTGGTATACAAGGAGTTTGTTTTTGACTGTGGCCTAGGCTTTGTCATGTCATGCTTGATATTGTTTTGGCTGTATGCTTAGTGATTATTGTTGTAGCATGACTTGTTACAAACAATTGAGATTTCTTAATGTTCCTTGAAAGAATCATGCGTTGTTTTAGCATATTAAAGCATAGTATTGTGGTATTCTCCTTTAATGCTTTATTTGGGTTGACTTGACACATGCTCACACCATGTTATGACTATCCCAAGTCACCATAGCCTTTAATGATCCTTTAGTTTTCGACTTGTAATATCACTTTATGCTTTAATCAATGATGTTTTGTCTCTTTGCATGATTATAGCCATTATTGCTCTCTTAGTTTGTCGCTCCTAGTCTTTTGCTAGCCTCCATAACCATGTATGAGTCCCACTCATGCATCCAACTCCAAATAAAACCAAGTTATTCCAAAGAGTCCACCATACCTACCTATTAGCATTTGCTATTCCAAGTATATTCATGTTTTTATCTACCTTCCGAATTAAACTTGTTATGAGAAAACTAGTGATTAAAGCTCTCACGAACTTGATGGCACACTTTACTTTTCTTACCCTTAATAAACTAGAACCATTGTGTCGTCTATGTTGTATATGCTTGCACTTATATGTTGGGATTAGCAGAACCATGTATCATGGGGAACGCTTTCAACATTGCACTTGTACTTTGTACCTAGTTGATATCATGCTCTTTTGTCTATGGATGTCGTCGGTGTGAAATAAAAGGGGAGCTTGTAAGTCCATGGAGTTATGTATGTGTGTTAGAGAAACGCCTGGGCCACCAGTCTAATCCATGCTGTCATGGTGAAAACCTGCAGCGTAACCATAATGAGCTGTCTATGAAGCATTCTTCTTATAAAAAAAGAGAGTCAGATATTGAGAAAAAAAGAGAAAAAGAAAAAAAGAGATATGAGAAAAGAGGAAAGAGAGAAAAAGGCACCATTTTGCGATGATAAATAAGAAGATTGCTGGGATGCTCATTCTCTGCTTGCCTTGTCATTTTGATATGGGGATTCTTCCGTATCATTGGGCAAGGGGTACCCCTTCAGCGGTTCTCTATGATACACATATACTTACTATGACAAGAACTTACCGGTAACTAAACTTGAGTAGCATGAGGAGTGATACATTGCAAACGTATCTATAATTTTTGATGTTCCATGCTTGGTTTTTATCTACTTTCTTATGTTTTGCCCACACTTTGGAGTATTTCTATACACTTTCTTGGAGTATCCTATTAACAAGATGCCACAATGCCGGTTTCTTGTTTTCTTCTGTTTTTAGTTCTAGAAAAGTCAGAAAATGAATATTCTCGGAGTTGGACCAGACAAAAGCCAAAGTCGATATTTTACCGGAAGACTAACGGAGCCAGAAGACGAGACAGAGAGGGGCCACAGGGTAGCCACACCATGTGGTGGCGCGGGGTAGCCCTGCCCGCGCCACCAGGTGGTGTGGGCCCCCTGGACGCCCACCGATCTTGCCTCTTCACCTATAAGATGCCTCCCGATGCAAAAACCCTCAATCGTCAAGCCTCCAGCCACGAAAAGTTCCGCAACACCGCCACCACCGAAGGGGGGATTCGGGGGACAGAAAGTCTCTGTTCCGGCACCCTGCCGGGGTGGGGAAGTGCCCCTGGAGCCATCTCCATCGATCTCCACCACCATCTCCATCGCCGTTGCTGATTCCCATGATGATGAGGGAGTAGTTCTTCCTCGAGGCTAAGGGGTCTACCGGTAGCTATGTGTTCATCTCTCTCTATGCATGATCATGTTGTGAACCTGAGCTTTGTCATCAAGTAGATCTACCTTGCTACTCAAGTGCTTTAATAGATCTCTGCTCTGCCCATGTGTGTGAAAGTGACAGCGTGCGCACCATGGTGGCACTTAGGCTAGAGATTTCAATTACTTGTTATGAGTTATATTTGGAGTTGGATGTCTCTATAAAATTTTGGTGTTTGTTGGAACTATCTAGTCCTCAAGGTGACAGTGTGGGGTTATCCGGATGGGGAAAGCGGACTTTGAGGTGTGCTGTTATAGCCCTACCATGGATTAGAGTGTCCAACCGGAGAGTAGTTCAGAGTAGTATCATAAAGAGAAGATATTTATATGAGAGTGTTCACTAGTGAAAGTATGATCCCTAGGCCTTGTTTCTAAGCATTGAAACACTGTTTGCAACTAGATATGTTACATGTTTGCTTGCTTCCATCTTTATTTCAGTTTGCCTTTAGTCTTTTCCACGCTATCAAGCTCTTTTCTGGCACTGTTACCACTGATAATTATCCATGCCACTTGTATTTTACTATCTCTTCACCGAAATAGTGCACCTATACACGTGACAAGTGTAATGGATGTGTTGCGGACACAAGAGACTTCTTGTATCTTGATTGCAGGGTTGCTTGAGAGGGGATACCTTTGACCACTTCCTCCCTGAGTTCGATAAACCTTGGGTAATCCACTTAAGGGAAACTTGCTTCTATTCTACAAACCTCTACACTTAGAGTCCCAACAACTATCTACAAGAATAGAAGTGCGTAGACATCAAGCTATTTTTTGGCATCGTTGCCGGGGAGGTAAGGTAAAAGGTACTCACATCCTCTGGTGTGAGTGCTCGAACTTATTTCTTTTAGATTCTGCAATTTTGTCTTTTTGTTTCTTGTTTTTATTTTCATTAGTTAGGCTTAATGGAAAACAACAATAAAATTAGAGAGCTTTTTAGTATTTTTCCTAAGGTAGAACATCAATTGTCTAAAAAGAAAATTAAAAAAACCCCTGGAACTTTCTTTGCATGCTAATAGCAATGTTATTAGTATGAATCTTTTGAACACCTTTGTTACTAATGCTATGGAAACGTCTAAGCTTGGGGAAGTTAGTTTTTATGAAAATGATCTTTTTAGTTCCCCAGCTTTAAAGAAGAAAATTTGCTCTGATGATATTTTGTCTCCCATATGTGGTAATTCTAATAATACTTGTGATATTTTAAATCCACATACTGAAAGCATCCCATTTAAAATACCTATAAAAATTGTTGAACGTGTTATGAATAACTGTTATTTTGGAGATGGAACTGTCTATCCTGGTGATCATTTACTCTTTATACACGAATTATGTGAGTTGTTCAAGTGTGAAGGTATTTCAATGAACCAAGTTAAGAGGAAGCTATTCCCTTTTTCACTTAAGGGCAAAGCAAGGGAGTGGTATGAGCTACAAGATGATCCTCATCATTTGGAGTGGAAGGAACTTGAATCTCTCTTTTACTCTAAATTTTATCCTCCTCATGAAATTCATAAAGATAGGAATTATATTTATAATTTTCATCCTCATGATGGAGAAAGTATTGTCCAAGCATGTGGGAGATTTAAGTCACTAATGCTCAAATGTCCCATTCATGAGCTCCCCAGTAATATTGTTATTAATAATTTCTATGCAAGGCTTTCAAGACATTACAAGGACTATCTAGATACTTGTTTAGAAGGATCTTTCACAAGTAAAGAGGTCAAAGCTAAGTGGGATCTTCTTGAAACAATTCAAAGCAGTACCGAAGATTGGGATAACAACAAAGGTAAAGAACCAGGTATAAACTATGAGTATGATTGCATTAAGTCCTTCGCTGAAACTGCCGATTTTCAAGAGCTTAGTACTAAATATGGTCTTGATCCTCAAATTCTTATTGATTGTTTTAGAACCTTTCCTTCTCATATTAATGCTCCTAAAGAAAAATGGGACATGTATCATGAGCCTTTTAAAAGACACTTGCATGGAAAATGAAATTGTTATTAATGATAGCAATAAACATGCTCAAACCTCTGAAAGTACTATTTCTTATAATCATGTTAATTTTTGTGAAATACATAGACCTTGTGAGAATAATCAAATTGAATAAGAATATTGTATCACCCACAGGAATGAAAAAACTACAATGTGGTATAGGGCTCTAAATGATCTTGGTAAAAAAGTTTGTGCCCTCTATCATTTTATTTGTGAACTTGGCTTTGAAGTGGGTCATTTCAGTTTTCAATGCTCAGGCCATAATAATATCCCTTCTAATCCAATGAGTACTGCAAGTTTGTATTGTGATGACATGATCACTCCTAATCAGCATGATGAACTTACATTATTTTTGGGACGTGAAGAATTATCAAGAAAAACTTCTTTGGTAGATATGAGTGCTTTTGATATTAATAGCGTCTTGCATGGTTGTCATCTTTATTGTGTTGATAATTGTCACACAAATACTTACATACAAAATATTATAGAAGATGAGATTTTACCAAAATATGACAGGACTAATATGTGTTTTGATCTTATTAATGAAAAGAAGGAATCCTCCAAAGTTTCTTCTATTGTCTCTAACAATAAACCAGGGTATATGGAGAAGCTTATTTTCAAGCCTCTCCCTCCTAAAGAGAATAAGAAAAAGAAGAAGAGGAGGAGTAAAAGAAGAGAGTGAACGGTATTTTCCCCTAAGCATGTTGCTCCTATTATAGTTTTTGATGAGTCTGAACTCGATGATGTTCCTATGCCTATTACCTATAGTAGTGATCATGATTGGGAAAAGCACACTACTTTTGATATTGAAAATCTCTTCGGTACCAATTCTAAAAATGATGATATTAATAATTACTATACTATTAGTGCTATCCATGATCCTTCCAATGATGATATGTTTACAAATGAACACACTTTGGAAGATAATTATTCTATTGCTTATGATGATACTACACCTCCAATATATGATGATTGCAATGATTAATATGATATTTTCAGTCCACCTACTATTGAGGAGGAAATTAATTATGGTTACAATATGCCTCCTATATTTGATGATTATGGTGACGAGAATAATAATGATAGCTATTTTGTTAAATTGCTCCCACTACAATTAATAAGAATGACTATGTTTATGTGGGGAATATTAATTATTTTATGCATGTGGGTCATGATAAGAATATTTTATGTGATAGTTATATTGTTAATTTTATTCATGATGCTACTGAAAGTTATTATTAGAGAGGGAAATATGGTTTTATGCATCTTAATAATATTAAGTTTCCCCTCTTTATGTTGAAAGTCTTGAAGTTGCACTTGTTTTGCTTTAATATGCTTGTTGCTTTGTGCTTTCATGACTTGTTTATTTACAAGATTTCTATGCATAGGAAGTGGGTTAGACTTAAATGTGATTTGAATTTGCTTCTTGATGCTCTCTTTTACTTCAATTCATATTTTTTATGTTAGCATCTTCTCAAACTATCATGCCTAACTTAAAGGTGTTAAAGAAAAGTACTTATTGGGAGATAATCCAAAAGTTTTAGATAAGTATTGGAATTTATTATTTCAGTAACAACCGCTCCTTATCCTTTTTATTTGCTTTTTGTGCCAAGAGTAACCTCTAATGAGAGAGAAGTAATGCTTGGGAAAGTTGCTGTCCCGAAACAGATTTTTGTGTTTCACCGTAAAAATTCGTGTAAAATCTCTGTACGTCCTTTTGAGACGTGAATTTTTATGCTTCTGCCCTAGGTTGTTATCTAACTTTCGTTAGTTCAACAATTTTTGATTTGAGCAACATAAGGTCTTCGAAAAAATTCGTCTTTACCTGCTGGTCTGTTTTGACAGATTTCTGCTATTATTTGCATTTGCTTCTTGTTGGTTCCGTTTTTAGTTCTTTTGGGGAATTGAGATTTTTGAGGGAAGTGCTACAGTAGCTTGTGTTTTAATGGAAGTTTTATTGGTGTTGAAACTGAACCCAAAGACTTATTATCTTGAGTGCACTAATGTTGCTAATAAAGATTGTGTGAAGTTTTGCATGAAGGAAAAAAATTTAGGTATATGGAAGGAATGAGTAATGAGATGAAAAATGGACTAAAGCTCAAGCTTGGGGATGCCATGCATGTCATCCCAAGAAATTGAAGGAGATATGCCATAGAGTCAAATAATAAATATGTTTTATTGTCATATCTCAATTAGTTTATAATAGTTTCATATTGTGCTATAACTGTGCCAAGTAGAAACATTGGTACAGGTGTGGTATGAAACAATAAAGTCCCTACTAGCCTCTATTCATACTAGTTCGTTGGTCACGAAGATGATCTGGGTTTCAAGATCATAGGCATTTATGCCGACTGACAACAGGATCATATCATTGGAGAATGATGTGGTTGGACATTCCTCGAAGGATTGCAACACGATTAAGTTATATAGTTCATTGTTGCAACAAATCTACCTATACTCCTTCTACTTAGACCGTGAGCTCATATTACTCACTGTTTCCCTAGGCTGGTTAGACTGCATCAACCGTCATCTGGTAATACGGTGGCCATAAAGGTGTACGTTGGGTATTCCGAAGGAACAATAGATGACATGTGACTGCAAGACCGGGATTTGTTCACCCACATGCCGGGTAAATATACATATGGCCGGCTTGGTGAGATTACATCTATAAATGTTGCAACATGTGACTAGGTCACGGGGATGTAATATCACGGTAACAGGAAAACAGAACTTGTTGTGAACGAGATTGAACAAGGTATGGGATACCAATGATCGGATCTCGGACAAGTTGTATCGAGATACAAAAGCAAGAGGGTGCTATATTTAGCGGTTCAAACGACATTGTCATCAAGAATGCATAGGGGTCACATGGACATCCCTGGTCCCTCTGTTGATCATTGATACAAATCATGTCTAGAGCATTCCCGAGCCATGAGAGGATACACTTAAGGGTACGATGAGAGCGATCATTCGTAAGACGGAATCACAGTAGAGAAAGAGAGAAAGCCGGAAATCTTCCGCAGAGAGATCCGAAGTTGTTCGGAGAAAGAATAAAGAAAAATACCGGAAAAGTGTTTTCGGATAAATGGGAATTTAAATATATATATTTATTATATGTTAATTATGAATTAATATATTCTAAATAATATTTAAGTTAAGATTTATAAAGGCAACTTTTATATTAGGCCAAATCCCGGAGGGAAAAGGCCTAGAATAACAGCTGCAGAAAAAATAAATGGAAAAAAGGAAAAGAAACAGCCCACGTGGGCGGTTTTTATTAACCGCCACACGGGGGGCCACAGCTACCAGCCGCCACCGGGGCCTGCTCGAGCTGGCCCACGCGGGCGCCTGGGAGCTGGGCCACCGGGGCACTGGCCCACCCAGGTGGTGCGGGGCGCAGGCCGCCACCGGGGGGTGAGCTGGGCCACGGGGGGAGCAACCGGCCCACCCGGGCGCCAGCTGTCACCGCAAGCTGGGCCGCCGGGGCGCCAATGCCCACCCGGGGCTGGCTCTGCCTCGCGGTGAGCTGGGCCGCTGGTGTGGCGCCAGGCCCACCCGGCTAGCTGCTGCTAGCTGCTGTCCCTTTTTCTTTTTATTTGTTATTTTCTGTTTTGGTTGTTGCGTTGGTTTTTGGCCCATCCGGCCAGGACGAAAATACATCTCATTTTCTTTTACTATTTGTCCCATATGGCTAACCTAATGGGAAGGGCACACCCCCTCCGCCTATATAAAGGGGGCCCATGGGTGGGATTAAACACACAATTTTGGAGAAGTCCTTTGGTTGACTTTCTCCTTCTCCCTCTCTCTATACCTTGTGACCATGGCCCCAAGTCTGGGTTGTGCGATCAAGGCACACTTGTAGTATGCCATTGTGCTGCAGGGATTCCTAGCCGGATATCAACTTCCACACTCCTGGCGGGATCGGGGAGCCGGAGGTCTCATCGTGCACCGAATGTGTATGAAAACACGAGGCGCGACACTTGGAGCGCTTAAATGTCGTGAGTCGGAGCTGTTGCACGATGAAGATCAAGAAGGAGCAGGGGTGACCTGCAAGGAGCTTCGTGACCTTGAGGTCGGCTACAAGTACGACTACATCAACCACGTTCCCCGCGGAACGTTAACCGCGTACGGTCTACAAGAGTATGTATTCTCTACGCTCCGGCCGTTACTGCATTACTAAATAGATAGATCCTAGGTAAGTTTTGGGGTTACATCGTAGGAATTTTTTTGTTTTCCGCACCGATCCCCAATAGTGGTATCAGAGCCAATCTATGCGTAGGAGTGTTGTACGGCCAGTAGGCACATGTATTGTGCATGCATTGATCCCTTAGTTGTTACCCTCTAACGTGTACTTGTTTATATCGCGGTATTGTTTGATGAAGCGGCCTGGACTGACCTTACGCGTATTCGTACGCAAGACTGGTTCCACGCTCAACATACAGTTTGTACCGTGGCCTATGCTTTGTGATGCCATGCTTGATATTGTTTTGGCTTTATGCTTAGTGATCTTTGTTGTAGCATGACATGTTATAAACAATTGAGATTTCTTAATGTGCCTTGGAAGAATCATGCGTTGTTTTAGCATATTAAAGCATAGTATTGTGGTATTCTCCTTTGATGCTTTATCTGGGTTGACTTGGCGCATGCTCACACCGTGTTATGACTATCCCAAGTCACCATAGCCTTTATGATCCTTTAGTTTTCAACTTGTAATATCACTTTATGCTTTAATTAATGATGTTTTGTCGCTCTGCATGATTATGGCCATTATTGCTCTCTTAGTTTGTCGCTCCCAGTCTTTTGCTAGCCTCCGTAATCAAGTATGAGTCCCACTCATGCATCCAACTCCTAAAACCAATTTATTCAAAAGAGTCCACCATACCTACCTATTAGCATTTTCTATTCCGAGTATATTCATGTTTTTATCTACCTTACGAATTAAACTTGTTATGTGAAAATTAGTGATTAAAGCTCTCACGAACTTGATGGCACACTTTACTTTCTTGCAATTAATAAAATTGACCCATTGTGTCCATCTTTGTCGCGTATATGCTTGCGCTTCATAAGTTGAAATTAGCAGAACCATGTATCATGGGGAACGCTTTCAACATTGCACTTGTACTTTGCACCCCATTGATATCATGTTCTTTTGCTTATGGATCCTGGTGGTGTGAAATAAAAGTGGAACTTGTAAGATCATGGAGTTTGTATGTGTGTTAGAGAAACGCCTGGGCCGCTAGCCTAAGCCATGCCTAATCATGGTGGAAACTTGCAGCATAACCATAATGAGCACTCTATGAAGCATCCTCGATAAAAACCTATGCAAATAGCAAATAAATAGATCACTGAGATGCTCATTGTCTGCTTGCCTTGATATTTTGATTATGGGATAGCTCCTATATCTTGTGCAAGGGGTACCCCGTCGGTGGTTCTTTATGATACATATGTACTTACAATGATAAGAGCTTACTTGTGACTAAAGTTGAGTAGCATGAGGTTCGATCTTCATAAGTAAGGGGCATGAGATTTCAACTTATAACTTGTCAAGCATATCCTCTTAGTTGTGTCACTTTAACCTTAATCACCTAAAGATGCTTATGATAGGGGCAATGAGAGCTGAAAGCTAATAAGTACCATAATTTTTGGAAGCTCTTATGAGACTTGAATCCCTGCTTGCTTTTATGAAGGCATTTCTTGTACTTTTATGTTGAGTCTCCACCTTCTTTCTTTATGTAACTATTGAGAGAGCATAGTGTCCATTCTTAGTTCTATGTGCATTGTCCCAAGACTTGTTGATTGATGCATAATTTTGATATTGCTTGTTCTTAAACTATTTGTATCTAGTCACTCTTATGAACTTTGAAGGTGTCCTATGCATCTATGTTTGCGACTCTATGCGGGACAAGCTGAATGTCACTATGCTATGTTTTCTTTATGTGAAACAAAGAAACGTTTTTCAAAGCATTGTTATTCATGAATCTTTTGTTTGTGCCTTTTGATGTTGCAACAATAGTTGCTTTGTCTTATTGTTAGAACTTTGTCCTTCATGTTATGATTGAAGTACTATGATCCCAGCTATCAATCTTTTACAAATACTCTGATCAAGTTTATGATGGTACATGTCACATAAAAAACTATTCTTTCTTTTTATCACTTACCTACTCGAGGACGTGCAGGAGTTAAGCTTGGGGATGTTGATATGTTGCAAACGTATCTATAATTTTTGATATTCCATGCTTGGTTTTTTATCTACTTTCTTATGTTTTGCCCACACTTTGGAGTATTTCTATACACTTTCTTGGACTAACCTATTAACAAGATGACACAGTGCCAGTTGCCTGTTTTCTTCTGTTTTTGGTTCTAGAAAAGTCAGAAAATGAATATTCTCGGAATTGGACCGGACAAAAGCCAAAGTCGATATTTTACCGGAAGACTCACGAAGCCAGAAGACGAGATGGAGAGGGGCCACAGGGTGGCCACACCATGTGGTGGTGCGGGCTAGCCCTGGCCGTGCCACCAGGTGGTGTGGGCCCCCTGGCCGCCCACCGACCTTGCCTCTTCACCTATAAGATGCCTCCCGATGCAAAAACCCTAAATCGTCAAGCCTCCAGCCACGAAAAGTTCCGCAGCACCGCCGCCACCGAAGGGGAGATTCATGGGACAGAAAGTCTCTGTTCCGGCACCCTGCCGGGATGGGGAAGTGCCCCCGGAGCCATCTCCATCGATCTCCACCACCATCTCCATCGCCGTTGCTGATTCCCATGATGATGAGGGAGTAGTTCTTCCTCGAGGCTAAGGGGTATACCGGTAGCTATGTGTTCATCTCTCTCTCTATGCATGATCATATTGTGAACATGAGCTTTGTAATCAAGTAGATCTACCTTGCTACTCAAGTGCTTTAATAGATCTCTGCTCTCCCCATGTGTGTGAAAGTGACAGCGTGCACACCATGGTGGCACTTAGGCTAGAGATTTCAATTACTTGTTATGAGTTATATTTGTAGTTGGATGTCTCTATGAAATTGTGGTGTTTGTTGCAACTATCTAGTGCTCAAGGTGACAGTGTGGGGTTATCCGGATGGGGAAAGCGGACTTTGAGGTGTGTTGTTATAGCCCTACCATGGATTAGAGTGTCCAACCGGAGAGTAGTTCAGAGTAGTATCATAAAGAGAAGATATTTATATGAGAGTGTTCACTAGTGAAAGTATGATCCCTAGGCCTTGTTTCTAAGCATTGAAACACCGTTTGCAACTAGATCTATTACATGTTTGCTTGCTTCTATCTTTATTTTAGTTTTCCTTTAGTCTTTTCCATGCCATCAAGCTCTTTTCTGGCACCGTTACCACTTATAATTATCCATATCATTTGTATTTTACTATATCTTTGCCGAACTAGTGCACCTATACACCTGACAAGTGTATTGGGTGTGTTGGGGACATAAGAGACTTCTTGTATCTTGATTGCAGGGTTTCTTGAGAGGGGATACCTTTGACCACTTCCTCCCTGAGTTCGATAAACCTTGGGTAATCCACTTAAGGGAAACTTGCTACTGTTCTACAAACCTCTGCACTTGAAGGCCCAAGAACTGTCTACAAGAATAGAAGTGCGTAGACATCAAGGAGCGGCCCTCGTATTAAAGGGACATGAGATTTCCAACTTATACTTTGTCAAGCATATACTCCATAGTTTTTTCACTTTAACCTTAATCACTTCAAGATGCTTATGATAGGGGCAATGAGAGCTGAAAGCTAATAAGTACCATAATTTTTGGAAGCTCTTTATGAGACTTGAATCCCTGCTTCCTTCTATGAAGGCCTTTCTTCCACTTTTATGTTGAGTCTCCACCTTCTATCTTTATGCACCTATTGAGAGAGCATAGTGGCCATTCTTAGTTCTATGTGCATTGTCCCAAGACTTGTTGATTGATGCATAATTTTGATATTGCTTGTTCTTAAACTATTTGTATCTAGTCACTCTTATGAACTTTGAAGGTGTCCTATGCATCTATGTTTGCTACTCTATGAGGGACAAGCTGAATGCCACTATGCTATGTTTTCTTTATGTAAAACAAACAAATGTATTTCAAAGCATTATTATTCATGAATCTTTTGTTTGTGCATTTTCATGTTGTAACATAGTTGCTATGTCTTATTGCTAGAACTTTATCCTTCATGCTATGTTGAAGTACTATGATCCCAGCTATCCATGTTTTACAAACACTTTGATCAAGTTTATGATGGTGCATGTCACCTCAAAAATTATTCTTTCTTTTTATCACTTACCTACTCGAGGACGAGCAGGAGTAAAGCTTGGGGATGTTGATACGTTGCTAACGTATTCATAATTTTTGATGTTCCATGCTTGGTTTTATCTACTTTCTTATGTTTTGTTCCAACTTTGGAGTACTTTCTATACACTTTCTTGGACTAACCTATTAACAAGAGCCACAGTGCCAGCTGCCTGTTTTCTGCTGTTTTGGTTCCAGGAAAGTCAGAAAATGAATATTCTCGGAATTGGACGGGACAAAAGCACAAGTTGATATTTTACCGGAAGACGAGACAGAGAGGGGCCACAGGGTGGCCACACCACCCCTAGGCGCGGGTCCCCCTGGCCATGCCACTAGGTTATGTGGGCCCCCTGGCCGCCCACCGACCTTGCCTCTTCGCATATAAGATGCCTCCCTATGCAAAAACCCTAAATCGTCTAGCCTCTAGCCACGAAAAGTTCCACAGCACCGCCGCCACTGCACTTATCGTTTATCTGGCTTTTTTCCTCGTCCCTTTTGTGAGTCAGCCAACTTTAAGCACGGAAACTTGGCCGAGCAACGGAGCTTAATTGCTAAACCAGTTTAAACTCAAAAACAAAGCCGTCTTCTTGTACCAACAATTCACTACTCGAAAAATGCCTGCATCCAGCAATCAGACAAATAACCAAAGTATAGATTAGAAAATTTAGATTTATACCCGAAGGTATCAATTTTAGAATCGGAAATCTAAACTAGAACAAACATGAGCATAAAGTACTTTCAAGTATTCTGGGATTTTCGACTGTGACATGATCATTCAGAAATAGATGGAAAAAACTTCTCAGAAAAATTTAGAGGTAACCAAGACTTTATTTCTCATTGAACATGTACACATATATGATTACAAAGAAAAAATAAACTCAGAATAAAAGGGACATAGCTGAGCAATATTCCATGTCTGTCTAACTCATCGGATTTGGACTGCCTATAGCTCTCTTTCTCTTCTTAGTAGCACGTATTTCTTTGACTGGCCGCATATCAGTTAGGTAGTATGAACCATTATGCAATACTCGACTAACTAAAAATAGTCCTTCCCATATTGGGGAAAGTGATGGGTTCGTAGCATGGAAAACAAAAAAATTCTACCGCAAGAATGAACAAAACCCAGATCTAATCTAGATAATAGCCAAGATCTAATCTATTAGACATGTGCAACGAGATAGATCTGTACTAACCCTTGTAGATCCGAAAGCGTTACGAGATTAGATCTCGTGGTTGATGTAGTCGATCACTTGCCGATCTCAAGATCGTGTGGACGATCCTTCCGGCGCCGCATTCCGGCAGCGCTTCCGCAGTCGGTCACACGTGCGGAGTCGAAGTAGACCTTCCTCTCTTCGTTCCAGCGAGCAGCAGAGGTAGTAGATCTTCTCCACGGAATCCCAGCAGCACGACGGCGTGGTGGTGGTGGTGGAGTAGAGAATTCTGCAGGGCTTCGCCTATGCCTGTGCAGAAGAAAGGAGGAGGAGAGAGGCGGCGGAGATTTGGAGTTGTGGAGGCGGGCTTGGAGGTGGCGCCCCCACCCCTCTATTTAAAGGGGGGAGGCGCCATGGGAGGGGGAGTCCTAGTAGGACTCCCCTCCCTCCTATGGCCGGCGGATTGGGGAGGGGGGAGGAGTCCTCCTCCCCCACGACTCCTTGTCTTGCCCCACCAGGACTCCTTGATCCCTTTCTTGGTTTTCAAGCAAACTCCAAAAAAATCTTCCAGAACCTTCCGGAACATTCCGAAACCTTCTAGAATCCTCATACAAATACTCCGGAACATTTCCTACCTCAGAAAATGATCCCCAATATATGAATCTTATTCTCCAGACAATTCCGGATCTCCTCGTGATGTCATGGATCCAATCCGAGACTCCGAACAACATTCGGTCTCCAACGCACATGCCATATCTACTTAAAACAACTTCGAACCTTAAGTGTGTCACCCTACGGTTCGTGAATATGTAGACATGACAGAGACACATCTCCTATCAATAACCATCAGCGGGACCTGGAGATCCATAATGGCTCCCACATGCTCAACGATGACTTCGTGATCGATTGAACCATTTACATACGAAACCAATTTCCTTTGTCACACGATACTATACTTATCCGAGGTTTGATCGTCGGCATCTCCATACCTAGTTCTACCTCGTTACTGATAAGTACTCTTTACTCGTTCCATGATATGTCATCCCTTGTGACCCAGTCACATGCTTGCAAGCTAACTAGATGACATTCCACCGAGAGGGCCCAGAGCATATCTATCCGTCATATGGATGGACAAATCCCAATCTTGGTCCATGCGCTTCAACACATACTTTCAGAATACCCAATGACACCTTTATGACCACCCAGTTATGAAGCGGTGTTTGATGTCATCAAAGTACCCATCCGGTGATGGTGATTAACACAACCTCATGGTCAAAGGATTAGGTTACTATGCATTTAAAAGCTTATAGCAATACGAACTTAATGACTTGATCTTATGCTACGCTTACTATAGGTGTGTGTGTCCATCACATCATTCTCCTAATGATATAACCTTGTTATAAATCACATCCTAATGTCCATGATCAGGAAACCATGATCATCAATTAATCAACAAGCTAGTTCAACAAGAGGCTTACTAGGGACTCTCTTATGTTTACAAAACACACATGTATTAGTGTTTCCTAATAATACAATTATAGCATGGGATGTAAACATTCATCATAAACACAAAGATATAATAATAACTACTTTTATTATTGCCTCTTGGGCATATCTCCAACAGTCTCCCACTTGCACTAGAGTCAATAATCTAGATTACATGGTAATATACCTAACACCCATGGCGTTCTGGTGTTGGTCATGCTTTGCCCTAGGGAGAGGTTTACTCAACGGATCTGCCACATTCAGATCAGTGTGTACTTTGCAAATCTTTATGTCACCATCTCGGACATACTCGCAAATAGCGTGGAAACGTAGCTTGATGTGCTTCAGCTTGCTATGTGACCTTGGCTCCTGTGCATTAGCTATGGCACCTGTGTTGTCACAGTAGATGGCCATCGGGTCCAACACACTGGGAACCACGCCAAGTTCAGTAATGAATTCCTTCATCCATACGACTTCTTGTGCAACCTCCGAAGCAGCTATGTATTCCGATTCAGTTGAAGATTTCGCCACAACGCTTTGCTTTGCACTCCTCCAGCTCACTGCAGCACCATTCAAAATAAATACGTATCCCGACTGTGACTTCGAGTCATCCGGATCGGTGTTCCAACTATCATTGGTGTAACCGTTTACAACAAGCTGTTCATCACCTCCATAAGAAAGAACCATATCCTTAGTCCTATTTAGGTACTTTAGGATATTCTTGACCGTTGTCCAGTGCTCCATTCCAGGATCACTTTGATATCTGCTAGTCAAACTAACAGCATGTGCTATATCCGGTCTTGTACACAACATGGCATACATGATAGAACCTATGGCCGAGGCATAGGGAATATTATTCATTTTCTCTCTATCTTCTGTCGTAGCTGGACTTTGAGTCTTACTCAAGGTCTTACCTGACAACATGGGCACGAACCCTTTCTTGCTCTCTTCCATTCTAAACTTTTTTAGAACTTTGTCTAAGTATGTACTTTGTGAAAGCGCTATTAGGCGTCTTGATCTATCTCTATAAATCTTGATGCCTAGAATATATGCCGCTTCGCCAAGATCCTTCATTGAAAAACTATTATTCAAATAGGTTTTGATGCTATTAAGAAGTTCTATATCATTCCCAATCAACAATATGTCATCTACATATAGTACTAGGAATGCTACAGAGCTCCCACTCACTTTCTTGTAAATACAAGCTTCTCCATAAGTTTGTATAAAACCAAAGTTTTTGATTACTTTATCAAAACGTTGATTCCAACTCCGTGATGCTTGCTTCAGTCCATAAATGGAGCGCTGAAGTTTGCATACCTTGTCAGCATCTTTAGGATCGACAAAACCCTTGGGTTGTACCATATACAACTCTTCCTCAATGTCACCATTAAGGAACGCCGTTTTGACATCCATCTGCCAAATCTCATAATCCAAATGTGCAGCAATTGCTAACAAAATCCTCACAGATTTTAGCTTCGCTACTGGTGAGAATGTCTCATCATAGTCAACTCCTTGAATTTGTCGGAACCCTTTCGCGACAAGTCGAGCTTTATAGACAGTAACATTACCATCAGCATCTGTTTTTCTCTTGAAAATCCATTTGTTCTCGACAACCTTACGGCCATCCGGTAAGTCCACCAAAGTCCATACTTGGTTTTCGTACATGGATCCCATTTTGGATTTCATGGCTTCGAGCCATTTGTCGGAATCTGGGCTCATCATAGCTTCTTCATACGTCGCAGGGTCATCAGCGTTGTCCACCAACATGACGTTCAAGGCAGATTCATACCAATCAGGAGTGGTACGAACCCTCGTTGACCTGCGAGGTTCAGCAGTAACTTCATTTGAAGTTTCATGATCATTATCATCAGCTTCCTCTCCAATTGGTGCAGGCGGCACAAAAACATCTTCCGGTGCTACGCTACTCTGATATCCGAGAGAAGGTTCAATAACGTCATCGAGTTCTACTTTCCTTCCAGTCACCTCTTTCGAGAGAAATTCCTTCTCAAGAAAGGATCCATTCTTGGCAACAAAAACTTTGCCTTCGGATCTATGATAGAAGGTATACCCAATTGTTTCTTTAGGGTATCCTATGAAGACGCATTTCTCCGCTTTGGGTTCTAGCTTATCAGGTTGTAACTTCTTTACATATGCTTCGCAACCCCAAACTTTAAGGAACGACAACTTAGGTTTCTTTCCAAACCACAATTCGTAGGGTGTCGTTTCAACGGATTTAGATGGTGCCCTATTTAAAGTGAATGCGGCTGTCTCTAATGCATAGCCCCAAAACGATAGCGGTAAATCTGTAAGAGACATCATAGACCGAACCATATCTAAGAGAGTTCGATTACGACGTTCAGACACACCATTACGTTGTGGTGTTCCCGGCGGTGTCAACTGCGAAAGTATTCCACATTTCTTTAAATGCATGCCAAACTCATAACTCAGATATTCACCTCCGCGGTCAGAACGCAGAAACTTAATCTTCTTGTTACGTTGATTTTCCACTTCACTTTGAAATTCCTTAAACTTCTCGAAAGTTTCGGACTTATGTTTCATAAAGTAGACATACCCATATCTACTCAAGTCATCCGTGAAAGTGAGAACATAACGATATCCACCACGCGATGCTACACTCATTGGTCTGCACACATCGGTATGTATTATTTCCAATAAGTCTGTAGCTTGCTCCATTGTACCAAAGAATGGAGTCTTAGTCATTTTTCCCATTAGACATGCCTCGCATCTTTCAAGTGATTCAAAATCAAGTGATTCAAGAAGTCCATCTGAATGGAGTTTCTTCATACGCTTCACTCCGATGTGACCAAGATGACAGTGCCACATGTATGTAGAATTATCATTCAATTTTATTCGTTTAGCATCTATGTTGTGAACATGTGTATCACTACTATCGAGATTCAATAAGAATAAACCATTCATCTCAGGTGCATTACCATAAAAGATATTACTCATATAAATCGAACAACCTTTATTCTCGGACTTAAAAGAGTAACCGTCTCGCAGTAAACACGATCCAGATATAATGTTCATGCTTAACACAGGCACCAAATAACAATTATTTAAATTTAAAACTAATCCCGAAGGTAGATGTAGAGGGAGCATGCCGACGACGATCACATCAACCTTGGAGCCATTTCCAACGCGCATCGTCACCTCGTCTCTCGCCAGTCTTCGTTTATTCCGCAGCTCCTGTTTCAAGTTACAAATATGAGCAACTGAACCAGTATCAAATACCCAGGCACTACTACGATTTCTAGTAAGATACACATCTATAACATATATATCAAATATACCTTTCTTCTTGATGTTGCCGTTCTTCAGATCCGCCAGGTACTTGGGGCAGTTACGCTTCCAGTGACCAGCACCCTTGCAGTAGAAGCACTCAGTTTCAGGCTTGGGACCAGCCTTAGGCTTCTTTGCAGGTGCGGCAGCTTTCTTGCCGTCCTTCTTGAAGTTGCCCTTGTTCTTAGGCTTGCCCTGTCTCTTGAAATTGGTGGTCTTATTGACCATCAACACTTGGTGCTCCTTCTTGATCTCCACTTCAACAGTTTTCAGCATGGACGATAGTTCAGGCAACGTCTTGTTCATGCAGTGCATATTTTAGTTCATCACAAAGTTCTTATAACTCGGTGGCAGTGATTGGAGGAGACGATGAATCCCCAACTCATTAGGAATCGATATTCCCAACTCTTGGAGCTTGTTTGTGTACCCAGACATGGTGAGCACGTGCTGGCTAACGGAGCTTCCCTTTTCCATCTTACAGTTAAAGAACTTTTCAGAGGCCTCATAGCTCTCCATGGCCGCGCGAGTCTCAAAAATTAGCCTGAGCTCCTTAATGATCTCGAACGGGTCGTGGTGCTCAAAATGCTTTTGGAGCTCCGCTTCTAAACCGTACAGGATGGCACACTGAACTGTGGAGTAATGATTTTTCCGAGTGGCGTAAACATTCTTTACGTCATCGGTGGCATCATCTGCAGGTGGGTCACCCAGCGGTGCTTTGAGCACATAGGTCAACTGACCAGCCCTGAGGACGATCTTCAGTCCACGGAACCAGTCCGTGAAATTGCTTCCATTGTTTTTAAGCTTTTCTTTCTCTAGGAACGCATTGAAATTGATGGAGGGGGTCGCCATAATCTACAACAAATTTGCAAGTAGTTCAGACTAAATTTATGATGAATTGAGTTCAAATTTAATACTTAAGTTAACTAGGTGAACTCCCACTCAAAACAACATCCCTCACATTGTCTTAGTGATTACATGAACCAAGTCCACTACACCAAGTCCGATCATCACGAGAGAAGATGTAGTTTCATCGGCGAACAATCTTCATGTTCATCATATCATTTATATGACTCATGCTCTACCTTTCGGTATTCCGTGTTCCGAGACCATGTCTGTACATGCTAGGCTCGTCAAGATAACCTTAGTTTCTGCATGTGCAAATCTGGCTTGCACCCGTTGTATGCACACGTAGAATCTATCACATCCGATCATCACGAGATGCTTCGAAACGACGAGTCTTAGCAACAGTGCCAACTAAGGGTGAACACTTTATTACTTGATATTTAGTGAGAGGGATCATCTTATAATGCTACCGTCGCGATCTAAGCAATACAAGATGCATAAAGGATTAACATCACAGGCAATTCATAATTAGTGTGATATGATATGGCCCTTTCTTCTTGCGCCTTTGATCTCCATCTCCAAAGCACGAACATGATCTCCATCAACACCAGCATTGCGTAAAGGTCAGTGGCGCCGCTTCATGGTTGTCCATCATCACTAGCAACTATTACAACTACTTGGAATAAAGCTATTACAAGATAAATAGACACGCAGGTCTTAACAGAATTAAAGACAACCATTAGGCCCCTGCCGGTTGCCATATTACAACAAGGATCATTGCATACATCAAATATAATCACAATCACATGATGGCCATATCACATCACAAAACCCCTGCAAAAACAAGTTAGACGCCTCTAATTTTCTTTGCATGTTTTACGTGGCTTGGGGCTTTCGAACAATAACGGATCTTACCTACGAAACTGAACCACAACGTTGATACAAGTGCTATCGAGTGCAAAGTGTAAATTGGATCTATACTATGGTGGGAGAGACAGACACCCGCAAAGCCACTTGTGCAAAGCAAGTTACACGTCAAGCATGGAGCAAGTCTCATGTACGATGACATGTAAGGTTAGCCCGAGCCGCTTCATCCCACCATGCCGCAAGATGCAAAGTACACACAACAAAAGACGGCACGAGCACCAACGCCCACAACACCATTGTGTTCTACTCGTGAAACAGATCTACGCATAGACAAGGCTCTGATACCACTGATGGGTTCGTAGCATGGACAACAAAAAATTTCTACCGCAAGAACGAACAAAACCCAGATCTAATCTAGATAAAAGCCAAGATCTAATCTATTAGACATGTGCAACGAGATAGATCTGTACTAACCCTTGTAGATCCGAAAGCGTTACGAGATTAGATCTCGTGGTTGATGTAGTCAATCACTTGCCGATCTCAAGATCGTGTGGATGATCCTTCAGGCGCCGCATTTCGGCAGCGCTTCCGCAGTCGGTCACACGTGCGGAGTCGAAGTAGACCTTCCTCTCCTCGTTCCAGCGAGCAGCGGAGGTAGTAGATCTTCTCCATGGAATCCCAACAGCACGACGGCGTGGTGGTGGTGGTGGAGTAGAGAATTCTTCAGGGCTTCGCCTATGCCTGTGCAGAAGAAAGGAGGAGGAGAGAGGCGGCGGAGATTTGGAGTTGTGGAGGAGGGCTTGGAGGTGGCGCCCCCACCCCTCTATTTAAAGGGGGGAGGCGCCATGGGAGGGGTAGTCCTAGTAGGACTCCCCTCCCTCCTATGGCCGGCGGATTGGGGAGGGGGGGAGGAGTCCTCCTCCCCCACGACTCCTTGTCTTGCCCCACCAGGACTCCTTGATCCCTTTCTTGGTTTTCAAGCAAACTCCAAAAAAATCTTCCAGAACCTTCCAGAACATTCCGAAACCTTCTAGAATCCTCATACAAATACTCCGGAACATTTCCTACCTCAGAAAATGATCCCCAATATATGAATCTTATTCTCCAGACAATTCCGGATCTCCTCGTGATGTCATGGATCCAATCCGAGACTCCGGACAACATTCGGTCTCCAACGCACATGCCATATCTACTTAAAACAACTTCGAACCTTAAGTGTGTCACCCTACGGTTCGTGAATATGTAGACATGACAGAGACACATCTCCTATCAATAACCATTAGCAGGACCTGGAGATCCATAATGGCTCCCACATACTCAACGATGACTTCGTGATTGATTGAACCATTTACATACGAAACCAATTCCATTTGTCATGCGATACTATACTTATCCGAGGTTTGATCGTCGGCATCTCCATACCTAGTTCTACCTCGTTACTGATAAGTACTCTTTACTCGTTCCATGATATGTCATCCCTTGTGACCCAGTCACATGCTTGCAAGCTAACTAGATGACATTCCACCGAGAGGGCCCAGAGCATATCTATCCGTCATATGGATGGACAAATCCCAATCTTGGTCCATGCGCTTCAACACATACTTTCAGAATACCCAATGACACCTTTATGACCACCCAGTTACGAAGCGGTGTTTGATGTCATCAAAGTACCCATCCGGTGATGGTGATTAACACAACCTCATGGTCGAAGGATTAGGTTACTATGCATTTAAAAGCTTATAACAATACGAACTTAATGACTTGATCTTATGCTACGCTTACTATGGGTGTGTGTGTCCATCACATCATTCTCCTAATGATATAACCTTGTTATAAATCACATCCTAATGTCCATGATCAGGAAACCATGATCATCAATTAATCAACAAGCTAGTTCAACAAGAGGCTTACTAGGGACTCTCTTATGTTTACAAAACACACATGTATTAGTGTTTCCTAATAATACAATTATAGCATGGGATGTAAACATTCATCATAAACACAAAGATATAATAATAACTACTTTTATTATTGCCTCTTGGGCATATCTCCAACAGAAAGTTTGTGCTTTCTTTGCTGCACAAGCCGGAGAACCAAATCACCCTTATTGAAAGATCGGTTTCTGACTCTCTGGCTATGATATCTGTGTAACTTATACTGATAGGTTGTTGATGTCATTTCAGCAACGGCGCGAACTTCTTCGACTAAGTCGAGATCATTTTGTCGAGAAATTTCGGCATCCTCTTTAATATACGCGGCTACTCTAGGAGAAGTGTGAGTCAAATCACTAGGAAGAACTACTTCTGCGCCATAGACCAAGAAGAAAGGTGTGTATCCGGTTGACCTGTTTGGAGTTGTTCTTAAACTCCATATTACAGAAGGTAACTCATGTGCCCAAGCCCCCGCAGCACGCCATAGTGGTGCTTCGAGTCTTGGTTTTAGGCCCTGTAGGATTAAACCATTTGCTCTTTTGACTTGTCCATTAGCTTGTGGATGTGCGATTGATGCAATGTCAAGCCGAATATGTTGTTCATTGCAGAATTCGGCAAGTTCTCCCATAGAAAAGTTACTCCTGTTGTCTGTGATAATGCTATGCGGATAACCGTATCAGATTATAACATCCTCAACAAATCTTCTGGTTGTTTCTCCATCACAACTAATGACGGGTTTAGCCTCAATCCATTTGGTGTACTTATCCACTATCACTAAGAGGTGTGTAAATCCACTTGGAGCCCGTTTAAACAGTCCTACCATATCAAGCCCCCAGACCGCGAAAGGCCATGTTATAGGTATTGTTCGCAGCTGATCAGCCATAACATGAGCCTGTTTGGTGTACTTTTGGCAGCCCTTGCACGTCTTGACCAGCCGTTCGGCATCTGCCTTGGCTGTAAGCCAGAAAAAAACTGTGTCAGAAATCTTTTGCCACTATTGATTTAGCTGTAGCGTGGTGACCACATTCACCTTCATGGATCTCTCGTAAGATTTCCACTCCTTCCAGAGATACACAGCGCTAAAAGACCCTAGATGCACTCCACTTATAGAGCTCACCACTAATTATAGTATAGGCTTTTGCTTGTCAGACAATCTGTCGGCTCAAAACTTCGTCTTCGGGTAATTTTCCGTCTACCAAGAAATCATGGTAGGGTTGAGTCCAGCTGGGAATCACAGCCAGAACTTCTACTAAAGGTGAGTTGGATTTGGCCAGATATTCCTTGTCCACTCCTTTTATAGAGGGAACTTTGAGGTGCTAAAAAAAAGCGCCATCCGGGACCTTTTTCCGAGAAGAGCCTATTCGACATAGTGCATATGCTTCCTCATTTTATGTTCGAGGGATGTGTTGAACTTCAAACCCTTCAAACGATTTAGATAGTTCATCCACGACAGCCCTATATGCTACCATGTGCTTGTTTGCCTTACAGACATCCGACACTTGTTGTGCAACAAGATCCGAATCTCCATAACACATTAAACGTCGGATGCCGATGTCCTTAGCAATCCAGATTCCATGCAGTAATGCTTCATACTCTGCAATGTTGTTTGTTGCCATGAAGTGTATCTGTAATACATAGGAAAGTTTATCTCCTTGGGGTGACTTGAGCACCACGCCAGCCCCCGAGCGCTTTAGACCCATCAAAATGCAAGGTCCAGTATTCCGACTCTGGCAGGGTCATATTCTCCGTTGTATCTATCCAATCAGCGACAAAGTCAATGAGGATTTGGGATTTGATTGTTGTACGAGGTTTGTACTCAATGTCGAAAGCTGAGAGCTCTATGCCCCATTTGGCGACGCGTCATGTAGCGTCACTATTGTTGATTATATCTCTCATGGGAGCTGTGCTCACCACGGTAATTGGATGTTCCTGAAAATAATGTCGTAACTTACGAGATGCTAGGAACACACTGTAAGCCAGCTTTTGATAATGCGGATACCGTTGTTTTGATTATGTTAAGACCTCGCTGAGATAATACGTCAGACGCTGCACCAGGTGTTCCTGATTTTCCCCCGGTCTCTCCACCACCATGACGATACTGACAACTTTGTTTGTCGCAGTGAGATAAAGCAACATCGGTTCCTGTGGCTCCGGTGCTGCAAGGATGGGAGTAGATGAGAGTACTGCTTTCAAGTCTTGTAGTGCAGCTTCAGATTCGTCGGTCCGAACGAATTTCTTGGTCTTTTCAGGATCTTGTATAGTGGTGCGGCTCTTTCACCGAGCCGGCTTACAAACTGACTGACTGCGGCAATGCAACCAGTTAGTCTTTGAACGTCCTTCAGGTGAGTTGGCCTGGAAATATTTAGTATAGCCTTGATTTTGTCTCAGTTTACCTCTATGCCTCTTTGAGACACGATAAAACCTAACAATTTTCTGGCTAGGGTTCCAAAGAAGCACTTCGTCAGGTTAAGCATTATGTTGTATTTTCGCAGATTGGTGAAAGTTTCCTCCAAGTCATAAATCAGGGTTTCCTTCTTTTTGGACATCACCGCAATATCATCCACATATGCATGTACATTGCGTCCGATTTGATCGTGGAGGCAACGCTGCATTGTGCGTTGGTACGTAGCTCCTGCGTTCTTCAGCCCAAAAGGCATCATAACAAAACAGAAGGTTCCGAAGGGGGTTATGAATGAAGTTTTGACTTTGTCAGATTCCTTCATCCGGATTTGGTGATAACCGGAATATGCGTCGAGAAAACAGAGGAGTTCCGAGCCTGCCTTAGAATCGATAACTTGATCAATCCTAGGCAGAGCGAACAGATCTTTTGGACAAGCCTTGTTCAAGGCAGTATAATCAACACACATCCTTAAATCACTTGTGTCCTTTTTAGGGACCATTACAGGATTGGTCGACCACTCAGTGTGGATGACCTCTTCTATGAATCCGGCTAACTCGAGCTATGCTAGTTCCTTAGCTATTTCCTTACGCTTTTTGTCGCCAAAACGTCATAGGGACTGTTTGATGGGTTTAGCGTTCGGGTGTACATTTAAAGAGTGCTCAGCAAGTTCCCTAGGTACTCCGGTCATGTCAGATGGCTGCCATGCGAAGATATCTTGATTTGCTTGGAGGAACTTGACGAGCACGCTTTCCTATGCACTATCTAGGCCCATGCCTATCTGGGTCACCTTGGAGGGATCATCATCCTTTAACGGTGTCTTCTTCATCTCTTCCGATGCCTTGAACTCCGGATTCGGCTTTGTCACCTCCTTCTTCATCGCAGGCATCTCGGGTGGATCTATGCTCTTCTTGATCTCCTGGTACTCCTGGGCGTGCAGCACGACTTCAGCAAAGGCAGTATTTCTGTCCTCACACTCTTGCGCCTTTTTCGGGTCTCCCCTGATGATAATCACACTATTGGGACCTGGAATTTTCATCATATTGTAAATGTAACACGGACGAGCCATAAAAGCCCAGTAAGCCGGACGTCTGAATATAGCATGGCACGCGCTCTTGAACGGGACCACTTTGAAGGAAAGTGCTTCCTTCCGATAGTTCTTTGGAGTTCCAAAGGTAACATCCAAAGTGATTTCTCCCAGGGAATTTGCTTGTCTTCCTGGGACAACTCCGTGAAGATCACAGAGCTGTAGTTTAGCTGGGTCTCCGAGATCTTCATCCGGCGTAGCGTTTTGACATACAGAATATTAAAGTTGATGCTACCGTCCATGAGAGTCTTGGAGAAACCATAGCCGTCAATAAGTTGATTGACAACTAAGACGTATTTTCCTCGCCTGTGTAACTTAGGCGCATGATCAGCGCGGTCAAAGGTGATTGCCACTTCTGACTAGTCCAAAAACTGAGGGACAGCCGGAACTGTTGCATTGAGCTCATGTAGAACTGCTTTCTTGACCTTAGCTAGTTGAGATCCGAAGAAGGTGATGTAAGTGTCTTTCTTTTTTGGGAATTTTTTTTCCCTTCCAGCTTGTGATTTGAAGAATTGGCTTCCTCCATGTCAGAATCATCCTTGGTCTCTTTATATTTTTCAGGATTCTTCTTTCCCTTCTTCCTCTTAGCCCTGTAGCTAGTGGTATCATCTTTCTTGATGTCATCATTGAAATGACACTCGGTGTTTGTGTGGGACGAGCCCCCATTGGCGTCCAAGTGATGCACACATGGGTTATTGGCAATGTTGGCCCAGGAGTAGGTTTTGCTGGGTTGTTGATCTCCTCTACCCTGGACTCTTGATGTACGACGACCGCGTCCACGGCCAACACCGCGCCCTCCTCGTCCTCAAGACCCGAAAGTAGCAGTGACCACTGTTGTTTCCACGTTGGGTTTTTCTTCCGAGGTGTTCTTGTGCTTCTGAGCTTGCTGCTTTGGTTGTTTTGCCGACTGTGGCACAGCTAGGGCGTTAAGTAATCCCTCTACGTCGTCGTCAGCATCTACATACTTGCTCGCTGTTTCTATCATCTCTCCCAAATCAGTCACCTTGTCACACTTCAAGCGATGACGTAGTAAACCAATTGGGAGTCCTGCAATGAAAGCTTCAATTGCAGTTTGGTCATTTACTCCTTCACAGGAGTTCTTGGTGTCGATCCATCGTCCAAGATAATCCCGGCAAGTTTCTCTGGCTTTCTGGGTGCAACGCTGTAGGTCTCCTACCGTACAGGGCCTTCGATATGTGCCTTCGAAATTTTGAAAGAACGCAATTTGCATGTCATACCAGTTGTGGATGGTATTCTCCGGAAGTTCATTGAGCCATGATCATGCCGTCTTCCGCAATATGAGTGGGAGATATCTGGTCGCGACCAGGCTGTTTCCGCCTTTGGCGATACAAAATGCCTAGAAAAAATCCTAGAGCCAAGTATCTGGCCGAGCTATACCGTCATAGGCTTGAATGTGTCTTGAGATAGCAAATCCTTTCAGGAATTTCCTAGCTCTTATGCGTGGTCCAAAGCATTTTGGGCCCACATATATATCATCATGTTCGTAGCGCCGTGCCTCTATGTTGGAGTTAATCATGTGCCTTGCGTCACTTGGGGATAAAGATCGTCCCGAATGATGGCTATGGCTGCGGTGCCTTGGAGCCGGACTTCGGCTTCTGCCACTACCTCCTCCACCATGACGCCCTCCTTAGCCTCCTTGGGGACCGTTGTGATGGCTACTTGTTGGAGAGGGTGGAACAGCTGGATTGTTTCTGGCTGGTCACCGGCCTCTGTCTGGAGCGTCATTATTCCGGTTCTGGAGACGATCTTCATTACGACGAGCCCCTTGCCGGCTTGACTTAGCACGATGTCCATCATTCCTTCGTCCATCATCCGGACGGCTTGTGTGTCTAGGAGGCGGCATTCTTTGATGGTCCTCCTCCCGACGCTTCTCTTTGTCTTCTTCCCTGCGATCGTTCGACTCTCGCCGGGGAGGATTCTTCTGATTCAGTGCAGCAATTGCCTCTTGCTTTGTAGCTGGGGTAACGTTGCGCCAGTCACGTGCAGCTTTGTGATGCTGTCCTGAAGATCCGGTTCTTGAGTAGTTGTCTTCCCGACGGTCAGAACGGTGATGCTGTTCCGGAACACGTTGGGGTCTTACGTCATTCCAGGCCGTATCCGTGCGAGATTGGTCAGATTGGGAGACCAGTTTTCCACTTCAACAGGGCGGCCTTCTGCTGCTCTAGACCCTTGTTGAGTAGTTTAATGCACAATCGAATCTGCTCTGGGCCTGGATTACTTGCTTGGATTTCTCGAGCTGCAACGGTGTTTTGCACTGGTGTTGGATACACCCAGTCTCCCTTGTTGTCGCGTCGAGGCATCCCATGGACTCCTCCAAAGAGGACTTTGTGAATCTCCGGGAATTGGTCGTCATGAGTGTGACGTTTCCGGGTCTTTTGATGCTGCCGAGAGATGTACTTCTCTGCAGTTGCCATGCATTTCTTTTCTTTCTCAATGTTTTTGTCCTCATCGAGGAGTACTTGGCGACGCGCTTCTAGGAAGTTTTGCAGTTGTAGGAATAGGTGTGGTTAATGCAGCATCGATGAGTTTACGCGCACCTTCGGTGATCACGTGTCCATCCACCGACTCTTCTTTGGGCTCTTCTGGGATCAGTGCTCCATCCGAGTCTTCCTCGTATTCCTCGGCAATCACTTCCTCTGCCGGAGGATCTTCTGCCGGGGTTTTGTTCTTCTTATTTGCCTTCTTGGCAGCGCGGGTAGCAAAGATGGCTTTGGGTCCGTTTCCCGGAGTCAAGATCTGATCGGTACTTTCGGACATCTGTACCTCGGGATTATCTTTGATATCCATGTCATCCTGCACTTTGGGAGAGTTTTCGCCGGATCCTTCATCCATGGCTTCTCCTTCCTCTACAGCTTTGGAGTTATACTCCTCTTCATACTCCGCGGAGAACTTTCGGAAATCCATCGACGTCATTGAGTCATCCGAGGATGCGGGTAAGTTGGTGTTTGTTCCGATCGCCTCCAGCACTGAGTCAGTATTTTCTCCAGCATCGGCAGAGCCGGATCCAGATGCAACGTATCCGACGAAGTGCGATGTGTGGGTCCTGAGGTAGTTGCGGCTTTCCTCATGGGCTTCCTCGAAGATCCTGATAGTCTCGAGAACCTCATCCATGCTTGCGTCTTGCATCATCATACGCCTCAACATGTGCCTTAGGAACGGTTGATCTGTTCTGGCATTGGCAGGGCCGGAACCAAGGTTGTTGTTGTGATCCTCCTGGATTTCGACTTCAGCAGGTGGATCGATCTGGGATTCGGCCTCTCTAGGGATATCTACTCCAGATTCGACTTGAACCGCCAGGTCTTCTTCAGGCTCGGATTTCTCCACTATCTCCGCAACTGGTGTGGGCTGGGTGGGATTAGGGTTTTCTGAGATCCGGATCTCTACCGCCTCCGCGGACAAAGGGGACCCAGAAATTTCTTATGCCTCTATCATCACCGCTAGGGTGGGTGGGGCAGGTTCAGCGAATCCAATGTACACATCGATCTCGCCAAAGGACATGATAGTGTAGGAAGTCACGACCTCCCTAGCCGAATCCAGGTCTCGTCGAGAACGATGAGAGGGACATCGATGGCGTAGAGGATGCGACCGACGGCGATAGTCTCGCCGATTCCAATTCTTGCAGATTTCGCTCAGAACGCAGATTTGAAGCTCACTTGCTCCATGGTGGGCGCCAACTGTCGTCGGAATGATGACAAGTACGCCATGAGGGGGTCCTCGGGGCGTGTGGAAGAGAGGGGTGTGAGACGTACGGTGTTCCAAGATGGTGAGCACACAAGTTTACCCAGGTTTGAATCCGCCGGCTTTGGACGGATCCTACTCCTGCTAGCAATCCAGTAATACAGTAGAGCCAGAATATGGGTTACAAGGGTTTCGCCTATGCGAGGTGAGATTGTAGACTATTGTGAGGGGTTCCCTAAAGGCTCTCCCTAGGATGGCTTATATAGATATCCGGCCTAGGGTTTATAGGAGAGATCTATCCAGCTACGACTAAGAGTCGGTTACAGAGTACATCTTGAACTACAAGTAACACTATGGGTCTGCGTCGCTAAGTCTTCTGGGCCTTCCCGTAGAAGGATGGGACTCCGTATCTTCTCCCTAACTAGGCCGCCCGTGAAGCGAAGCTCTAACCCGAAGTGGGCCACTCTGGTCAGTGAGGAACTATGAGGATACCTGGAAAGAACACACATGCAATGACTCTGGTGTATTCATATGTGGTTTGTGATAGGAACACACATGCAATGACACTGGTTAATCCATATGTGGGTTGTTAAAAGAAACACATGCAATGCCATTGGTTAATCCATGTGTGGTTTGTGAAAAGAACACAAATGCAATCACTCTAGTGGATCCATATGTGGTTTGTGGAAAGAACACACATGCAATGACATTGGTTGATCCATATGTGGTTTGTGGAAAGAACACACATGCAATGACATTGGTTGATCCATGTGTAGTTTGTGGAAAGAACACACATGCAATGACTCTGGTTGATCCATGTGTGGTTTGTGGAAAGAACACACACGCAATGACATTGGTGGATCCATATGTGGTTTGTGGAAAGAACACACATGCAATGACTCTAGTGGATCCATATGTGGTTTGTGGAAAGAACACACATGCAATGACACTGGTTGATCCATATGTGGGTTGTTAAAAGAACACACATGCAATGTCATTAGTTAATCCATGTGTGGTTTGTGAAAAGAACACACATGCAATGACTCTAGTGGATCCATATGTGGTTTGTGGAAAGAATGCACATGCAATGACATTGGTTGATCCATATGTTGTTTGTGGAAAATAATACACATGCAATTACTCTGGTGGATCCATGTGTGGTTTGTGGAAAGAACACACGTGCAATGACTATGGTGGATCCATGTCTGGTTTATGAAAAGAACACACATGCAATGACTATAGCGCTGGTTTTAGTATAAGAACACACATGCAATGACTCTAGTGGGTCCATATGTGGTTTGTGAAAAGAACACACATGGAATGACTCTAGTGGATCAATATGTGGTTTGTGGAAAGAACACACTTGCAATGACATTGGTTGATCCATATGTGGTTTGTGAAAAGAACACACATGCAATGACACTGGTTGATCCATATGTGGTTTATGGAAAGAACACACATGCAATGACTCTGGTGGATCCATGTGTGGTTTTTGAAAAGAACACACATGCAATGCCATTGGTTTATACATGTGTGGTTTGTGAAAAGAACACTTGCAATGCCATTGGTTGATCCATGTGTGGTTTGTGGAATGAACACACATGCAATGCAATTGGTTGATCCATGTGGTTTGTGGAAAAGAACACACATGCAATGAACACTGGTGGATCCATAAGTGGTTTGTGGAAAGAACACACATGCGGTGAACACTGGTGAATCCATATGTGGTTTGTGAAAAGAACACACATGAAATGCCATTGGTTGATCCATGTGTGGTTTGTGGAAAGAACACACATGCAATAACTCTTATTGATCCATGTGTGGTTTGTGGAAAGAACACACATGCAATGACATTGGTGGATCCTGCGTGGGCGGTTGCTTTGCCTCGCTCCGTTTGGGGAAGATGCCTTGTTGCCGTCTGTGGTCGGATCCGCCATCCGGCGAGCCGGTTGGGTTCTGTTGTTGCCAGCCAGACTGGAGTTCTTCCTCGGCCTGCTGCTTGTTCGCTGTGACCACGAGGAGATGGACACACGCCTGTTAACGGAGCAGTTCCTCGCCCTCCAGGTGGCTTAGTTCCGCAACTGCCGCCTCCGTGGCCCTCATATTTTTGGCGGGGGTGCTGTAGACCGGCTGCACCGTGGGCGTACACGGATCAGCAGCGCGATCCATCTCCGAACCGAGGTTCTAGCCTTTTGGCTGAGCCAGAAAGCTGGTGCCGGGCAAGCGCGCGAAGCCGTGCACGATGTTGTACTCCCGCATGGTGGCATTCATCCATCGCTAGGCGGCCGCCACCTTGCCATCTTCCTCCAGAAGGTTCTGGCGGGTAGTCTCCAAGGCCGCCGGAGCTACAGCTGGATCCGCCTCGATGGGGGTGATGGGGTTGCAGAGGTGCTCGATGGACGCGTTGACCAAGTCCAGGTTCGGGAGGCGTGAGTTAGTGGCGTGCCCATCCATGTTGCGCTCCAGAGGCGAGCGACGGTTCTCCACCGAGCCTACCATCATGACCTCGATGCTGTCGCTAGCGATGCGCGAGGTGGGGAAGCCAGGGGCGCGCCGAAGATGGTGACAACCTCACGAGGGAAGGCCTCAGGGACGGTGACGACGTAGACGCGGTGCTCGCCGAAGTGCATGATGGATCCCCCGCTTGGGAAAAACCCCTCAACGAAGTAGGACGCATTGTCGAGGACGCAGTCGTAGGAACCGAGGGTGAGGACGAGGCTAGAGGCGACTCGCTCACCAGCGACGAGTGGAAGTCCTGTGCGAAAGATGATTCCAGCCAAAGCACTATGCCCCATGGTGTGCGCCAACTGTCGTGGTGTGGAACATGGCAGTGCCATCAGGGCTGGCATGAAGGGGACAATCATGATGCTATCGGTCGCTACTCACAACGGGTTGGGCACAGATACTACAAACATAGCGATGCACCTAGGTTCGGAGCCCTCTTGGTGAGGTAAAACTCCTACTCCTGCAAGGATCTATTATCAAAGGGGGTGAATGCCTGATACAGATGCTCCTTGAGTTGTTTCCTTAGCTACTTCTTGCTTGGAACTGTCTAAGTCCTTCTTCTTCTGGTCTCTCTTTTCTGCTCACCTAGAACCCTAGCGCTACCCCCTTTATATACAGGTCGAGGAGGTAGCTTATAAGGTGGGTTCTAGGGTTTACTATTTGGATTCGGGCCTTACAAAGTGGGCTGGCTGGATAGGGCCAAACGGTAGGCCTGGGTCTAGTCAAGCCTCCAGTACAGGGGAGGACCATGCTTCAGTGTCCAGCGCCCCTGCTTTACTCGTCATCCGGCTCTTTATCCGTCAGTCGGTTCTTTATGCGTAAGCCAGGGCTTTCCTCGTCAGCCCTTGCTTTGCTCGTCAGCCCTTGCTTTGCTCGTCAGCCTCCAGCTTTGGCACAGTTGTCCAGTAGCGCCGACCAGGCCAGCCAGCCTGTCCGGTCAAGGGTGCGCTCAGCAAGGAGCATCATCCCTATCGTACCGTGACCAGCAGATCCGAGGCGGGCGGCTAGGAACGGCCTCCCAGTCGGCTCTTCTGGCTACCCGGCTAGACGCGTCAGCCGGGGAAACTTGAATGCGGACCGGGTGGGGATTCCACCCAGCTGTGGTTCCTTGATCTAGGTCCAGACGGCATCTGCTCCTTGGAGCCGGCCGGTTGGTCCTGTCTTGGCCTACCCGGCGGTCACCCCCCCGACAGTAGGGTAACAAGACATCACCACAAGCCTGCAAAGTGGCACAACGCGTAGCAGGCCATGCCCCATGCAACCCAGATTGTGCCCGCGCGACCTAGATTGAAACCGCAAAACCCATATTGGGCATGCATGACCAGGCACAGGTAGCACCGCACCACCGCATATCGACAGGCCTGGCCACCGCTCTACTCGGCAACTCCCACAGGACCTCCATGTTCCATCTGCGACTGATGTCTATGCACTTCTATTCTTGTAGACAGTTTTTGGGCCTCCAAGTGCAGAGGTTTGTAGAACAGCAGCAAGTTTTCCCTTAAGTGGATCACCCAAGGTTTATCGAACTCAGGGAGAAAGTGGTCAAAGGTATCCCCTCTCAAGCAACCCTGCAATCAAGATACAAGAAGTCTCTTGTGTCCCCAATACACCCAGTACACTTGTCAGGTGTATAGGTGCACTAGTTCGGAGAAGAGATAATGAAATACAAGTGGTATGGATAATTATAAGTGGTAACGGTGATAGAAAATAGCTTGTTGGCGTGTGGTTGATGTGGGAAAAGACTAAAGGCAAACTGAAATAAAGATGGAAGCAAGCAAACATGTAACATATCTAATAGCAAACGGTGTTTCAATGCTTAGAAACAAGGCCTAGGGATCATACTTTCACTAGTGAACAATCTCATATAAATATATTCTTGTTTATGATACTACGCTGAACTACTCTCTAGTTGGACACTCTAATCGATGGTAGGGCTATAACAGCACACCTCAAAGTTCATCTTTCCCATCTAGATAACCCAACACTGTCACCTTGAGCGCTAGATGGTTCCAACAAACACCACAATTTCATAAAGACATCCAACTCCAAATATAACTCATAGCAAGTATTTGTAATCTCTAGCCTAAGTGACACCATGGTGTGCACGCTGTCACTTTCACACACATGGGGAGAGCAGGATCTATTAAAGCACTTGAGTAGCAAGGTAGATCTATAGATTACAAGCTCATGATCTCAATAAGATCATGCATAGAGAGAGAGAGATGAACACATAGATACCGGTAGAACCCTTAGCCTCAAGAGAGAACTACTCCCTCCTCATCATGGGAATCAGCAATGGTGATGGAGATGGTGGTGGAGATCGACGGAGATGGCTCCGGGGGCACTTCCCCGTCCCGGCAGGGTGCTGGAATAGAGACTTCCCATCCTCCGAATCTCCCCTTCGGTGGCGGCGGCGCTGCGGAACTTTTCGTGGCTAGAGGCAGGACTCTTTAGGGTTTTCGTATCAGGGGCTTCTTATAGGCGAAAGGGCAAGGTCGGTGGAGGCCGGAGGGGCCCAAACCACCTGGTGGCGCGGCCAGGGTGGACCCGCGCCACCCTATGGTGTGGCTGGCCCCTAGCCCCTCTCTGTCTCGTCTTCTGGCTCCGTGTTCCCCTCGGTGAAATATTGACTTTGGCTTTTGTCCCATCCAATTCCGAGAATATTCATTTTCTGACTTTCTGGAACCAAAAACAGGAGAAAATAGGCAACTTGCACTAAGGCATCTTGTTAATAGGTTAGTCCAAGAAAGTGTATAGAAAGTACTCCAAAGTTGGAACAAAACATAAGAAAGTAGATAAAACCAAGCATGGAACATCAAAAATTATGGATACGTTAGCAACGTATCAACATCCCCAAGCTTAACTCATGCTCGTCCTCGAGTAGGTAAGTGATAAAAAGAAAGACTAATTTTTGAGGTGACATGCACCATCATAAACTTGATCAAAGTATTTGTAAAACATTCAAAGCTGGGATCATAATACTTCAATCATAACATGAAAGACAAAGTTCTTGCAATAAGACAGAGAAACTATGTTGCAACATGAAAAGGCACAAACAAAACATTCATGAATAACAATACTTTGCAAGACGTTTGTTTGTTTCACATAAAGAAAACATAGCATAATGGTATTCAGCTTGTCCCTCATAGAGTAGCAAATATAAATGCATAGGGCACCTTTAAAGTTCATTAGAGTGACTAAATACAAATAATTTAAAACAAGCAATATCAAAGCTATGCATCAATCAACAAGTCTTGGGACAATGCACATAGAACTAAGAATGGCCACTATGCTCTCAAAGTAGGTGCATAAAGATAGAAGGTGGAGACTCAATGTATAAGTGGAAGAGATGCCTTCATAGAAGGAAGCAGAGATTCAAGTTTCATAAAGAGCTTCCAAAACATATGGTACTTATAGCTTTCAGCTCTCATTGCCCCTATCATCAGAATCTTGAAGGTGATTAAGGTTAAAGTGACACAACTAAGAGGATATGTTTGACAAGTTATAAATCGAAATCTCATGCCCCTTACTTGAGAAGACCGAACCTCATGCTACTCAACTTTAATCACAAGTAAGCTCTTGTCATTGTAAGTACATATGTATCATAAATAACCGCCAACGGGGTACCCCTTGCACATGATACAGGAGCTATCCCATAATCAAAATGATAAGGCAAGCACACAATGAGCATATCAGCGATCTTTTTATTTGCTATTTGCATAGGTTTTTATTGAGGATGCTTCATAGAGTGCTCATTATGGTGATGCTGCAAGTTTCCACCATGCTTAGGCATGGCTTAGGCTAGCGGCCCAGGCATTTCTCTAACACACATACAAACTCCATGATCTTACAAGTTTCACTTTTATTTCACACCACCGGGATCCATAAGCAAAAGAACATGATATCAACGGGGTACAAAGTATAGGTGCAATGTTGAAAGTGTTCCCCATGATACATGGTTCTGCTAACTTCAACTTATAAAGCGCAAGCATATACGCAACAAAGATGGAGGCAATGGTTTATGTTTATTAAATGCAAAAAAAGTAAAGTGTGCCATCAAGTTCGTGAAAGCTTTAATCACTAGTTTTCTCATAACAAGTTTAATTTGGAAGGTAAACAAAAACATGAATATACTTGGAATAGCATATGGTAGTAGGTAGGTATGATGGACTCTTTGGAATAACTTGGTTTAAGGAGTTGGATGCATGAGTGGAACTCATACTTGGTTATAGAGGCTAGCAAAAGACTGGAAGCGACAAACTAAGAGAACAATAATGGCCATGATCATGCAGAGCGACAAAACATCATTGATCAAAGCATAAAGTGATACTACAAGTTGAAAAGTAACAGATCATAAAGGCTATGGTTACTTGAGATAGTCATAACATGGTGTGAGCATGCGCCAAGTCAACCCAAATAAAGCATCAAAGAAGAATACCACAATACTATGCTTTAATATGCTAAAACAACGCATGAATCTTCAAAGGCACATTAAGCAATCTCAATTGTTTATAACAAGTCATGCTACAACAAAGAATACTAAGCATAAAGCCAAAACAATATCAAACATGGCATAACAAAGTATAGGCCAGAGTCAAAAACAAGCTCTCTTTACCACTAAAGCATAAACTTTCCTACTGTTTTCCAATCCAAACCAAACTATTTGAAAACCAATGTATAAAAGAGGGGGTCCAACCAATTTATTCAGCAAACTAAGCAAACCAAGAAAACGAAAAACCAAAATGAAAACAAAAAAGGAAGACGCTCCAAGAATAACACAATTGTGCGTAAAACAATAAAAATGAAGCGTTTAGAAGAAACCTGGGATTTTTATTGATGAAGAAGGGGATGCCTTGGGCATCCCCAAGCTTTGACGCTTGTACTTCTTGGATATTTCTTGAGGTGACACGCATGGCATCCCCAAGCTTGAGCTTTATTACATCCTTCATCTTATTACTCATTCCTTCCATACACCTGAAATTTTTCCTTCATACAAAACTTCACACAATCTTTATTAGCAACATTAGTGCACTCAAGATAATAAGTCTTTAGGTTCAGTTCCAACACCAATAAAACTTCCATTAAAACACTAGCTACTGTAGCACTTCCCTCAAAAATCTCAATTCCCCAAAATAACTCAAAAAGGAACCAACAAGAAGCAAATACAAATAATGGCAGAAATCTATCAAAACAGACCAGTAGGTAAAGATGAATTTTTTCGAAGACCTTCTGTTGCTCAAATCAAAAAAGTGTTGAACTAACGAAATTTAGATAACAACCTGGGGCAGAAGTACAAAAATTCACGCCTCAAAATGACGTACAGAGATTTTACATGATTTTTTACGGTGAAGCACAAAAATCTGTTTCAGGACAACAACTTTCCCAATCATTACTTCTCTCTCATTAGAGGTTACTCTTGGCACAAAAAGCAAATAAGAAGGATAAGGAGCGGCTATTACTGAAGTAATAACTTCCAAGACTCATCTAAAACTTTTGGGTTATCTCCCAATAAGTACTTGTCTTTAAGGCCTTGAAGTTAGGCATAGAAAGCTTGAGGAGATGCTCACATAAGAAATATGAATTGAAGTAAAAGAGAGCATCAAGAAGCAAATTCAAAACAAATTTAAGTCTAACCCACTTCCTATGCATAGAAATCTTGTAAATAAACAAGTCATGAAAGCACAAAGCAACAAACATAGGAAAGCAAAACAAGTGCAACTTCAAAAAATTTAACATAAAGAGGGGAAACTTAATATTGTTGAGACACATAAAACCATGTTTCACTCTCTCATAATAAATTTCAGTAGCATCATGAATAAAATTAACAATATAACTATCACATAAAACATTCTTATCACAAGCCACATGCATAAAAGAATTATTACTCTCCCTATAAGCATAGTCATTCTTATTAATTATAGTGGGAGCAAATTCAACAAAATAGCTATCATTATTATTCTCATCACCATAATCATCAAATATAGGAGGCATATTGTAGTCATAATTAATTTCCTCCTCAATAGTAGGTGGACTGAAAATATCATATTTATCATTTTGATCATCATATATTGGAGGTTTGGTATCATCATAAGCAATAGAATAGCAATCTTCCAAAGCTAGGGAACTAAAAAGATCATTTTCATAAAAACTAGCTTCCCCAAGCTTAGACTTTTCCATAACATTAGATATAATGGTGTCGAAAGAATTCATACTAACAACATTGCTATTAGCATGCAAATAAAGTTCCATAGGTTTTTTAATTTTCTCTTCAAACACTTCATGTCCTAACTCAAGATAAATACTATACAGCTCTCTAATTTTTTGATTGTTTTCCATTAAGCCTAACTAGTGAAAACAAGAAACAAAAAGACAAAATTGCAGAATTTAAAGGAAATAACTCCGAGCACTCACACCGGAGGATGTGAGTACCTTTTACCTTACCTCCCCAGCAACGGCGCCAGAAAATAGCTTGATGTCTACGCACTTCTACTCTTCTAGACAGTTGTTGGGCCTCCAAGTGCAGAGGTTTGTAGAACAGCAACAAGTTTTCCCTTAAGTGGATCACCCAAGGTTTATCGAACTCAGGGAGGAAGTGGTCAAAGATATCCCCTCTCATGCGACCCTACAATCAAGATACAAGAAGTCTCTTGTGTCCCCAACACACCCAATACACTTGTCAGGTGTATAGGTGCACTAGTTCGGCGAAGAGATAGTGAAATACAAGTGGTATGGATAATTATAGGTGGTAACGGTGATAGAAAATAGCTTGCTAGGGTGTGGTTGATGTGGAAAAAGACTAAAGGCAAACTTAAATAAAGATGAAAGCAAGCAAACATGTAACAGATCTAATAGCAAACGGTGTTTCAATGCTTAGAAACAAGGCCTAGGGATCATACTTTCACTAGTGAACACTCTCATATAAATATATTCTTCTTTATGATACTGCGCTGAACTACTCTCTAGTTGGACACTCTAATCGATGGTAGGGCTATAACAGCACACCTTCAAGTTCATCTTTCCCATCTAGATAACCCCACACTATCACCTTGAGCGCTAGATGGTTCCAACAAACACCACAATTTCATAAAGACATCCAACTCAAAATATAACTCATAACAAGTATTTGTAATCTCTAGCCTAAGTGCCACCATGGTGTGCACGCTGTCACTTTCACACACATGGGGATAGCAGAGATCTATTAAAGCACTTGAGTAGCAAGGTAGATCTATAGATTGCAAGCTCATGATCTCAATAAGATCATGCATAGAGAGAGAGATGAACACATAGATACCGGTAGAACCCTTAGCCTCAAGAGAGAACTACTCCCTCCTCATCATGGGAATCAGCAATGGTGATGGAGATGGTGGTGGAGATCGATGGAGATGGCTCCGGGGGCACTTCCCCGTCCCGGCAGGGTGCTGGAATAGAGACTTCTCGTCCTCCGAATCTCCCCTTCGGTGGCGGCGGCGCTGCGGAACTTTTCGTGGCTAGAGGCAGGACTCTTTAGGGTTTTCGAATCAGGGCTTCTTATAGGCAAAAGGGCAAGGTCGGTGGAGGCCGTAGGGGCCCACACCACTTGGTGGTGCGGCAAGGGTGGACCCGCGCCACCCTATGGTGTGGCTGGCCCCTGGCCCCTCTCCATCTCGTCTTCTGGCTCCGTGTATCCGTCGATGAAATATTGACTTTGGCTTTT
This sequence comes from Avena eriantha, assembly GCA_910589775.1. Classification (NCBI taxonomy): domain Eukaryota; kingdom Viridiplantae; phylum Streptophyta; class Magnoliopsida; order Poales; family Poaceae; genus Avena; species Avena eriantha. The sequence goes on from OU342745.1 coordinate 88,264,808, forward strand.
GTCCCATCCAATTCCGAGAATATTCATTTTCTGACTTTCTGGAACCAAAAACAGCAGAAAATAGGCAACTGGCACTGTGGCATCTTGTTAATAGGTTAGTCTAAGAAAGTGTACAGAAAGTACTCCAAAGTTGGAACAAAACATAAGAAAGTAGATAAAACCAAGCATGGAACATCAAAAATTATGGATACGTTAGCAACGTATCAGCGACCGCCATAGCGCATCCCGCCGATTCTTCACCCCCCCCTCCCACGTGTAGAGGCTACGCACGGGAGCACCGCCTATCCCTCCACCATTTGGCGATCGGGCAATGCCACCATCGTCGACGTCGGCGGTGGCAGCTAACAGGGAAGCCACGGGAGAGGACCTTTTCTAGGGTTTCGGTTTCCCCTCCGGAGCGGCCACACGCGAGCGGCCCGGGAAGGAGTTTCTCCTAAAATGGCAAAAGTAGCCTCAAGGCCTCGACTAAACCTAGCCATAAAAACCTGGCCTGGACGGCTCGGCTCGAAAATGGCTTGACGAGCCATGGCTCGGCTCGAAAATGGCCTGACGAGCCAGGCTTTTTAGCCCATGGGCCAAGCCTAGGACTAGAGACAGCGGCTCGTGGGCAACTCGGGCCAGGCTCAGGCCTAGAAAATATTGAATTTAGGATAGGCCTATCCTGACAGGCCAGTCTTTTTTTTTCATGTTCGGGTCAGGCATGTGCCAGAAATTTGGGTCCAACAGTCGAGTCAAGCTAGGCTCTGACCTAGATGTTGCGCATCGGGCTTTTCCGGCCTGGTCTAAAAAATGCCCAGCTTTACTCTCGACAAGCTTAGAACTACTAGGTAGGAGGTCGTGGAGACCGCTTCAGAAAACCGCACGAATCAAGAGGTAACTCTCTCCCCTGTTTTGAGAGTCTGCTCTATGCTGCGAGCCCCTCTCCGTCTCGTCTCCGGCAGCGCCGCTGCTTGGGGATGGGAGGGTAGGGATGCTCGCCTTGTAGCTTCTAGGTTAGTTGTTCCGGCCCTCTATCGGTGTTTTGGAGTAGGCGGCTGTCGTCCCCTGGCCGGACGAGGCGCATCTAGAGCACCATATCCTTCTCCGTGGAGCTTCCATGGTGGAAGCAAGCAGCAGCTAGATACAGCTCCAGGATCTCTAGAAATAAGGTTAGCTCAGTGGTCACCTTCCTCTTCTGCGTCGCGCCTTCTCTTCTCGTTCTCTTGACCGGCCATGGAGGCGAGGGAGAGAGGGGAAAGATCTGCGTCGCGCGTGGACCTGGGGGTGGCTGGGGATGGTCTCCTATGGCGATGCTTCGGCGCAGCATCTCGCAGGCCTCGGCATCAATCTCCGTCCTGCTTCTAAGGTGGAAGTGGATGGGATCCCTTTGTAGGGGAGTCCCTTCAATAAGCGCCTGGTTGGTGCTCACATCGGCGAGATGGGAGACTGCCCGGTGATGCTTTCTCTGGCTGGCCGTGGAGGTGAGGGGAGGAAGCAAAGTGGGCGGTTTTTCCCGGCTCCATCGTCAATTGGCCACCAACATCTGCTGCTGCGTCGAGCTCATCACATGGTCCACTCGAGCGTCGCCATGATCTGTGGCCAAGGTGAAGGCCATCCAAGTCGCTACCAAGACAGGGCATCCTCAACCTCCAAGATGGAGGCCCTAATTCGAGATCCTTGCCGGCACTTCACACGCCTACCAGCAGCCAAGTGTTCGTCCACGGCAGATGGTCGCAGGTGGTTGGCATTGGAGGCTCATCGCCGATGGAGAAGACGCTTAACTTAATTGCTTTTATTATTTTCATCCAGGGTCTTTCTGATAGTTTTCAGGACTGCTTTTCAGTTTTACTTTCCTCGAGGTCCTAGTTGTAAAATGTTCCCACCGATCCAGAATTAATGCAGCGCTTTGGGGGCTTTCTAGACCCCTTCCCCATCTAAAAATAATCTCAGGGTTCCGTTTCTGCCACTACGTTGTTGCCGTCGTCCGGGCGGCACTGATCAAATCGGCTCTGCCAGGCGATGTTGCGGCAGTGACCGGCGGCTGTCACAAACTCCGTTGGATCTGCCGGCAGCGGCAGGTGTTCATGCGTGATCAGCTAGGCGACGTTTACGATCTCGATCTGGAGGCGTGTTTGACGGAGTTTTGTTTTTCATAAGAAGAGGAGCGATGATCGCGGCATGAGGATCGCGTCATGCGAGGATCTTGGTGTACATTTCGCTGCTTTTAACGCAGCGCGAAGGGAGGCGTGCGAGCGAGACGGAGGTTGGACGAATTCTGGACGACGGCACCTGCAGTCGCGGGAGCCCGAGCCCCTACGGCATCGAGCCAAGCACGACCTCCCTTCTACGCGGCCGACCTCAGCCTCGTTGTGGTACTGCTTCGTCATCGCACCGTTCACCGCCGACCCTGTCTCCCGTCGCCTCCTTGAGACCCATCTCGGCAGCAAGCTCGTCGTGCAGCATGTCCTCGCCCTCTGCTCTGACCCGTGCAGCACCGTCATCCTAGATTGTTTCCCTGGCGCCCTTCACCAAGTATCGCTCTAGCCCGCTGCCAAGACGACATGGTGCTCCAGCCCGTGCTCGTTCTCAGGTGCTCACAACGCTCAGCCTCCTGGCCTGTTGTTGACATGCCCGTGCTGGCCGTTGCTACCGAGAAGCTCCATGTGGGCGTTGGTGTGATGTGCTGCTGCTCAATCCAACGACGAGACACGCGAAGATCTTTTGGTAAATAAGGCAGGGATGTTGTATGTGCTGTGAACCGAACCCAAGACCCCGACGCTCTCTTCATCCCCTTCGAAGCCAAGATCTCCGAACCCTGCGTGTGACGTCTTTCTCAAAACTCTATTTTATAAATGATATACATTTGTTGCATTAACTCGTTCATCTCGCATTCATATCATTGTGGTTTGGGGGTCCATAAACCCTGCCCAGGCCAAGCCGGAAGGGTAACCTTGCTAACATAACCCATCTGGCTTGGCCTGGGCAGGGTTTATGACCCCCAAACCACAATGATATGAATGAGAGATGAACGAGTTAATGCAACAAGTATATATCATTTATAAAATAGGGTTTTGAGAAAGACGTCACACGCGGGGTTCGGAGATCTTGGCTTCGAAGGGGATGAAGAGAGCGTTGGGGTCTTGGGTTCCATTCACAGCACAGACAACATCCCTGCCTTATTTACCAAAAGATCTTCGCATGTCTCGTCGTTGGATTGAGCAGCAGCACATCACACCAACGCCAACATGGAGCTTCTCGGTAGCAACGGCCAGCACGGGCGTGTCAACAACAGGCCAGGAGGCTGAGCGCTGTGAGCACCTGAGAACGAGCACGGGCTGGAGCACCATGTCGTCTTGGCAGCGGGCTGGAGCGATACTTGGTGAAGAGCGCCAGGGAAACAAGCTAGGATGACGGTGTTGCACGGGTCGGAGCAGAGGGCAAGGACGTGCTGCACGACGAGCTTGCTGCCGGGATGGGTCTCAAGGAGGCGACGGGAGACAGGGTTCGCGGTGAACGGTGCGATGACGAAGCAGGACCACAACGAGGCAGAGGTCGGCCGCGCAGAAGGGAGGTCATGCTTGGCTCGATGCCGTAGGGGCTCAGGCTCCCGCGGCTGCAGGCGCCGTCGTCCAGACTTCGTCCAACCTCCGTCTTGTTCGCACTCCTCCCTTCGGGCTGCGTTAAAAGCAGCGAAACGTACACCAGGATCCTCACATGACGCGATCCTCATGCCGCGATCATGGCTCCTCTTCTTATGAAAAACAAAACCCCGTCAGACACGCCTCTAGATCCAGATCGTAAACGTCGCCTAGCTGATCACGCATGAACACCTGCCGCTGCCGGCAGATCCACGGAGTTTGTGACAGCCGTCGGTCGCTGCCGCAACATCGCTTGGCAGAGCCGATCTGATCAGTGCCGCCACGCCGCCCGGACGCCATGATCCAATGTACACTGGTACACTGCAGGTACACATCAACTTTAGACGATCATCCCCTCCGCGCTCGTCGCTGCCTTAGTGTCGTCCGGCCAAGTAGATCAGATCGGTGATGTCGTGCCACCCGGCCACCCGCGATCCACTGATACAGACATACAGTGCAGGTACATACCATCTTCGGATATTCCTTGTTGATGTGATATCTTCATGATCCAAAGCTGTTAATCATCAAGGGCAGCGAGGGGTTAGAAACATGGATTTGTTCCTGCCAACTGAATTTGAATTAAATCAACAATTGTCTTCCTAAGATCTCTGCCACCACGCAGCTTTCCCATGCAGCGGCTCAACCTCCCAGATGTCGCCTTGCTGACTATGGGGGTGAGATAGACAAGAAACCATACCTTCATTCAGCGGTCCTTCGGGACCTTCATCTCCCACATGCAGGTGCTACAAGCACGCACGGCTGCCACGGTGCTGAAGGGTGGCGACCAGGCCGAAGATAGTAAATGCCCATGTATGTACTGAAGGTTAGTATTCCTCTGACCATGCGAAATTCTAAATTTAAGGTGCACTGCTGATTGCTTAGAAATTTGTTTTATCTATCAAGTAAATCATCAATATTGTATGTTCTTAACTTTATATTTACACGAGAATATGTCAATATGTCATGTTCCAGTTCCGAAGCGATGCATAGAGAGCAAACCTTCATGGTGCTCGAAGGATTCTAGCACTAAAGATGGGGAAATTTTTGCCAGAAGGACTTGGGCAGGTTTAGGTAAACATAAAGGATACCCTTGGGAGAATAATTGTTGTTAGGCCATCACTAGAATCCTCATATAGTTATATTTTTTAGAACAGGCTATCATGTTCCTGTTTACATCATGTGGAGTGGGATCACCAACATGGACGCAAACTTCAACGAACAGCAGGTATGGGTTCGGCTGAAATTAATTTAGTTTTGTCTAAATTAGGAAAGTTGAAGATCCCTACAAAGATCAAGATTTTTAACTAGAAGGATCTACACTGCAATTTGCCATGCCGAGCGATCTTGTCTAATAAACATGTCAAGGTCACCGCTCAGTGTTCAATTTGCTCACAAGGGGCCAAAGATGTGAGACATGCTCGTATTTCCTTAGAGCGTGCAAATGAAGTGTGTAAATCTGTCGGTCTAAAAAACTCCGTCAATGAAGCACTACAGTTTGACAGAGTGGGACAAGCTTCCCTTGAATATGTGATATGCTCGCCAAGGGGGAACTCACCGGTTCTTAGGCAACCAGAATTGCAGATTATAATTATAGTGGCTGCATGATATATATGGTGGGAATGAAGACAAGCAATCAAATGAGAGCAAATTCAATCACCGCAGAGGTCAGCTAACGTCCATAATAGTTCTTGCCTCAAATTATGCGGAAGCAGCATCCTCAAGAAGAAATGACGGAGTAAGACATTGATGGAAAAAAACCAATGCGGGGTATCATTAAATTGAATGTTGATGTGCTTTATGATGAGCCATCAAGGACAAGGCCAACTGGGGCAATCTTACGGGACTCACAAGGCTCTTTTATTGGACCTAATGGTCATTTTCTAGCCCAGGTTGATGATGTTGACATAGCTGAAGTGATTGAGTTACATCATGGTATGGAGCTGGCCTTACACATAGGGTGCAGCCGCATTATCGTAAATTCAGACATGTTAATCCAAGCAATGAAAAATGAGGGCCAATATCTTCGCCCAGCAGCTACTATCCTTAATGATTTTTTCAGTTAGCAAAAGAATTTTAATAGTAACTTTTGTCTACTATCCGGGAGTCAAATGAGGCAGCAGATGAGTTATGAGGCAGGCTAGATCCTATCCAGGTCTTTGGTTAGATGAACTTCAAGATTTTCTTAGGCCTTGACTTGTAAAGTACATGACTATTTTTTGATTAATATAAAGGTTACTATTGCTGCCTAAAAATAACAACTACATTATCATCTGTATATGGTACCATTATTTTTTCCGCCAAAAATGCAACTGAGCCGATTAATACAAATTTTCATAATATGCAGTAGTATGGGAATAAGTAGTGGTTTGTGTTATTTTTCTTATAAACATTGTGCCAAACTGCCAACAAACTATGTCTCCTATGGTTGTGGCTTCTAATTAATACACTAAATTATCATATAAGCATTATACTGTTAATTTCTCATTCTGCACGATAGACTAGCTTCGAAGAACAAACCATTCTGCACATATGTGTTGCAGCACCAGCTGAAAAGTATCTAATCCAAGTGCCTACTAATCAGTCATCAGATTTAATCTAAAATTCTATTTAAGAAGTTGTTCATAAATTTTAACCAATGTAAGTCAAATCTTAGTTGCTAAAAGATGGTATAAACAAAATCCTGAAGGTACTAACAATATTGTCTTTTCAATTTAGTGTGTGTTCATTAATATAAAAGATAACCACTAAACTTATACTGCCTTCTCGAAAAGAACTAGCAAGTAAGAAAGAAAAAGGAGGTGTAGCGACTAACCTTACCGAATTCAGGACTTTGACATAAACTGAGATGCCAGTCAAAGATGTCATTCAACGCAAAACGGGGCATGGCAAAAGGGGTGAAGGATCTTGACGCAGTTGGGGGAAAGTGAAGAATAGTTTCTGCCGATGGTGGTGCATGATAGTCCACCTCTTGGAATGGTACCTGAATAAGAAAAATACACCAAATTTAGTTACAGAAACTCTTAGAATCGCTAATATATAAACTCAAATTCTGGATATATGACAATGAAAAGCATTTAGGTATAAGATGAGATGCGCTCACTGATCTTTTCCCATGGTGATTTTGAATAGAGATTGTTGGGGCATGTAGCCAATTTAAGTTAGTTAACTCAAGTGTACACCCATATAAAATATTACTAAGACAACATGCAGCAGAATGTTTTGTACTCGCACTGATGAATTATCCTTTAATATGTTCTATGGCACAATCAATCTAGTTAACCACCACCCAGAATATTTTCTGCTACAAAAGGAAGATTGCACTCACAAAAGCACGTAAGCACAACCTGAGTAAACATGTACCTTTAATTACCAAAAATTGATTAGATCTTTGGTGCACCATCCATAATCACCACTGATAGCTATGTATAGACTATAGAATTGGAAGCCAGGAGATGTACCTCCCATGATTAGAAAGTTGATTTCTTTTACTCAGGCATAATATTTAGAACTACTTTTTTAAAAATTGTGTGATAACAGTTGATAATATCTTCGAAATAATGGACTGACAATGTATGTAAAGTCAACAAATCCAACTTAGTTGGAGAAGGTGGTTGTCAATTGGTATGGCCGCATGAAGGTTTTCTTGCTTACAACACCATGCATGAAGGAAAGATTCACCAACATCTCTGCAGGTGTCAACACCATAATCCCATTGGTAAAATTGCGCTGAAATATACTCAACTATGGATATAACTTTCAGATAAAATCCATCATTACCAATGCAATTTAGTGAGCAAAATTGATGGTGTTCATGATTGGTTAGTGTCAAATATAAAGCCAGAGCCTCATATTCCACCTCTGTCTCTAGTGCAAGGGGAAAGGGATTTTATTCAGTAAGAGAAAGCATTGAGAACATTGGAAATACTTTAAGGACAACTTTATACTGCTATGGTTATAACAAATGAATAAAGCACGGCCTTTTATTCAGTAGTCCTGTTGTGACCTGTAGATGACAATATATATTTAAAAGCTTTGTCACTACAATATTATAACATGTATGTACCTGACTCCTCAATTGCATTGTCTAACAAATGAAGGAAATACTACATCTCATAGTAGGAACCTGGTAGACCATATAGACCACATTACGATCACCTTACTTGGTTTTGCCAATTCAGAGCAGAGCTGCAATACGGACGGACAGAGCACCGAGCTGCACTTGTAGGCTTTGTAAACTATAGACACGACAACCTTACGGAGGCAATGGATTGTTGCTGAATCAGTGGATAATACATCACAATTCAAGCAAGAAGAATTCTATGTAGCTATGCAGACATGGCTTACCTGAAAAATTGATAACTTTCAAGAAACAATAGTTCTAGGGCTTCATATTCATATATCTTCCTTTCCATCGGCTGGCAAAAAAACTGATATGAGGATAGTATAATCACTCGCTTCTCAGAGGCTCTAAATACCAAGATTCTATGCAGGGAGGCCCTATATTGACCCAGCTGTAACACTTTTCAGGAATTTTAAGTTTCACTAACCACTTCCGTAAATTCATAAAGAGAGGGAGAACGGTTTTAGTTGAATGAAATCGGGTCCAAAAGCCAAAATCAATACCACATGCTTATGATATCCATAAACACGCCCCCTTGCATATATTAATTACAACACGAGATTAAATACATGGGGGTGGATCCATAAACACCTGTAACTGGAAAAGAAGAAGAAGTTGTGGTCTGACCTCGAGTTTTCGTGGCTATTGGGGACGGAGTGGCTGAGGTCGCCGGTGGCGCCGGCCGACAGCTCTGGTCCTCTTTCTCGGCGGGTATGCACGGTGGTGTGAGACTCTGGGACCGGCGGGAGCACGATGTACGTGGGGCGATGATGTGGGGGCCGGGGAGATCAGGCGATGGGGCGAGCCTATAGTGGTCTGGGCATGTCGCGCCCACGACTGAGAGAGATGGGTAGGGGATGGACTGAGGTCATGGGGGAGCCAGTGAGAGGGGAATGACTCACATCTCTGTGACTCTGTGCGTGCGGATCCTTTTTTTTTGGTGTGCAGGTGAGAGATCCGTACATGTATTTTAGGAGATTTGGTGGTAGGAAAAAATATGTACCCATGAAGGAACGCATGTAGCGTGTGAAACCACAGACTTATGATTTCCGTCTCTAGCTTTCATGTAAATTTTATGTAGTTATTAATGGACGATATAAAATCTCATGTGTGATTGAATCATTAGACTAAGACGCCTATGTTTTAACCTTGTTGATGGATTCTTTCATGTGATGCAGTGAATGTACTCTTTTCAAAGACTTGGCCGATACCATTAACATAAGTAACAATGATGATATGAGGTGTAAGTTTCTCAGTTGAAGCTCAACGCTGACTACATTGTGTATTTTTTTAAATGTTTTCGACACCAATAACGAAGGAAGACTCATACTGCTAAAAACACAATAGGCGATACACTCAACAACGCTATGCGCTAGTTCTCAGGCATCCGAGAACTTCTTAGTTCTTAGTCGCCTCTTTCACCGTTCGATATACCTCGTGATTCGTGAAAAGTGTAAGTTACACATGAGTTGCAACTAAGTGGCAATTGAGAATTTAATGAGTTGCAACTAGTTTGCAACTGATAATTAGTACAAATCTTATGAGTTGTAACTAGGTTACAACTGAGAATTAGCACAAATATTAGGATGACATCAGCGACTTAGACATAAGAAATTCTCATGCGCCTGAGATCTAGGCACTCCTGCCGTCAGGTCGAGTGGATCGAGACGCCGCGCGTCCCGGCCTCCCCTTCGGCTGACGTGTCACTGGAGAAGCTCCGCGCGATCGGGGATGCCGCGGCGGACCGCGCCGAGATGCACGACATCATCGGCAGGCAGCGCGACAACTGGAACCACCTGCTGCTACACTCCACCAACTCCCTCACGCTCGCCGCCTCCACCATGGCCGCGCTCGCGCCCGCTGCGCCGACCATGGTCGCGCTCAAGGCCTCCGCGGGTGTCCTCCTGGCCACCGCCGCGGTCACCATGGCCGCCGTCAACAAGATCCAGCCCTCGCAGCTCGCCGAGGAGCAGCGCAAATCCACGAGCCTCTGGAGGGAGCTCGAGCGCGACGTCCGCGCCGCGCTCGCGCTCGGTGGGCCGACGACCAAGGCCGACGTGCAGGAAGCCATGGACCGGGTGCTCGCGCTCGACGCCGCCTACCCGCTGCCGCTACTCCCGGGCATGCTCGAGAAGTTCCCTAAGACCGTCGAACCCGCGCGCTGGTGGCCGAGCCGTCGGCCCGCCCAGCCCAAGAAGTCTAAGAGCTTCGGCCATGGCGGCGGCGCCTCCGTCGCTCCGGGCAACGGATGGACCCAAGATCTCGAGGACGAAATGCGAGGCATCCTCCGGGTCATCAAAGCTAAGGACGAGAACGAGTTTCTCACGGTGGGCAAGCTGGTGCTGAACCTCAACAGGGGCCTAGCCGTCGCCGGCCCAGCGCTTGCGGGCACAGCCGCGCTCGCCTCGGTGTTCATCGGCTCCGGTGAGGCCGGGATGTGGGCGTCTGGCGTGGCAGTCCTCGGCGGCGCGCTGGCGGCTGCAGTGAACACGGTGGAGCATGGCGGGCAGATGGGCATGCTCTTCGAGCTGCTCCGCAACTGCGCCGGGTTCTACTGCAAGATCCAGGAGGACATCGAGGTCAACCTCGCCGAACCCGACGTGGAGCGGAGGGAGGGCGGCGAGCTGTTCGCGACGAAGGTGGCGCTGAAGCTCGGCCGCAGCCTGTCGGACATCAAGCAGTAAAGGAAGAAGGCCTCGCCGTCTGTCAGGGACGAGGACATCAAGGAATTCACCGGGAAACTCTTCTAATCAACTGACCCTACTAGTAGCTGACAGATCGGTGTAGCTAGAAATTCCATTGTTTCTTTTGTACAGATCAAAATTGAAATGACAATTCTTTGATTCATTTTTTAATCTCAACCCCAGTTTCACACTATGCTTGAAATGCAGGCTTAAAATTCTTTTGCTTCGGAGTTTAGAGTATCAGCTCCACGAATTATTCTACCCTTAAAATACATTAAGGCCATGCCTGTTTCACTGTATTTTAGCCCGAAACGGCCACAGAGCCCATTAAATTACGGCCCTATACCAGTATTCGCACTTGGTTGGCTGTATTTTTTTCCTCTCCGAATCGTTTTCGGCCCGTTTACACGCGAAAATGTCACGGACATGCGGGGGTCGGTTTCCTTTCCAACCCGGCACAGGAGAGACGACCCCAACCCTAGCGACAGATGGGCGGGGCGGCGATTGTCCAGGCGGCGACTGGCGGCTAAAGGTCTGCGATCGGCGGGGCCGCGCAAAATGTTCAGAACAGTCAGAAAGTGTTATTATAAATAGATATGTTACTTTTTTTTATGTTACTATGATACACAACTTTCTTGTTCTATACACAACTTTCTTGTTCTATATGATACACAACCTTCTTGTTCTATATGATAAATGTGAAATACACGGCTTTCTTGTTCTATATGATACATAGCCTTGTTCTATATGATACATAGTTACTTTGACACCCAACTTTCTTGGAGTGAAATTCACTAGTTACTTTAATGCATTCTTAGAATTAAATGAGTAACTTGAAAATGGTGACGACTGATTCCGAGAAAGAAGAGGATGAGGAAATGGTTTTCCTTGTTAATGAGGATCATTGCTATTTAGTACTATTATTTATTATGAGTTAAATAGTTAGATTATGGAGGAAAACACCTGCCTAGTTTATGGATCATGCAAAACTAGAGCCTCTATAAATTAGTTATCTTATCAATTTTCACTGTTATACTGGAGATTCTGTGTCTCTTACAAATTTGAAAACTTGCGCCAAACCAATCGTCATTCTTGTGAATCTAGACAAATCTAGCATGTTCCCTTTCCCCTACACGAATATATATGTAGTGCCCTCAAATATAGATTACTATATACTCTGCCTTGTAATTTCCCTATAATTGAAACTTGGATTTCTACTGAATGTAGTTGCTTGACATGCACAATATGGTGAGTGGCACAATATTTTGTGTTGTTGGTCTTCAGAATAATCATAGAACAAGCTGTTTTGATTTCTAATATTGACAATCATAGAACAAGCTGTTTTCTAATATTGTTTTCTTTTATTTAGGATACCAAGTTCAAATCTTCAGAAGTTCATCCGAGTTTGAAGTCCATCTGAGTTAAAGTCTTTGAACGGCTATTATTTGTAATTTAAGTAACCTACTTTGTTGTTAATCTAAAAAACTGAAGTTTGTATTCATGGATAACTGTTAAAATATGACCTGGGATGTTTTTATGTAAGTTAACATGAATTGCTCGTGTATGATGTACTGGTACATGTTGAAAGATTTAATTTTTATGAAATCTGAGAGGACTAGCTTCATGTTTATTTGATTACTGGCCAAAATACTGGTATAACCAAATAGAAAAACTGACCTCCGTATACTGTGCTTCGGGTGAATTGTGCACCTCCAGATTCCCCCGAGTGAAACGGAGAAGGAAAACAAATTGCCCTCCCAAGCGGGGCCTAAGTCGTCTCATAAAATAATAATCCTTCCACCCGATCGATGTTCAAACCTGCTGGACCTTTAATTGTTCAGAGACGTACGCGACGGCAGGTTCAGTTCAACTGTTCAAGGTCAAGGAGTTGTCAAGTCCAACAACGACATGCGAATGCTGACGGCTGCTACTTGCTACCGATCCAGCCTGCCCGCAACGGCAAGCAGAAGTTTGATTACAGGTTCTTCGTCAAGGACAAGCAGGTCTCTCGTCGCGGAATAGAAAACCCAAAAATTTAGAATAGTTAACTTCTTTAAATGAATGACTATAAGATTTTAGAAGCAAGTTTTTAAGGTCTGCAGCTCCGATTCTGATGACGAGCACCAGAGTAGAGATGCACAAGACCCTCATCGAAGAAAATCTTCACCACTGAACTGCCCCTTGAAGATCATCGCACGCCGCTCAAATGAAGACACTCGAAAGGACATAGCAGCTTCGACTTCAAAGCAAGAGGAGACCAATACGAAGACACTCAGACACGCCGGAACAGAGCCAACTAACACGGTCTTGCCGCTACCAAACCTTGCTCTTCAACATTGTCGGTGCCACGCTAGCCTCTACCCTGAACTCTCACATCTTTGGCTGACCTCCTACCAACCTTGATATTGTGTATGTCCAGCCATGCATACCGCGTGAAGGGGATCATAGACTCAATACGACGCCCTAAAGAGGGGAAGAGACTAGGGATCGATGTTGTCGTCCGATCCCGCGAAGCATAATCTGGGCCTTTGATGGCCCAAGATATCCCGAGCTCGTTGGAGAACCTCAAGAAGAAGGTATGATGAGCACGGCAGCAAGTTTTCCCTCAGTTATAAAACCAAGGTTTAATCGAATCAGTAGGAGTAAGGAAACACCTCCAAGGTGTTGCTAGCTGTACTTTGGCAGGGCGCACTATCGGTGCCAGCAGCAACGTGGAATCCTGCACAACACAACCACCTAACTCTGTCCCCAACTTACAGTGAGGTTGTCAATCTCACCGGTTTGCTAAAAACAAAGGATTAAAAGTATTGTGTGCAAAAAAGTAATAGTTTGCAGAAAGTAAACATAAAGCAGTAAACAGTTGATTCTAGATTGATGATAAAAGAAAGGACCGGGGTCCATAGTTCACTAGTGGTGGCTCTCCTTAAGATAGATGACATGTTGGGTGAACAAATTATAGCGAGACAATTGACAAACATCGAGAAAACATACAAGCATATACTACTCATCTTGACTCCTTTGAGATTTGATTGGGTATTACAACATTACCATAGATCGCAATCCAACTGCATCTATGACTAATAATCCACCTTCAGGTTATCATCCGAACCCCCTTCAGTATTAAGTTACAAGCAACAGATAATTACGTTACACATTGCGTGTAAAGTAAATAAAACGATTGTTCTATGAACAAACGATTATTGTTTTCTCCCTAGTAGCAACAACACATCTAGTACCTTAAAGATTTCTGTCACTTCCCCGGATTACTAGAGGCATGAACTCACTATCGAGCATAAATACTAACTCTTGGAGTTGCTAGCATCTACTTAGCTAAGATAGCTACTAACAACGGAAAGCATGCAAGATCACAAATAACAAGGACATGATAAAATCAATAATCAATCTGAAATAGCATCTCAATATCCATCGGATCCCCGCAAACACAACATGTAGAATTACAAATAGATGATCTTAATCATGAACGGAGCTCACAAGATCTGAACATGATAGCACAAAGGAAGAGAACCAGTCATCTAGCTACTACATGGACCCGTAGTCCAAGGATGAACTACTCACGCATCACACCGGAGACTTGCATGGTGATGAAGAAGGCCTCCAGGGTGAATTCCCCTCTCCGGCAGGGTGCCGGGAAGAGCTTTAGATCCCTCCCGATCTAGGGATGGAGATGACGGTGGCTACAGACTCTTTCGTGAAATTTTGATCGGATACTTAGGGATTCTGTATCGGAAGCATCTTATAGGCGAAAGGGGAGGCCGAGGGGGTGCCGGAGGCGGCCAGACCACCCCTGGCGCAGGCCAGGCTGGGTTGTGCGGCCAGGTGGTGTGGCGGCCCCCTGTCCCCTCTCCGTCTCGTATTCTGGATCCTTGTGTCCCTCGGTGAAAAACTGACTTTGGCTTGTGTCCTGTCCAATTCCGGAAATATTCATTTTCTGACTTTCCTGGAATAAAAAACAGCAGAAAACAGGCAGCTGGCATATCAAAGCATAGGACACCTTCATAGAGTAGCAAACATAAATGCATATGACACCTTCAAAGTTCATAAGAGTGACTAGATACAAATAGTTTAAAACAAGCATTATCAAAGCTATGCATCAATCAACAAGTCTTGGCACAATACACATAGAACTAAGAATGGCCACTATGCTCTCAAAGTAGGTGCATAAAGATAGAAGGTGGAGACTCAACATAAAAGTAAAACAAAGGCCTTCATAGAAGGAAGTAGGGATTCAAGTTTCATAAAGAACTTCTAAAAATTATGGTACTTATTAGCTTTCAGCTCTCATTGCCCCTATCATAAGCATCTTGAAGTGATTAAGGTTAAAGTGAACAAACTATGTTATATATGCTTGACGAAGTATAAGTTGGAAATCTCATGTCCCTTGAATACGAGGGCCGCTCCTCATGCTACTCAAGTTTAGTTATCGGTAAGTTCTTGTCATAGTAAGTACATGTGTATCACAGAGAACCGCCAATGGGGTACCCCTTGCCCGATGATACGGAAGAATCCCCATATCAAAATGACAAGGCAAGCAGACAATGAGCATCTCAGCAATCTTCTTATTTACCATGGGAATATGGTGCTTTTTTCTCTCTTTCCTCATTTCTCATATCTATTTTTTTCTTTTTCTCTTTTTTCTCAATATCTGACTCTTTTTTTATAAGAAGAATGCTTCATAGACAGCTCATTATGGTTGCGGATTTCCACCATGACAGAATGGATTAGACTAGCGGCCCAGGCGTTTCTCTAACACACATACATAACTCCATGGACTTACAAGCTCCCCTTTCAGTTCACACCGACGACATCCATAGACAAAAGAGCATGATATCAACTAGGTACAAAGTACAAGTGCAATGTTGAAAGCGTTCCCCATAACAGCATGGTTCTGCTAATCCCCAACATATAAGTGCAAGCATATACAACATAGACGACACAATGGTTCAAGTTTATTAAGGGCAAGAAAAGTAAAGTGTGCCATCAAGTTCGTGAGAGCTTTAATCACTAGTTTTCCCATAACAAGTTTAATCTGGAAGGTAGATAAAAACATGAATATACTTGGAATAGCATATGCTAATAGGTAGGTATGGTGGATTCTTTGGAATAACTTGCTTTTAGGAATTGGATGCATGAGTGGAACTCATACTTGGTTATGGAGGCTAGCAAAAGACTGGGAGCGACCAACTAAGAGATCAATAATGGCCATAATCATGCAGAGCGACAAAACATCATTAATCAAACCATAAAGTGATACTACAAGTTAAAACTAAAGGATCATAAAGGCTATGGTGACTTGGGATAGTCATAACATGGTGTAAGTATGCGCCAAGTCAACCCAAATAAAGCATCAAAGGAGAATACTACAATACTACGCTTTAATATGCTAAAACAACGCATGATTCTTCCAAGGCACATTAAGCAATCTCAATTGTTTATAACAAGTCATGCTGCAGCAAAATAAATAAGCATAAAGCCAAAACAATATCAAGCATGGCATGACAAAGCATAGGCCACAGTCAAAAACATGCTCTCCTTACCACTTAAACATGAACTTTCCTACTCTTTTTCCAATCCAAACCAAACTATTTGAAAACCAATTCATGAAAGAGGGGGTCCAACCAATTTATTCAGCAAACTAAGAAAACCAAGCAAACGAAAACCAAAAACAAAAACAAAAAAGAAGACGCTCCAAGAACAACACAACTATGCATGAAACAATAAAAATGAAGTGTTTGGAACAAACATGGGATCTTTATTGATGAAGAAGGGGATGCCTTGGGCATCCCCAAGCTTTGACGCTTGTACCTCTTGAATATTTCTTGGGTTGACACGGGGTGGCATCCCCAAGCTTGAGCTTTAGTCCATTCTTCATCTCATTACATCATTCCTTCCATACACTTGAAATTTTTCTTTCATACAAAACATCACACAATCTTTATTAGCAACATTAGTGCACTCAACATAATAAGTCTTTAGGTTCAGTTTCAAGACCAATAAAACTTCCATTAAAACAGAAGCTAATGTAGCACTTCCCTCAAAAATCTCAATTCCCCAAAAGAATTCAAAAGGGAACCAACAAGAAGCAAATACAAATAATGGCAGAAATCTATCAAAACAGACCAGCAGGTAAAGACGATTTGTTTCGAAGACCTTTTGTTGCTCAAATCGAAAAGTGTTGAACTAACGAAAGTTAGATAACAACCTAGGTCAGAAGCACAAAAATTCACGCCTCAAAAAGACGTACAGATATTTTACAAAAAATTTTATGGTGAAGCACAGAAATCTATTTCGGGACAGCAACTTTCACAATCATTACTTCTCTCTCATTAGAGGTTACTCTTGGCACAAAAAGCAAATAAAAAGGATAAGGAGAGGTTATTACTGAAGTAATAACTTACAAGACCCATCTAAAACTTTTGGGTTATCTCCCAATAAGTACGTTTCTTTAACGTCTTTAACTTAGGCATTAGAAGGAAGAAAAAGAATCAAGTGTTCTCGAATGAAGAAGCATTAAAACCAAATTTTGTTTTCATAGGATAGGAAAAATAAATATTCTCTTTCTTCTTAGGGAAGTGTTCTATACCTTTCTTGAGTGGGAGTTGATGTTTAATGGTGCCTTCTTTCATATCAATTATGACACCAACAGTTCTAAGAAAAGGTCTTCCCAAAGTAATAGGACAAGAAGCATTGCATTCAACATCCAAAACATAGAAATCAACGGGGACATAGACATTGTTAACCATAATAAGAACATCATTAATACTCCCCATGAGTTTCTTTTTAGCATTATCATCAAGTGGGAAATTCAAATAAGAATCTTCCAATGGTGGCAAATCAAGCATATCATAAATACTTCTAGGCATAATAGAAACACTACTATCAAGGTCACATAAAGCTTTAAAATCAAAATCATTCACTTTCATGTCAATGATAGGTTCCCAACCATCTTATTGTTTTATAGGAATAGAAGCTTTATGTTTCATCTTTTATTCTTTAATTTTTATGAGAGCATCAGTAATATGTTTTGTAAAGGCCATGTTCATAGCACTAGCATTAGGAATTTTAGCAAGCTTTTGTAGGAACTTAATAACTTCAGAGATATTGCAACCATCAAGATCAAAATCATAATTATCATCTAAAGTAGTAGAGCTATTACTAGCCTCAACACTAGTGGTAGTGATAGTAGAAACACTAATGTTTCTAGCAATTTCATCTTCTCTTTCCCACTTAGCATGCAATTCAGCTAATAGTCTAACATTTTCATCAATTCTTACTTGTATGGCATTAGTAGCAGCAAAGGAATTATCAAAAGTTTGAGGTTTAGCAGCCATTTTATTAATCAAAGAGGATTGTTCTTCAGACAAATATGATATATTTCTTTCAGCATTAGAAAGCTTCAATTGCAAACTAGGAATTTCCCTATTTAAACTCTCAAGTTGATGACTAATATTCTTCAAAAGGGTAGATTGTTCCTCCATAGTTTTAGTAAATAATTTATTTTGTTCATATTGCATTTTCATGAAGTTTTTAGTGGCTCTTTCAACTTCTAAAATTCTTCCTTCACTAGGTATTCCGGGTTTGCCATTATAGCCATAAGTATTCTTAGGAGGGTAGGGCCTATAATTGTTATTACCATAAGCATTGTTGCCAAAATTGTTATTTCTTATAAAGTTCACATCAACTTGCTCTTCTTGAGCAACCAAAGAGGCTATGGGAACATGATTTGGATAAATATGAGTTTTCCCATTAACAAGCTGATACATTGCAAATGTATCTATAATTTTTGATGTTCCATGCTTGTTTTTATCCACTTGCTTGTGTTTTCTTCCAACTTTGGAGTACTTTTATTATGATTTCTTGAACTAACCTATTAACAAGAGCCACAATGCCAGCTGCATGTTTTCTGTTGTTTTTGGTTCCACAAAAGTCAGAAAATGAATATTCTCGGAATTGGATGGGACAAAAGCCAAAGTGCCTATTTTTCCGGAAGGGATCAAGTGCCAGAATACGAGACGGAGAAAGGCTGGGGGACGGGCACACCACCTGGTCGCGCGGCCAAACCTGGCCCGCTCCAGGGGGTGGTCTAGCCGCCCCCAGCACCCCCTCGGCCTCCCCTTCCGCCTATAAGTTGCCCTCGGGACGAAAACCCTAGGTACCCGATCAAAAATCTACGAAAGAGTCTGTAGCCGCCGTCGTCTCTGTCCCTAGATCAGGGGGATCAGAAGCTCTTCCCGGCACCCTGCCGGAGAGGGGAATTCACCCTGGAGGCCTTCTTCATCACCATGCAAGCCTCTGGTGTGATGTGTGAGTAGTTGATCCTTGGACTACGGATCCATGTAGTAGCTAGATGGCTGGTTCCTCCTTTGTGCTTTCATGTTTAGATCTTGTGAGCTCCGTTCATGATCAAGATCATCTATTTGTAATTCATACATGTTGTGTTTGCGGGGATCCGATGGATATTGAGATGCTATTTCAGATTGATTATTGATTCTATCATGTCTTTGTTATTTGAGATCTTGCATGCTTTCCGTTGTTAGTAGCTATCTTGGCCAAGTAGATGCTAGCAACTCCAAGAGTTACTATTTATGCTCGATAGTGGGTTCATGCCTCTGGTAATCTGGGGAAGTGACAGAAATCTCTAAGGTACTAGATGTGCTGTTGCTACTAGGGAGAAAACAACGATCTTTTGTTCATAGAACAATCGTATTGTTTACTTTACACGCAGTTCGTAAAGCAATAATCTGTTGCTTGCAACTTAATACTGGAGGGGGTTCGGATGATAACCTGAAGGTGGATTATTAGTCATAGATGCAGTTGGATGGCGGTCTATGTATTATGTTGTAATGCCCAATCAAGTCTCAAAGGAGTCAAGATGATTAGTATATGCATGTATTGCTTTCTCGGTGTTTGTCAATTGCCCCGCTGTAATTTGTTCACCCAGCATGTTATCTATCTAAGGAGAGCCACCTCTAGTGAACTATGGATCCCGGTCCTTTACTTTACATACAATCTATAAACTGTTTCTACTTTGTGTTTACTTTCTACAAACTTTTACTTCTTTCCATTCGATACGTTTAATCCTTTTTTTCCGCAAAACACGGTGAGATTGACAACCTCATCGCAAGTTGGGACAAAGTTATGTGGTTGTGTTGTACAGGTCTCCACGTTGCTACTAGCACCGGTAGTGCGCCCTGCCAAAGCTCAGGTAGTAACACCTTTGAGGTGTTTCCTTGCTCCTACTGGTTCGATTAAACCTTGGTTTCATAACTAAGGGAAACTTGCTGCTGTGCTCATCATACCTTCCTCTTGGGGTTCCCAACAAGCTCTACATCAACACCAAGCACCATGCACTTTTCTGGGCATCGTGTATTGAGCCATCACAAGCATAGACATAATAACATCAATTTTATCACTCAAGGAGGAGGTTTCTTCACCAGAATTTACCTTCTTACCTTGTGGAGCTCTTTCAGTATGCCATTCAGAATAGTTAACCATCATATTATCTAGAAGCTTTGTTGCAGCACCCAAAGTAATGGTCATAAAGGTATCTCCAGCAGCAGAATCCAATAGATTTCTTGAAGAATAGTTCAATCCTGCATAAAAGGTTTGGATAATCATCCAAGTAGTCAGTCCATGAGTGGGATAAATCTTTACCAAAGATTTCATTCTTTCCCAAGCTGGAGCAACATGTTCATTATCAGATTGTTTAAATTTCATTATTTCACTTCTCATAGATATAATCTTAGCAGGAGGATAGTACTTTCCAATGAAAGCATCTTTGCATTTAGTCCAAGAATCAATACTATTCCTAGTTAAGGAATTCAACCATTCTTTAGCTTTTCCTCTCAAAGAGAAAGGAAACAATTTAAGCTTAATGATATCTCCATCTATATCCCTATGCTTTTTCATCTCACAAAGTTCAATAAAGTTATTTAGATGAGTAGCAGCATCTTCATTACCAATACTAGAAAAAATTTCTCTCATAACAAGATTGAGTAAATCAGGTTTTATTTCAAAGAAAGTAGCTTCAAGAACAGGTGGAGCAATAGGTGTGCTCATGAAATCATTGTTGTTGGTGCTAGTGAAGTCACACAACTTAGTATTTTCTAGAGTAGTCATTTTTTGTGTTTTTAATAAAGAAAGCAAACTTGTAAAACTAATTTTTTGTGTGTTTTTGATAAATAAACAAGCAAACAAAGCAAAAGTAAACTAAGGAAAACAAAAATAACAAAGTAAAGAGATTGGTTATGAGGGACTCCCCTTGTGAAGATGTCCTTGACTCCCCGGCAACGGCGCCAGAAAAAGCTTTGATGGCCCAAGATATCTCGAGCTCGTTGGGGAACCCCAAGAGGAAGGTATGATGAGCACAGCAGCAAGTTTTCCCTCAGTTATAAAACCAAGGTTTTATCGAACCAGTAGGAGCAAGGAAACACCTCCAAGGTGTTGCTAGATGAACTTTGGCAGGATGCAGTACCGGTGCCAGCAGCAACGTGGAATCTTGCACAACACAACCACAGAACTCTGTCCCCAACTTACAGTGGGGTTGTCAATCTCACTGGTTTTGCTGAAAACAAAGGATTAAACGTATTGTGTGGAAGAAAATAATAGTTTGCAGAAAGTAAACATAAAGCAGTAAACAATTGATTGTAGATTGATGATAAAAGAAAGGATCGGGGTCCATAGTTCACTAGTGGTGGCTCTCCTTAAGATAGATGACATGTTGGGTGAACAAATTACAGCGGGGCAATTGACAAACATCGAGAAAGCATACAAGCATATACTACTCATCTTGACTCATTTGAGATTTGATTGGGTATTACAACATTATACATAGACCGTAATCCAACTACATCTATGACTAATAATCCACCTTCAGGTTATCATCCGAACCCCCTCCAGTATTAAGTTGCAAGCAATAGATAATTGCATTACACACTGCGTGTAAAGTAAAGAATACGATTGTTCTATGAACAAAGGATTGTTGTTTTCTCCCTAGTAGCAACAACACATCTAGTGCCTTAGAGATTTCTGTCACTTCCCCATATTACTAGAGGCATGAACCCACTATCGAGCATAAATACCAACTCTTGGAGTTGCTAGCATCTACTTGTCCAAGATAGCTACTAATAACAGAAAGCATGCAAGATCACAAATAACAAAGACATGATAGAATCAATAATCAATCTGAAATAGCATCTCAATATCCATCGGATCCCCGCAAACACAACATGTAGAATTACAAATAGATAATCTTGATCATGAACGGAGCTCACAAGATCTAAACATGATAGCACAAAGGGGGAGAACTAGCCATCCAGCTACTACATGGACCCGTAGTCCAAGGATGAACTACTCACACATCACACCGGAGACTTGCATGGTGATGAATGATGTCTACGCACTTCTATTCTTGTAGACAGTTGTTGGGCCTCCAAGTGCAGAGGTTTGTAGAACAGCAACAAGTTTTCCCTTAAGTGGATCACCCAAGGTTTATCGAACTCAGGGAGGAAGTGGTCAAAGGTATTCCCTCTCAAGCAACCCTAAAATCAAGATACATGAAGTCTCTTGTGTCCCCAACACACCCAATACACTTGTCAGGTGTATAGGTGCACTAGTTCGGTGAAGAGATAGTGAAATACAAGTGGTATAGATAATTATAAGTGGTAACGGTGATAAAAAAATACTTTGATGGCGTGGAAGAGACTAAAAGCAATCTAAAATAAAGACGGAAGCAAGCAAACATGCAACAGATCTAGTAGCAAACAGTGTATCAATGCTTAGAAACAAGGCCTAGGGATCATACTTTCACTAGTGAACACTCTCATATAAATATCTTCTCTTATATGATACTACTCTTAACTACTCTCTGGTTGAACACTCTAATTGATGGTAGGGCTATAACAGCACACCTCAAAGTAAGTATTTCCCATCTAGAAAACCCCTCACTGTCACCTTGAGCACTAGATGGTTCCAACAAATACCACAATTTCATAAAGACATCCAACTCCAAATATAACTCATAACAAGTATTTGTAATCTCTAGCCTAAGTGCCACCATGGTGTGCACGCTGTCACTTTCACACACATGGGGAGAGCAGAGATTCATTAAAGCACTTGAGTAGCAGAATAGATCTATAGATTACAAGCTCATGATCTCAATAAGATCATGCATAGAGAGAGAGATGAACACATAGCTACCGGTAGAACCCTTAGCCTCGAGAGAGAACTACTCCCTCCTCATCATGGGAATCAACAATGGTGATGGAGATGGTGGTGGAGATCGCTAGAGATGGCTCCGGGGGCACTTCACCGTCTTGGCAGGGTGCCGGAACGGAGACTTTCTGTCCCCCGAATCTCCCCTTCGGTGGCGGCGGCGCAGCGAAACTTTTCGTGGATTTCTGATTGACGATTTAGGGTTTTGGTATCGGGAGGCTCTTATAGGCGAAGGAGGCAAGGTTGGTGGCCAGCCAGGGGGCCCACACCATGCCCTGGCGTGGCCAGGAGGGACCCACGCCATGGGGTGGTGTGGCCACCCTGTGGCCCCTCTCCGACTCTCCTTCTGGCTCCATGAGTGTTCCGGGAAAATAGTAACTTTGGCTTTTGTCCCGTCCAATTCCGAGAATATTCATTTTCTGACTTCCTGGAACCAAAAACAGCAGAAAACATGCAACTGGCATTGTGGCATCTTGTTAATAGGTTAGTCCAAGAAATCATATGAAAAGTACTCCAAAGTTGGAACAAAACACAAGAAAGTAGATAAAACTAAGCATGGAACATCAAAAATTATAGATACATTTGCAATGTATCAATGAAGAAGGCCTCCAGGGTGAATTCCCCTCTCCGGCAGGGTGCCGGGAAGAGAGCTTCAGATCCCTCCCAATCTAGGGATGGAGATGACGGCGGCTATAGACTATTTCATGGAATTTTGATCGGGTACTTAGGGTTTCTGTATCGAAGGCATCTTATAGGCGAAAGGGGAGGCCGAGGGGGTGCCGGAGGCGGCCAGACCACCCCCTTGCGTGGGCCAGGCTAGGCCGCGCGACCAGGTGGTGTGGCGGCCCCCTGGCCCCTCTCCGTCTCGTATTCTGGCTCCTTGTGTCCCTCAGTGAAAAACTGACTTTGGCTTTTGTCCCATCTAATTCCGGGAATATTCAATTTCTTACTTTCCTGGAACCAAAAACAATAGAAAACAGGCAGCTGGCACTGTGGCTCTTGTTAATAGGTTAGTCCAAGAAAGTGTATAGAAAGTACTCCAAAGTTGGAACAAAACATAAGAAAGTAGATAAAAACCAAGCATGAAACATCAAAATTATGGATACGTTAGCAACATATCAGCCTTCACCCAAAGTTGTGAGCCTGAGGGTGGAGAAGATCGGAGAGCTCCACGCCAGCCCCCAAGGAGGACATCAACATCCACGAATGCGACATGGTTAGTATTTAACCCGGAGAAAAAGAAGGCTCCACACCACCATGTGGATGGACGGAGATGAAGGAGACCACAGCCGTCGTCCTGATACCTGCAAGAGCATAGGTTCGTAAGAACATGCTTTTGTGGAAGTATTTCTTTCGATTTTTATATCATCCCAATGAAGAGCTTTGGTGAGTGTTTATCTATGGCACTCAATGTGCCACATTGTGTTGAGTGAATTGACTGCAAGTATCAAGGTGGAAGAGATGAGTTTATATTATGTATTGAAAGAGTAGTGAAGTACAATTAAAAAGTAAATTGCATAAAAGTAAAAAAGCGTCGGATTGTTGTTTGAAGTTTTCTACAGACGAGAGATTAGGCGTAGAGAGAATCAGTTCATGGTAATACTAAATGTGCCAGGTGGGAGAGCGTGTATGAGTGTTAATAATTCTTCATATTGATATATGAGTAGGCGAGAAAACCTTAAATAACCAAACTCCTCCTATCAAGCCTGTTTCATTATATTGTCCTGCCTTTATGTTACCACATGCCATGGTCAGCAAAGCAATTTCGTGAGACCGGATCAAAGCATTACGCTTAGTGATTCCTCGTGCTCATTGAATCATGTATCCCCTCTTTGATATTAGTTGTGTCACTTGAAGGTCGCCGATTCACTGCACACAAAAATCTTACCCATGTAAATAAGACAACAAGTATTATGCATAACATGGATCAACATTCCCAATATCAATAATAATCACAAGTCTCACAAATAGATGCATAATAATATAGAAACATCACATCTCACCAATCCCCTACATCTCCCACGTTCAGGGGATTCACTCGCACATGAGAGGGGAATAACACAGAGATATGATGATTATATAAAGAAAGCAGTTCATCTCAATATTACCCTTGCCACAGTAATTTGTGAGATCAAACCAAAACAAATACTTAGTTCCAAGTATGAATAGAGCCTCAACCCTAACATTACAATAATGAATCTCTCCCTCTCTGTATGCAAAGAGTGATGATGGTGGAGTGAAGGATCTAGAGGATGAAAATGCGAAGCAGATCGAAGGGAGTCTTGTTCTTCTCCAGATCTCTTCTCTCTTTGTTCTGGTGTGGAGCTAGGGCGGCGATTATGAATGTTTTTCGTCTCTATTGTCTTCACGAAAGTTGTTCCTTTTGAAAAGGCTGAGGCGCCTAGTACTGTCACACCGTATGGTCATGTTGACCATATCAGTGGTCATTAAGTTCACTGTGCACTTGGATGAATTTGCTCCAATTATGGAATTGCTTGATATCCTCAAATAAACTCATTTATGGCTTAAAAACCTTACCAAAATGCTCGGCACCCAAAATACACTTAGGAAGACAAGTTCTTTGTTTTCTAAATATTAACGTTAGTCGGAAGGCGAAAAACCATCGAAACCAACTGAAAATCCATGGAAAAAACTAGGAAAAACTCTATATAAAACAGAGTTATCACGACCCACACCCCACTGACCCACACACCTCCTGTGTGGCAATAGGCCCACCGTCGCACAGAAGCCACCACATCCAGACCTAAGAGCTTAGTGCGCACCACCGCCATCACCCGCACCACACGAAGTTGAAGAGCCGAGCCACACTAACCTACGGTCGAACGAGCGCACTATCGCAGAGCACCGCAGGCGCTTCCAAACACCACAGAGAAGAGGCACCGAGCAACGCTGACACGGGTTCCAAGTTGAGAGCTGACGGCCGCAGGACATGGGCTCCCAGATCTGATAGCGATGACACCCTCACATCCGCAGCAACCGCTGAAACCGATGTGAGATCCTAGGGCTACCACCTAGCTTCGTCGCACGCACCGCACCATCCAAGGCCACCTCACAACACCGGCCGGAGATCTCACTACACGACGACCAGAAGGCCCTTGCTACCACCAACCACGCGAGGAGATGAAGGCTCGTCGCCACCGTCTACCCGACGGGCTTTCATCCTTTGGCGGTGAAAGGGGCGGAGGTGGAGGGGGAGGGACGGTAGCGGCTGAGTTAGGGTTTGCCCGAGCCGCCGCCCTAGGATCGACGGGAAGCCCTCTTTTTGTTGTTTTGGTAACAATGAGAGTCTACTTGAATCTAACATAGGATAACAAAAAGCTATTATTTGATTCATTCTTTAGTTTCACCTGGTACAAGACAGCTTGAACTGAGTTTGCATGTTTGAAATGGTCTGACGATATAAGCGGTCATGGGTCATGGTTAGTATGGTAACTAGTAAGTCTGCACGTGCAATCGCACGTCTCTAATAATCACATACATTTTAAATTAAATTTATTTTTAACCGAATTTATTTTATGTATAGTTTTTGTTCGTCAAGGCACAAAATTATGTTACAATTAGTTACAAAAATATTACAATTCAATCCAGGTTTGAAGCACGATCTGCAGGTCTATATCCCCTCCATTTCTTTGTCTTACATCAAACCTTTCAGATCTTATTTCCAATATTGCAAATCATGGGAGTCATTCAAATTATGAACTAATTCAGATAGTCTGAACCAACGTACGACAGAGAGCAGCTAGAACAGTCTGAACAAAAATATTGTGAATCTTTAAATATCAAAACTTATTGTGTTAGTTGAAGTAAGTCCGTTGTACCACTCTGCATTCTCGGGGCAACGATTTTTAGTTGATTCTTTTTTTTTAACTGTAGCCGATTCTTCTTTTTTTGACAATGTAGTCGGTTCTTCTTTGTTGAATGGAATAAACGAAGAATAAGCTAACTCACCAGATTTTCCATGCGCGTGGCTGAATGGAATGGAACGCCAAAAAAAAACTACAGGAAACCCAAAAACGGACCGAGTACTCGACAATCTCGACCCCCATCTTCTTCTGCCTCTCACTCTCCTCATTCTCTTCCTCCCTCTGTCTCCTCCACCACCGGAGACCACCCGCCCGCTCCCCTGGCTCCCCTGACCTGTTGACGCGCCGCTGACCTGCCTACTCACCTCCCCGTCGAGGTCCTGCGCCCCTCCATGCATCCCCGCTGCTCCGGCAAGGTCCTGCGTCCCTCCCCGTCTCCTGGCCGCTCCGACGGCAGTGAGTTCAAGGGCTCCCTCACCTGGCTCCACACAGCCCTGGCGAGTTCATGCGCTCGCTCACCTGTCTTCCCACTATCCCGGCAAGCTCCCGCGACACCTCCCCACCGGATTTGCGAAAGCACGGAGGTGGATGCATAGGCATGGGCCTCTTCTCCACCGGATTCATGACCCTCTTCTCCACCGGATTCATGACCCTCTTCTCTACCGGATTCATGGCCGCAGCCACCGCATGTTGGAGAAACACAGTCGGCCTTCTTCTGCCGCTGTACGAGTATGGCATGCTCGGTCGATGCCCCCACTCCACCTCGCTCTAGACTGGTAATTTGTCGCCCCTCTCATCTCGATTCAGCTCATAATATTCCATTGTTTATGTTATAGTAGCTACAATTTGATAGCAATGGATGCAATTTATGATTTATGTCATTTTTCCCAAATTTACAATAGAGAGGATCTACGGAAATGGAGGGAGTAAGACTTTTGGACTATCTGAGTTCCTTCAGTTGTTTGGAAAAATCTAACTGGTTTACTTTCAATCTCGAAACTATAACCCAATTAGTAATCGTGTAAAGCTGAGATTTTTTTTTCATTTATTGTAGTTAGCTGAAGACATTGATTCCAAAGTTTTACTCACTGCTTAAGGGAATAGCCCAATACAGGTTAACAAAGAAGTGAAGAGTGTCTTTGCATCTAATAGCCTGCTAATTGTACAGAGCATGTGATTGCATTTCAATGAAATAAGTAAATCAGGAAAACATCATGCATACTCGACCAGTTGAAACCTTGATTTATTATGTTGTAATGTCCCATGATAATTGTTCAGCTGCTAGTTTATATCGTCATCCACACTATATTTTGAGCAGAAAAACATGCAATATTGAGCTTATGAATGGTAAGGTTTGCCTTTACTGGAGATTCATGCGCAGTCATTTGCAGGTTAAAGCTCAGGTAAGCATCAATTTTTTTTAAGTTTTCTGTGCACCACAAAAACTGAACTATCTTTTATAGCACTCTTGCAAGGGATGGTGATGCATGTAAATATCAGTATTGTAGCTGAAAAAACACATGTAGATCATACATCTATGGTCATTTCTGAATATCTGAGATGAGATTCATGAGAACAATATGCATGGTCATTTCTATCATTAGCTAATTATGTTATTCTGTAGTTGAAGCTGCTACTGGAACTTTACTTTTTCCTCTTAGTCGAAGCTGAAATGGGGTGCATTTCCTAGCGCGACTTGGAGATGACATACCAAAAGCTTCTTCCTATCATATGAATTTGCATGTCATTAAATCAACAAACACATGGATAGTGTGACATATAGTCTCATGCCCGAAATGGTCTCATGCCTGATACAAGTCAGTAGGTTTTTCTCAGTCTGTAATGTATGTGGCTTTATTTATATCTTATTAGGTACGAATTGTGTATAACATTTTGCTCGTTCTATTCTACAACTTTCTTGAAACAAGGTCCTCAGCCTCTCCCCTTTATTTCGAAAAATGATAGACTGTAGTTCAGGAATTGCATAATGCAGTATTTTATAGTTTGTTTGCAACAAATCATGCTATAATAACTGTTATGTTTAGTTCACAAAATGAAAATTTCGGATCAAATATCTTATGTGCATGACTGCATGTAGATTTTCTTATGTAAACTATGGTTCACCCAGAAGATTGATGTTGGTATGCATCTTCTTGCATGCAGTTGTCTTGGGCGTCTGCGATGCCACCTCCTTGACATGCTCATCGTTTCTAGCGATGCACCCTTGCATAGCACTCATCATACCGTCAGCGAGGAGTAATCTGCCAAGCAACACCGCTTTGACAACTGCCGCCAGCTTGAGAGGTACCCACTTTCTATGTTTCCCTCAGCTTTTGTCTTTTCATTTTGATCCAGGTATTCTTGGTATCTCCATTGGTTTAGTATTTGGTCTAGCACCTTGCATTTCCCAGGTGTAGCATGTTGATGGTCCAAGTTAAAACAAGTGGTAGAAATAGAAGGACCTGGTACTTGTACTATTGTAGGCATACGTGCTAATTATAAGTGTCCCGCAACCTTAACATTACGACTTAGTTTATGGCACCGTTAAGAAATTGTCTGTACATCAACCATAACATTTTGTGGGTAAATGGATAGATGATAAATGCCACTATCAAGGTGCGTACCATTAGAAAATGTGTTTCATGTAACCATGCCTCCTCCTGACATCTTTTATACATACAATTTTTTATTTTTAGTCTATCGAATTACTTATTGGCTCAGAATGGTTGACTTGTGATGATAATGAAAGGAAGTGGTTTAACACATTTTTCGGGATAAAGTGGTTTAAGACATTAGGCGCTGCTTTCTCCTGGAATGTTCAAATTAATCAGAAGATATGCCATCTATAGCTAAATATGATTATAGGTCCAGCAAATGTAGGTACATAACATGATCGTTGACTCGATTGATCGCAAGCTTTATTTTCACCACATTTTTCATGAATAAAAAAAGCAGCCTAGACACTCTACTAAACAAAGACTTAAAGAAACCAGATAAATTCAGAAGATAGGTGATCATTCTAGTTGGTCAGCAAAACAAGATAAATTCAGAAGATAGGTACACATTTCAGTTGGTTAGTAAATATCAAGAAGGTTTAAATTGTCATTGTCATAAGAGAAATTATTTTGACACCTGGGCACTTTTGTTACAGGATGGCGACGATGTTGCAACAGTGAGGACGGTGGAGCGAGCGACCGAGGACATGTAGACGACGATCTAGAGAGTCCGCGATAGGGAGCAATCCAGGAACACGGCGAAGGCATCTGTGTTGTTGGCGAAGGCGCCGTCTAGGCCGAGACGACCATTGATCAGGGCGAGGGTTGTGGAGGGGGCGCCGTCTAGGCCGAGACGGCCATTGATAAGGGAGAGGGTTGCGGCGAGGGCGTCATCTAGGCCAATAGAGACAGCGATCAGGGTGAGGGACACAGCTAGGGAGCCGTTCAGGAATGCTGTAGCTGGCGTCGTTCGTGAGGGCGGCGTCCAGGCCGGTGATCCGGGCTAGGGGATTGTGGGAGTTGTCAGTTTCATTTTTTTTACGTTTCCTTAGCGATCACAGGATGCGGGGCGGGGCGGGGCTTCGTATTGCTCTGGGGGATGAGTAATTCGTCCGACGTTGTTATTTGCTAAACGCACACCGAGATCTATTTAGGCTAACTACTCTAACTGTTAGTGGGCCTGATCTGATCGTCGGGTACGTTTAGCAAAGTTCTTGTTTGCTCTTTTATAAGAAAGAATATGCTACTTCTGTTCTACTTGGATCGGACTATATGCATTTCATGGTTCTGTACAATGAGGTTGACTTCTTTTAGCTAGAAAGAGACATATATTTGAAAATATAAATATATTACAAGTATTCCCCTCCGATCCATAATAAGTGTCGCTCACTTTGGATCAGAGGTAGTACATGATATTTTCTCAAGTCACGGTCATACTAACCCATAACGTACTCCAGTGGAGGAGCCAAGATTTTTTTCCTTGGAATAACGTGCTTTGCTTTTTATGGGGTTTTCAAAATTTTATCAGTGCTCTTAACTGCTATTGGAATGATACATATATTAACAATTATAATAGCAAATCAATACCAATAGAGACAAGGTGAAATATACTAGTATCATATTATATATATTTGATATTATAAATATTAATATTTTATCATATAAACTTGATCAAATATTAAACTTGGTCAATTGCTATGAAGTTCGACTTTTACTATTCCTAACGATCGAACTGTAGCAAGGTTTCAACGGGGATTCTCGGAAAAGTAGAAAATATGTACTATACTATATATGTTTTTCTCTTGCAACCATACTCTGCCTTTGGTTTTCTCTTCTCTACTTAAAAGTAAACTAGGTGCACACGCGCACTTCGCCGCGCCGCCTACAGTCTATTTGACAGAGTGTGGTATACTACTGGTAACAAATTTTGTTTTGTTTGTGTTACCATAATAAGTTAAATATATGTGCATGGTTAAGTGTTTTAATTGGTAGAAAAATATGTTATTTACGTGTTAGACATGTCTAAAACTGAGAGATCTGATCATAGACGCAAGAAACGGACCCTTATTTTATATCGAAGCTTATAAGCAACAAAGGGGTACGAGTGCTTCTTCAAGTAAATAAAAATATACATCGAGCAAACTTCAAACAAAAATGCATCGAGCAAAAGACCAAGTTCAGTACCACAAGAAACTAGCATGTTATATGATCAAGTTAAAAACTAATGGTGTCAAAACAAGCTAATTAAAGAAGATCACACGGTAACCTTATTCAACTGCCTCAAAATTGATGGTTGCAGCTATTTAAATTGCAGACCTCCAATGGAAGGCATAACTTTGTATTTAACATTTATAAGTGGCTGGATTATTAAATGACTAGCTTAGTCAATATAGAAACCATATTACATATATACTAATTCTACGCAGGAGTTATACTGTCAAATCCGGATCTTTAATCCCACATGCATGTTATGCCATACCTCGCAATCCCAGGATTACCATTTTTGCGAGACATAACAAATTGGATATCACAGTACATCATCCATTACAAACCATAATAAGGTCTTACACAAATAAAGGATCTCATGATCCAGTCTTAATACAAACAAGCAGCGGAATAATAAATGTAGTAGGGGCTCCATCTTCAAAGTCACAGGCAACGCTGACGATGGGAGATGATCCTAGTTGTCATAGACGTCCTGCTGTCCATCATCTTGATAGTTCTCCTCATAGTCTGGCCACGGAAATAGCCAGGGACAAAGCCATGAGTACTCTTTAAGTACTCGCAACTATCACTAACAAGTAAGTAGCTCTAATAGGAAACTTAAGCTCTAGGTTTATTTGCAAAAAGCCAGATTTATCTAAACTAAGTTTAGAAGTAAAGAAAACTAAGTAAATGTTCTAAATTACTTAAGTGGGAAACTAGCTTTCATAAACACAACCTTGTTGTGGTCAAGTCAAAATCATAGTTCACTTCACAAGTCATTTTGAAAACATCTGACGATGTAACAGTATAGCCACTCTAACTGTCCATGACCTCGAACGCGGCTATTCGAATAGTTTGAGGCTCTACAGAGGTGGTATACTTTCACCACAAAATTCGATACATCCATCAGGGATAACCCTGAATCATCATACTTAGTATGCGGATAATCAATTATAACCTTTCAATTACACACTCTAGTATAGGCACCTCCCCTATGAGTTTGGCCTCCCAGCCATGGCCATCTGCCATCCTGGGCACTGCATAGGTGGACATCATCAAGAGGTAGCCTCGGCTCAAACCGCTTCCGCAAGGGAACCCATACTAATGCATATAAACTTCCGGCTAAGCCCAACCCAATTCAGGTATTGTGGTTGTACGATAAAATTGGAACGATATCGCATCCGAACCCAACCATTAGTTTTTATAAAGGGCTAAGGCTCATGCCTCAATATTTTCATCATCAAATCCATTTGTGTTTATCAACACATTTCAAAACATTTCAATAGAATGAAGCATCATTCCAAGGTTTTCATAATCATTTTCACCAAGTATTCCCAGCTAAAGTGATCAAGTTTTATGCTTAGCACTAGCCACTAGGTTAAGAGTGTTCACTAATGAGGGGTGATAATCTTCAATCTCAAGCCTTAGAATGATATCTAAGTATAGGCCTATTTTTATACTCTTTATGCTATCTATACTGAAGGAAATATGCCCTGAGAGGCAATAATAAAGTTGTTATTATATATTCCTTATATATGATAGATGTTTATTTTACATGCTAGAATTGTATTGATCGGAAACATCAATACATGTGTGTTTAATAAACAAAAAGGGTTCCTAGTTATGCCTCTCTCATAGACTAGCTTGTTGATTAACAAGATGATCAAGGTTTCCTGATCATGGACATTGGATGTTCTTAATAACAAGGTCACACCATTGGTGGAATGATGTGATGAACATCCATCCAAAGTATAGCATTACGATCAAGTCATTATGTTTATATTGCTATAACATCATACGAAGTAATCTTTATCCTTAGACCATGAGATCATGTTAATTGCTAACACTGGAAGAGTATCTTGATAACATCAAACGCCACACCGTAACAGGGTGACTATAAAGATGGGTTCAGTACTACGAAGGTGTTATGTTGAGGCTCATGGATCAAGAGTGGAATTTGTCAATCCAGATGATGGATGGATATACTCTGGGCCCTCTCGGTGATATCACATTAAGATAGCTGGCAAGCAAGTGATGTGATCACTAGAATGTTATATCACGGGAACGAGAAAAGAGTGCATGTCGGTAACGAGATCAAACTAGGTATGGAGATACCGATGATCGAATCTCGGACATGTAATATATCGAGAGACAAAGGGATTTAGTTACAAGCGTTAAAGGTTCTCACGATCACAGAAGTCATCGTTGAATGTGTAGGAGTCAGTACGGATCTCCAGGTCCCGCTGCTGATTATTGATCGGAGAAGGGTCTCGATCATGTCTGCATTATTTACGAACCGTAGGGTGGCACACTTAAGAGTTACCGGATGTGGCATCCCGCTAAAACCACTACTAGGAAATCGCTGTGTTTTTGTGCATTGCATCATCATGACCGCATGCTCATGTCAGCATGCCACATTGCATTTGAGCATCGTCATCATCATGCATGGTTTTGTCTAAAACTATTTTCGAAAACCTATTTTGTTTTTCTAAATAAGCCCCGTCTTTATTCAAACACAAAACCCGGGCTTGGCCGGAATATTTTATTTCGTCTACAAACAGATTTCAAATGCCCCGTTTTAAACAAATAAAATATTTATATTATTTTTGCAGGAGGCAGCCAGCCAGGCCCGAAAGCCCAGCCGGCCACCTCTAAATAAAATCTAGTCCTAACCCCAAATCCTAGCTACCTACCCGAAAACCACACCCAGCCGCCGCCACCTCACTCCATCCACTCACATCCCGCCACCTCACTCCATCCACTCACATCGCGCCACCTCACCCCCCTGGACCCCGATCCCCACCCACCTGCCACCCCTTTTCTCCCGCTCATCCTTCCTCCCACTCCCGCCTGCTGCGCCCGACCAACCCCACCCTGGGTGCGTTTCCCCACGTCGCCACCCACCACCAGCTCCCGCCAGGGACCCACCTCGGTCGCTTCTCCTTTTCCCCTGGCCCAATCCCCACGCGATTCGGACCATCCCCGACAACCCCCCACCAATCCCCTTCTCTCTCTCCCGACCCGGTCCCACCTCTGTCCCATCCCCGCCTGGCTCCTCTCTCTCCCCGTGACCCATTCCTTCTACCAACCCCGCCGCCTCCCGTCGATCTCCCCTCCCCTGCCGCGCCTCTCCCCCTCTGGCGCCGCCCGCCGGAGCCACGCGGGGCTGCTCCCCTTCCTCGAGCGGCGCCGTTCCCCATCCCGGGCGTCTCCTCGCCGTCCCCCGCCTCCAGTCCGCTCGCCGCCGAGCTCGCCCGTCCCTGCTCCCCGGCCATCGCCCTCTCTCCTCTCCGCCCGTGACGCCATGCCCTTTCTCCTCTCGAGCGTCGCGTCCACCGCCATGGCTGTTGCCCTCTCCGATGGTGGTGTCGCCGCCCTCCTCTTGTCCGACCCCCGCCTTTGCTCGCCTCTCCAGTGACCCCGAGCACACCAACCACCGCGCGGCTCCGCCCTGCACTTTTTTGCCAGAGCCCAGGGCGTCTCGACCTCCTTCCTCCCTTTGGCTCCGTGTGAGCCGCGACAACACCCTGCGACCTTCCTCTCTGTCGCCCGTGTCTACCACCGCCGTGCGCTCGTTTCTGCCTCGCAGGCCCTCTCCGGCCGCCTGCTGGCTCCATCTCGGCGGCCTCCACCGCGGCCCCGCCTCCTCTCTGCAAGCCGCCGGCAGGAGCTCCTCTCCGTGCCATATCCGCCCGACCGGCGTGTTCCTGCCGTCCTTCGTTGCCTCTGGTTACATGTACCGCACGCCTGTCTCCTGGAGCTGCACGCCAGGCCAAGTAGTCCTGATCAAGTTCATGTGTCCCTATAGTTTTTTCCCCTTTCGTCGTCATGATGTGTTTTGGCTCTGTTTGGCTGCGTGAACCCGATACAACGCGAGGATGTGAGGTTGGTAACCGGATCTCCACGACTACGAGACCCGGAAGAATTCCTTCGACAATTTTTATGCATCCTTGTCAAGATCTTCCGAAGTCCGTTGTTCCGAACTTGAGGGCACCGACGCCGACCAAGTCTGTCATCGACATCAAAACCCGAATCCTCAAGTACTTCGACATGGAACCTCAAGGCGATATCGTCGGAACCGAAGACCCCAAGGATCCGAAGACCGATCCAGTCGAGCCCGAACCTCGTCGACCCCCGGTGCGCCAAGTTCTCCGACCCCGAGGACCGATCCATCGGAACGCCAAGACCTTCTTCCGAACCCGAGTTCTTCGTCACAGGCGTCAAGATCTCCTACACAGACCTGAAGACCCCCAGTACCCGATCCACTCAAGTTCGCCATCGACGACAAGATCGACCGCTTATAACCCAAGTTCTCCGGATATGTACCTTCGGCTCTGTTTCCCAGGCGAGCATCTCTCCCCCTTCTACCTATTTTGCAGTTATAGTCTTTATTTCCTCCTGTTGATCAATTGCTATCCGTGTCGCGATGCTTTAGTTTTCTGTGCACCAGTTATATCCCGTGTAGCCTCTATATTGCCATGGACACCTCCTAATGCCTGTTGTTTGGTAGATAGCTGGCCTTGCGAGTCGTAGTTGCTTGCTCAGGTGCGATCTCGTGTTGTCAAGTACCACAGTTGTTGGAATGCTGGCAGATGTTTATGGTGGAGATGATCATGACTTTAAATACAACTATTAAATTGCTAGATATACTAATGCAGAGGCATTTGTGGGCAATAGATGTTAGTTGGTTCTTCCACGCTCACTTGTGTCCCGTAGGACCCCGAGTACTTGATACCTGTTCCTTGATTTTTCACACTATCCACATCCGGGAGGCCTTATGGACCCCCCTGAGCCAGAGCTTGATTCATTTCTATTTCTTGGGGCCACGAGTAGTTTGGGGCTTTATTACTATTCTGTACTTATGCCATGTTTTACTGCTTTATTTAAGATTGTGCGTGGATCACCTATACTGTTTTGGATGTGGAGTGTTTTCACGGTATCGACAAGCCCAATCACACTTTCAGGTTCCCAGTCGTTTACATCCATTGACGCAAACCCTGGGTCCGTTCCGGAGCCGGCCAACTTCGTTGCGGGTAGCTTAGTGGGGTGGCCCCCTGAAATATTTATGAATCCTGTGATCGCTTTGTCGTGAATGCCTCGTTGGGTTTTGAGTTGGTTTTCCGAGGTTGATCGAGTGTGTGTTGCTATTTGTGCACCCCTGCAGGGTAAAACTTTCTGAAAGCCATGTCCGCGGTTATGGACGACTTTGAGCACAGTATCTCGATCATAGACAAGCATAACTAAAGTAGTGCTATAAACTTGACTTAATATATGACTAGTAATCAGATTCAACTATAACGGAATGGATATTAAAAATGCCAACAACTGTTGGATCTAGGTAGTTTTCTGATAAATGCCTAGTAAGTATTGCAACTCCAATGGAATGTGATAAAAGTGCCAACAACAGCTGGGCTTTGGGATTCCTCAGGACAATTATATCTGACTAGTAAATGTTCCAACTACAACGGAATGGTAATTAAAATTGCCCACTACTTATGCTATCAGGATGACTCATGCTATCTATATCTGACTAGTAAATGCTTCAACCATAATGGAATGAATAAAACTGCCAACTGTGTGAGTTCCTCGGTTTGACTTCCTCGTTTGGTCTCGAGGGCGAATACCAGGATGGGTATGTTTGGTGTTAGTATCAGGTAGGATCCGAATAGGTCTTTCTTACCCCTCTCTAATAGCCGCCAGTTGTACCGAGTCTCTGTAGGTTGTTTAGTGCATGCTGCGCTGCCGCTTTAGTCCACCATACCTATGTAGGCGAGAGCCGCCGAATTCTACCCTCGCCATGTACTGGCCTCAGTACTGACGCTCCTCTTTTTCCTTTGCCCTTTGTGTTGGGTCCGCAACATAGAAAACAAAAAAATTTCCTACGATGAGAACTATACGCCAAGATCTATCTACTAGATACAGAGCAACGGGTGGACATACATCCATGGAGAACTTACCCTCGAAGACAATGAGTTTTGTTAACGAGTAGGAACTCGTGGTTGATGTAGTCGTACGCTTGCCGATCTCAAGATCGTGTGGAAGTCCGAGCGCCGCAAATCAGCAGCGCATCCGTCCTCGCACACACGTTCCAGCCACCGGACAACCTCCACCTCCTCGCTCCAGCGAATCAGCGGAAGCAGCAACTCCTTCCAGACGCAAGGCCACCAGGAACATGTATCTCGCTAATCCGAGACCATGGGAGAATATCTAGAGGGGGAGAGAGATCCTTCACGAGGAGGTGTGAGGATGAAGGAGGGAATGGGTGGCCTTTTATAGGAGGATGGGGGTGCCCCCTCTCTCCATGGCCGGCGCATGGGGGGGTGACCCCTCACCTCCCCCATTCATGTGGTGGTAACCCCTCCACATTAAAATGCCTCTTGACATTCCCTTTTAAAGTCTCCACTTTAAATGCATTAAATTTCTCCAAATTTAATGCTCTCTCATTTAATAAAACTCTTTTATTTATTTTATTCAGAATTTTGTTAATTACTTTAATTAACAAACATTCAAATAAAACCCCTTGCAACATTTCAATATTACATGCAGAACCACTTTCTGCAATTTCACCCGAAACAATTCTGGTTTCTATCGAAACAATTCCTGTTTCTATCGAAACATTTCCTGCGCTTTGCAAACCTTTTGTCTGGAACATATGTGCTCCTAAATGGTGTCCGGCAACCCTTAAGTGTGTCACCCTACGGTTCCCGAATAATGCAGACATGATTGAGACTCCTCTCAAATCAATAATCAGAAGCGGGACCTGGAGATTTATACTGACTCCTACACATTCAACGATGACTTCTGTGATCGTGAGAACCTTTAACATCAGCAATTTAATCCCTTTGTCTCATGATATAATACATGTCCGAGATTCGATCATCAGTATCCAAATACCTAGTTTGATCTCGTTACCGACATGCACTCTTTTCTCGTTCCCGTGATATAACATTCTAGTGATCACATCACTTGCTTGCAAGCTATCTTAATGTGATATCACCGAGAGGGCCCAGAGTATATCTATCCGTCATCGGGATTGGCAAATTCCACTCTTGATCCATGAGCCTCAACATAACACCTTCATAGCACTGAACCCACCTTTATGGTCACCCTGTTATGGTGTGACGTTTGATGTTATCAAGATATTCTTCCGGTGTTAGCAATTAACATGATCTCATGGTCTAAGGACTAAGACTACTTTGTATGATGTTATAGCAATATAAACATAATGACTTGATCGTAATGCTATACTTCGGATGAATGTTCATCACATCATTTCACAAATGCTGTGACCTTGTTATTAACAACATCCAATGTCCATGATCAGGAAACTTTGATCATCTTGTTAATCAACAAGCTAGTCTATAAGAGAGGCATAACTAGGAACCCTTTTTGTTTATTAAACACACATGTATTGATGTTTCCTATCGATACAATTATAGCATGCAAAATAAACATCTATCATATACAAGAAATATATAATAACAACTTTATTATTGCCTCTCAGGGCATATTTCCTTCAGTCTCCCACTTGCACTAGAGACAATAATCTAGTTTACATAGTGATAAATCTAACACCCATGGAGTTTTGGTGTTGATCATGTTTTGCCCTAGGGAGAACTTTAGTCAACGGATCTGTTACATTCAGGTCCGTGTGTACTTTACAAATCTTTGTATCTCCATCCTTGACATGCTCGCGGATGGAGTGAAACCGGCGCTTAATATGTTTGGAATTCTTGTGAGACCTTGGTTCCTTTGCGTTGGCTATGGCTCCATTGTTGTCACAATAGATCACCATCGGGTCCAACGCACTGGGAACCACACCCAGTTCTGTAATGAACTCTTTCATCCAAACTGCCTCCTACGCCACTTCTGAAGCAGCAACATATTCCACCTCCGTTGTTGATCCAATCACCACAGGTTGTTTGGAACTCCTCCAACTAACTGATGCTCCGTTCAAGAGAAATACGTATCCGGATTGAGACTTAGAGTCATCCGGATCGGTGTCAAAGCTAGCATCGACATAACACGTAGCGACTAGCTCTTCTTCACCTCCGTATATAAGAAACATATCCTTAGTTCTTCTCATGTACTTGAGGATGTTCTTTACCGCTATCCAGTGTTCTGAACCTGGATCAGATTGGTACCTACTAGTCAAACTAATAGCATGTGCCACATCCGGTCTTGTACCTAGCATGGCATACATAATAGAGCCTATGGCTGAGGCATAGGGGATCTTATCCATCATCTCTCTTTCTTCCACCGTAGCCGGACTTTGAGTCTTGCTCAATGTCTTGCCTTGCAACATAGGTAAGAACCCCTTCTTTCTTTCGTCCATATTAAACTTCTTTAATATCTTATCAAGGTATGTACTCTGCGATAGCCCAATTAGGCGTCTTGATCTATCTCTATAGATTTTAATTCCTAATATATATGAAGCTTCACCAAGGTCCTTCATCGAAAATTTGCTGTTTAGATAACTTTTAACACTGTTTAAAAGATCTATATCATTTCCAATCAATAATATGTCATCCACATATAATATCAGAAATGCCACATTGCTCCTACTCACTTTCTTGTAAATACAAGCCTCTCAATAAGTTTGGACAAATCCAAACTCTTTGATCACCTCATCAAAGCGGAGATTCCAACTCCGAGATGCTTGCTTCAGTCCATAGATGGATCGCTGAAGTTTGCACACCTTATCATCATCCTTAGGATTGACAAAACCCTTGGGTTGTATCATATACAACTCTTCTTCAATATTACCATTGACGAACGCAGTTTTGACATCCATCTGCCATATTTCATAATCAAAATATGCAGCAATTGCTAACATAATCCTAACCGACTTAAGCATCGCTACGGGAGAGAATGTCTCATCGTAGTCAACTCCTTAAATTTGTCGAAACCCGTTTGTGACAAGTCGAGCCTTATAGATGGTTACATTACCATCATCATCAGTTTTTCTTTTGAAATCCATTTATTCTCAACGGCCTTTCGATCGTGAGGTAAGTCCACCAAGGTCCAAACCTGGTTTCGTACATGGATTCCATCTCGGATTTCATGGCTTCTAGCCATTTGTTGGAATCAGGGCTTGTCATCGCTTCTTCATACGTCGCAGGGTCATCTATTTCATCAATCATGAAATTCATAACATGATTGCCATACAGTTCAGGAGCTGCACGTGTCCTGCTTGACCTGCGAGGTTCGGTAGTGTCCTCTTTCGGAGTTTCATGATCAATATCATTAGCTCTCTCTTCATTAGGTGAAGTCAACTCGAAAACAACTTCCGGTGCTGCGCTACTTGCCATTTCATGAAGAGAAGGTTCAATAACCTCTTCAAGTTCTACCTTCCGACTACTCACACCTTTCGCGAGAAACTCCTTCTCAAGAAAGGATCCATTCTTGGCAACAAAGACCTTGCCCTCGGTTCTGTGATAGAAGGTATACCCAATCGTTTCCTTAGGGTATCCTATGAAGATGCATTTTTCCGCTTTGGGTTCGAGTTTATCCGGTTGAAGTTTCTTCACATAAACATCACATCCCCAAACTTTAAGAAATGACAGCTTAGGTTTGTTTCCAAACCATAATTCATACGGTGTCTTTTCAACGGATTTAGATGGTGCCCTATTTAAAGTGAATGTAGCGGTTTCCAGTGCATAACCCCAAAATGACAGTGGCAAGTCAGTCAGAGACATCATAGATCGAACCATATCCAATAAAGTACGATTACGACGTTTTGACACACCATTACGTTGTGGTGTTCTGGCAGGCGTGAGTTGTGAAACTATTCCACAGTCTTTCATGTGTGTGCTAAACTCGTAACTTAGATACCCTCCTCCACGGTCAGACCGTAGAAATTTGATCTTTCTATTACGATGATTTTCCACTTCATTCTGAAATTCCTTGAACTTTTCAAAAGTTTCAGACTTGTGTTTCATCAAATAGATATACCCATATCTACTCAAATCATCCATGAAAGTAACAAAATAATGATATCCACCTCACGCCGACACACTCATTGGTCCACACACATCAGTATTGAAGGAAATATGCCCTGAGAGGCAATAATAAAGTTGTTATTATATATTCCTTGTATACGATAGATGTTTATTTTGCATGCTATAATTGTATTGATAGGAAACATCAATACATGTGTGTTTAATAAACAAAAAGGGTTCCTAGTTATGCCTCTCTTATAGACTAGCTTGTTGATTAACAAGATGATCAAAGTTTCCTGATCATGGACATTGGATGTTGTTAATAACAAGGTCACAGCATTTGTGAAATGATGTGATGAACATTCATCCGAAGTATAGCATTACGATCAAGTCATTATGTTTATATTGCTATAACATCATACAAAGTAGTCTTAGTCCTTAGACCATGATATCATGTTAATTGCTAACACCGGAAGAGTATCTTGATAACATCAAACGTCACATCATAACAGGGTGACCATAAAGGTGGGTTCAGTGCTATGAAGGTGTTATGTTGAGGCTCATGGATCAAGAGTGGAATTTGTCAATCCCGATGACGGATAGATATACTCTAGGCCCTCTCGGTGATATCACATTAAGATAGCTTGCAAGCAAGTGATGTGATCACTAGAATGTTATATCACGGGAACGAGAAAAGAGTGCATGTCGGTAACGAGATCAAACTAGGTATTTGGATACCGATGATCGAATCTCGGACATGTATTATATCATGAGACAAAGGGATTAAATTGCTGATGTTAAAGGTTCTCACGATCACAGAAGTCATCGTTGAATATGCAGGAGTCAGTATGGATCTCCAGGTCCCGCTTCTGATTATTGATTTGAGAGGAGTCTCAATCATGTCTGCATTATTCACGAACCGTAGGGTGACACACTTAAGGGTTGCCGGACACCATTTAGGAGCACATATGTTCCAGACAAAAGGTTTGCAAAGCGCAGGAAATGTTTCGATAGAAACAGGAATTGTTTCGATAGAAACCGGAATTGTTTCGGGTGAAATTGCAGAAAGTGGTTCTGCATGTAATATTGAAATGTTGCAAGGGGTTTTATGTGAATGTTTGTTAATTAAAGTAATTAACAAAATTCTGAATAAAATAAATAAAAGAGTTTTATTAAATGAGAGAGCATTAAATTTGGAGAAATTTAATGCATTTAAAGTGGAGACTTTAAAAGGGAATGTCAAGAGGCATTTTAATGTGGAGGGGTTACCACCACATGAATGGGGGAGGTGAGGGGTCACCCCCCCATGCGCCGGCCATGGAGAGAGGGGGCACCCCCCTCCTCCTATAAAAGGCCACCCATTCCCTTCTTCATCCTCACACCTCCTCGTGAAGGATCTCTCTCCCCCTCTAGATATTCCCCCATGGTCTCGGATTAGCGAGATACATGTTCCCGGTGGCCTTGCGTCTGGAAGGAGTTGCTGCTTCTGCTGATTCGCTGGAGCGAGGAGGTGGAGGTTGTCCGGTGGCTGGAACGTGTGTGCGAGGACGGATGCGCTGCTGATTTGCGGCGCTCGGACTTCCACACGATCTTGAGATCGGCAAGCGTACGACTACATCAACCATGAGTTCCTACTTGTTAACAAAACTCATTGTCTTCGAGGGTAAGTTCTCCATGGATGTATGTCCACCCGTTGCTCTGTATCTAGTAGATAGATCTTGGCGTATAGTTCTCATCGTAGGATTTTTTTTTGTTTTCTATGCTGCGGACCCAACAGTGGTATCAGAGCCTGATCTATGCGTAGGCGCTTTGCACGGGTAGTACACATATGTTTATATGTGGGCGATGATGATCATGTTATTGCATCTTCTATGTACTTTGGATATTGGTGGCATAGTGGGATGAAGCGGCCCGGATCAACCTTACATGTCATCGTACATGAGACCGGTTCCACGACTGACATGCAAATAGTTTTGCATAAGTGGCTGACGGGTGTCTGTCTCTCCTACTATACTCAATATCTGATTTACAACAAGTTGCTAAGAACTTGGTTATCCTCGTTGTGGTTCATGTTCGTAGGTAAGACCGGTTCTATCTCTGAAGGCCCTAAGCCACGTAAAACTTGCAATTGATAAATTAGAGGCGTCTAGTTTAGATCGTTCCTGGGCTAGTGTCTTGATATGGTATTGTTGTAAGTAGATGTATGATAGATACTCTTACAACTCACTTAACATGTAATTTCCATAGACCTTGGCCTTACACACAAAGGAATGATTGAGATCATACCACGATACAAATGATAGAGATCAAATGCATGGACCATATCACCTCACTTCACACATAAGATGTTAGAATCTTATATTGCTAGTTTGGCGCTTTTGGTAGCATTATAAGATGATCCCTCATTTAGATATCAAGATAAAATGTGTTCTTCCTTAAGTATGCACCATTTTGTGGATCGTGTTTTGAGGCATCACGTGATGATCGGGTGTTCTCGACTCTACGCTTTCATACAACAGGTGTAAGACAGTTTTACACACGCGAATACTAAGGTTCTTACTTGAAGAGCCTAGCATGTACATACATGGCCTCGGAACACGGACCGAAAGGTTAAGCATGAGTCATATAGTTGATATGATGCCTATATAGATACTCGCCTTTGAAGCTACACCGACTCACGTGATGATCGGACTTGGTGTAGTGGATTTGGTTCATGTCATCACCAAAAGGACACAAGGGATGTCATTTTTGAGTGGGAGTTCATTAGTAATTTGGATTAGTTGAACTCAATCTATCATAAACTTAGTCTAAATATATTTTACAAATTCTGTTGTAGATGGCACCACCTGCTTTTAATTTCAATGTGTTCATGGAGAAAGAGAAGCTTGCTGCGAATGGTAGCAACTTTACCAACTGGGCTATGAATTTGAGGATTCTCCTCACTGCTGCACAAAAGCAATATGTGCTA
Organism: Avena eriantha; assembly: GCA_910589775.1. NCBI lineage: Eukaryota > Viridiplantae > Streptophyta > Magnoliopsida > Poales > Poaceae > Avena > Avena eriantha. Next base: position 88,308,893 of record OU342745.1, read on the forward strand.
GAGGCGCCGCTAGGCCCCCCACCAGCTCCTGATGCCCCTGACGAGGAAAAGAACGTCTATATAACTCGTCAGGAGGACCACAACTTAGTTCATTGCAGCATACTGTATGGGCTAGAGCCAGAACTTCGAAAACGTTTCGAAAATGGCCATGCTTTTTATACCATGGGAGAATTGAAAATGATTTTCGATACCCATGCTGCCGTAGAGAGTTATAATGCTTCTGAAAAGTTCTTTAGCTGCATGATGGAAGAGAACAGCTCCGTTAGTGAGCACGTACTCAAAATGTCTGGGTACGCCGATAAGCTTGTGTCCTTGGGAATAACGATTCCCATTGACTTAGGCATACATCGTGTTCCCCAATATCTGCCACCTAGCTACAAGAGCTTCGTGATAAACTATAATATGCAGGGCATGAAGAAGTCTCTTCCCGAGCTTCTGTCAATGCTTAAGACTGCAGAAGTGGAGATTAGGAAAGAACATCAAGTGTTGATGATCAATAAGACCACCGGTTTCAAGAAGGACAAGAGAGGCAAGCAGAAGGGAAAGAAGGGCGGCAAACCTGTTGCCGCGCCTGAAAAGAAACCCCGAGCTGGCCTAAGTCTGACACCGAGTGCTACTATTGCAAGGGGACTGGCCATTGGAAGCGCAACTGCCCCAAGTAGTTGGCAGACAAAAAGGCCGGCAAGGCAAACAAAGGTATATGTGATATACATGTTATTGATGTGTACTTGACTAGTACTCGCAGTAGCACCTGGGTATTTGATACGGGATCGGTTGCTAATATATGTAACTCGGTTCAGGGGCTGCGGAACAAGCGACAACTAGCAAGGGATGAGGTCACGATGCGGGTCGGCAATGGATCAAGAGTTGATGTGATCGCCGTCGGAACGCTGCCTCTCCATATGCCGTCGGGATTAGTTATAAACCTGAATAATTGTTATTTGGTGCCTGCACTGAGCATGAACATTGTATCCGGATCATGTTTGATGCAAAGTGGTTATTCGTTTAAGTCTGAAAACAATGGTTGTTCGATTTATATGAATAATATCTTTTATGGTCATGCACCTGTGTTGAATGGTTTATTTCTATTGGATCTCGATAGTAGTATTACGCATATTCATAATGTTGATGCTAAAAGGATTAAACTTGATAATGATATATCTGCATATATGTGGCACTGCCGTCTAGGTCATATTGGCGTTAAACGCATGAAGAAACTCCATTCTGATGGACTTTTGGAATCACTTGATTTTGAATCATTTGATACATGTGAGCCATGCCTTATGGGCAAGATGACTAGAACGCCGTTTTCCGGTTCAATGGAACGGGCGACAGATTTATTGGAAATCATACATACTGATGTGTGTGGACCAATGAGTGTGTCGGCGCGAGGTGGATATCGTTATTTTGTTACTTTCACGGATAATTTGAGTAGATACGGGTATATCTATTTGATGAAACATAAGTCTGAAACCTTTGAAAAGTTCAAAGAATTTCAGAATGAAGTGGAAAATCATCGTAACAGAAAGATCAAATTTCTGCGGTCCGACCGTGGAGGAGAGTATCTTAGTTACGAGTTTAGCACACATATGAAAGATTGTGGAATAGTTTCACAACTCACGCCTACCGGAACACCACAACGTAATGGTGTGTCAGAACGTCGTAATCGTACTTTATTGGATATGGTTCGATCTATGATGTCTCTGACTGACTTACGTCTGTCATTGACTAAAGTTCTCCCTAGGGCAAAACATGATCAACACCAGAACTCCATGGGTGTTAGATTTATCACTATGTGAACTAGATTATTGTCTCTAGTGCAAGTGGGAGACTGAAGGAAATATGTCCTGAGAGGCAATAATAAAGTTATTATTATATATTCCTTCTATATGATAGATGTTTATTTTACATGCTAGAATTTTATTGATCATAAACATCAATACATGTGTGTTTAATAAAAAAAAGGATTCCTAGTTATGCCTCTCTTATAGACTAGCTTCTTGATTAACTAGATGATCAAGGTTTCCTGATCATGGACATTAGATGTTGTTAATAACAAGGTCACACCATTGGTGGAATGATGTGATGAACATTCATCCGAAGTATAGCATTATGATCAAGTCATTATGTTTATATTGCTATAACATCATACGAAGTCATGTTTATCCTTAGACCATGAGGTCATGTTAATTGCTAACACCGGAAGAGTATCTTGATAACATCAAACGTCACACCGTAACAGGGTGACTATAAAGATGGGTTCAGTACTACAAAGGTGTTATGTTGAGGCTCATGGATCAAGAGTGGAATTTGTCAATCCATATGATGGATGGATATACTCTGGGCCCTCTCGGTGATATCACATTAAGATAGCTTGCAAGCAAGTGATGTGATCACTAGAATGTTATATCACGGGAACGAGAAAAGAGTGCATGTTGGTAACGAGATCAAACTAGGTATGGAGATACCGATGATCGAATCTCGGACATGTAATATATCGAGAGACAAAGGGATTTAGTTACAAGCGTTAAAGGTTCTCATGATCACAGAAGTCATCGTTGAATGTGTAGGAGTCAGTACGGATCTCTAGGTCCTGCTGCTGATTATTGATCGGAGAAGGGTCTCGATCATGTCTGCATTATTCACGAACCGTAGGGTGGCACACTTAAGAGTTACCGGACACCATTTTGGAGCACATATGTTTTAGACGAAAGAATTGCAAAGCGCAGGAATTGTTTCAATAGAAACCAGAAATTGTTTCGGGTGAAATTGCAGAAAGTGGTTCTGCATGTGATATTGAAATATTGCAAGGGGCTATATGTGAATGTTTGTTAATTAAAGTAATTAATAAAATTCTCAATAAATTTAATAAAAAGAGTTTTATTAAATGAGAGAGCATTAAATTTGGAGAAATTTAATGCATTTAAAGTGGAGACTTTAAAAGAGAATGTGAAGAGGCATTTTAATGTGGATGGGTTACCACCACATGAATGGGGGAGTTGAGGGGTCACCCCCATGTGCCGGCCATGGAGAGAGGGGGCACCCCCCGGTCCTCCTATAAAAGGCCACCCATTCCCTCCTTCATCCTCACACCTCCTTATGAAGGATCTCTCTCCCCCTCTAGAATTATTCCCCCATGGTCTTGGATTAGCGAGATACATGTTCCCGGTGGCATTTCGTCTGGAAGGAGTTGCTGCTTCCGCTGGATCGCTGGAGTGAGGAGGTGGAGGTTGTCCGGTGGCTTGAACGTGTGTGCGAGTGCGGATGCGCTGCTGAGTTGCGGCGCTCGGACTTCCTCACGATCTTGAGATCGGCAAGTGTACGACTACATCAACCACGAGTTCCTACTCGTTAACAAAACTCGTTGTCTTTGAGGGTAAGTTCTCGTTAGATGTATGTCCACCTGTTGCTTTGTACCTAGTTGATAGATCTTAGAGTGTAGTTCACACCGTAGGAAATTTTTTGTTTTCTATGCTGCGGACCCAACATATACTACTTTTTCAATACTCACAAAGTATTAACTAAAAAGTAAATAACTTTGGTAAAGTAAAAGAATAAAGCTTGCAAGTAAAACTTGGGATTGGTATAAATCAAAGGTATATAACCAAGCATGCCTAATGCATCTTGCTTAGGTTAAATCTTGCATGGTTAACTTGTATAATTCTAGCTTGCCTTGATTTGTGCAGTGATTAAAGTTTTCCTCTCCTTCTTGTTGGTAGTACTCCTTCTCCTCGTATCCGGGGTCGGTACTATCGTCTATAAATAAATATGGGGTACACGATCACTAAAAAATACTTAACTAATTATATTTAGCACACTAAGGCTCACACTTGATGATCTAGCATCATCACAATCATCACATGAAATAAAGACTTAGTTTTTATTTAGTTTATTTTTAGAAAAATAATTTCTACTCATTGAAACTAATTAAGATTTAATATTCTCCATTTAAAATATGGGATCATGTGGACATATGTCATCACCATATATTCTAATACATGGGAATGTGATTTAAAGGTTTGATCATATTTTATAAGGTTTAAGATTATCATTTAATAGATTTAATGTGACTAGAAATGCCCTAATAGCATTCTTTTGGTACTAGTCCAAAGTCACTGCATGCAAACCTAAATACTTTTACATATTCAGATGGATATTGTCAAATGTGATTTTTGAGAGTTGGAATCAACTCAAAAGCTATTATGGTTGATTTTTGAAAAATGTTTGAAGCTGCAAAAGTCTCTATCTTATTATTTTTACTATAGATTATCTCTAACTCCAAATGATTTAAATCCAATGGGCTTGGATAGATAATTGAAATATCTTTCTAAAAAAATTGAATCATGCAATTTGGTTAAGTAAAACTCTCTGAATTGATTTTTGAATATGTGGACAGAAACTAGTTTAAACTAAATGGGAAAATCCTTATTTGAATTTCTGGGCTGCGCGCAGGAAAGGAAACCGCCCGGCCCAACTGCACTGCATAGTGCAGCGGGTTGCTAATAGAGGGGGTCCACCAGTCAGCGGGTCTAACTAAAAAAAATGGTATCTGCGAATCTGAGTCCTACGATCTAATTCTAATCTAACAGCCAAGAGTCATCGTCGACGACGAACTGCTTTGGCGAGGAAAATAACCTAGCGCGGTGGTGGGGGTCTGGCTAGGCTTACCTAGGCTCTAGCTAGGGTAGGTGATGGGGGCGAATGGGGATGTCGATGATAGCGGTTCGATTGGCAGTCACAGCAGGTCTTGGGGTGGTCGAAATCAATGGCGCCCTTCTCCTCCCGCAGCGACCGGGTCCGGCCAAATTCCGGCGAGGGAGATCTCGCTTTGCTCCGGGAAGAAGTGGGGGAGGATCAGTGAGGAGTGGTGAGTGTTGGGGTGTGGAGAATGGAGGCAGGGGAGGTCCCCATTTATACTGCGGCGAGGGGACCGAACAGTGTGGGCGCGGGCTCGTCGGTGACGACGCTATAGGCGGCTAGCGGCGCGGCTGAGGCTAGGGGATGGTGCTGTGTTCCCTGGAGATTGTTGCTGGCTTAAAGGTGAGGCGTGGGGCGGTGTGGTTCGGTCGGGAGCATGCGACGCTCTGCACAGAGGCGGAGGTGTTTGCGACAGCGTGCGTAAGCTGCTTGTCGCGCGGTGGCGAACGAGGGTGTCTGCGGGGTTGCTATGATCATGGCGAGCGTGAGCGTGTGCGACGAGGGTGAGGCGCGGTCTGTGCGAGGCGGTCGGGCGCGGCGAGCTGGTGCGCTCTGGGCATGGCACAGAGACATAGGGCGCGACGGTGCTAGGGTGGTCCAAGGCTCGTCTGCGGTCGAGGCTTGGACAGGGGGTGGCGGTGGAGTGCGGTGTGTCTGGTGCGTGTCGTGGGGGAGGGCGACGATGCTCCTGGCGCGCTGTCCACTGTCGGCCGGCAACGACCAAAACTGGGTGGCGCTCCACTATGCATAACGGCTCAGGGGGGATTGGTCTGGTGCTTGGCTAGGCTCAGGGGAGACAAGGGAGTGAAGAGGGGACACTGGGGTGGTGGATTACTACTCAGAACAGTGAAGTTAGGTAGTAGTTAGTTTAGTGTGTACAAGGTGTTTGTTGTAATGGCCGAAAGAAAATTAATTAGGAACTTTTGAATGAATGTTTTTGAGTGATTTGATCTTAAGCTTGAGTATCCATGTTTGCTTGGAGATGTCAAGGGGAATTGGTTTGATAGGTTTTTGAAAAAGTGGGATCTTATCATATGAAATAGATTCAATTTTCAACTATCCATTTAATTGATTTGGAAAATGTTTTTGTAAGTTTGTAAAGTGAGCCTGGATACACTTTTACTTGGTCTAGCAAGGGGTGAAAAGAAGTAGAAATGTTTCTGTTAAAATTTGTCTTCTAGGAACACACAAAGTGGCCTAGTGGTTAACTTTGGCCAAAATGACCATTTGGTTATTTAATTCCTTTTTGATTTCTTTTTCTTTTGATTTTTGTTTGTAAAAGGCCTAGATGATGTAGTATTCACCTTTAAACCATTTCACATCATTTGTAGCAATCAAGCATGGCATTTTCAGTCAATCACACATTAATGCAAAACTAACATGCATTCATATTCATTTTATTAATAAAAGTTTTTGTTAACCCTAAATTTGGGTGGTTAGAACTTAATAATCTTGATTAAAAGTTTTAGGGTGTTACAAACCTTCCCGCCTTAAAAAAAATCTCGTCCCGAGATTTAAAAAAACTAGGAACTAAAGAGATCTGGAAACTCAGTCCTAATGTAATCTTCTTGCTCCCAGGTAGCTTCTTCTTAAGTATGGTTACTCCACTGGATCTTGAGAAACTTGATACTCCGGGTCCTGGTAGTTCTGAAAGCTTCTCCAAAATATGAATGGGCACTTCACGATACGTCAGATCCTTGTTGATATCTATGGATCGGTGATCGATGTTCTTGAAAACTTCAGTCTTCTCCGGAACTTCTAAGCATTTGCGAAGTAATGAGATATGGAACACATCGTGGATGGCTGACATCTCCTCTGGTAGTTCTAGTTGATATGACACTTCTCCTTGGTGATTCAAAATCTTGAAGGGTCCAATATATCTAGGGGCTAACTTTCCTTTCAGTTGAAAACATTGCATTCACTTCAAAGGCGACACTTTGTGATACACAAAATCTCCGACATTGAAAGTTAGGTCTGTATGTCTCTTGTCAGCATAACTCTTCTATCTGGATTGGGTGGTCTTGAGGTGCTCACGGACATTCTGAACCTTCTCTTCAGCTTCTCTAGGATGTCGGGTCCGAAAATCTGACTCTCTCCTACTTGCGACCAATTCAAGGGGGTACGACATTTCCTCCCATACAGAAATTCAAATGGGGCCATTTGCAAACTGGCTTGATAACTGTTGTTGTATGAGAATTCTGCGAAGGGCAGACAATCTTCCCATTTTGATCCATATTCTAACACACAAGCTCTCAACATATCTTCTAAGATTTGGTTGACTCTCTCAGTCTGTCCATCGGTCTGCGGGTGATAAGCAGTGCTGAAATTCAGCTTGGTTCCTAATCCTTCTTGGACTTTTTGCCAAAATCTTGAGGTAAACTGGGTTCCTTGATCCGACACTATGGTCTTAGGGGTCCCATGCAAACTGACGATTCTAGCAATGTACATCTCTGCTAGCTTCGAACTCTGGTAGGTTGTATTGACAGGTATAAAATGTGCTACCTTGGATAGTCTATCAACTATGACCCAAATAGAGTCATTTCCCCTACTAGAAGTAGGCAAACCGGTGATAAAGTCCATTCCGACAGAATACCATTTCCATTCTGGAATCTACAATGGTTGCAAAAGTCCTGCGGGTCTCTGATGTTCCACTTTGACACTCTGATAGATATCACACTTAGCTATGTAGCTTCCGATTTCTCTCTTCATCTTGTGCCACCAAAATTGCTCCTTCAAATCCTGATACATCTTCGTTCCTCCGGGGTGGATAGAATAAAGAGTACCATGAGCTTCTTGCATGATAACTTGCTTTAGCTCGAAATCTGCTGGCACACAGATACGTCCCTTGTACCACAAAACTCCTTCATCCTCGGTGAATCTAGATACCTTCCCTGTACCAATATGATGTTTGATTCCGTCGATACTTTCATTTCCTTTCCGCGCATCCTTGATCTGACTGATCAACATGGGTTGAAGTTCAATGCTAGCTAAGAATCCTTTGCTAACTAGCTCCATTCTAAACTGCTCCAACTCTTCATGCAAACTTGGCTGGGCTTCTTTGATTATGGTGTTTAATCTACACGCCAATCTGCTAAGAGCATCCGCTACCACATTGGCTTTTCCGGGGTGATAGTGAATGTCAAGGTCATAATCATTGATTAACTCTATCCATCTCCTTTGCCTCATATTCAGCTCCTTCTAAGTGAAAATATACTTCAGGCTCTTGTGATTGGAATAAATCTCACAGCGGTTACCCATAAGGTAATGACACCATGTCTTCAAGGCTAAAACTACAACTGCTAGTTCAAGATCATGGGTAGGGTAGTTTTTCTCATGCTGCTTCAGTTGTCGGGACAGATATGCTATGACTTTCCCTTCTTGCATCAACACACATCCGAGACCAATCTTGGATGCATCACAATACACATCAAAAGGCTTCTTGATATCTGGCATAATCAGAATTGGGGCTGAAATCAATCTCTTCTTGAGCTCTTGTAAACTTGATTCACATTTGTTGGTCCATTCCAACTTCTTATATTTCTTCAACAATTGGGTCATCGGTCTTGCGATGCTCGAAAATCCTTCAACAAACTTGCGGTAATATCCCGCTAATCCGAGAAATGCACGGACTTGGGATTGAGTGGTTGGGGATTTCCATTCTTCAACATCTTTGATCTTGGTGGGATCGACAACGACTCCTCCTGCCGACACAATATGTCCGAGGAATCCTACTTCCTTCAACCAGAACTCACATTTGCTAAACTTGGCATACAACTGATGCTCTCTAAGGGTTTCAAGGTTGGTTCTCAGATGTAGCTCATGGTCTTCTTCTGACTTTGAATAGATTAGAATATCGTCGATAAAAACAATGACAAACTTATCCAGAAAGTTCATAAAAATCTTATTCATGAGATTCATGAAATAAGCGAGGGCATTGGTTAATCCAAAAGACATGATCGTATACGCATACAATCCATATCTGGTGGTAAAGGCGGACTTTGGAATATCCGTTGCACGAATCTTGAGTTGATGATAACCAGTTCTAAGATCAATCTTAGAAAATACTCTAGTCTGATAACCCAGCATTCATGTGGAACAGACAACCGTTGCTTGGGCATCGACATCGGGCGCTTCTTGGGCTTCTTGGGCATTCATGTGGAACAGACAACCGTTGCGGTTGAGCGGATTCCCTGGGGAAAATCTCCTTCTAGTCTGAACATAGCACTGCTGCTGAGCGGGGGCATTCACATTGGTGGCTGCTGCAAGCTTCTTGGGGCACTCATTGGAGTAGTGACCCTTGACTCCACATTCAAAGCAAGTAATCTGGGACTTGTCTTTGGTTGCAACAGGCAAAGCATTGCTTCCAGTCCTTGGGGCAGTATTGTTGTTGTTGTTGGACTTGGGCGATGCACGGTTGAAATTGTTGGAGTTGCCGGGGTTGTTGTTGTGGTTTCCTCTAGACTTCAAGTTTCCTCCACTACGATTGGGGTAGCTTGGACGAGACATCGAGGGTCTGTTGTGTCTTGGGGCATATCCTGCAGACGGGTTGGGGCGATACTTCTGGGTGTTGTGGGATCCAGTCTGGTGCATCATCCTGCGCTTGCAGTTGTCATTGGCTTGGTTGATCTTCCCTTCCATCTGGATGGCAGAGTCTACAAGCTCTTCTAGATCTCCAAAACAGATGTTGACTAACACAGTCTGCATCTCATCATGCAATCCATTTAGGAACCTTTCCTTCTTCTTGGCTTCAATGTTACTCTCATCAGGGGCATATCTAGCTAGGGACAGAAATTTGTCACGGTACTCAACTACCGTCATCCTTCCTTGCTTTAGTTCTCTGAATTCATCTCTCATTCTGGTGACCAAACCTTGTGGCACATGGGTGGAGCTGAACTTGATCTTGAATGCTTCCCAAGTCATCATCTGACCGTCGTTCATGGTACTGGTGCTATTCCACCAGGCTCTTGCATCTCCTGCCAGATAGTGGGTGGCAAACAGTACCTTCTCATTGGCTTCAACTCATGCGATCTCCAGGTTGTTCTCCATGGTTTGCAGCCAGTCATCAGCATCTAAGGGATCCTCAGATTTGTTAAAGATAGGTGAGTTGGTATTATGAAATTTCTTAAGCTTGGATCCATGGTGATCTTGATTTCCATGGCCTTGATTATTATGGGTCATCTGAGCTATCTGTTGAAGAGTGGCTAGGTTGTCTTGGCGTTCGGCTCTACTAGCTTCACGGTCAGAAACTAGCATCTGCAGAATCTGCAGCATCGGGTCCTGAGATGAGCTGCTTCCTCCGGGGTTTCCACGAGTTATCTGAAGATTGAGATAAATAATGAGATAAGAGGGAAATTTCTAAGGTTCATGATTTTGTTTTCAAAAGGTTTAACTTTGAGTTTGACTTAGGTTTTGCAAACTAACTTCTTCCTCTCATTCATTTATTCAAAGCACACGATACAACACACACCACAACACAAATGGAAAACATATGGTTTTAAGAACCATTCTATGAAACTACGATACAGTGGGACCGACACAACTCACTCCTACAATAGTGATCAAGTGCATCTACTCATCATCAATGAAGTCGAAATCATCATCATCAGTGTAGAAATCCATGGCATCATCCTCCAGGTAGTCGTTGTCATCACTGAGATAAGAGTGGAGATCTCCTTGGAAGTCTTCACCTTCCTCCTCCTCTTTTGCTTCAAGCTGGATTTCCTGTTCACAGATGGTCTTCTCGAGAGCGGCCACGTTCTTGTGAAGACGATCGATGGTGCGATCCTTCTTGTCGCGCTGACGACGAAGTGATTGGTGCTCCTTGGCGAGAATGGTGAGAGTTTGGTCCTTCTTGATGACAATGGCAAGGTTGTAGTTGGCGTAGGCTCGGGCATTGTCCAATTCCTTCTGCCTATCATACAGCATGAAGTCAAGATTTTCCACCTGGTGCTTCAACTCCGGGTGTCCTGGCATCTCCAATGGCATTCCCATAGAATCACGCCTTGTGAAGTGAGCAAAGCGAGTTCCCTGGATCAAGTTGATGTTTTGCCCACACAGATGGGCAAGAGCTTCATGCATAGCCCTGGCTAATCCATCTAGCCAATTGTTCTCTCGCAAGGTGAATTGGATCTCCTCAGAAGTGGGTGCTTCCATCTTGCCTCTGAGACTACAATTATTAGCCATTGTAGATCTCCTCCGATGTGATCCTTGAGTTGAGCCCCGAAGAATTCTGGATGCGGACGCTCAAGATACTCTGACAGTGCATCTAGATCCCTCTCAAAGATTAGTTGGCCTCCGTTGCCCAATTGGTAGAACTTGCAATACTAAACTTCCATCTATAAGAATTTAGGATGAATAAGTTAGTGAGGTGATCAAGTGTGTCAAATTTTATGTAGTAATGTAAGAATTTTTGAGGAACATGAATTTTTTTGAAAGAATCAAGGATAAGAGTGGGAATAGGTTTTCATAAATATTCACTTCTTTTGTTTTGAAACTAAGTTTTTGTTCGGACGCCCATTCTAATTAGGGTCTCCTATGATCAGGATGGCTCTGATACCAAGTTGTCAACACCCGGATTTTTAATCCCAGATTCCTATTATGCCATACCTCGCAATCCCAGGATTACCATTTCTGCAAGACATAATAGATTGGATATCACAGTACATCATCCATTACAAACCATAATAAGGTCTTACACAAATAAAGGATCTCATGATCCTGTCTTAATACAAACAAGCAGCGGAATAATAAATGTAGTAGGGGCTCCATCTTCAAAGTCACAGGCAACGCTGACGATGGGAGATGATCCTAGTTGTCATAGACGTCCTGCTGTCCATCATCTTGATAGTTCTCCTCATAGTCTGGCCACGGAAATAGCCAGGGACAAAGCCATGAGTACTCTTTAAGTACTCGCAACTATCACTAACAAGTAAGTAGCTCTAATAGGAAACTTAAGCTCTAGGTTTATTTGCAAAAAGCCAGATTTATCTAAACTAAGTTTAGAAGTAAAGAAAACTAAGTAAATGTTCTAAATTACTTAAGTGGGAAACTAGCTTTCATAAACACAACCCTGTTGTGGTCAATTCAAAATCATAGTTCACTTCACAAGTCATTTTGAAAACATCTGACGATGTAACAGTATAGCCACTCTAACTGTCCATGACCTCGAACGCGGCTATTCGAATAGTTTGAGGCTCTACAGAGGTGGTATACTTTCACCACAAAATTCGATACATCCATCAGGGATAACCCTAAATCATCATACTTAGTATGCGGATAATCAATCATAACCTTTCAATTACACACTCTAGTATAGGCACCTCCCCTATGAGCTTGGCCTCTCAGCCATGGCCATCTGCCATCCTGGGCACTGCATAGGTGGACATCATCAAGAGGTAGCCTCAGGTCAAACCTCTTCCGTGAGGGAACCCATACTAATGCATATAAACTTCCGGCTAAGCCCAACCCAATTCAGGTATTGTGGTTGTATGGTAAAATTGGAATAGTATTGCATCCGAACCCAACCATCAATTTTTATATATGGCTAAGGCTCATGCCTCAACATTTTCATCGTCAAATCCATTTGTGTTTCTCAACACATGTCAAAACATTTCAATAGAATGAAGCATCATTCCAAGGTTTTCATAATCATTTTCACCAAGTATTTCCATCTAAAGTGATCAAGTTTTATGCTTAGCACTAGCCACTAGGTTAAGAGTGTTCACTAATGAGGGGTGGTAATCTTCAATCTCATGCCTTAGAATGACATCTAAGTATAGGCCTAGTTTTATACTCTTTATGCTATCTATACTACTTTTTCAATACTCACAAAGTATTAACTAAAAAGTAAAGAACTTTGGTAAAGTAAAAAAATAAAGCTTGCAAGTAAAACTTGGGATTGGTATAAATCAAAGGTATACAACCAAGCATGCCTAATGCATCTTTCTTAGGTTAAATCTTGCATGGTTAACTTGTATAATTCTAGCTTGCCTTGATTGGTGTAGTGATTAAAGTTTTCCTCTCCTTCTTCCTAGTAGAACTCCTTCTCCTCGTATCCGGGGTCGGTACTATCGTCTATAAGTAAATACGGGGTACAAAATCACCAAAACAATACTTAACTAATTCTATTTAGGACACTAAGGCTCACATTTGATGATCTAGCATCATCACAATCATCATACGAAATAAAGACTTAGTTTTTATTTAGTTTCTTTTTAGAAAAGTAATATCTACTCATTGAAACTAATTAAGATTTAATATTTTCCATTTAAAATATGGGATCATGTGGACACATGTCATCACCACATATTCTAATAGATGGGAATGTGATTTAAAAGTTTGATCATATTTTATAAGGTTTAAGATTATCATTTAATAGATTTAAAGTGACTAGAAATGCCCTAATAGCATTCTTTTGGTACTAGTCCAAAGTCACTGCATGCAAACCTAAATATTTTTACATATTCAGATAGATCTTGTCAAATTTGATTTTTGAGAGTTGGAATCAACTCAAAAGCTATTATGGTTGATTTTTGAAAAATGTTTGAAGTTGCAAAAGTCTTTGTCTTATTATTTTTACTATAGATTATATCCAACTCCAAATGATTTAAATCCAATGGGCTTGGATAGATAATTTAAATATCTTTTTAACAAATTTTGAATCATGCAATTTGGTTTAGTGAAACTCTCTGAATTGATATTTGAATCTGTGGACAGAAACTAGTTTAAACTAAATGGGAAAATCCTTATTGAATTTCTGGCTACGCGCGGGAAATGAAACGGGCCGGCCCAACTGCACTGCACAGCGCAGCAGTATGCTAACAGAGGGGGTCCACCAGTCAGCGGGTCTAACTAAACGAAACGATATCTGCGAATCTGAGCCCTACGATCTAATTCTAATCTAACGGCCAAGAGTCATCGTCGATGACGAACTGCTCCGGCGAGGAAAATAACCTAGCATGGCGGTGGGGGTCTATCTAGGCTCACCTGGGCTCCAACTAGGGTCGGTGATGGGGGCGAATGGGGTTGTCAACGATGGCGATTTGATTGGCGGTCACGAAAGGTCTTGGGGTGGTCAAAATCGACGGCGCCCTTCTCCTCCAGCAGCGGCGGGCTCCGGCTAAATTCCGACGAGGGATAGCTCGCCTTGCTCCGGGAAGAAGTGGGGGAGGATCATGAGGAGTGGTGAGTGTTGGGGTATGGAGAATTGAGGCAATGGAGGTCTCCATTTATACTACGGCGAGGGGACCGAACGGTGTGGGCGCGGGCTCATCGGTGACGACGCTACAGGTGGCTAGCGGCGCGGCTGAGGCTAGGGGACGGTGTTGTGTTCCCTGGTGATCGTTGTTGGCTTAAAGGCGAGGTGTGGGGCGGTGTGGTTTGGTCGGGAGAGTGCGGCGCTCTGCATAGATGCGGAGGTGTTTGCGACGGCATGTGGAAGGTACAGGTCGCGCGGCGGCGAACGGGGGTGTCTGCAGGGTTGTTGTGATCATGGCGAGCGTGATCATGCACGGCGAGGGTGAGGCGCAGTCTGTGCGAGGCGGTCGGGCGCGGCGAGCTGGCGCGCTCTGGGCATGGCATAGAGACATAGGCGCGGCGGTGCTAGGGTGGTCCAGGGCTCGTCTGCGGTCGAGGCTTGGACAGGGGGTGGCGGTGAAGTGTGGTGTGTCTGGTGCACGACGTGGGCGTGGGAGGCAATGCTCCTGGCGCGCTATCCACTGTCGGCCGACGATGAACAAATCTGGGCGGCGCTCCACTATGCATAACGGCTCAGGGGGATTGGTCTGGTGCTTGGCTAGGCTCAGGGGAGACAAGGGAGTGAAGAGGGGACACTAGGGTGGTGGATTATTGCTCAGAATAGTGAAGTTAGGCAGTAGTTAGTTTAGTGTCTACAAGGTGTTTGTTGTAATGGCCGAAAGAAAATTAATTTGGAATTTTTGAATGATTTTTTTTGAGTGATTTTATCTTAAGCTTGAGTATCCATGTTTGGTTGGAGAGGTCAAGGGGAATTGGTTTGATAGGTTTTTGAAAAGTGGGATCTTATCATATGAACTAGATTCAATTTTCAACTGTCAATTTAATTGATTTGGAAAATCTTTTTATAAGTTTGTAAAGTGGGCCTGGATACACTTTTACTTGGTCTAGCAAGTGGTGAAAAGAAGTAGAAATGTTTCTGTTAAAATTTCTCTTCTAGGAACACACAAAGTGGCCTAGTGGTTAACTTTGGCCAAAATGACCATTTGGTTATTTAATTCCTTTTTGATTTCTTTTTATTTTGATTTTTGTTTGTAAATGGCCTAGATGATGTAGTATGCACCTTTAAACCATTTCACATCATTTGTAGCAATCAAGCATGGCATTTTCAATCAATCACACATTAATGCAAAACTAACATGCATTCATATTCATTTTATTAATAAAAGTTTTTGTTAACCCTAAATTTGTGTGATTAGAACTTGATAAAGTTGATTAAAAGTTTTGGGGTGTTACATATACTTCATATAATCCAAATTATTCACTGGTTCAATAAAATTTAAAAGAGAATGTATGACTGCAAGTTGCCACGAATCTTTACATAAAAGCAAAATCTAATATGTAATCAAGTTTGATAATTTCTATACATCAAAATGAAAAATAGAAGTTATGATATTTCTTTTGGACACACTTAGTCGATGGAACCCGCTTGTTCATTAATCATAAAGCATGCTCCAAGTCAAGGGCACTATTTTTTTTATTAATTCGTGTAGAAATTGTATAAAAACGTAGAACATGAATCAATTTATACAACCTTCTTATGTATTCTCAAGATAATTAAGTTGCAGAGCCTAAGAGGGGCCAAAATCAACTTATTCTGATTTGTTTCAGGAATACATATATGTTAATTATTGAAGTGACATGAAACACAACCGTTTCTCGCAAGACGCAACCATTTCTCACCTTGTTAGTGCTCCACACTTTCCGTTCAGCGATTCTTCAGTGCGGTTACTATAGATTCCGGGTTCTGGAGAATCGCTCCACGTCGCGTCATCGCATACCTCCCGAGCCTTCTCCTTTTCAATTCCTTTTTTCTGCCATTCGTCCCTGATTTTTCCAGTCAAAGCGGTGTGGATGATGCGACATCTTCGCGTAGTCCTGCATAGGAGTGTCTCTACCCGCGCTTCCCCTCTCTCACCCCCACCGTCCCACGCACTCACCTCCTCATTATATTCCTTGCCACCGGCAAAGCGTGGTGGCAGACAGGTGCGCGAGGTCGAGGGCGATGTTGAATCGGTACTAGGAAGGTTCGAGGCGGGGAGGCAGAGGCGTCTGATGTTGTATGCGTGAGCTGGATGGGAGGCGGTGGCCCCGTGAGTGGAGGGGGAGGGAACGGAGGGGCCTTCTCCTTTTCAATTCTTTTTTTTCTACCATTCGGCCCTGATTTTTTCAGTCAAAGCGGTGAGGATGATGCGACATCTTCATGTAGTCCCGCATAGGAGTGTCGCTACCCGCGCCACCCCCTCTTTCACCCCTACCGTCCCACATGCTCACCTCGTCCTTATTTTCCTCACCACCGGTAACGCATGGCGGCGGACGGGTGTGCGAGGTCAGGGGCGATGTTGAATCGGTACTGGGAAGGTTCGAGGCGGGAAAGTAGAGGCGGCCAACGCTGGATGTGGGAGATGGAGGGGAGGCAGTGGCCTCGTGAGTGGTGGGGGCGGAGGGAACGAAGGTGAGAGGGAGAGCTCGGGAGCGGAGGGGGCGACGCACATTGCTGGGGAAGACAGAGGTGGGGCTGGGATGGACGGGAGCTCAGGACTTAGGAGCTCGGGTGGAAAACGGGATCGAGATGGGGGGCTGGGACGGGGGGGGGGGGGGGGGGAGACCAGCTCGTAAGATTTCAATCAACACCTGAAACTGCACGGTTGAGATGACTCAGAGTGAAGATCAGACGATCAGAAACGCGCGCGCGGGCAGATGGCCTCAGATTGCTCGCTTTTGCTCAGGCTTAAGCTATAGTATAATGGACCAAAGAGCAAGCCAAGAAGCACGCGGTATTGTTCAAAGTCAACTGAAGAGCAGTATTGCTAGATTTGTTTCAAGCGGCGTCGACCGGGACGTCCTGCATATTCGAATTTACATGTACTGCGGTAGGTTTGCCCAGAGAAAAATGCTTGGAAAAAGTCTGAACATTCTGCATTCAATGAGAGCAAGTTTAATAGCGTAGCCGGTTGTTGGCTATAGATGTCGCCACATCATCTATAGTCAGTCATATAGTCATATATCTAATACGTACAATAGTTGGACATAAGGATGTACTACTTTATTAAATTGTGGCTCACATTTTACTCTCACAAAGCATTAGGAGCACGTGCTAGAGCTGGCTCTTAGAGCAAGAACAGTAGAGTAGCCGGCTGCCGGCTGCAAGCTAGTGACACGTCACCTACGGCCCTCGCTAAAAAAATACTTGTACAATAAGTTGACTATTAGGTGAGCTGTACTAAATATTTAAATATTTAATTACTAGCCATGTCTTGCTTGCATGCAATACTAACTGTACATGTACTTAATGCTTGTAGCTGGCTTTAGCACATACACTAGGCTGCATGCAGGCGATAGCTCGTTGTTTCCCGTGAAGCAGGCAATAGCTGTAGCGCCCGTTTCATTCTCTTCCTTCAATTAAGTCTCTGCCACATAGAATTTAGCTTATGTGGATTTTCTTGTAGTTAGCTGACTAGATGCTATTGTACCTGCTCTTAATTTACAGCCGACTTCTCTTCTCTCTCCTCTTCTTTCTCTTCCAACTTAGCACAAATACTATATTTTACTTTTTATAGAGTTTGAACCTGCATATACGCACGGGCAAAAAACACGGCGGGACACCGACAATCTTCCATCATGGACACGGCGTTCGGCGTATCTGTCGGTCAGAATTAACTAACCTATCAGCGTGCGAGGTTGATCCTGCTGGTCGATACTGCAGGCATGAATACCTGCATGCACATGCCATCGCCGGCAGCCACTTGTACTACACGAGAATAATGTCATGCATTCAGAGGTTGTTTGCTGGATCAACAAGAGGACACTTCAAAGTTCAAACTGGAAAAGCTAAACGAGCACACCATCCAGAAAACAACCTATGAAAAAATATATGAAAAAATAACCTGCTTTCACAAAGATTTTGCAACTTAGCCTATTAACTTGGCGTCCTACTGGATGGCTCCATGATCAGTAGGATGACGCTGTCAGGAACGGCGCCATTGTGTCTACAACGCTCCTGTCAACGACGCCATATATTAGTCCTACGTGGTGATCATCATCAGGCTTGGGCCCACCTTGGTAGGATGGCGTCATTGTAGATGGCGTCGTGCTATTAGGCACGGCTCCTTGGCCGATGGCTCCATGCGCGAGCCTGATCAGACAGACTACCCCTTAAGTTAGATGGTGGAAAGAAAAGGAAACCACAGCGGTGGGAGCCGGCGTAGCATGCAGCTAGTACAACTATTCTAGCAGAACTATTCGTACGTAGCAGCTTGCATGCACGTCGACGTACTTACCTTGACTAGCTACTCCTAGCTAGGTGTGTCCCTTCGATGCTTTAAGGAGGCTGTAGATCAATGTGGAGAAGCTAGCCGAGTCGGAGCCGCTCATCGATCGGCCCTTGTTCACGCCATGCCCGACCTGGGCAGCTGTATATCACGGCCCGCTGCAAAAGCCGCCGCGCATTGTGAGAGTCGAGAACTGCACGGAAAGGAAAGGCCACCATGCACCGGCCGGTACACGCATTTGCTGCTCTAGCTCGACCCGTGCATCCATCCTCAGTTTGTGCATGTCCCGTTCGATCTTTTCTTGCCCAGCGCCCCGCCAGCGAGTACCTGTACCACTACCTACTCTGCGCAAACTTTAATCAAAAGCTAACTTGCCTAACTAGTTTGTAGACAAAGTGACGGACTAAAGTCACCGAGTACAGGGGCATGGCCCTGCCGGCCAAGGAGCCATGCTTGATAGTATGACGCCATCTACCATGGCGCCATCCTATCGAGGTGGGTCCGAGCCTAACAACGACCGCCACGTAAGACTGATATATGGCGCCGTTGATTGGAGCGTTGTGGACATAATGGCGCCGTTCCGGACGGCGTCATCCTACTGACCATGGAGCTGTCTAGCAGGGCGTCAAGCTAATAGGTTAGATTGTGAAATCTTTGTGAAAGCAGGTTATTTTGTGTTTTCTTTTCGACTTTAGGTTAATTCTGTATTTTTTGCCTGCATAAAGGTATAGCGGGATATTCAACATTAATTAAATGCAGGAGTCTTGATTTCTTTTGAAGTTTCAATTACTCTGTGTTAAATTATATTTTCTCCATCTGCAAATAAGTGGCTTGGATTTGTCGAATCGAAATCTAGGCAAATCCGAGTCACTTATTTCCAGACGGAGGGGGTACCTTGGAAAGTTTTAGTCATTCTTGTGAAATTTCAATCACTTCTATGAAAAAAATGTTATTTTTTTGTCTATTTTGTTAGTTTTATATTTACCACATATGCATCTTTTGTACAATTGTGCTTTTATTTTCGCACTTGTACTCCACTTTTGGTGCAAAATCACTTTCACTTTCTTGTCATTCTTTTGTTTTTTATTTGTTGCACTTACACTCTTTTTGTGTAATTTTATATTTTGATAGTGTAACGTCACTTTAAGGTGAGGCACAAAAGTGACCATAACTTTAGAAATTCGAGTCACCTACGCTCAAATACTACGCGCACTGGCGGACCTTCTTGGAGGCCAAAAGGGCCATGCCCCCCTCCCCCAACTCAACTAAAATTTACACAATTCTATTTGATACTTACCCCACCCCCTCCCCCTTCCTAAAATATAAGATGTTTTAGCCTTTGTTCTGAAAAGTATGTATCTAGACGACACTTAATGTAAAGGTTTGGAGCAAAATGATGAACCTACACATTAAAAGACGTTTAGATACTTGTGTTTTGAAAAAGCTTAACAGAATGGAGGAAGTACTATTTTTGATCATACAAAATTGTCAAAACCTTCTTTTATGGAAAAAGCCTATAAACTTATATCGTATACCGATGCACCCAAGTTTCCTTCATGAAAATGCTATTGAGGGATTAATTTTGTTTTAAAATAGTACTCCCGCATCGTTGTACTCTTAGGAACAATTTCTAACTTTTATATGCATATAACATAAAAAATAAAAGTAATGACAATAGGGCGTTAAATAGCACAATACTCCCTCCAATCTATAATAAGTGTAACTGATTTAGTACAACTTTATACTAAATCAACATCATTTATTATGAATCGGAGGGAATATATGTTTGTGTGCTCGTACGATTCATAGGTTGTGAGGTTTGTTTTTTGACTGTCGGAATTGTTGGAAAATGTTGGTGTTCAGAAAATACAAACATAAGATGTGTCCAAACCATCAAATATAAATCTTGCAATGGTACTCTCGTACATCATTATGTTAAGAGATATCATATCAAGAGTACTTGCTACCTGAAGAAAGAGAAATGTCTAAACATAGTGAATAAGGCATAATTCACTACTTTAGGAGGATGATACTATTATCTTTATGGAACATAATTTAGATAACGTTTTGAATATGAAATTTATTTTATGTGCATCTTTGAGCAGATCTTGGGATTAAAAATCAACTTTCATAAGATTGAATTATTCTGTTTTGGCAAAGCAAAATATATTGAGGACCAATACAGAGATACATTCGATTGTGAAGTGAGTGTCTTCCCTTTTAGATACTAGATGATTCCCCGCACGTTGTTGCGGTAATGGCTCCCTCAAAAAAATTACAGCTATGAAATACTATTACCGCAAGTCAGATACATTGTCGATAACTCTAATCTTAATTGTTGTTGGGGATATACTTTCTGGGTATCCTCACGGTTCCTCACTGACCAGGGTGGCCCACTTCGGGTTAGAGTTTTGCTTCACGAGCGGCCTAGTCAGGGAGAAGAGACGGAGTCCAATCTGGCTACAGGAAGGCCCATAAGACTTACCGACATAGGCCCGTAGTGTTACTTGTAGTTCAAGATGTACGCTGTAACCGACTCTTAGTCGTCGACGGATAGATCTCTCTTGTGAACCCTAGGGAGAATATCTATATAAGCCGTCCTAGGGAGAGCCTTTAGGGCACCCTCAATAGTCTACAATCTCAACTCGCACAGGCGAATCCATATTCTGGCTCTAACGTATTACTGGATTGCTAGCAGGAGTAGGATCCGTCCAAAGCCGGCGGATTCGAACCTGGATAAACATGTGCGCTCACTGTCCCGGAACACCGTACGTTTCACACCCCTCTCTTCCGCACGCCTCGAGGACCCCCTCATGGCGTACTTGTCATCAATCCGATGACAGTTGGCGCCCACCGTGGGGCAGGTGAGTTTCGGATCTGCGTTCCGAGCGGAATCTGCAAGAATCGCAATCGGCGAGACTATCGCCGTCGGTCGCATCCTCTATGCCAGCGACGTCCCTCTCATCGTTCTCGACGAGACCTGGATTCCGGCTAGGGAGGTTGTGACTACCTACACCATCATGTCTTTTGGCGAGATCGATGTTTACATCGGTTTCGCTGAACCTGTCCCACCCACCCCAGCAGTGAGGCAGAAGAAATTTCTGGGTCCCCTTTGTCCATGGAGGCGACAGAGTTCCGGATCTCAGGAAACCCTAATCTCACCCAGCCCGCACCAGTTGCGGAGATAGTGGAGAAATCTGAGCCTGAAGCAGACCTAGCAGTCCAAGTCGAATCTAGAGTGGATCTCCCTGGAGAGACCGAATCCCAGATCGACCCACGCGCTGAGGTCGAAATCCAGGAGGAGCACAACAAAAACGACGGTTCCGGCTCTGACGATGCCGGGACAGATAGGCCTTTCCTGAGGTACACACTAAGACGCATGATGATGCAAAACTCAGGCGTAGATGCAATTCTCGAGACCATCAAACTATTCGACGAAGCCTACTATGAAGACCGCAGTTATCTCAGGAAGGGCACATCACACTTTGTCAGATATGTGGGATCCGGATCCAGCACTGCCGATGCTGGAGACAACACCGACTCTGTGCTGGAAGCGATCAGAACAAACACCGACGTACCCGCATCCTCAGATGTGTCGATGATGTCGGCAGATTTCCGAAAGTTCTCCATGGAATACGATAAGGAGCTTAACTCCATGGCTGCAGCAGAAGGAGAAGACATGGACGAAGGATTCGGAGAAAACTCTCCCAAAGCGCAGGACAACATGGACCTCGGAGACGATCCCGAGAACCAAATAGCCGAAAGTACCGATGAGAGCCTGACTCCGGGAAATGGACCCAAAGCCGTCTTTGCTACCGGCGCTGCCAAGAAGGCAAAGAAGAAGAACAAGACCCCGGCAAAAGACCCTCCGGCAGAAGAGTTGATTGCCGAGGAATATGAGGAAGACTCGGATGGAGCACTTATCCCAGACGAGCCCAAAAAAGAAGAGTCGGTGGATGGACACGTGATCACTGAAGGTGCGCGTAAACTCATCGATGCTGCATTAACCACACCTATTCCTATAGCTACAGAACTTACTCCTGAAGAGCTAGACGAGAGGGCACAGGCCCTAGAAGCGCGTCGTCAAGTACTCCTTGATGAAGCCAAAAACATTGAGGAGGAGAAGAAACGCATGGCATCTGCGGAAAAATACAACTCCAGGCAACATCAGAAGACCAGGAAACGTCGTACTGATGACGACCAATTCCCACAGATTCACAAAGTCCTTTTCGGAGGAGAACTTGGGATGCCTCGACGCGACAGCAACAGGGATTGGGTGTATCCAACGCCAGTATAGAACACCGTTGCGGCTTGGGAAATCCTATCAGCTAATCCAGGCCCGGAGCAGATCCGGTTGGGAATCAAACTACTCAACAAAGGGCTGGAGCAGCAAAAGGTCACCCTGTTCGGAAGTCAAAAACTAGTCTCAGATTCTGACCAATGTCGCACAGATCCGGCATGGGCCGATGTAAGACCCCAACGCGTTTCGGAGCAGCATCACCGTTCCGACCGTCGGGAAGACAATTACTCAAGAACCGGATCCTCGGGACAGCACCACAAAGCTGCTCGTGATTGGCGTAACGTTAACCCAGCTGTGGAGCAAGAGGCAATTGCTGCACTAAATCCGAGGAACCCGCCCTGGCGAGAGTCAAAAGACCATAGGGACGATGATAAATAGAAACGTTGGGAGGAGGACCGACAAAGAATGCCACCTCCTAGACACACAAGTCGTCCGGATGATGGGCGAAGGAACGACGGACACCATGCCGAGACAAGCCGACAGGGGGCTCGTCACAATGAAGACCCTCCCCGGAACCGGAATAATGACGCTCCGGACGAAGGCCCGCGATCCACCCTCTCTGCCAAGTAGCCATCACAACGGCTCCCAAGGAGACCAAGGAGGACGTTGTGGTGGAGGAGGTGGTGGCAGAAGCCGAAGTCCGGCTCCAAGGAACCTCAGCCACAGCCGACACTCAGGATGATCTATATCCCCGAATGACGCAAGGCACAGGATCAACTCCAATATAGAGGCACGGCGCTATGAAAATGATGATATATACGTAGGACTAAAATGCTTCGGACCACGTATAAGAGCCACAAGATTCCCGGAAGGATTTGCTATCTCTAGACATATTCAAGCCTACGCCAGCATAGCTCGGCCAGATACTTGGCTACAAGATTTCTTCCAAGCTTGATGCATCGCCAAAGGCGGAAATAGCCTGGTCGCACCCCGATACCTCCCACTTATGTTGCGGAAGACGGCACGATCATGGCTCAATAAACTTCCGGAGAACACCATCCACAACTGGTATGACACGCAAAGTGCGTTCTTTCGAAATTTCGAAGGCACATATAGGAGGCCATGTACGGTCAGAGACCTACAACATTGCACCCAGAAAGCCAGAGAAACCTGCCGGGATTACCTCGGACGATGGATCGACACCAAGAACTCCTGTGAAGGAGTAAATGACCAAACTGCGATTGAAGCTTTCATTGCAAGTCTCCCAATTGGTTTACTACGTCATCGCTTGAAGTGTGACAAAGTCACTTGAAAGTCCCAACTTAGGTCGACTAGAGGGGGGTGAATAGGAGACTACCAATTTTTATACTTTTATCCCACTTTTAAGGCTTAGCACAAAGTAAGGTTCACTAGAGATGCAACTACGTGAACAACCTAAATGACAAGTAACACAAAGGTAAACAAGAGAGTAAAGGCAAGAAGTAAAGGAGCGAAACGAAAGAACCGGCGAGGGGACACGGTGATGTAATTCCCGCAGTTCACTTCCAAAGAAGATGCGTCTACGTTGGAGAGGTGTCGGGGCCACACAAGGTCTCCTGAGTGCCACAAAGGCCTCACCTTCTTCTCCGGTGAGCACCACCACAAAGGTGGCCTCACAATCCAGTAACCGGTGACCTTGAAGGCGCCAACCGAAAACCTTTACAATGAGGGTGAGGGGAGGCTTCACAACTCAATTGAAGGCCCTCAACGACACCCCGGAGCTTTACACCAAATGCCCCAGCTTCGAGGATGCCCTACACCTTCTAGGGTTCCAAGAACCAAAGAAACAAAATCCACGAAGGATGAGTGGGGGAAATCAAAATTCCTTTGGTGGAGGTGTAGATCTAGGTCACCTCTACCAATCCTCAAAAGATCAAGAGATTTGAGTGGGTGGGGAGAGAGATCTAGCAAAGTCAAGCTCTTGTGAAAATGGTGGAGAGAGAGAGAACAAAGAGATAAGGTGGGAGGAGGAAGAAGGGGGCTTAAATAGCACCCCTTCAAACAGGCAGAATCTGCCCAGGCCCGACGCCGTCGGTACTACCGGTGACTGACCGGTAGTACCGGCGGGCGAGCCACCACCGGTCTAGCCCAGGCAACGTAACGGTCATAAGACTGTCGATGGACCCAAAAGGGCTGGCCGGTAGTACCGGTCCAAATTCCGCCCTTATTTCCGACAAATAGACAGTGCGAGGCAGAAGGTTATCTGACCAGCACTGCCCAGCGTCGGAAATAGGACCGGAACTGGTCCTGGAACTACCGGTCCCCGATGCTGGCCGGTACTACCGGTGAGGGAGCGGTACTACCGCTCAAGGGGCAGGAGCTGGTCTGGCGGGTACTACCGATCGAAGATCCGATGCTATTTCCGACAAATAGGCAAAGTTAGACAGAAGTCTTACTGAACCCAAAAAATCTTCATCGGAAATAGGACCGGATCTTCAGCCGGAAGTACCGCTCGAACAGCCCTGGGAAAACCCCTGGGCGGTACTACCGCTGCCTGGACGGTACTACCGGTCAGGGCAGAAACCCCTCCAAGTACTCAGAAAACACTCTCTCACTCGAAAACTGGGATGGCTGTGGAGGTGCATATATGGTCTGTGCATGAAATATTGATTTCCCACAACCTTCCTAGATGGACTCCCTCTTGATAGTACGGTAGCCTAAAATGTAAACAAGAGAAAGTGAAAAATAAGAGCTATCGACTACAAGCTCTTCCTTGAGAGACAACATCCATGAACACGTCCGAAGATAAAACCTGAAACTTGGACAAACGGTTAAACCACAAAAGGAGTTGTCATCAGCACAAAAACATAAGGAGAAAAAATAATCCTTTCAGTCTCCCCCTTTTTGGTGCTTGATGACAACCCCACAAGATTTGCACAAAAAGGCAGCAAAACCAAAGGTGAGAGAGGCTCCCCCTGAAGACATGGGAGAGAGCTCTCCCAACCGAGAAAAGAGTGGAGCTCATACCTTGCACCAACACAATTGTGGTGAGACAAAGATTGGACAATAAAGAATAGTCCACCACATATCCTCAAGAGAATACCACAGAGATACCTTACCACATAGATTCACCAACAAGGTAGCAACCATACAAGAGGTCCACAGACAATAAAGGAGGTCCACAACCATTACATAACGGAATAAAGTGTGCACGAGCATAAAAAGATAAAAGAAAAAGCGAGCTCGTGCACAACCCATGCAAATCCCGAGATCCTAACGGAGCACTTTCTCCCCCTTTGGCATCAAGACGCCAAATAGGGATCAAGAAGCCAAACTATGCGCCCCACCCACCAATGAACGGAGGAGGTGGCTCAGGGTCCCAAGAGGCATTGTTCCAAGCCGGCGGGAACTGACTGGAGATCTCTGGCTCGTCATCACTATCATTCCACTTGCAATGTGTGTTGATCCACTCATCCTTGGGCGTGGTGATGGAGCTAGACTCAGGTGACACATCAATATCAAGCTTCCTCATGATGGCCTTCTCCCGGCGAACACTGTGCCTCTGAGCAACATAGGTCTGATACTCACGGTCCTGAATGAAATAGAAAATCTTATTCACCTTCTTCAGCAGCTTTTTAGCCCAAGAGGGCTGCCTCACAAGTCGGGGTGGAGGAGAGGCCTCAGCACGGTCCCCATCACTAGCATCCGAAGCAGTCCTTCCAGCAGCAGCTTCGTCTTCAGCCTGAGAGCGAGGTAACTTGTGCTTCATCACACGGAGAGTCTTCTCCTCATGAATAGTGAGAACATCCTGAGGGTAGATGGAGCCAGTTGCCTCCCTCCACTTGGCATTGATAAGAGTCTGGATGTATGGAGCATATGGACAAGACCTCTTCTCAATCATAGCGGACCAGATTTCTGCCTTGGGAGCAATGGTGTTCTGATAGACCTTGCGCATGATGTCATAGGTGGGAAGGAGATGTGCAACGTTCCCATCAACGCCACGGCCCTCAATGTAAAGAGGCTCAAGAACTTCCGGCTCGGAGGCCTTCCCCCTATGCACCCACCACCCATTGGCACGACGGCCGCCTTCCTGAATAGGGTAGCCAAGAAGGGCGGCAAACTCAGACCATTTAGCAGACAGATACTGGTTTTGGGTCATCCACTTCATGGTTCGATCATCAGGGTCAGTATCAAAGTAGAGAGTTGAGTAAAACTGAGCAATGGCCCTCTCATCAAAGTTCTCACGGTGTTGCATCAGCTTGATGAGCCCAAACCTCCTGCACATATCAAGAGCTTCACCAAAGTATTCAGGGTTGCTCTCCATCTTTGCAATGTTGATGTGCTTCTGAGGAGCACACACATTTTTCTTCTTAGTAGCATAAACCTTAGAATAGATCTCCTGTTGACGCAAGGTGTGGAAGAAAGGATCCTGAGCCAGGCGGTCACGAGGAACATCGTAGGGATCGATCTTGCGAAACTCCTCATAAGCAAGCTGCGGCCAAGAGGAAATCTTCTTCTTGCTAGAATCCGGTCCAGAGGTGGTCTTCTTTTGACTTGCCAGAACATGCCTTTTGCCTTCCGCAGCAGCAGCACGATGCTCAGCTCCAGCCCTCTGATGAGCAGTCTGACTAGAAGGGCGCACAACCTCAAGATCATTCTCATCAATCTCTTACGGTCCACGAGAGGGAGCACGAGACCGCTTGGAATTGCCACGGGAACCCCCTTGCCCTGAGAGAAATGCAAATAGAAAGGAGGAAGAAGAGGATAAGTGCACAAGGTCGAAGAAAAGCGAAAGCAACTAGACTGAATTGACACGGTATAGAGACAAATATCAGAAATTGGTGCATCGGAAGTTCTGCCTGGCGGCCGGAACTACCGGTCGCATGGGGCGCACCGGAAGTACCGGTCATGCCCTCGGCGGTAGTACCGGTGAGAGGACCACGCCGGTAGTACTGGTGGATCCGCATCGGTAGTACCGATCAGGGCACGAGCAGGGCAGTTCAAAACAGGGGATCCTCAAATCCCAGATTCGATGAAACTTGATGCACAAATTGATGACATCTAGACTATGTACAGAGGCAAAACAGTCTAAAGTATAATCCTATCCCTACCAAGACTCCCCATAGTAGTTCTAGCCAAAGAAGGGCCCTAGACATGGCATGTCCTACTCAAGCACAAAAATGACTAGATCTCCATGAATGGAGCACGAGAGGAGCAAATACTAGGGTCCATGGCAGGGAATCGAGGAAGGGAAGAGTCCCACGGAGCCGATATGAGGAGGGACGGCTGGAATCGGTGTGGCCGGCGGCGTCACCGTGGAGAGCTCCTTGAGAACTAGGGGTGGTAAGATGGGGTCAAGGGGAGGCAAATGGGGAAGATGACCCCGTGCCCCCCCTTGGCCTGTCACTTAACGGGGCCCCCTTCACCGGTAGTACCGGCCAGAGGCCGGAACTACCGACGACACCGGAAGTTGTGGGAGAAGTGATACTTCCGATCAAGGCAGAATTTCTGAGAGAAATTTTGGCCCTGACCGGTAGTACTGGTTCCGACCGGAACTACCGACGATTCCCAGAAAGCAAGCTCCAGATTATGATTGGCAAGGGAAAAACGACCTAGTGCAAAAACTGAAAAGAACCAGATCCACCCGAAAGAATAAAACTCAAAAACAATGACTGCGAGCCAAATAACACCAGGTCGGTGGCCTAGGCCACCATATATGAGTATACTTGGCTTGAAACCACGAAGATGTATCTTGGGTTCATTACCAAAACTCATCATTTAAGCTCAATTTGTCTCCTTGAGAGACCATAGAGAATGAATACATTAATGTGTGCATAATAGGAGGAGTGATGGTTCATTTGGGGAACCACACTCCCCCTAAAACCATGCGTACATCCAAACAAGATATCCTTTGAGACCCGAGTATGTGCGCAAGATACTTAAGCCACGTTGCTTGAATCAATGATATTTAGTTCATGCCTCAACTCTCGGAACCTCGCTTCATCAAGTGGCTTCGTGAAAAGATCCGCAAGATTGGCCTTGGTAGGAACATACTCCAAAGAAATGTCTCCTCTAGCAACATGATCCCGAATGAAATGATGACAAATCTGTCTTGTTGTGTTGAACTGGGTTGTGAGCAATAGCAATAGCACTCTCATTGTCACACAAAAGTGGCACCTTGTCAAAAGAGAGTCCAAGATCCTTCAAGGTTTGCTTCATCCATAGTAATTGAGCACAACAACTCGCGGCGGAGATGTACTCAGCTTCGGCAGTGGACAAAGACACACAGTTTTGCTTCTTTGAGGACCAACACACCAAGGACCTCCCAAGAAATTGACAAGCACCGGAAGTAGACTTTCTCTCCACTTTGTCTCCTGCCCAATCCGAATCAGTGTAACCAATGAGATCAAAGCTGGCCCCCTTTGGGTACCACAGCCCAAAGTTAAGGGTATGAACCAAATATAGAAAGATTCTCTTGACCGCCACCATGTGGCTTTCCTTTGGCGCGGCTTGAAATCTTGCACACATACCCACACTCAACATAATATCCGGTCGAGAAGCACAAAGATAGAGTAGAGAACCAATCATCGAGCGA
Organism: Avena eriantha; assembly: GCA_910589775.1. NCBI lineage: Eukaryota > Viridiplantae > Streptophyta > Magnoliopsida > Poales > Poaceae > Avena > Avena eriantha. The sequence continues at coordinate 88,337,928 of OU342745.1, forward strand.
TAAAGCTTTTGATCCACATCCTTACCCTTGGGATCAAGATCAAGATTAACCTTTATGGGCATGGGAGTTTTGACTCCATTTACTTGATCAAGGTTGAACTTACTAAGCATATCTTGGACATATTTGGCTTGGTTGATGAAAGTCCCTTTCCTCAATTGTTTGATTTCGAAGCCAAGAAAGAATTCCAACTCCCCCATCATGGACATCTCAAAGCGGTCGGTCATGAGATTAGCAAAATCCTCATTGAAAGCTTTGTTAGTAGACCCAAAAATAATGTCATCGACATAGATTTGGCAAATGAACAAGTTTCCTCCAACTTTCTTAGAAAAAATAGTGGGATCAATGAGGCCTACTTCGAAACCACGGTCTAACAAGAGCTCTCTAAGGCACTCATACCAAGCACGAGGGGCTTGCTTGAGACCATATAGTGCCTTATCGAGTTTGTAGACATGGTCAGGGAAGAGGGGGTCCTCAAAGCCTGGAGGTTGCTTGACATACACCAATTCTTTTAAGGGACCATTAAGAAAAGCACTCTTGACATCCATTTGTTGCAACTTGAAGTTATGATGGGTAGCATAGGCGAGAAGCATGCGAATGGATTCTAGATGAGCAACGGGAGCATAAGTTTCACCATAGTCTATGCCCTCAACTTGACAGTATCCTTGGGCAACTAACCTTGCTTTGTTGTAGATGACTATACCATTTGCATCCTTCTTGTTCTTGAAGATCCACTTGGTTCCAATCACATTTTGACAATCTTTGGGTCTCTTCACAAGAGTCCACACCTTGTTCCTCTTGAAGTTGTGGAGTTCTTCGTTCATAGCATCAAGCCAATCATCATCTTCAAGAGCTTCGAAGACCTTTTGGGGCTCAACATGAGAAATAAACGCATGATGAGAACTAAAAGAGGTTAGTTGTCTCCTAGTAGTGGAGCCCCTATTGAAATCTCCATAAACATTATCAAGGATATGTCCATCTTTGATGAGCTTCGCGAGACGGTATGCTTGATGTCGAGCTTGGGTCTCAAGATGAGATTCTTGAGCAACCACTTGATCATCACCACGATTCGAGAGCCCTCCTTGACTATATGAACGGACTTGATCACTATCTTCATCAACATAAACCGAGGGAGAGACATCATCATTTGGCGGAGAGACACTTGCTTGGCCTTGGTCATTGTCAACTTGACAATCTTCAACTTGACCTTGAGAGTCATTGACATGAGGAGCTTCAACAACTTGGAGGGGTGGAGCTTGATCAACTTGAGGTAGACTTGGACTTGAAGAGTCATGAGCATGAAGATCTTGAGAGGAGCTTGTCGAAGCTTGAGAAGCATTAAGTTGACCTTGAGGTGCAAGAAGGTCTTGTGAGAGTGAAGGCTTCGCTTGAGTGGAGCTTGGTCCTTCTCCTTCGGCCACAAGGGGATCCTCAATGGGGTGGAAGAAACCCACACCCATTATTCTTATGGCTTGGGGAGGAATTTCATCACTTGGATCACGAATACCATCTTGCCGCACAAGAGACTCATGATCTTCATCAAACTCGACATTGCTAGATTCTTCAACCCTTCCCGTTGCTTTGTTGTAGACTCGATAGGCATGGGACTGATTTGAGTACCCAACAAAGATCCCCTCTTGAGCCCTAGATTCAAACTTTGATAAGCGGACACCTTTCTTGAGAAGGAAGCATCTACAACCAAACACCCGGAAGTACTTGACATTTGGCTTGTGACCGGTGAGAAGTTCATATGGAGTCTTGTTCTTCTTCTTGCTGAGATAGAGGCGATTGGTTGCATGACAAGCGGTTGAAATGGCTTCGGCCCAAAAGTTATATGGAGACTTGAATTCCACCATCATGGTCCGGGCCGCATCCATCAAAGTACGGTTCTTCCTTTCGGCAACACCATTTTGTTGAGGGGTATAGGGGGTAGAGTATTGATGTTTGATCCCCTCATCACTAAGAAACTCATCCAATGTGTAGTTCTTGAATTCGGTGCCATTGTCACTTCTAATGGTGAGGATAGTGGAATTGAGTTGCCGTTGCACTTGATTTGCAAAGTCGATGACGGTTTGTTGAGTCTCACTCTTGAACTTTAAGAAGAAGACCCAAGTGTAATGTGAAAAGTCGTCAACAATCACCAGACAATACTTCTTCCCACCAAGACTATCATGAGATGGAGGCCCAAAGAGATCCATGTGAAGAAGCTCCAGGCACCGTTCAGTGGTGATTTGATTGAGAATCTTGTGGGGATTCTCATGCATCTTCCCTTCTATACATGCCCTGCACACACGATCTTTGGCAAAGGAAATGTCTTTTAGTCCAAGGATGTGGCCCCCCGTGGAGAGACTTTGCAAAGCCTTCATGTTAACGTGGGCTAGGCGGCGATGCCACAGCCAGCCCACGTCGGCTTTCGCATAGAGACATATAGCATGTGTAGATGGCTTTCCGGAGAAATCCACTACATATAAGTCATGCTCTACGTATCCAACAAAAGACACCATGAGAGACTTGCTCCACATGAGGACCACAGAATGCTCACTAAAGAAAGATGAAACACCCATGATAGCAAGAGCACGAACAGAAAGGAGATTGTAGCCAAGGGTTTTGACAAGCATGACATTTACCAAGGATACATCCGGGGAAACTACCACCTTACCAAAACCCAATACCTGAGAGCTTGTTTTATCACCATAGGAGACTAAAGTATTGGCAAAATTTGGCCTAATCTCCGACATGATAGACTTGCTTCCAGTCATATGGCTTGTAGCTCCACTATCAAGCACCCATTTTGCACCTCCGGAAGCAAAGTCCTACAAGAAAATCAAGCTTTGGTTTTAGGTACCCATTTTGCAATGGGTCCCCTTTTGTTAGTCACAAGGGTCTTAGGTACCCAAATGTTCCAATGATAATCATGAGTGTAAGATGTTCCAATGTACTTAGCATAAACATGACCATCAAAAGATTTGCAAAGAATGTAGGAGGGATTATACTTCCCGGCAAAGTTATCACTTTGCACAAAGATAGAATCATGAGAGGATACTAGAGCAAGGTTCTTGCTCTTCTTCCTTTTCTTGTTCCTTCTCTTGTTCTTCCTCTTGATAGTGGCTTGCCCTTTTGCAAGTTGATCTTTCAATGTCTTGTTCTCCTTAACAAGATTCTCATGCTTGCAACAAGGGTTAGACGAACAAGACAAATGCACAATAGGCGTAGCGGAAGACTTTGAATGTTCATTATTTAGTTGCGTTTGGAGTTGCTTATGAGCCTCAAAGATACTTGAGAATTTACTCTACAAGGCATGATGTTCCTCCTTGAGTTTCTCAAAATCCTTGAGGCATTCATGACCAACACCAAACTCAACCTTTTCATTTTTAAGGACATTCAATGAAGCAATAGCATGATCTCGTTCTTTAACAAGTTGCGATATAAAGGCATTATGGTCATCAACAAGTTTAGCCACACTTTCCTCAAGAGTTATTTTCATGTTATGTTCATCTTCAAGAGATTGGGATAGAGAGGCAATCTCATCGGCGGCCTCTCTCTCATTTTTACCTAACATGTCAATAACTTCCTCTTTCTCATCTAGCATTTCCCTAGCATGGTAAAGTTGGTTTACAAGTGTTTCAAAGCACATCCTAGTATCATCATCTAGATGCTCCATGGATTCACACATGCTTACCATCTCTTTCTTAACCTCTAAACCATCTAGATCATGCAAGGGAAGTTCATTTGGGGAGGACTTGGAAGCGGGAGTTACCTCGGTGGCCTTAGCCATGAGACACTTTTGGTTGCGGTTGGTGATGTTCTCATTTGGGGAGTCGAAGAGAGACACTCGTGGAGTAGATGAAGTAGCAATAGCGGCAACCCCCACGATCTCTCCGCCTTGACCTTCATTCTCAACATCATCATCATCGCCCGAAAAGTACTCTTCATGGACCACCATCGCCCTTTCCTTGTTAGGTAAGTTCTTGTTGTGGAAGTTCTTGTTCAAAGGATGAGGAGGTCTTGGCTTGTTCTTGCGAATGAGGCGACCTGCATTGTCTTCTCTATTCTCGAAGGGGCATTGAGCTACAAAGTGACTCTTGTCGTTGCAATTGTAACAAGATCTAGTCTTTGGAGTCTTCATGGTTGAGTTGAATCTTGGGTTGTCCCTTGACCTTGACTTCATGCCCGGTTTGTTCCAAAACACCCTTGATGCTAGAGCCAAATGCTCATTGAAAGCATATTTGATGTCCTCTTGAGACCACTCACTTGAGTTGTCGTCTTCATCAACTTCCACCACTTGAGCTTTCAAGGCAAGGTTCAACTTTTGAGACCCATAAGCACGAGCACGAGCTGACTCCGCATTCTTCTTGGCAATGGTCATGGCAATAACTTCACTCAGCACCTCTTGAGAGGACATGGTATGGTAGTTGCTTCTCCCCTTGATAGAGTTTAGTTTTTGTTCCTCGAAGGGAAGAAGAGCTTGAACAAACTTCCTCTCCATGAACTTGTCGTCAACATAGGTAGCTCCAAGGTCCCTCAAGGTACAACAAAGAACCTTGAGCCAACGATACATGTCTTCGGGTGTCTGATCATCTTGCATTGCAAAGCCATTGGACTCATTGTTGGCTTCATCAAACTTGGAGCTTTGAATTCTTGCATTTCCCATATACAGCTCGGTGAGATGATCCCAAGCTTCGTTGGCGGTGGAGAATTGGTGAATGTGAGCAAAGTCCTTGGGGGTCAATGCCTTTTGAATCATACCCAAGGCGGTGACATTGAGTTGCTTGTCCACGACCTCGGCCTGAGTCAACTTCTTAGCATCATATGGAGAGAAACCTTCATCCACAATCCTCATCAATTCAATAGAAGAGCTGGAGATATGAGATTGCATTAGATATTGCCAATTGGCGAAGTTAGAAGTATCTAGTATGGGAGGTGCTCCTTGAGGTATGATGTGCGGCATGGGAATAGGAGGGTCTGGCATATATTTGAACGGTGGTGGTACCGCCGAGTAATCCTTGACTCCCTCTTTGGAGGAGTCACCTAGCCCCTCGGTGCTCTCGCTTGGGAGCTTGGTGGTTTGATCCACAAAGCCTAGACCCAAGTGTTTTGGGGCTGCCGCGGGAATCACCCCAGGGGCAACCACTTACACGGGAGCGGAGGGGGCTTCGGCCTCAAGAGATGCATCATGAGGGGTTTCTAGCATGGGGGTAGGCTTAAGGGATTGCAAAAGAGTCATCATTTCCTCAAACTTGGTCATCATTGATGTCTCCAATCGATTGAGGTCATCCATGGAGGCCAAGTTCTTGGTGGCTGCACCCACACTTCCCTCTTCGTCGGCCATAGTCTCTTAGGCGGTTAAGCCCGAAGTAAGAGCCGAGGCTCTGATACCAATTGAAAGGCCCAACTTAGGTCGACTAGAGGGGGGGTGAATAGGAGACTACCAATTTTTATACTTTTATCCCACTTTTAAGGCTTAGCACAAAGTAAGGTTCACTAGAGATGCAACTACGTGAACAACCTAAATGACAAGTAACACAAAGGTAAACAAGAGAGTAAAGGCAAGAAGTAAAGGAGCGGAACGGAAGAACCGGCGAGGGGACACGGTGTTGTAATTCCCGTAGTTCACTTCCAAAGAAGCTACGTCTATGTTAGAGAGGTGTCGGGGCCACACAAGGTCTCTCGAGCGCCACAAAGGCCTCACCTTCTTCTCCGGTGAGCACCACCACAAAGGTGGCCTCACAATCCACTAACCGGTGACCTTGAAGGCGCCAACCGAAAACCTTTACAACGAGGTTGAGGGGAGGCTTCACAACTCAATTGAAGGCCCTCAACGACACCCCAGAGCTTTACACCAAATGCCCCAGCTCCGAGGATGTCCTACACCGTCTAGGGTTCCAAGAACCAAAGAAAGGAAATCCACGAAGGATGAGTGGGCGAAATCAAAATTCCTTTGGTGGAGGTGTAGATCTAGGTCACCTCTCCCAATCCTCAAAAGATCAAGAGATTTGCGTGGGTGGGGAGAGAGATCTAGCAAAGTCAAGCTCTTGTGAAAATGGTGGAGAGAGAGAGAACAAAGAGATAAGGTGGGAGGAGGAAGAAGGGGGCTTAAATAGCACCCCTTCAAACGGGCAGAATCTGCCCAGGCCCGACGCTGTCGGTACTACCGGTGACTGACCGGTAGTACCAGCGGGCGAGCCACCACCGGTCTAGCCCAGGCCACGTAACGGTCATAAGACTGTCGGTGGACCCAAAAGGGCTGGCCGATAGTACCAGTCCATATTCCGCCCTTATTTCCGACAAATAGACAGTGCGAGGCAGAAGGTTATCTGACCAGCACTGCCCAGCATCGGAAATAGGACCGGAACTGGACCCGAAACTACCGGTCCCCGATGCTGGCCGGTACTACCGGTGAGGGAGCGGTACTACCGCTCAAGGGGGCAGGAGCTGGTCTGGCGGGTACTACCGATCGAAGATCCGATATTTCCGACAAATAGGCAAAGTTAGACAGAAGTCTTACTGAACCCAAAAAATCTTCATCGGAAATAGGACCGGATCTTCAGCCGGAAGTACAGCTCGAACAGCCCTGGGAAAACCCCTGGCCGGTACTACCGCTGCTTGGCCGGTACTACCAGTCAGGGCAGAAACCCCTCCAAGTACTCAGAAAACACTCTCTCACTCGAAAACTGGGATGGCTGTGGAGGTGCATATATGGTCTGTGCATGAAATATTGATTTCCCACAACCTTCCTAGATGGACTCCCTCTTGATAGTACGGTAGCCTAAAATGTAAACAAGAGAAAGTGAAAAATAAGAGCTATCGACTACAAGCTCTTCCTTGAGAGACAACATCCATGAACACGTCCGAAGATAAAACCTGAAACTTGGACAAACGGTTAAACCACAAAAGGAGTTGTCATCAGCACCAAAAACATAAGGAGAAAAAATAATCCTTTCATCACTGATTTGGGAGAGATGATAGAAACAACGAGCAAATATGCAGATGCTAACGATGACATAGAGGGATTACTCAACGCCCTAGCCATGCCACAGTCAGAAAAACAACCAAAGCAACAAGCTTAGAATCGCAAGAACACCTCGGAAGAAAAACCCAACACAGAAACAACAGTGGTTACTGCTACTTTCGGGTCTGGAGGACGAGGAGGACGTGGTGGAGGCCGCGGATGTGGTCGTGGGACTTCGAGAGTTCAAGGTAGAGGAGACCAGCAACCAGGCAAAACCTACTCTTGGGTTGACATTGCCAATAACCCATGTGTGCATCACTTAGACGCCAATGGGGGCTTGTCCCACACAAGCGCCGAGTGTCGTTTCAACGACGACATTAAGAGAGATGATACCGCTGGCTACAAAGCTGAGCGGAAGAAGGGAAAGAAGAATCCCGAAAAGGATAAAGAGACCAAGGAAGATTCCGACATGGAGGAAGCTGATGCTTCAAATCCCAAGGCGAAAGGAAAGAAAAAATTTCCGACCAAGAAAGACACTTACATCACCTTCCTTGGATCTCAACCAGCAAAAGTCAAAAAGGCAGTTCTACCTGAGCTCAATGCAACGGTTCTGGCTGTCCCTCAATTCTTGGACTGGTCAGAAGTGGAAATCACATTTGACCGCGCTGATCATCCGCCTAAGCTACACAGGCGAGGAAAATAGGCCTTAATCGTCAATCCACTTATTAACAGTTATGGTTTCTCCAAGACTCTCATGGACGGTGGCAGCAGTATTAATATTTTGTATGTCGAAATGCTACGTCGGATGAAGATCTCGGAGACCCAGCTGAACCATAGCTCTATGATCTTTCACGGAGTTGTCCCAGGAAGACAAGCTAATTCCCTGGGAGAAATCACTTTGGATGTTACCTTTGGAACTCCAAAGAACCATCGGACGGAGGCACTTTCCTTCGAAGGGGTCCCATTCAAGTGTGCATACCATGCTATATTCGGATGTCCGGCTTACTGGGCTTTTATGGCTCGCCCGTGTTACATTTACAATATGATGAAAATTCCAGGTCCCAATGGCGTGATCACCATCAAGGGAGACCCGAAGAAAGCGCGAGAGTGCGAGGATGGAAATGCCGCCTTTGCTGAAGTCGTGCTGCACGCCCAGGAGTACCAGGAGATCAAGAAGAGCATAGATCCGTCTGAGATGCCCGCAACAAAGAAGAAGGTGACAAAGCCGAATCCAGAGTTCAAGGCATCAGAAGAGACGAAGAAGACGCTGTTGAAGGATGATGACCCCTCCAAGGTGATCCAGATAGGCGTAGGCCTGGATAGCGCATAGGAAAGCGTGCTCATCAAGTTCCTCAAAGCAAATCAAGATATCTTCGCATGGCAGCCATCTGACATGACCGGAGTACCTAGGGAACTTGCCGAGCACTCTTTAAATGTAAACCCAAACGCTAAACCCGTCAAACAGTCCTTACGATGTTTCAACGATGAAAAGCGTAATGCAATAGCTAAGGAACTAGCATGGCTCGAGTTAGCCGGATTCATAGAAGAGGTCAGCCACACTGAGTGGTTGGCCAATCCTGTAATGGTCCCTAAAAATGACACCACCGATTTAAGGATGTGTGTTGATTATACTGCTGATGTATACGCACTTCTATTCTTGTGGACAGTTGTTGGGCCTCCAAGTGCAGAGGTTTGTAGAACAACAACAAGTTTTCCCTTAAGTGGATCACCCAAGGTTTATCGAACTCAGGGAGGAAGTGGTTAAAGGTATTCCCTCTCAAGCAATCCTGCAATCAAGGTACAAGAAGTCTCTTGTGTCCCCAACACACCCAATACACTTGTCAGGTGTATAGGTGCACTAGTTCGGCGAAGAGATAGTGAAATACAAGTGGTATGGATATAAGATAACGGTGCTAGAAAATACTTTGATGGCGTGGAAGAGACTAAAGGCAAACTGAAATAAAGATGGAAGCAAGCAAACATGTAATAGATCTAATTGCAAACGGTGTTTCAATGCTAAGAAACAAGGCCTAGGGATCATACTTTCACTAGTGAACACTCTCATATAAATATATTCTCTTTATGATACTACTCTGAACTACTCTACGGTTGGACACTCTAATCCATGGTAGGGCTATAACAGCACACCTAAAAGTAAGTGAAAGAACATTTCATGTTTTCCTATCTTTTGCGTGTTAGATAACAATAGTGTGGAGATTATTCATGTGCGCTAAGTGTGCAGGAAGCTTTGAGGGGGGCCGGATTATCCACCCCACCAAGGGCCGGATAATCCGGCCTACCTCATTGCTCAAAGGGAGCCAAGGCGCGTCGCTCGGTATCCGGTCGGATTTTCTCCCGGAAAATCCGAACTGGGGTGGTTTTTCCTCCCCAGGCCGGATAATCCGGCTGTCGCATGGGCCGGATAATCCGGCCCCTAGTTTTTGAGCAAAGGGAGCCAAGGCACGTCGCTCGGTATCCGGTCAGATTTTTTCCTAGAAAATCCGAACTGGGGCGGTTTTTCCTCCCCAGCCGGATAATCCGGCCTTCACATAGGACCGGATAATCCAGCCCCTAGAAGTTGATCAAGGGCAAGCTCGGCGCGACGCTCTGATAGGGGGCGGATTATCTGCCAGATATTCCGAGTCTGGGGCGGTGTTTTCCCCAAGCCGGATAATCCGGCCCTCACTTGGGCCGGATAATCCGGCCCCTAAAGTGTCCAACGGCTGGTTTCTGAAGGGGTATAAATACCCCTTCTTCCCCAATGTTCAGAACTCTTGATTCATTTGAAATTGTCCAGACATTGTGCAAGAGCTCTCATTCTCGATCTCCCACTTCAACCACCCGAAGGTCTTGATCTTTGGGGGAATTGAAGGAGGAGAAGTTCATCATCATCATCACGAATCAAGTGCTTCAACTCCTCTCCATTCACTTGGAGAAATCCCTAATCTAGTATTCTTGTCAATACCTAGATCTTGTTCATTGTATTTGATAACTTTGTTCGTGTGGCAACTTGTTGTCATTTTGGGAGCCTCCAAGTTGTTTGTGGAGTTGTTGCCCCGCTAGTTGTGTAAAGGCGCCGGTGCCCGCCTCGAAGGATACCTATAGTGGAAAGGTGGATCAGGCCTTTGGTGGCGGGATCCATCGGAGAACAGGGTGAGGCCTATTGTGGCATGGTGGTCTTAGTACTGCCCACCCCTCCAACGCAGACGTACTTCCCTTAACAAGGAAGGAACTGCGGTCAAACAAATCCTATGTCTCCGCGTGCTTCACTACGGTTTACCCGTTCCTCTTCCACTCGCTCTTTACTCGCTAGTAGATAGGTTTGCATATAGGGAAATTCCACCTAATAGTTTATCTAGAGAATTTACCCTTTGTGCTAAGCCTAAAATTGAAAAGTATTAAAATTTGGTGTAGCACCTATTCACCCCCCCTCTAGGTGCCCATACGATCCATTTCAATTGGTATCAGAGCCCCGGCTCTTAATTCAGGCTTAACCGCCTAAGAGTAGTATGGGTACCAAGGATGATGGGAATGAGGCTGTGGATAAGGTCACAATGGATGATCTCAAGTCGTTGGAAACAACCTTGTTGAAATCCTTTGAGGCCAAGATGGAGGAGATGATTCAAATGATTGCTTGCCTCACATCATCCATAGCCTCATCTCCATCCTCCTTTGAGGCTGCCACACCATCATCTAAGGAAAAGGGTAACACCGGATCCAAGGATGATGATGTGGAAGGTGAAAAACTTAATGGTTCCACCTCCAAGAAGGGAAATGGTAAGGAGGAGTATAGTGAGGTTCGCCATGTATATTCCCCCGACCCATCTATCCCTCATCCTCATATAAACAACAGGGGTGATCCACCCAAGCTCCCTGCATCCTCTTTCAATCAATGGCAATTCTTAATGAAATCTCATGTTTGCAACTCCTCTATTGAACTTTGGAGGATTATTGAAGAGGGTCTTCATATTGGAGATCAAACCAACCTAACAAGAAGAGAAGTTGTGGACAACCAGTTGAATGCCACTGCTCTCCACATGATACAGCTGGGTGTGGGTCCCAAGGACATGCCACATATTGAACATCTCAACATAGCTAAAGAAGCTTGGGATGCTCTTACAGATCTCTTTGTTGGGAATGAAATCATGAGAAGGAACAGGTATGATGCCCTTAGTAATGAAGCAGAGGGATTCTACATGTTGGATGGTGAAAACCATGAGGACATGTATAGAAGACTCAAGGGCATCTCAACAACATTTAGAAAGCATGGGGCCACTCACATTGATGATGCATGGATAAAAAGGAAATATGTGAGTGCCGTAATGCCTTTCGAGCCAACATACTTGAAGAGCTTGCAAGGTAGACATAACTACTATCAAATGACATCCAATGGAGTCATGCAAGAAATGGCGTCATTCAAAGTGGCAGCAAAGAATGTTGAAGATGCCCGTGCTCGGGCCATTGGAATGCAAAAGGGTGTCAATGTGGCTCTCAAATCCAATGTTGTTGAGCAAGAGGAAGATGAACGAGCTTTTGAGGGGGCCTCCATGGACTGCCCCGATGAAGTCAAATGTGCTCATGGTGAGTACATGGCGTTTTATGCAAGGAACTTTTGGAAGGACCCTGCCAAAGCTAAGTCGGAACTTGAGCGCAAGAACGGGTCAAATGGAAGAAGTGAAAGTGGCCCAAGATTGAGAACTTGCTACAACTGTGGAGATAGAATGCACTTTGTAGCCGAGTGTCCGTATTAAAATAGAGAAGACAATGGTGGCAGGCTCATTCTTAAAGATAAATCTAAAGCACCTAAGAAGAAGCCATTTATTAAGAAGAATGGCCCCTTCAAGAAGCAACCCAAGATCGTCTTAGTTTCTCAAGAAGAATACTCCTCTGCAAGTGAAGATGAAGAGGATGATGATAGTTCCCGCGAGGTGGCTGCTATAGCCACCACATCGACTCCTTCATCTCTCTTCGACTCGCCAAACAAGAACGTCATCAACAACAACGCCACTTGCCTAATGGCAAGAGGGTCCGAGGTATCAACTTCTAGCTCTTCATTTCCTAAGACTAACATAATTTTGGATATGGATGATCATGACAGTCTTAAAATGAAAGAAGAAGTTATTGCTTTGGATACCCTTTTCACTAACCTGCAAGGTGAGCAAAAACTCCGTTTTGATGCTCTTATGAGTCAACTTGCTCAAGCCGAAGATCTTCTTGAAGAAAAGGGCAGAATTGAAAGAGAAGATGCTTTGGAGATAGCTTCTTTGAAGAATGCCTTGGAAGAGGAAGAGGAAGCTTGAGTATCTTTTAAGAGAGACTCGAATCCATTGAGGAGTCACAGGAAGAAGTTGTGGCTCAGCTCATCAAACAATGTGACCATGCTCTTGCCAAGGTAAAGAAACTAAAGAAAGAAAAGATTCACTTTGGGGGTGTTCATGCTAGACTTTTGGAGAAGTTTGATAATCTTGAAAGTGCTCACAAGGCATTGAAGAGTGATCATTCTACTTTAAATGAGTCTCATGACCAGCTCCAAACTCAATTGAAATGGTATGATGTGCCAAGTACCTCCACTTCATCCTCTGGGAAAGAAGACATTGTGAGAAGTTCTCAACCCAAAGGTAAAGAAGTTATTGATGAGATAATGAGCAAGCAAATGACAAGCAATAGTAAAGAAGGTCTTGGTTACATATCCAAGAAAAAGAACAAGAAAAACAAGAAGAAGAAGAAGAAGAGCAAGACTGCTCAACCAAAGACTAGCAACATTACCAATGACAAGACTAATTATGATGGTTTTGCAGGGGCCAACAATCCTAACTTTGAACTATATTACGATTATTATGATGATGTTTATGCTAGTTATGTAGGCCCTTATGATTGTTACATTCCTTGGTCTATTTGGGTTCCCAAGACCCTTGTTACTAACATGAGAGGACCCATTGAAAAATGGGTACCTAAAACCAAGAAGTAATTTTCTTGCAGGGCTATGCTTCCGGTGGTTCTAAATGGGTACTCGATAGCGGTTGCACGAGTCATATGACCGGAAGCAAGGAGATCATCACGGAGATGCGGCCAAACCTTGATCACATAACCGTCTCCTATGGTGACAAGTCAAAATCTGAGGTATTGGGTCTCGGAAAAGTTGTGGTGGCTCACGATATCTCTCTCGTGGACGTCATGCTTGTTGAGACCCTTGGGTACAACTTACTTTTAGTTCGCGCCCTTGGTAAGATGGGCTTCCCAGTTTATATTGAGGCTGATTTGGCGGTACTCTTGTGGAGCAAGTCTCTAAAAGTCGCTTTCGTGGGATATGTCGAAAATGACCTGTACGTGGTGGACTTTTCGGGGAAAACCACTACAGGCCCGATGTGTCTTTTCGGAAAGGCTGACGTGGGTTGGCTATGGCATCGCCGACTAGCCCACGTCAATATGAGAACTTTACAAAGTCTCCACCAAGGTGGCCACATCGTTGGACTAAAAGAAAATGTCTCCTTTGCCAAAGATCGTGTTTGTAGGGCGTGTGTTGAAGGCAAAATGCATGACTCACCTCATCGAAGGAAAACTATTATCTCATCAAAAAGGATTTTGGAGCTCCTTCATGTGGACCTCTTCGGACCTCCATCTCATGCAAGCCTTGGTGGGAAGAAGTATTGTCTAGTGATTGTTGATGATTACTCAAGATACACTTGGGTTTATTTCTTCAAGTTGAAGAGTGAAACTCAACAAACAGTCATCGACTTCGCCAACGAGGTTAAACGTCAACACAACGTCCCCATTCTGGCTATAAGAAGTGATAACGGCTCCGAGTTCAAGAACTACACCTTAAATGAGTTCCTAAGTGAAGAGGGGATAAGACATCAATATTCCGCTGCATACACTCCTCAACAAAATGGTGTAGCCGAGAGGAAGAATCGAACTCTAATGGATATGGCAAGATCAGTGTTAGCCGAATTTAAATCTCCATATAACTTCTAGGCTGAAGCAATCTCTACTGCTTGTCATTCATCCAACCGATTATACCTCCGCAAGATCTTGGACAAGACTCCGTATGAAATACTTACCGGTAACAAGCCAAACATCTCATACTTTCAGGTATTCGGGTGTAAGTGTTTCTTTCTTATCAAGGGAGTTCGTTTATCTAAGTTTGAATCTAAGGCTCTAGAAGGTATTTTTGGTGGTTATGGTGCCGAATCCCACACTTATAGAGTCTACAATAAGCTCTCCGGAACTGTTGTAGAATCTTGTAGTGTGGTGTTTGAGGAAAATGACGGTTCCCGTGCGGAGCAAGTTGGTGTTTGTGATGCAGATGTTGAAATACCCCAAGATGCCATAAGAAGAATGGGCGTGGGATTTTTTCGCCCCATTGAGGAACCCCTTGTGGCGGATCAGGAAGGACAATGCTCTTCTCATGAAGAGCCCTCATCTACACATGCACAACATGTTCCCACCACGGGAGCAAATTCTGCACCATCTCCATCAACTGCTGAAGGTCAAGTTGTTCCAGAAAACTCCAGGCCGGATTATCCGGTGGACACCGGATTATCTGGCCACCCCGCTCCAGCTGACCATATTGCTCCTGGTGATGAAGATATCAACGCAAGCTCCAGGACGGATTTTCCGGCAAGCCCCGGATTATCCGCCCCCTCGCCAGTTCAAGCAAGCCCTAGGCTTCCTGATGAAGCTGCTACAAATACTCCCAGGCCGGATTATCCGGCCTCTCCATCGGTCGGATTATCCGGCCCTGTCTCACCAGTTCAGCAGCCTCCTGTTACGGATTCTAACTCACCTCAAGGGCACGCGTCATCACCACCTACTGCTGATATTCCAGTTCCTGATCAAGGTCGAGTAAATGCTTCTAATGAAGATTCAAGTGATGAATCTACTCCTCCAAGAGACAACACACTTACTGAACTTCGTCGCAAGGCTCGAGCTGATCGAAACTTTGAGTTGAGGGGCCACACCCTCGACAAGGTTGTTGGTGATCTTCGATGAAGGGTTTCTACAAGAAGAGAATTGGCCAGTTTTGGTGAGCATCAAGCTCATATCTCTATGGTGGAACCTAAGAAGGTCTTTGAAGCACTTGAAGATCCAGACTGGGTTGTTGCTATGCATAAAGAATTGAATAACTTCGAGTGCAACAAAGTCTGGAAACTCGTGGAGAAACCCAAAGATTGCCGTAATGTTATCGGCACCAAGTGAATATTTAAAAACAAGCAAGATGAGAATGGCATTGTTGTGAGGAACAAGGCAAGACTTGTGGCACAAGGTTACTCTCAAGTTGAGGGCATTGACTTCGGCGAGACCTATGCTCCAGTGGCTCGCCTTGAGTCCATCCGTATCCTTCTTGCTTATGCTTCGCATAACAATTTTAAGTTACAACAAATGGACGTCAAGAGTGCCTTCCTTAACGGTCCTCTACATGAGTTGGTATATGTAAAGCAACCCCCGGATTTTGAGGATCCTAACTTTCCGAACCATTTCTACAAACTCGATAAGGCACTCTATGGCCTTAAACAAGCCCCACGTGCGTGGTATGAGCACCTTAAAGAGCTTTTGTTAGATCGTGGCTTCGAAGTTGGGAAAATCGATCCCACTCTTTTTACTAAGAAGGTTAAGGGGGAGCTCTTCGTATGCCAACTATATGTAGACGATATCATCTTTGGTTCTACTAATAAAGCTTTTAATGATGAATTTTCAAAGCTTATGACTGACAGGTTTGAGATGTCTATGATGGGGGAATTACGGTTCTTTCTTGGATTCGAGATCAAGCAACTTAGAGAAGGAACTTTTATTAATCAAGCAAAGTACATCCAAGACATGCTCAAGAGATTCAAGATGACGGATCTAAATGGTGTCGCCACTCCGATGCAAACAAAATGTCATCTTGAACTTAACCCACATGGTAAAGATGTGGACCAAAAGGTATACCGGTCCATGATCGGCTATCTTCTTTACCTCTGCGCATATAGACCCGATATCGTGTTGAGTGTGGGAGTGTGTGCAAGGTATCAAGCAACTCCTAAAGAAAGCCACTTAGTGGCGGTCACGAGAATCTTTCGATATTGGGTTCATTCCCCTAACTTTGGTCTCTGGTATCCCAAGGGCTCCAATTTCTCTTTATGTGGTTATACTGACTCAGATTGGGCTGGTGATAAGGATGATCGGAAATCCACTTCTGGATCTTGTCAATTCTTGGGAAGATATCTTGTATGTTGGTCATCTAAAAAGCAGAATTGTATATCTCTCTCCACCGCCGGAGCTGAATATGTTGCTGCTGCCAGCGCTTGCACTCAATTATTGTGGATGAGGCAAACTTTAAAGGAATACGGTGTCAATTGTGACAAAGTGCCTATTTTATGTGATAATGAAAGTGCAATCAAAATTGCGTACAATCCTGTTCAGCACACAAGGACGAAGCATATTGAGATTCAGAATCATTTTATTCGAGACCATGTTGCTCGTGGCGATGTTGATCTATCCTTTGTGAGCACGAAGAAGCAACTTGCGGATATCTTTACAAAGCCACTTGATGAAGCAAGATTCTGCTACTTGAGGAATGATCTAAATATCATTGATTCCAGGAGCTTGTCTTGATTACCCATGCACTCAGTCGTACATCTCAATCCTTCTTTGGTCTAGGTGTGGGCATGGATATAGGGGGAGTGTGATCCTAACTCATTGGGCTGACCCTCCCCCCATAATGCCAAAAGCAAGATAAATCATTTCTCTTAATATCATTTTGTGATATGTGAGCTTATTGATGAGTAATGGTTATGAACCCAAGATATATCTTCGCGGTGTCACACCATATACTCCAACAAGGTGGCTTCGGCCACCGCCCCCTCCCTTGAGGAGAATTGGATCTTTTTGGCTGTTCTTTGCTATCTCATATTCTTATGGGAATCACACCCAATCTTGGCTTTTATTTGATTTGGATCTTGCAATTTTGAGTGCCTAGTACCATCTCAGTTTGGCTCTCTTAATCCTAAGCCTTTACCTACCCCTAAGCCATCTATTCTAGCACACAAGTCCCTTGTACACCTTGTGGGGGTGTTGTTTGGGGACGCGCGGGCCTGGTTCTGTGTGCAACAGAATTCTAGATTTGAGGCCGGATAATCCAGCCCAAGTGTAGGCCGGATAATCCGGCCCTAGCGGATTTCGTCTTAAAGGGCAGGGATCGGGGGGAAGGGCTCATAATGAGCAGCACCTCTCCCCCAAGCCTCTCCTCCTCCTCAGCCGCCGCATGCCGTCCCCCACCCTCCCAGAGCCTCTCTAGCCACCGGATTTTCCGGGCCTCCCCGGATCTTCTTCTTCGCGCCTCCGGGTACCTTCTCCTCCATGTTCTTCCTTCAATGAGTGAGGGTAACTCCCTCTCTCCCCATCTTTGGCTAGATGTGTTACTTGTTGGGTGGAACGTTGTCTAGAAGGATGTGTTTTCGCATAGAAATCGTAGTCTTGTAGTTTCTAGGCCCGATCTACTTTTTTGCATTCAATCTAGGTGAAATCAAATTTTTTTGCCAGGGCCGAATTATCTGCCCCTGGCTAGGCCGGATAATCCGGCCTGACAGATTCGATTCTGGTTCAGTTTCACTATGGAGTATGCATTGAGTAGATTTGTCCTATGAACTTTTTGACTATTTTTTCCATGCTCTCTCCTGGACTTGTGTGTATGCTTATCCCCTTGCTATCACCCTTATTCTCCTCACAGGTGGTTCCAGTGTTCCCAAGACCTACAAGCACCGTCCTCGCGCCAAATACTTTCTGGACGACGGACAGGGTAACTTAGTGGACGAAGTTGAGTTGATGAGAAGAAAGAACAAAGAGAAGCGCATGGCTGAACAAGAAAAGAGGACTAGGAAGGGGGTGTCCAAGAGGAAGGGCAAGGAGCCCAAGATCAACTACAGGACTTTGGATGTGGTCACCTATTCCTCCATCCGTCACCGTGACTTGTTTGTTGAGCTGCCTCGTGATGATGAGCTGGGGGATACTCGTTTTTGGTGTGCAGAACAGAAAGGTATCTATGAAGATGTGTATGCCAGGCTGAACATTAGGCCTATGCACCCACTGGTACTTGCTGTTTCTTTGGAGAAGGCTCATCTTGTGGATGCGATGTTTGTGGCTGAGAGGATGGGGCTGCACCATCTCATGTCTCTCTAGTGCTCCTTTGACTCTGAGGTGGTGATGCAGTTCTTCTCCACTTTGGTTATTTGTGGGGATGAGCGTCGCACTATGAAGTGGATGACTCATGACAGGCCTATGACTGTTGATTTTCACGTGTTTGCTGAGGTTCTTTGATACTCTTTCCGCAGCAGGGATAGAGCCAGTGGCCACCGCATCATCATCCAGCTGAAGCCCAACAAAGATGCAGCTCTCTCTCCTTGCACTGTGGACAATGGCATTGTGGGCACTCTGGCTAGCCTTGCTCCCATCTATGCTGCCTTAGTGGGTCTCTTCCGTGACTCCATTACTCCGAGTGGGGGCAACAATGACAGCATCCGTGGTCACCTTGTTCAGCTACTTCAATTTTCTCATGAGGTTGCCTCTTGCGAGGACGAGTCGGTGCAGTTCAGGCTGGATGTCATGGACTTCATTTACCATGAGTTGACTGATGCTATGTTCAACCGTCTGTCCATTCCCTATGCACCCTACATTATGATGCTCATCAGGCACCTGCTTCCTGCTGAGGAGTTCCACATTGACTTGGTGCATAAGGCCAAGAAGATCTACACAAGGGTTCGGAAGACCTCTCACCCCTCCTCTGCTCCCGAGGGCCTCATGAGGGATGCTCGTAGGCCCCTAGTGCCTCCCGTTGCCCGTGAGATCAAGCAGCTGAACTGGTTCCAGCGTAACATACTTTGCATGGGAGTGGACACGCGCAAGGGTCAGTACGAGGCATACAAGCAGCGCCATGAGTTGGCTCACTCCCAGCAGCTCATTCTTCACCATGTGTCCGGTGCTTCGGGTGATCCTCTGGCTCCTACACCTCCCACACCGTATGCTCGGTGGAACTCTTCATTCGGGTTGAAGTATGGTGAGCTGGAGCGTCACTTGTTCCCCTCTGCGCCTGCTGCTGATGATGAGGATGAGGAAGGTGACACTGAGGAGCTTGAAGATGAGGATGAGGATGAAAATGAAGCCGAGGACGAGGACGAGGACGAGGACGAGGACTACGAGTGATCCCGTGGGGCACTAGCATCGCTCTTATCCCTTTTTGGTGTCTTGATGCCAAAGGAGGAGAAGTAGTTATATTAGGATGTTCGTGGATTTGCATGGGTCGGGCATAAGCACTTGCATTTTTCTATTCGTCGTTTTCTTGCTTATGCCCATTTAGCGTTGAACTTTAAATTTGTGGTTTGTGGTTGTTTGAGACTCTTTGTGGTTATCTGGATTATGCCTATGGATTTCATGTCATGGATTATGCCTATGGATCTATCTATTCATATCCTATTGTTAGAAGTTTTTATCACGGAAGGCGCTTATATTGGTTATCCGGTAATAATTGTGGCTTATGTCAAGGATGCCTTCCCTCTATCTCGGTGGTATGTTTATGTTGCTCATATGTCTATGGAATAGATTCACCTATTTGTGTGCATTTGTATTCCAATGCAAAATTCTATTATGCACACATTGAGGCGGAGTCTCTTTCATGGTTATTAATGTTTGTCTTGTAACTTTCTCCTACAAATCCTGGTATTGTCATCTAACACCAAAAAGGGGGACATTGAAAGAACATTTCATGTTTTCCTGTGTTTTGCGTGTTAGATAACAATACTTGGAGATTATTCATGTGCGCTAAGTGTGCAGGAAGCTTTGAGGGGGCCGGATTGCCTACCTCATTGCTCAAAGGGAGCCAAGGCGCGCCGCTTGGTATCCGGTCGGATTTTCTCCTGGAAAATCCGAACTGGGGCGTTTTTTCCTCCCCAGGCCGGATAATCCGGCTGTCGCATGGGCTAGATAATCCGGCCCCGAGTTTTTGAGCAAAGGGAGCCAAGGCGCGTCGCTCGGTATCTGGTCGGATTTTCTCCCGGAAAATCCGAACTGGGGAGGTTTTTCCTCCCCAGGCCGGATAATCCGGCCTTCACAAAGGACCGGACAATCCGGCCCCCAGAAGTTGATCAAGGGCAAGCTCGGCGCGACGCTCTGATTGGGGGCGGATTATCTGCCGGATATTCTTAGTCTAGGGCGGTGTTTTCCCCAGGCCGGATAATCCGGCCCCTAAAGTGTCCAACGGCTGGTTTCTGAAGGGGGTATAAATACCCCTTCTTCCCCAACGTTCAGAACTCTTGATTCATTCAAAATTGTCCAGACATTGTGCAAGAGCTCTCATTCTCGATCTCCCACTTCAACCACCCGAAGGTCTTGATCTTTGGGGGGAAGGAGGAGAAGTTCATCATCATCACGAATCAAGCGCTTCAACTCCTCTCCGTTCACTTGGCGAAATCCCTGATCTAGTATTCTTGTCAATACCTAGATCTTGTTCATTGTATTTGATAACTTTATTCGTGTGGCAGCTTGTTGTCATTTCGGAAGCCTCCAAGTTGTTTGTGGAGTTGTTGCCCCGCTAGTTGTGTAAAGGCGCCGGTGCCCACCTCGAAGGGTACCTATAGTGGAAAGGTGGATCAGGCCTTTGGTGGCGGGATCCATCGGAGAACAGGATGAGGCCTATTGTGGCTTGGTGGTCTTAGTACCGCCCACCCCTCCAACGTAGACGTACTTCCCTTAACAAGGAAGGAACTACGGTCAAACAAATCCTGTGTCTCCGTGTGCTTCACTACGGTTTACCCGTTCCTCTTCCACTCGCTCTTTACTCGCTAGTAGATAGGTTTGCATATAGGGAAATTCCACCTAATAGTTTATCTAGAGAATTTACCCTTTGTGCTAAGCCTAAAATTGAAAAAGTATTAAAATTTGGTGTAGCACCTATTCACCCCCCCTCTAGGTGCCCATACGATCCATTTCAGTAAGCCTTTCCCATCTAGAAAACCCCACACTGTCACCTTGAGCACTAGATGGTTCCAACAAACACCACAATTTCAGAGAGACATCCAACTCCAAATATAACTCATAACAAGTATTTGTAATCTCTAGCCTAAGTGCCACCATGGTGAGCATGCTGTCACTTTCACACACATGGGGAGAGGAGAGATCTATGAAAGCACTTGAGTAGCAAGGTAGATCTATAGATTACAAAGCTCATGACCACAATAAGATCATGCATAGAGAGAGAGATTAACACATAGCTACCGGTAGAACCCTTAGCCTCAAGAGAGAACTACTCCCTCCTCATCATGGGAATCAGCAATGGTGATGGAGATGGTGGTGGAGATTGATGGAGATGGCTCCGGGGGCACTTCCCCATCCCGGCAGGGTGCCGGAACAGAGACTTTCTGTCCCCCGAATCTCCCCCTCGGTGGCGGCGGCACTGCGGAACTTTTCACGGATGGAGGCTTGACTCTTTAGGGTTTATGCCCCGGGAGGCTTCTTATAGGCCAGAGGGCAAGGTCGGTGGGCGGCCTGGGGGGACCCGTGCCATGGGGTGGTGTGGCCACCCTGTGGCCCCTCTCTGACTCTCCTTCTGGCTCTGTGAGACTTCTAGGAAAATATCAACTTTGGCTTTTGTCCGGTCCAATTCCGAGAATATTGATTTTCTGACTTTCCTGGAACCAAAAACAGCAGAAAACAGGCAACTGGCACTGTGGCATCTTGTTAATATGTTAGTCCAAGAAATCATATGAAAAGTACTCCAAAGTTGGAACAAAACACAAGAAAGTAGATAAAACCAAGCATGGAACATCAAAAATTATAGATACATTTGCAATGTATCAACATCCCCAAGCTTAACTCTTGCTCGTCCTCGAGTAGGTAAGTGATAAAAAGAAATAATAATTTTTGAGGTGACATACACCATCATAAACTTGATCAAAGTATTTGTAAAACATTCAAAGCTGGGATCATAGTACTTCAATCATAACATGAAAAACAAAGTTCTAGCAATAAGACAAAGAAACTATGATGCAACATGAAAAGGCACAAACAAAAGATTCATGAATAACAATGCTTTGCAAGACGTTTGATTGTTTCACATAAAGAAAACATAGCATAATAGTATTCAGCTTGTCCCTCATAGAGTAGCAAATATAAATGCATAGGACACCTTCAAAGTTCATAAGAGTGACTAGATACAAATAGTTTAAAACAAGCAATATCAAGTTATGCATCAAGCAACTAGTCTTGGGACAATGCACATAGAACTGAGAATGGCCACTATGCTCTCAAAGTAGGTGCATAAAGATAGAAGGTGGAGACTCAATATAATGGTGGAAGAAAAGCCTTCATAGAAGGAAGTAGAGATTCAAGTTTCATAAAGAGCTTCCAAAAATTATGGTACTTATAGCTTTCAGCTCTCATTGCCCCTATCATAAGCATCTTTAAGTAATTAAGGTTAAAGTGAACAAACTATGGTGTACATGCTTGACGAAGTATAAGTCAGAAATCTCATGTCCCTTGTATACGAGGGCCACTCCTCATGCTACTCAAGTTTAGTCACCGGTAAGTTCTTGTCATTGTAAGTATATGTGCATAATAGAGAACCGCCAACAGGGTACCCCTTGCTCGATGATACGGAAGAATCCCCATATCAAAATGACAAGGCAAGCATACAACGAGCATCTCAGCAATCTTCTTATTTACCATGGGAATATGGTGCTTTTTTCTCTCTTTCCTCTTTTCATAATCCCTTTTTTCTGTTTTCTCTTTTTTTTCTCAATATAGGACTCTTTTTTTATAAGAAGAATGCTTCATAGACAACTCATTATGGTTATGCTGCAGGTTTCCACCATGTCAGCATGGATTAGACCAGCGGCCCAGGCGTTTCTCTAACACATATACATAACTCCACGGACTTACAAGCTCCCCTTTCATTTCACACCGACGACATCCATAGACAAAAGAGCATGATATCAACTAGGTACAAAGTACCAGTGCAATGTTGAAAGCATTCCCCATGACAACATGGTTCTGCTAATCCGCAACAAATAAGTGCAAGCATATACAACATAGACGACACAATGGTTCAAGTTTATTAAGGGCAAGAAAAGTAAAGTGTGCCGTCAAGTTCGTGAGAGCTTTAATCACTAGTTTTCTCATAACAAGTTTAATTCGGAAGGTAAACAAAAGCATGAATATACTTGGAATAGCATAAGCTAGTAGGTAGGTATGGTGGACTCTTTGGAATAACTTGGTTTAGGGAGTTTGATGCATGAATGGAACTCATACTTGGTTGTGGAGGCTAGCAAAAGACTAGGAGCGACAAACTAAGAGAGCAATAATGGCCATAATCATGCAGAGCGAAAAAACATCATTGATCAAAGCATAAAGTGATACTACAAGTTGAAAACTAAAGGATCATAAAGGCTATGGTGACTTGAGATAGTCATAACATGGTGTGAGCATGCACCAAGTCAACCCAAATAAAGCATCAAAGGAGAATACCACAATACTATGCTTTAATATGCTAAAACAACGCATGATTCTTCCAAGGCACATTAAGCAATCTCAATTGTTTATAACAAGTCATGCTACAACAAAGAATACTAAGCATAAAGCCAGAATAGTATCAAGCATGGCATGACAAAGCATAGGCCACAGTCAAAAACAAGCTCTCTTTACCACTTAAGCATGAACTTTCCTACTCTTTTCCAATCCAAACTAAACTATTTGAAAACCAATGTATGAAAGAGGGGGTCCAACCAATTTATTCAAGCAAACTAAGAAAACCAAGCAAACCAAAAACCAAAAACAAAAACGAAGACGCTCCAAGATCAACACAACTGTGCATGAAACAATAAAAATAAAGTGTTTGAAAGAAACCTGAGATTTTTATTGATGAAGAAGGGGATGCCTTGGGCATCCCCAAGCTTTGACGCTTGTACTTCTTGTATATTTCTTGGGGTGACACGCGTGCGTCCATCCTTCATCTCATTACTCATTCCTTCCATACACCTGGAATTTTTCCTTCATACAAAACTTCACACAATCTTTATTAGCAACATTTGTGTACTCAAGATAATAAGTCTTTAGGTTCAGTTCCAACACCAATAAAACTTCAAAATAAACACTAGCTACTGAAGCACTTCCCTCAAAAATCTCAATTCCCCAAAAGAACTCAAAAAGGAACCAACAAGAAGCAAATGCAGAAAATCGCAGAAATCTGTCGAAATAGACCAGCAGGTAAAGACGAATTTTTTCGAAGACCTTCTGTTGCTCAACTCAAAGAGTGTTGAACTAACGAAAGTTAGATAACAACCTGGGGCAGAAGCACAAAAATTCACGCCTCAAAAGGACGTACAGAGATTTTACACGAATGTTTACGGCGAAGCACAAAAATCTGTTTCGGGACAGCAACTTTCCCAATCATTACTTCTCTCTCATTAGAGGTTACTCTTGGCACAAAAAGCAAATAAAAAGGATAATGAGAGGTTATTACAGAGGTAATAACTTCCAAGACTCATCTAAAACTTTTGGGTTATCTCCCAATAAGTACTTTTCTTTAATGCCTTTAAGTTAGGCATGATAGTTTGAGAAGATGCTCACATAAGAAATATGAATTGAAGTAAAAGAGAGCATCAAGAAGCAAATTCAAAACATATTTAAGTCTAACCCACTTCCTATGCATAGGAATCTTGTAAAGAAACAAGTCATGAAAGCACAAAGCAATAAGCATAGTAAAGCAAAACAAGTGCAACTTCAAAATTCTCAACATAAAGAGGGGAAACTTAATATTTTTGAGATATATAAAACCATGTTTCCCTCTCTCATAATAACTTTCAGTAGCATCATGAATAAAATTAACAATATAACTATCACAAGAAACATTCTTATCATGAGCCACATGCATAATATAATTAATACTCCCCACATAAACATAGTCATTCTTATTGATTGTAGTGGGAGCAAATTCAACAAAATAGCTATCATTATTATTTTCATCACCATAATCATCAAATATAGGAGGCATATTGTAATCATAATTTATTTTATCCTCAATAGTAGGTGTACTGAGAATATCATATTCATCATTGTAATCATCATATATTGGAGGTTTGGTATCATCATAAGCAATAGAATAGCTATCTTCCAAAGCTGGGGAACTAAAAAGATCATTTTCATAAAAAGTAGCTTCCCCAAGCTTAGAATTTTCCATAGCATTAGCAATAATGGTGTCCAAAGAATTCATACTAACAACATTGCTATTAGCATGCAAATAAAGTTCCATAGGTTTTTTAATTTTCTCTTCAAACACTTCATGTCCTAACTCAAGATAAATACTATAAATCTCTCTAATTTTGTTGTTGTTTTCCATTAAGCCTAACTAGTGAAAACAAGAAACAAAAAGACAAAATTGCAGAATCTAAAGGAAATAACTTCGAGCACTCACACCGAAGGATGTGAGTACCTTTTACCTTACCTCCCCGGCAACGGTGCCAGAAAATAGGCATTTGCCGTGGGAGGTTCTTCTTCTTTAATCCTCCGGTGTGAAAACCTTTTACCGTACCTCCCCGGCAATGGTGCCAGAAAATAGCTTGATGTCTATGCACTTCTATTCTTGTAAACAGTTTTTGGGCCTCCAAGTGCAGAGGTTTGTAGAACAGTAGCAAGTTTTCCCTTAAGTGAATAACCCAAGGTTTATCGAACTCAGGGAGGAAGTGGTCAAAGGTATTCCCTCTCAAGCAATCCTGCAATCAAGATACAAGAAGTCTCTTGTGTCCCCAACACACCCAATACACTTGTCAGGTGTATAGGTGCACTAGTTCAGCGAAGAGATAGTGAAATACAGGTGGTATGGATATAAGATAACGGTGCTAGAAAATACTTTGATGGCGTGGAAGAGACTAAAGGCAAACTGAAATAAAGATGGAAGCAAGCAAACATGTAACAAATCTAATTGCAAACGGTGTTTCAATGCTAAGAAACAAGGCCTAGGGATCATACTTTCACTAGTGAACACTCTCATATAAATATCTTCTCTTTATGATACTACTCTGAACTACTCTCTGGTTGGACACTCTAATCCATGGTAGGGTTATAACAGCACACCTGAAAGTAAGCCTTTCCCATCTAGAAAACCCCACACTGTCACCTTGAGCACTAGATGGTTCCAACAAACACCACAATTTCAGAGAGACATCCAACTCCAAATATAACTCATAACAAGTATTTGTAATCTCTAGCCTAAGTGCCACCATGGTGAGCATGCTGTCACTTTCACACACATGGGGAGAGCAGAGATCTATTAGAGCACTTGAGTAGCAAGGTAGATCTATAGATTACAAAGTGTCCAACGGCTGGTTTCTGAAGGGGGTATAAATACCCCTTCTTCCCCAATGTTCATAACTCTTGATTCATTCGAAATTGTCCAGACATTGTGCAAGAGCTCTCATTCTCGATCTCCAACTTTAACCACCCGAAGGTCTTGATCTTTGGGGGAATTGAAGGAGGAGAAGTTCATCATCATCATCATGAATCAAGCGGTTCAACTCCTCTCCATTCACTTGGAGACATCCCTGATCTAGTATTCTTGTCAATACCTAGATCTTGTTCATTGTATTTGATAATTTTGTTCGTGTGGCACCTTGTTGTCATTTCGGGAGCCTCCAAGTTGTTTGTGGAGTTGTTTCCCCGCTATTTGTGTAAAGGCGCCGGTGCCCGCCTCAAAGGGTACCTATAGTGGAAAGGTGGACCAGGCCTTTGGTGGCGGGATCCATCGGAGAACAGGGTGAGGCCTATTGTGGCGTGGTGCTCTTAGTACTGCCCACCCCTCCAACGTAGACGTACTTCCCTTAACAAGGAAGGAACTACGGTCAAACAAATCCTGTGTCTCCGTGTGCTTCACTATGGTTTACCCGTTCCTCTTCCACTCGCTCTTTACTCGCTAGTAGATAGGTTTGCATATAGGGAAATTCCACCTAATAGTTTATCTAGAGAATTTACCCTTTGTGCTAAGCCTAAAATTGAAAAAGTATTAAAATTTTGTGTAGCACCTATTCACCCCCCTCTAGGTGCCCATACGATCCATTTCAGTAAGCCTTTCCCATCTAGAAAACCCCACACTGTCACCTTGAGCACTAGATGGTTCCAACAAACACCACAATTTCAGAGAGACATCCAACTCCAAATATAACTCATAACAAGTATTTGTAATCTCTAGCCTAAGTGCCACCATGGTGAGCACGCTGTCACTTTCACACACATGGGGAGAGGAGAGATCTATTAAAGCACTTGAGTAGCAAGGTAGATCTATAGATTACAAAGCTCATGATCACAATAAGATCATGCATAGAGAGAGAGATGAACACATAGCTACCGGTAGAACCCTTAGCCTCGAGAGAGAACTACTCCCTCCTCATCATGGGAATCAGCAATGGTGATGGAGATGGTGGTGGAGATCGATGGAGATGGCTCCGAGGGCACTTCCCCGTCCCGGCAGGGTGCCGGAACAGAGACTTTCTGTCCCCCAAATCTCCCCTTCGATGGGGGCGGCACTGCGGAACTTTTCGTGGCTGGAGGCTTGACTCTTTAGGGTTTATGCCTTGGGAGGCTTCTTATAGGCCAGAGGGCAAGGTCGGTGGGCGGCCAGGGGGCCTACACCATGCCCTGGCGCGGCAGGAGGGACCCGCGCCATGGGTGGTGTTGCCACCCTGTGGCACCTCCCCGACTCTCCTTCTGGCTCCGTGAGACTTCCGGGAAAATATCAACTTTGGCTTTTGTCCGGTCCAATTCCAAGAATATTGATTTTCTGACTTTCCTGGAACAAAAAACAACAGAAAACAGGCAACTGGCACTGTGGCATATTGTTAATAGGTTAGTCTAAGAAATCATATGAAAAGTACCCCAAAGTTGGAAGAAAACACAAGAAAGTAGATAAAACAAGCATGGAACATCAAAAATTGTAGATACATTTGCAATGTATCAACTGCCTTGAACAAGGCTTGTCCAAAAGATCTGTTCGCTTTGCCTAGAATTGATCAAGTTATCGATTCTACAGCAGGCTCGAAACTCCTCTGTTTTCTCGACGCATATTCTAGTTATCACCAAATCCAGATGAAGGAATCTGACAAAGTCAAAACTTCATTCATAACCCCTTCAGAACCTTCTGTTTTGTTACGATGCCTTTTGGGCTGAAGAACACAGGAGCTACGTACCAACGCACAATGCAACTTTGCCTCCACGATCAACTCGGACGCAATGTACATGCATATGTGGATGATATTGCGGTATTGTCCAAAAAGAAGGAAACACTGATTTCCGACTTGGAGGAAACGTTCGTCAATCTATGAAAATAAGACATCATGCTTAATCCGAAGAAATGCTTCTTTGGAATTCCAGCCGGAAAACTGTTAGGTTTCATCGTGTCTCAAAGAGGCATAGTGGTGAACCAAGACAAAATCAAGGCTATACTCAATATTTCCAGGCCAACTCGCCTGAAGGACGTACAAAGACTAACTGGTTGCATCGCTGCAGTCAGTCGGTTTGTAAGCCGGCTCAGTGAAAGAGCCGCACCATTATAAAAACTCCTGAAAAAGACCAAGGATTTTATGTGGACCGACGAAGCTGAAGGTGCACTACAAGACCTGAAGAAAGTACTCTCATCTGCTCCTATCCTTGCTGCACCAGAACCACAGGAATTGATGTTATTTATCTTGCTGCGACAAACAAAGTTGTCAGTATCGTCATGGTAGTGGAGAGACCGGAGGAAAATCAGGAACACTTGGTGCAGCGTCCGACTTATTTTGTTAGCGAGGTCCTAACAGAATCAAAACAGCAGTATCCGCACTATCAAAAGCTGGCTTACGGTGTTTTTCTAGCATCTCGTAAGCTACGACACTATTTCTAGGAGCATCCAATTACCGTGGTGAGCACAGCTCCCATGAGAGATATAATCAACAATAGTGACACCATAGGACGCGTGGCCAAATGGGGCATAGAGCTCTCAGCTTTCGATATTGAGTACAAACCTCGTACATCAATTAAATCCCAAATCCTTGCCGACTTTGTTGTTGATTGGACAGAGACAAAGGAGAATATGACCCTCCCTGAGTCGAAATATTGGACCCTATATTTTTATGGATCTAAGGCTCGCGGGGGCTCGGGGGCTGGCATGGTGCTCAAATCACCCCAAGGAGATAAACTTCTATACGTGTTACAGATCCACTTCACAGCGACAAATAATATTGCAGAGTATGAAGCACTACTACATGGAATCCGGATTGCTAAGGATATCGTCATCCGACGTTTGATGTGTTACGAAGATTCGGATCTTGTTGCTCAGCAAGTGTCGGATATTTGTAATGCAAATAAAAACATGGCAGCATATAAAGCTGTCGTGGATGATTTATCTAAATCGGTCGAAGGGTTTGATGTTCAACACATGCCTCGAGCAGAAAATGAGGAAGCAGACACATTATCTCGGATAGGCTCTGCATGGAAAGAGGTCCCGGATGGCACTTTTTTGGAGCACCTCAAAGTTCCCTCAATAAAGGGAGTAGACGTGGAATATCCGACCAAATCCGACTCACCTTTAATAGCAGTTCTGGCTGTAATTCCTAGCTGGACTCAACCTACCTTGATTATTTGGTAGATGGCAAATTACCTGAAGATGAAGTTCTGAGCCGGCAGATCGTCCAACGAGCAAAAACCTACACTATAGTTAAAGGTGAGCTCTATAAGCGGAGTGTGTCTGGGGTTTTCCAGTGCTGCGTATCTCCGAAAGGAGTGGAAATCTTAAGAGAAATCCATGAAGGCGTGTGTGGTCACCATGCTGCAGCCAAATCTTTAGTGGCAAAAGCATTCAGACATGGTTTTTTCTGGCTTACAGCCAAGGCAGATGCCGAATGACTAGTCAAGACGTGTAAGGGCTGCCAAAAGTACGCCAAACAAGCTCATGTTCCGGCTGATCAGCTGCGAACAATACCTATAACATGGCCTTTTGCGGTCTGGGGGCTTGATATGGTAGGACCGTTTAAACCGGCTCCAAGTGGATTTACTCACCTCTTAGTGATTGTGGATAAGTTCACCAAATGGATTGAGGCTAAACCCGTCACTAGTTGTGATGGAGCAACAGCCAAAATATTTGTCGAGGATGTTATAATCCGGTATGGTTATCCGCACAGTATTATCACGGACATCGGGAGTAATTTTTCTCTGGAAGAATTGGCCGAATTCTGCAATGAACAAAATATCCAGCTTGACATTGTGTTGGTCGCACATCCACAAGCTAATGGACAAGTTGAAAGAGGAAATGGTTTAATCCTACGATGCCTAAAACCGAGACTTGAAGCACCACTACGATGTGTTGCGGGGGCTTGGGCGGAGGAATTACCCTCTGTAATATGGAGTTTACGAACAACTCCGAATAGGTCAACCGGATACACACCTTTCTTTTTGGTCTATAGCACAGAAGCAGTTCTTCCTAGTGATTTGTGTCGTCTGGTTGATGACAAGTACGCCATGAGAGGGTCCTCGAGGCGTGCAGAAGAGAGGGGTGTGAGTCGTATGGTGTTCTGGGACGGTGAGCACACAAGTTTACCCAGGTTCGAATTTGCCGGCTTTGGACGGATCCTACTCCTGCTAGCAATCTAGTAATACGGCAGAGCCGGAATATGGGTTACAAGGGTTCGCCTGTGCGAGTTGAGATTGTAGACTATTGAGGGTGCCCTAAAGGCTCTCCCTAGGCCGGCTTATATAGATATCCGGCCTAGGGTTTATAGGAGAGATCTATCAGGCTACGACTAAGAGTTGGTTACAGAGTACATATTGAACTACAAGTAACACTATGGGCCTATGTTGGTAAGTCTTCTGGGCCTTCCCATAGCTGGACTGGACTCCGTCTCTTCTCCCTGACTAGGCCGCCCGTGAAGCAAAGCTCTAACCCGAAGTGGGCCACCCTGTTCAGCGAGGAACTGTGAGGATA
This sequence comes from Avena eriantha, assembly GCA_910589775.1. Classification (NCBI taxonomy): domain Eukaryota; kingdom Viridiplantae; phylum Streptophyta; class Magnoliopsida; order Poales; family Poaceae; genus Avena; species Avena eriantha. The sequence continues at coordinate 88,368,839 of OU342745.1, forward strand.
CCCGGAAAGTATATACCCAACAACAGCCCCCGGAAGTCTCCAAGATCCAAAGTCCGATTCATCATCGTCTAGCTTGATCTTCGGCTTGCAGAATCTTGAAGGGTTCCTGAAACTTCACAACAAAAGATACGATCCGGGTCTTAAAAATAAGTCGGACCTATCAAAATTTTACTTGGATTTTCCAGCTTGATTTTCAAACTAAGCCGGAACTTGGTTTCTGACATCGTCTGACACAAGTCATGGTCAAGTCACGTCATCTGACAAACATCCTATCAGCACGACCATTGGTGGGTCCGCCATTCGTGGAACGAGGCGCCGTTTCAATCCGTACACGGAGATCAAGGCGACATAATCATCGCGTGGGTCCTTCCCAGTTCCTTCCATGACGCCTGGCATTTATACAGTACCGTTTGCACGAATCTTGGCACGGTTAGGTGGTTATAAGGGGTGAGGATTCTCTTTCTCACATCTTCACCTGTTCCCCTTGCCGTTTCTTCTCCTCCACTTCTCCCTTGCGCACAGAGCTCTCCCACCTCCCAGATTCCTAGCGCCGCCCATCCAAGGTGACCGGCGCACTAGAGAAATGGCTTCCTCTTCATCATCTTCCCCAAACTCCATCTTAGAGATGAGTTCCTATGCAGCTTTGTGCGAGGGGTATCTCGGCATTAGGCCGAGTCTTACTTTGTTCCGGTATTACTTTCATGTCTGGAGAAACTCCATCACTGCCGGTAATCCTTATATTACTGGAACTATTAGCCTTTCAGTTAGACACGAGCGTAGTTATCCTCGCATTTTAGCTAGTGAGTCGATCAAACAATGGCCGACCACTTTCTTTTTTCATAAGGATATTCCTGCCCCCGGCAAAGCTACTGCTTTGCCGGCTTCTATCGACGGAGCCGCCATGGCCCTTCCATCCTGGGACGAGGCTCCTTTGGCTCTCAGTGACGATCTGATCCTTGCCAAGTGGCGGATCGAATACCTGATAAAACACAAGGTCCTGCGAGGGTCTGACCTGGTCTAGTGCTGGGTGGCATGCCAGATCCAGCCTCTTCAGCACCACGGCGACCGTATGATGCATTCCATCATGGCGTCGAAGAATGACTCCCTCTGCATCAGTCCTAGGGCTTTGAAGCCACATGATTACATAAGCCAAATTAAATGGCTGATTAAGGAGCGGATCGAGAGAAAGATTCCGGACTTGTCTCTGGACATGCACACAGCGGAAGACCCTATAGTGCCGGTAAAATTTTAACTGTAAACCCTTTTTTTGTGTTTCATCTTTTAGTTATTTTGCAATACTGAGATATTATCTTCTTTTCAGCTTGCCGACCTCCCTGAGTCAAAATTCGCTCCAATCGAGGGATATCCTCTAGAGTTTTCTCAGGAGGTGGAGCTAGTCCCACTGCCGGACGTTGTGCCCAAAAAGCACAAAGCTCCGACTGTGGCTGTCGGCACAAAGGAAGTGCCAGTCATGAAGAGGTAACTTTCAACACAACTTCCGCCTTTGTACTTTATTCGAATTTCTTCCGAGATGTAATATTTTCTACTTTATCACATTCTCAGAGCTAAACAGCTCGTCAAGGGTAAGGGGAAGGGAACTTCCTCGAAGCCCATGAGGCAGACGAAGCTGACAATGGCTTCTCCTTCCGCGGCTCCTCCGACTCTTGCCCCTCAACCATCTGCAACGCCGGTGATCACTCCATCACCGGTTGTCACAGAAGATCCGGCTCCTTCAACGGGGCCAGCGACCCTTGAGTCGCAAACTAAAGCCGCCATGGGTGGCTCAAGATTAGATAAGGGTGAACCCTCTTTGGGTAATGATCCCTCGGCAAAGACCTTCGCCAAAAACCTCCTGAATAATCCGGGACTTGCCAAATTTGGCTTGTCTCGGAAGTCTGTGGAGGAGATCCAGCGGCTGGCCTGGCAATGCCTAGAGAGCCGTAATCTCTCCGTCGAAGAGGAAGCACAAGAGGCAGAGGACATCAAGCACTCTGATCTTCTTGAACAAGTGCGTCTTCGCGACGAGAAGCTAAGGACCGGTGAGCTTCCAACTGCGCTAGTGGTTCTTTTGACTCTTGCCGAGAAGGTTGCTGTTGAAGTGAATGCGAGTTTGGACAAACTAACTCACGAACAATATGTAAGTCGGAATTCCAACTCCAGTTTTTCCTTATTTCATATCATATCCTCTAGCCCCCAAGCATGAAGTAGGATATACAATCCGAGTTTATGCTTCCTTAGGATGCCAAAGAACGAACTAGTGTAGCCCCCAAGGCTCATGCTGATATTAGTAAAAATATTAGCCCGAGTCTTTACTAGACTTCTGACTCTGGGTATTCTGACTTACAGAAAGTATACTCGTATAACTAGGATTTGTTGAAAAATGTTTGTAACAAGCGGAAAGAGATTAGAGCTCTCCATCTTGAAAAAGCACAACTGAAGGTTTCCAAGGATGAGGCCGAAGGTAAACATTCCGAGACTCAAACCTTTGTCTTGATTTTCATAGTCGAATATTTTTGCTGAACTTTTGTTCTTTTGTCTTATAGCACTGGTAAAACAGTCTTGCGCTATGATCGAAGAGGCCGAGAACCTCAAAACCTTGGTGGTGGAGAATAAAGAACTTCGCCAAGAGCTGGATAAGCTCAAGGAAGATCATGAGAAGAGCATCGCTCAAATTCTCGAATCCACCTCCATGGCCACTGATGAATGTGATCGTAATATTGCGATTCAAGATCAGAGAATCTCAGATCTCAACAATGAGATTTGTAGAGAGAAGGATATATCCGCGGCACTCTGGGCTAAATTCCAAAGTCTTCGCGAAGAGAAAGCCAAAGTTGACGACGCCATCTTTGGTACTTTTCCATCACTCTGACTTGTCTACATTCTTCGACTCTTTAAATGTCGGATTTACTTAACTGTTTTGTGTTATGTGTATAGGTCCTTTGAACTTGACGGACTCCACCTCTACCGAGCCTCGCACCCACCAGCTTACCCAAGTCGGTGATCTGCTTCATGACTTCTGCCAATCCATTGAGGATATTGGCGAAGCTCTCAAGGTTCCGGACATGCATTGCATGTCCGACTTTCAGGTGTGAGACTAGGCGAAGGAGATACCACAGCTCGTCCGGGACTAGAACATGTAACACCCTCGAATCGGCCCTATGCAAGTTTTAGCGATTCCCTCCAAAACCCACATAGTAACGATTCAAGGACGCCCACCAGGCACTTTCGTGCGGGTGGAAAACGAAGTAATACCATTACACAACAGTCCTTGATGGGACCCGCATAACAGATATATATACAACACGACTCCATGAGTCTAGAATACATATATACAATACAAATATCCAAATCACCTTGAAATCGCTACAGCGTCCGAGTACGGACAAGATGCAAATGGGGCTAAGAGCCCTGAAGAATAACCAATGGCGTCCATAACCCTGCCCAGGCCAAGCCGGAAGGGTAACCCTGCTAACGACGTTGATCTCAAACCTGCTAAAACAAAAGGGGTGCCGACAAAGGGAAAAGGAAAAGAGGAGCGTTAGTACTGAGGCCAGTACACGGCGAGGCTAGAATTCGCCGGCTCTCGCCTACATAGGTATGGTGGACTGAAGCGGCAATGCAGCGGCACTAAACAACCTATAGAGACTCGATACAACTGGCGGTTATCAGAGAGGGGTAAGAAAAACCTATTCGGATCCAACCTGAACCTAACACGAAACAAACCCATCCTAGTATTTCCCCCCTCGAGACCAAACGAGGAAGTCGGACCAAGGAACTCACACAGTTGACAATTTTATTCAGTCGATTATAGTTGAAGCACTTATTAGTAAGATATAGATAGCATGGGTCATCCTGAACCATAAGTAGTGGGCAGTTTTAGTCAACATTCCGTTGTAGTTGGAACATTTACTAGTCAGATAAAATTGTCCTGAGGAATCCCAAAACCCAGCAATTGTTGGCACTTTTATCACATTCCAATGGAGTTGCAATACTTACTAGGCAGGCACAGATGTCACAACACAACCCCAGATCCACCAGTCGTTGACATTTTTAATATCCATTCTGTTATAGTGAGGCTGATTACTAGTCACTTATTAAGTCAAATTTATAGCACTACTTTAGTTATGCTTGTCTATGATCGAGATACTATGCTCCAAGTCGTCCATAACCGCAGACACGGCTTTCAGAAAGTTTTACCCTGCAGGGGTGCACAAATAACAACACACACTCGATCAACCTCAGAAAAACCAACTCAAAACCCAACGAGGCTTTCACGACAAAGCTATCACAGGATTCATAAATATTTCAGGGGGCCACCCCATTAAGCTACCCGCAATGAAGTTGGCCGACTCCGAGATGGACCCAAGGTTTGCGCCAATGGTTGTAAACGACTGGGAACCTGAAAGTGTGACTGGGCTTGTCGATACCGTGAAAACACTCCACAATTCCTAAACAGTACAGGTGCTCCACGCACAATCTTAAATAAAGCAGTAAAGCATGGCATAAGTACATGATAGTAATAAAGCCCCAAACTACTTTGTGGCCCCAAGAAATAGAAATGAATCAAGCTCTGGCTCAGGAGGGTCCATAAGGCCTCCCGGATGTGGATAGTGCGAATAGTCAAGGAACAGGTATCAAGTACTCGGGGTCCTACGAGACACAAGTCGGCGTGGAAGAACCAAATAACATCTATTGCCCACTGATGCCTCTGCATTAGTTATATCTAGCAATTTAATAGTTGTATTTAAAGTCATGATCATCTCCACCACTAAACATCTCCACCATAAACATCTGCCAGCATACCAACAACTGTGGTACTCGACAACACGAGATCGCACCTGAGCAAGCAACTACGACTCGCAAGTCCAGCTATCTACCAAACACAGGTAATAGGAGGTGTCCAAGGCAATATAGAGGCTGCACGGGACATAACTGGTGCACGGAAACTAAAGCATCGCGACACGGATAACAATAGATCAACAGGAGGAAATAAAGACTATAAATGCAAAATAGGCAGAAGTGGGAGAGATGCTCGCCTGGGAGAACATAGCCGAAGAGACATATCCGAAGAACTTGTCGATACTCGCATCAACTCATCGGTCTAATCCGCGAAGAAGCAAACACTAAAAGAAACACCAGATGCAATATTTAATACTACGGCAGAAGAATCGGCATGTTTATGATATGATGCATGGCATGGCAAAGATGCGATGCGACTAGGCAATATTAAGCGGAACCGGGGTCCCGACAATTAATTAGATGGTTCAAGTTGTTTATCTACCCTGCAAATTAAATGTTGAATTAACAAGGCAAATCATGGCGTCGGTTCGCTACACAAATCTAAATGAAGTCTAGATAAGACAAGATTATCTCGCATATAGCCTACATATTTAATTTAGATGAATCGCCTAAATACACCCAAACAACAATGATATGTATGCGAGATGAATGATTTAATGGAACAAGACATATAGTATATTTAACAGAATAGGGATATGGGCGGGTCTCACTGTTTGTTTAGAAGAGTCAAGTAGACGATCTTCAACATGTAGCTGAAATACCAAAAGTACAACCACATATTGATGTTACTGGAGTAGAAGTTGATAAATTAGTTGAAGCCGCAAATGCCGATGAGTAGATTGGCAGCAATGCATAGAATCACGGACATTGGGTCAAAAACCGAGACCGGAGTCCTTGTTGGAATTTTATCAAACACTTGTGGGACAGCAAACTGGGGCTGATTTTGAGCAGTTGCCATTGAACATGCGCACAAGAAGAAACGGAGTCTCGATCCAGGACAAACCGGCGACGCACAGCATGAAACATAGGCACCAGCAAAGAAAAATGACCAATGGAGCTTTAGTTCAGCTGGTAGGTGTCGAGCTAGCTAATGTGGCCCTCCCGGCGCAAGGACCGCGAGACAGATGGAGCTGAGGCCTGCGCGTGTTGCGGAGCAGCAAGGCGGGCAAAGCTGGGTGAGGGTACGCGCAAGGCGAGTTGGAGAATCCCTGGGTGATGGGATCTAGGGCAGGAATCTAGTCGGTGGTGACAGGAGACAAGACATGGAAGAGTTCCAAGGGAGGCAGGCGAGAACAGCTCGCGTGCGTGTGGCCAGATGCTACAAAGTGAGCTATGGATGAGCTAGGTGGAGTATGGTGGCGATGCACGGAAGATGTGGTGCTGCAAGTAGAGAATTGGATTGGATTCAAAGGCATGGAGAAAAGAAATTACACGGCTGCCAAGGGGAGGCATACATCTGTTTCTTACCAACATAAATGGATAGGGTCGGATGTATTCAAATCTAAGAAATAAGCACACTGAGGAATCTGTAGAGAGAAGGAAAAGAAACACACGTAGGCATGGAGTTTGGGAAGGCCAAACAAAATAATTAGATCCGAATTGGGGAAAGAAGAGGGGAAATTGTGGGGATTTAGATCTAGACAGATTTGAGGGTAGGGTTTGGGAAGGAAAAACAAGGGGATCAGACTATTTATATAGTCCAAAGTAGACTAGATGAGACTAGTTTTGGGCTAAAACTTTAGACGGGCATTTAGCCTAGTTTTATTTTTAATCAAATAAGAAAACCATTTGCGGTCAAAAATAATATTTTGTTTTAGTTTGAAAATAAGAAAAGGGAAACGGATTTAATAAAACCGTTGGGATATTTTATTAAAACCAAAATAGGTTTTAAGCAAAATAGTTTTGTAGTTAAAATTGAGAACAAAAATATGCATGATGATGTCATGATGATGCACAAAATAAAAAAATAACACGCGATTTTCTATTAGTGGTTTTACTGGGGTGCTACAATTTGACACCACTAACAAGGGATCTCGCCCTCGAGATCTGCCTCGTGGTACCGGGGAGAAGGTCGGCGATATGAATCTTCTCGCTTCGTGTCGATCCTCGTGACACCACTAACAAAGGTTCCTTTTTCGTCTTGAATCGGCGACACCACCAACAAAGGGTCGTTGCTTGTGTTCGTTGAGAGAACACTCCAGAGAAACAAAGACGAAGATAAAGGTATCAAAATATAAGGCCACCTTTAACTTCCGTGGAAGGAGTGAAAATTGCATTGATCCTCCAATTCAATGTACAAAGCGAATGATAAGAGTAGTGGTATGGTCATGACTCCATCCTGCACTCAAAACATTACTCTGTACATGAATAGTTGAATTATGCAACCAACTCTCGAAATCAGACTGAAGATCTCAACAAGCGGGGTTCAAAAACAAAGGAGTGATGCAGGGCTTCATCGGATCTGATGTAGATGAGGTCGTCGTGTTGGAAAACACCAGAAGGCACAAGAAGGAACAAAGAGAAGTCCAACAGATGAAGGATTCCTCAGATAGCATGTAGACCGGATGTAGAAGCACCGTTACCAAAGGAGGAAGCGAAACCCTCAAGGTACGACGGAAACCCAACCACGAGAATTCCTGGACTTGAAGAAGAGATAAGAGAGTAGAATTCAAAACACGCAGGGGTAAGAGGAGAATAGCAGAGGGGTAAGGAGTAAAATAGACCTAATCAGATCTATCCAACCGATTTTGCAAAATTAGTTTTGACTCTCTACTTCGGCCGTTAGCTAGGTTATCCTATAGGCTGGACTTGTGGGGTATCACAACTGTTGAGCTCTGATACCACTCTGTAACACCCTCAAATCGGCCCTATGTAAGTTTTAGCGATTCCCGCCAAAACCCGCATAGTAAAGATTCAAGGACGCCCACCAGGCACTTTCGTGCGGGTGGAAAACGAAGTAATACCATTACACAACAGTCCTCGATGGGACCCGCAGAACAGATATATATACAACACGACTCCATGAGTCTAGAATACAGATATACAATACAAAGATCCAAATCACCTTGAAATCGCTACAGCGTCTGAGTATAGACAAGATGCAAATGCAGCTAAGAGCCCTGAAGAATAACCAATGGCGTCCATAACCCTGACCAGGCCAAGCCGGAAGGGTAACCCTGCTAACGACGTTGATCTCAAACCTGCTAAAACAAAAGGGGTGCCGACAAAGGGCAAAGGAAAAAGAGGAGCGTCAGTACTGAGGCCAGTACACGGCGAGGCTAGAATTCGCCGGCTCTCGCCTACATAGGTATGGTGGACTAAAGCGGTAGCGCAGCGGCACTAAACAACCTATAGAGACTCGATACAACTAGCGGTTATCAGAGAGGGGTAAGAAAAACCTATTCGGATCCAACCTAAAGTTAACACCAAACAAACCCATCCTGGTATTTCCCCTCTCGAGACCAAACGAGGAAGTCGGACCAAGGAACTCACACAGTTGGGAATTTTATTCAGTCGATTATAGTTGAAGCACTTACTAGTCAGATATAGATAGCATGAGTCATCCTGAAGCATAAGTAGTGGGCAGTTTTAGTCAACATTCCGTTGTAGTTGGAACATTTACTAGTCAGATATAATTGTCCTAAGGAATCCCAAAACCCAGCAATTGTTGGCACTTTTATCACATTGCAATGGAGTTGCAATACTTACTAGGCAAGCACAGCATGTCACAACACAACCCCAGATCCACCAGTCGTTGGCATTTTTGATATCCATTCTGTTATAGTGAGGCTGATTACTAGTCACTTATTAAGTCAAATTTATAGCACTACTTTAGTTATGCTTGTCTATGATCGAGATACTGTGCTCCAAGTCGTCCATAACCGCGGACACGGCTTTCAGAAAGTTTTACCCTGCAGGGGTGCACAAATAGCAACACACACTCAATCAACCTCAGAAAAACCAACTCAAAACCCAACGAGGCTTTCACGACAAAGCAATCACAGGATTCATAAATATTTCAGAGGGCCACCCCAATAAGCTACCCGCAACGAAGTTGGCCGACTCCAAGACGGACCCAAGGTTTGCGCCAATGGCTATAAACGACTGGGAACCCAAAAGTGTGACTGGGCTTGTCGATACGGCGAAAACACTCCGCAATTCCTAAACAGTACAGGTGCTCCACGCACAATCTTAAATAAAGCAGTAAAGCATGGCATAAGTACATGATAGTAATAAAGCCCCAAACTACTTTGTGGCCCCAAGAAATAGAAATGAATCAAGCTCTGGCTCAGGGGGATCCATAAGGCCTCCCGGATGTGGATAGTGCGAATAGTCAAGGAACAGGTATCAAGTACTCGGGGTCCTACGGGACACAAGTGAGCGTGGAAGAACCAAATAACATCTATTGCCCACCGATGCCTCTGCATTAGTTATATCTAGCAATTTAATAGTTATATTTAAAGTCATGATCATCTCCACCACTAAACATCTCCACCATAAACATCTGCTAGCATACCAACAAATGTGGTACTCGACAACACGAGATCGCACCTGAGCAAGCAACTACGACTCGCAAGGCCAGCTATCTACCAAACACAGGTAATAGGAGGTGTCCAAGGTAATATAGAGGCTGCACGGGATATAACTGGTGCAGGGAAACTAAAGCATCGCGACACGGATAGCAATAGATCAACAGGAGGAAATAAAGACTATAAATGCAAAATTGGCAGAAGGGGGAGAGATGTTCGCCTGGGAGAACATAGCCGAAGAGACATATCCGAAGAACTTGTCGATACTCGCATCAACTCATCGGTCTAATCCGCGAAGAAGCAAACACTAAAAGAAACACCGGATGCAATATTTAATACTACGGCAGAAGAATCATCATGTTTATGATATGATGCATCGCATGGCAAAGATGCGATGCAACTAGGGAATATTAAGCGGAACCGGGGTCCCGATAATTAATTAGATGGTTCAAGTTGTTTATCTACCCTGCAAATTAAATGTTGAATTAACAAGGCAAATCATGGCTTCGGTTCGCTACACAAATTTAAATGAAGTCTAGATAAGACAAGATTATCTCACATATAGCCTACATATTTAATTTAGATGAATTGCCTAAATACACCCAAACAACAATGATATGTATGCGAGATGAATGATTTAATGGAACAAGACATATAGTATATTTAACAGAATAGGGATATGGGCGGGTCTCACTGTTTGTTTAGAAGAGGCAAGTAGACGATCTTCAAGATGTAGCTGAAATGCCAGAAGTACAACCACGTATTGATGTTACTCGAGTATAAGTTGATAAAGTAGTTGAAGTCGCGAATGCCGACGAGTAGATTGGCAGCAATGCATAGAATCACGGACATTGGGTCAAAATCCGAGACCGGAGTCCTTGTTGGAATTTTATCAAACACTTGTGGGACAACAAACTAGGGCTGATTTTGAGCAGTTGCCATTGAACACGCGCACAAGAAGTAACGGAGTCTCGATCCAGGACAAATCGGCAACGCACGGTAGAAAACAGAGGCACCAGCAAAGAAAAATGAACAACGGAGCTTTAGTTCAGCTGGTAGGTGTCAAGCTGGCTAATGTGGCCCTCCTGACCCAAGGACCGCGAGACAGATGGAGCTGAGGCATGCGCGTGTTGCGGAGAAGCAAGGCGGGCAAAGCTGGGTGATGGTACGCGCAAGGCGAGTTGGAGAATCCCTGGATGATGGGATCCAGGGTAGGAATCTAGTCGGTGGTGACGGGAGACAAGACAGGGAGGAGTTCCAAGGGAGGCAGGCAAGAACAGCTCACGTGCGTGCAACCAGATGCTGCAAATTGAGCTGTGGATGAGCTAGGTGGAGTATGGTGGCGATGCACGGAAGATGTGGTGCTGCAAGTAGAGAATTGGATTGGATTCAAAGGCATGGAGGAAACAAATTACACGGCTACCAAGGGGAGACATACATCTATTTCTTACCAACATAAATGGATAGGGTCGGATGTATTCAAATCAAAGAAATAATCACACTGAGGAATCTGTAGAGAGAAGGAAAAGAAACACACGTAGGCATGGAGTTTGGGAAGGCCAAACAAAATAATCAGATCCGAATTGGGGAAAGAAGAGGGGAAATTGTGGGGATTTAGATCTAGACAGATTTGAGGGTAGGGTTTGGGAAGGAAAAACAAGGGGATTGGACTATTTATATAGTACAAAGTAGACTAGATGGGGCTAGTTTTGGGCTAAAACTTTAGACGGGCATTTAGCCTAGTTTTATTTTTAATCAAATAAGAAAACCATTTGCGATCACATATCGGACCAAAAATAATATTTTGTTTTAGTTTGAAAATAAGAAAAGGGAAACGGATTTAATAAAACCGTTGGGATATTTTATTAAAACCAAAATAGGTTTTAAGCAAAATAGTTTTGTAATTAAAATTGAGAACAAAAATATGCATGATGATGCACAAAATAAAAAAATAACACGCGATTTTCTATTACTGGTTTTACCGGGGTGCTACAGAACATGTCCTACGCGCGATCCGCGGCACAGAATGCTCTCACCATGGTCATGAGCCACCATGGAAACATGGAGATATTGCAAGTGACCATAGGGTACTGCAAGGTGGATGAAGACGGACAGGAGTAAGATATCAAGGCCATCATGGACTCCTACGCCGGATATGGGTGTCACGTAGCTGACTTAACCAGCTACGCCACTCCCTTCTTCACTCGCGTGGACACACCGCCTCCGCCTCCGGAAGAAGCAGCTGAAGTTTCCGACGATAAACAAACCGTATCAGATCTGAACATCTCGGAACGTTATCAAACTGAGGCAGATGTATCCAGCGAGACGGCAGCGCCTACCTCTTTTCCTGCATCATAGATCATCAGAAAACAAATGTGTTATTCTGAAAAACATTATGGATATGTAAATATGTAGCATGATACTTTTGGCTAGTGCTAAATTTTAATCTATTCAACACTTTTGGCTTTAAATTTTTGTGTGCCTGAAATGTTTACATAAGCACTTGTACTCTTTTTCCTATACTTATCGTTTATCTGGCTTTCCGCCTCGTCCCTTTCGTGAGCCGGCTAAACCTTCTGCACGGAAACTTTGCCGAGCAACGGAGCTCAATTGCTAAACCAGTTTAAACTCGAAAACAAAGCTGGCTTCTAGTACCAACAATTCACTACTCAAAAAATAGCTGCATCCGGCAATCAGACAAATAACCAAAGTATAGACGATGAAATTTAGAGTTATACCCGAAGGTAGCATTTTTAGAATTGGAAATCTAAACCAGAACAAACATGAGCATAAGTACTTTCAAGTATTTTGGGATTTTCGACTGTGACATGATCATTCGGAAATAATATGGCAAAAACTTCTCAGAAAAACTTGAGGCAACCAAAACTTTTATTTCTCACAGAACATGTACGCATATATGATTACAAAGAAGGATAAACTAAAAATAAAAGGGACGTAGCTGAGCAATATTCCACGGTCTGTCTAACTCATCCGGATTTGTACTGCCTCCACCTCTCTTTCTCTTCTTAGTAGTAGGTCTTTCTTTGACTAGGCTCATATTAGTTAAGTAGTACGGACCATTGTGCGATACTCGACTAACTAAAAAGGGCCCTTCCCATACTGGGGAAAATTTATGCTTTCTTTGTTGCACGAGCCGGAGAACCAAATCGCCCTTATTAAAAGGCCGATTTCTGACTCTCTGGCTATGATACTTGCGTAACTTCTACTGATAGGCTATTGATCTCATTTCAGCAACGACGCGCACTTCTTCGACTGAGTCGAGATCATTTTGTCGAGAAATCTCGGCATCTTCTTCGATATACGTGGCCACTCTAGTAGAAGTGTGAATCAAATCACTAGGAAGAACTGCTTCTGCGCCATAGACCAAGAAGAAAGGTGTGTATCCGGTTGACCTGTTCGGAGTTGTTCATCAACTCCATATTATAGAGGGTAATTCCTCTGCCCATGCCCCCGCAGCATGTCGTAGTGGTGCTTCGAGTCTTGGTTTTAAGCCTTTTAGGATTAAACCATTTGCTCTTTCAAGTTTTCCATTAGCTTGTGGATGTGCGACCGACGCAATGTCAAGCCGGATATTTTGTTCATTACAGAATTCAGCAAGTTCTCCCATAGAAAAATTACTCCCGTTGTCCGTGATAATACTGTGCGGATAACCATACCGGATTATAACATCCTCGACAAATCTTTTGGCTATTGCTCCATCACAACTGGTGACAGGTTTAGCCTCAATCCATTTGGTGAACTTATCCACCATCACTAAGAGGTGAGTAAATCCACTTGGAGCCCGTTTAAACGGTCCTACCATATCAAGCCCCCAGACCGCAAAAGGCCATGTTATAGGTATTGTTCTCAACTGATCAGCCGGAACATGAGCTTGTTTGGCGTACTTTTGGTAGCCCTTGCACGTCTTGACCAGCCGCTCAGCATCTTCCTTGGCTGTAAGCCAGAAAAAACCATGTCTGAAAGCTTTTGCCACTAAAGATTTGGCTGCAGCATGGTGACCACACTCGCCTTCGTGGATTCCTCTTAAGATGTCCACTCCTTCTTCTAGAAATACGCAGCGCTGAAAGACCCAAGATACGCTCCGCTTATAGATCTCACCACTAACAACAGTATAGGTTTTTGCTTGTCGGACGATCTGTCGGCTCAAGACTTCGTCTTCGGGTAATTTTCCATCTACCAGATAATCAAGGTAGGGTTGGGTCTAGCCGGGAATTACAGCCAGAACTGCTATCAAAGGTGAGTTAGATTTGGTCGGATATTCCTCGTCCACTCCCTTTATTGAGGGAACTTTGAGGTGCTCTAAAAAAGCGCCATCCGGGACCTCTTTCTGTGCAGAGCCTATTCGAGATAGTGCATCTGCTTCCTCATTTTCTGCTCGAGGGATGTGTTGAACCTCAAACCCTTCGAACGATTTAGATAAATCATCCACGACAGCTTTATATGCTGCCATGTGTTTATTTGCATTACAGATATCCGACACTTGTTGAGCAACAAGATCCGAATCTCTGTAACACATCAAACGTCGGATGCCGATATCCTTAGCAATCCAGATTCCATGCAGCAGTGCTTCATACTCGGCAATATTATTTGTCGCTGTGAAGTGGATCTGCAACACGTATAGAAGTTTATCTCCTTGGGGTGATTTGAGTGGGGTGATTTGAGCACCATGCCAGCCCCCGAGCCCCCTCGAGCTTTAGACCCATCAAGGTATAGGGTCCAATATTCTGACTCAGGGAGGGTCATATTCTCCTTTGTCTCTATCCAATCAGCAACAAAGTCAGCAAGGATCTGGGATTTAATTGCTGTCCAATGTTTGTACTCTATATCGAAAGCTGAAAGCTCTATGCCCCATTTGGCGACGCGTCCTGTGGCGTCACTGTTGTTGATTATATCTCTCATGGGAGCTGTGCTCACCACGGTAATTGGATGCTCCTAGAAATAGTGTCGTAGCTTACGAGATGCTAGAAAAACACCGTAAGCCAGCTTTTGATAGTGCGGATACTGCTGTTTTGATTCTGTTAGGACCTCGCTAACAAAATAAGTCGGATGCTGTACCAAGTGTTCCTGATTTTCCTCCGGTCTCTCCACTACCATGACGATACTGATGACTTTGTTTGTCACAGCAAGATAAAGCAACATCGGTTCCTGAGGTTCCGGTGCAGCGAGGATAGGAGCAGATGAGAGTACTTTCTTTAGGTCTTGCAATGCAGCTTCAGCTTCGTCGGTCCACACAAAATCCTTGGTATTTTTCAGGAGTTTGTATAATGGTGCGGCTCTTTCACCGAGCCGGCTTACAAACCGACTGACTACAGCGATGCAACCAGTTAGTCTTTGTACATCCTTCAGGTGAGTTGGCCTGGAAATATTGAGTATAGCCTTGATTTTGTCTTGGTTCACCTCTATGCCTCTCTAAGACACGATGAATCCTAACAATTTTCCGACTGGGATTCGAAAGAAACATTTCTTCGGATTAAGCATTATGTTGTATTTTCGTAGATTAGCAAACGTTTCCTCCAAGTCGGAAATTAGTGTTTCCTTCTTTTTGGACATTACCGCAATATCATCCACATATGCATGTACATTGCGTCCGATTTGATCATGGAGGTAACGTTGCATTGTGCGTTGGTACGTAGCTCCTGCGTTCTTCAGCCCAAAAGGAATCGTAACAAAACAGAAGGTTCCGAAGGGGGTTATGAATGAAGTTTTGACTTTGTCAGATTCCTTCATCCGGATTTGGTGATAACCAGAATATTCTTGCATTTCTGAGCTTGTTGCTTTGGTTTTTCTTCCGAGGTATTCTTGTTCTTTTGAGCTTGTTGCTTTGGTTGTTTTCCTGACTGTGGTACAGCCAGGGCGTTTGGTAATCCTCTGCATCATCGTCAGCATCTACATACTTGCTCGTTGTTTCTATCATCTCTCTCAAATTAGTGACTTTGTCGCACTTCAAGCGATGACGTAGTAAACCAATTGCGAGACCTGTAATGAAAGCTTAAATCGCAGTTTGGTCATTTACTCCCTCATAGGAGTTCTTGGTGTCGATCCATGGTCTGAGATAATCCAGGAAATTTCTCTGGCTTTCTGGGTGCAACGCTGTAGGTCTCCGACCGTACAGGGCCTCTGGTATGTGCCTTCGAAATTCCGAAAGAACACACTTTGCATGTCATACCAGTTATGGATGGTGTTCTCCAGAAGTTCATTGAGCCATGATCTTGCCATCTTCCGCAACATGAGTGGGAGATATCGGGTTGCGACCAGGTTGTTTCTGCCTTTGGCGATGCAGCAAGCTTGGAAGAAATCCTGTAGCCAGGTATCTGGCCGAGCAATGCCGTCGTAGGCTTGGATATGACGTGAGATAGAAAATCCTTCTGGGAATCTTGTAGCTCTTATGCGTGGTCCGAAGCAATTTGGTCCCACGTATATATCATCATTTTCATAGCGCCGCGCCTCTATATTGGAGTTGATCCTATGCCTTGCGTCATTTGGGGATAGAGATTGTCCCGAGTGTCGGCTGTGACTGCGGTGTCTTGGAGCCGGACTTTGGCTTCTGCCACCACCTCCTCCACCACGACGCCCTCCATTGCCTCCTTGGGGGCCGTTGTGATGGCTACTTGGCGAAGAGGGTGGAGCAGCTGGGTTATTTCCGGCTGATCGCCGGCCTCCATCCGGAGCATCATTATTTCGGTTCCGGGTAGGGTCTTCATTGTGATGAGCCCCCTGTCGGCTTGTCTCGGCATGGTGTCCGTCGTTCCTTCGCCTGTCATCCGGACGGCTTGCGTGTCTAGGAGGCGGCATTCTTTGCCGGTCCTCCTCCCGACGTTTCTCTTTATCAGCGATTGCCTCTTGCTCCACAACTGGGTTAACATTACGCCAGTCGCGGGCAGCTTTGTGGTGCTGTCCCGAAGATCCGGTTCTTGAGTAATTGTCTTCCCGACGATCGGAGCGATGGTGCTGCTCCGGAACGCGTTGGGGTCTTACGTGAGCCCATGCCGGACCTGTGCGACATTGGTCGGAATCGGAGACCAGCTTTTGACTTCTGGATATGGCGACCTTTTGCTGCTCTAGTCCCTTGTTGAGTAATTTGATGCCCAACCGGATCTGCTTCGGGCCTGGATTAGCCGATAGGATTTCTCGAGCCGCAACAGTGTTTTGCACTGGTGTTGGATACACCCAATCCCCTTTGCTGTCTTTCCAAGGCATCATCATTTCACCTCCAAAGAAAACTTTGTGGATCTGCGGGAATTGGTTGTCATTAGCATGACGCTTCCTAGTCTTCTGATGTTGCTTCGAGTTGTACTTCTCCGCAGATGCCATGCGTTTCTTTTCCTCCTCAATGTTTTTGGCTTCATCGAGGAGTACTTGACGACGCGCTTCTAGGTCCTGGGCCCTTTCGTCCAGCTCTTCAGCAGTAAGTTCTGCAGCTGTAGGAATTAGTGCGGTTAATGCAGCATCGATGAGTTTACGCGCACCTTCAGTGATCACGTGTCCATCCACCGATTCTTCTTTTTTGCGCTCGTCTGGGATAAGTGCTCCATCCGAGTCTTCCTCATATTCCTCGGCAATCACCTCCTCTGCCGGAGGATCTTTCGCTAGGGTCTTGTTCTTTTTGTTCTTCTTCTTTGCCTTCTTGGCAGCGCTAGTGGCAAAGATGGCTTTGGGCCCGTTTCCCGGAGTCAAGCTCTGATCGGTACTTTCGGCCATTTGGTTCTTGAGATCGTCTCCGAGATCCATGTTGTCCTGCATTTTCGGAGAGTTTTCTCCGGATCCTTCATCGATGTCTTCTCCTTCTGCTGTAGGTGTGGAGTTAAGCTCCACGTCATATTCCGCGGAGAACTTTCGGAAATCTGCCGATGTCATGGAATCGTCCGAGGACGCCGGTAGATCGACGCTTGTTCCGATAGCCTCCAATACGGAGTCGGTGTTGTCTCCAGCATCGACGGAGCCGGATCCGGATCCCACATATCCGACAAAGTGTGATGCGTGCCTCCTGAGATAGTTGCGGCTTGCTGATACGTCCATTTTGCATCACTATTCTATGTCTTTATTCACTATTATTCATTGATATATTTCGTATTGAGAGGTGATACTTATGTTATTTCATCTATTTTTGCATGGTTGATGACTTTTGGAGCATGGACCGCTGCAATCAGGATTCTGATGGAAAAGGTGTTGTTTGGAGGCAAAATTCGCGAAGATCAGAAAATCCGGGAAAATATACGGAAAATCCTATTTTCCAGAAGAGTAAGGATGCCAGAAGATGGAGTGGAGGTGGGCCACAGGGGGCCCACACCACCCCATGGCGCGGGAAGGCCTAGGCCGCGCCTGGAGGTGGTGTGGCCGCCCTGTCCCACTCTAGCCTCTCCCCTCTGGCGTATATCATCCCCACGAAACCCTAAGACTCGGAGAGCGACCACAGAAAGATTCCGCCGCCTCTACGGGGCGGAAAACACCGAGAGAGAAAGATCTCTCCGGCAGACATATTTCTGCCAGGGGAATTCCTTCCCGGAGAGGAGAGATCGTCGCCATCAACACCACCATCAAGCTAGACTTCATCAGGATCATCATCATCATCACCACCATCATCACTATCAGCACCCTCATCACCATCTCCATATTGCTGTAACAATTGCGTTGAATCTTGGTATAGTTCATAGGGGAAACTTTCCCGGTGTTGATTACTCTTTGTAGTTGATGCTATTGAGTGAACCATTGAATTATTGTTTATGTTCAGATTGTTATACATCATTATTCCATCTCTGATCATGATCCATATGATGTCTTGTGAGTAGTTCGTTTTGTTCTTGATGACATGGGAGAAGTCTTGTTGTTAGTAGTGGAGTTGCATTGAGAAAGATTCAATAGATTGTTATTTAAGTTGTGGTGTACTTCTTCTACATGTGAACGTCGACTACATGACACTTCACCTATATGGGCCTAGGGGAATGCATTGTGTATTTGGCTACTAATCGTAGGGGTTGCCGGAGTGACAGAAACCTAAACCCCCGTTAGGAAACCATTGCACAAGGGACGTAAGGGTCTTAGAGTTTAAAGCTGTGGTTAGATATCTACCTTAATTACTTTCTTGTACTTACGGATGTTTGCAAGGGGTATAATCACAAGTATGTATTAGTCTTGGATGCGGCATTACATTAGCTAGAGAAGATTATTCGACTATATGAAGCAAAAGCACTTGACAGTCTTCCCATGTGTCCTCGAGAACGTTTGGTCATCTATAGAAATACAACCGGCTTGTCCTTTGCTGCATAAAGGATTGGGCCACTTCCTGCATTTGTTCCTACTGTCTTTTATTTACTCATACTTTGTTTACTTGCTTTATCAAAAACCCTTGAAAATTCGTTTGCTAAGTATTTGCAGAGAATTCCTGATCCATACCACTAGCCAGCACCTTCTTCTCCTTGTTGGGTTCGATAGTCTTACTTATCGAAAATACTGCAATACACCCCCTATACTTGTGGGTCATCAAGACTATTTTCTGGCGCCGTTGCCTAGGAGTGAAGCGCTATTGGAGAGTGGAACTGGTAAAGGAAACTTCTGCTGTGAGTATTGTTTACTTCTGTTAGTTGCTTTATTTTCATTATGGATAATTCGCTGAGTTTCTTATTTGGTAATGCTACTACCACTGCTAAGGTAGTAGATAAGCCACCACCTGCTAAGAGTGATGTTTTCAAAATACCTAAAAGAATTATTGATCGTGTTATGGATAACTACTATGTTGGGGATGGAACTGTCCATCCCTGTGATCATTTACTCTTTATATACGAATTATGCGGGTTGTTCAAGTGTGCAAGTATTACTACAGATCAAGTTAAGAAGAATTTATTCTCATTATCGCTGAAAGGAAGAGCTGAGGAATGGTATAAACTGCTGAAGAATGGTCAAGCTCTGGAATGGGAGGAAATTGTGCCTCTCTTTTATTCAAAGTTTTATCCTCCTAGTGAGATTCATAAAGATCGGAATCAAATATACAACTTTTGGCCTCTTGATGGAGAGAGTACAGCTCAAGCTTGGGGGACATTGAAGTTACTAATGCTCAAATGTCCCATTCATGAGCTCCCCAACAATATTATTATCAACAACTTTTATGCAAGGCTCCCTCTATATGATAAAGATTTACTAGATGCTTCTTGTGCTGGATCATTCACTCGTATGGAAGAAGAAGCTAAATGGGATCTTCTGGACCATATTCAAGACAATGCTGAAGCTTGGGAGAATAACAAAGGTAGAAAGTCAGGTATAAATTATGATTATGAATGCATTGAATCTTTTATGGGAACTGACGACTGTCAAAATATCAAAAATGCTTATGGTCTAGATTCTCAAGCTATTGCTTCTTATTTTAAGGCTTTTGCTTCCTACATTGAAGTGCCTAAAAAGAAGTGGAATAAGTATCATGAACCTTATAAAGATGTTGCTAAGAGTATTCCTACAAGAAATACTGGAGTTTATACTGCTAATCATGTCTTACCTAAACCTTATCTTGAGAAAATGCCTTTCCCAGTTAAGGTAAAGGAACATTCTATGATAGCTAGTATGGTTAATGAAAGTATGAATAAAGCTGTTGAACCTGATAAACAAATGGTTGATGAACCTATTGTAGCAAATGTGAAAGACTTTGTTACTAAATATGAAAAGAGGGACACACTATCCTTTGTAAGGATACCTCTAATATTGTTTCACAAAGTAGTGTTATGAGAGCTAGTATTCATGTGTTTTCTTTTAGAATAAGTGGTCATTGCTATGATGGTCCTTGTGATAGCTATATTGTTAAGTTTATGCATGATACTGAAAGCTACTATGAAAGAGGGAAAAGTGTTCTTATGCATCTTAATAATATCAAGTTTCCTCGTTTTATGCTGAAAGTTTTTATGTTGCACTTCTTTTGCGTTCTTATGCAAGTTGCCTTTGGTTTCAATAACTTGTTTATTTACAAAATCCCCTTGCATAGGAAGTGGGATGGACTTAAATGTGTGTGTGTGTTTGCTTCTTAATGCTCTCTTTCACTTCAATTCATATCCCTATGAGAGCTTCTTCAAAATTATCATGCCCATCTTAATGGCTATAAAGAAAGAGCTTTATGGGAGACAACCCAATTTGTTTTTGCTTTCAGTTTGTTTTTGTTTCTGTGAGTTTTGGAAGTTATTACTTCGGTAATAACTGCTCCTTATCCGTTTTGTTTGGTTTTTGTGTCAAGATCAACGTCTAATGAGAGAGAAGTAATATTTGGGGAAGTTGCTGTCCCGAAACAGATTTTTGTGCTTCACCGTAAAAATTCGTGAGAGACCTTTGTCTGTTGGATTGAGCTGTAATGTTTTGTCCTTCTGCCCCAGGTTGTTATTTAACTTTCGTTAGTTTTTCACTTTTTGATTTGAGCAACAGAAGATTTTCGAAAAAAATGATCTTTACCTGCTGGTCTGTTTTGACAGATTTTGCCAATCTTGCATTTGCTTCTTTATTCGATTTCCTTTTTGAATTCTTTTTGGGTTTTCGGAAGGAGTTGCCACAGTAGCTTTTGTTTTGATGGTTTCCAGTTGAAGTTGGACTCAAAAGGTTTTTTCACTTCACTTATACTAATGTTGCTAATGAGAACTGTGTGAAGTTTTGTGTAAAAAAATTTCCAGGAAGTGGAGAAAATGGTGTAATAAGGAAAAGAAGGGTTTTATGACTCAAGTAATAAGTGTATGAAGATGAAGATATTGATGTTATTCAAAAGACGACTCCGGAAGAATCTACTAGATACCAAATTCAGAGACCTGCAGAGTCCATTTCCAACTAGGTAACAGTTCTGGTAAGAAAAGTTCCACGAAAATACAATCCAACTATATTTTTGCAGTTTTCAGTCGATAAGGAAAGCTACGAAGCGAAAAAGGGACGGAAACTGAGCCAGGGTGGCTCACACCACCCTGTGGCACGGGCCCATCCCTGGCCGCGCCACCAGGTGGTGAGTCCACCCCGGACTCTGCCTCCGACTCGTTTTCTCCCAGTACCTTCCTTTTGTTATGAAACTTCGTAATATATAACCCCCCGGATCTCCCGAGGTCCGTATATCATGTTTTCGTCGTGTTTTTGATTCGATCTGTTTCTGCCAGGACATACTCTTTGAAAGTTTAGAAGCACAATGGTGTCTGCCAAGGATAAAGGGAAGGAGCCCACGGAGAAAGACCTCCAAGAACCTGGGAAGGAGAAGGAGATCAAGAGTGAAGGTGAAGAGGAGAAAGGCCAACGCCCGCACACCGGCACTACCATTGCAAGCATTGGAGTGGTGAAACCTGCCAAGGTCAGGAGGACGGCACGGATGTAGACTGGGGGGAAAGCTCCCCGTCACAGTTTGGCTCCAAGGTCACTTCCTCCACGCACCAAGAATCCTTTCCATACCTTCATCCATAACCATGCAGGAAAAGAAGACTTCAAGGAGGAAGAACGAAAAAAGAATCACGAGAGTTGGGATCCACAAACTGAAATGATCATGAGCCGCATTGAGCACAACTCGGAATTGATTCGTACTCTCACCTTCGAGATTGAGGACTTTGGGAAACTGATCAAGGAGCTCATCAAGAGGACACCACCACCACCTAAGGAGTAATTCGTCATCAGGTTTGGCATCCCCTTGGTTTGTTCCAAGCTTGGGGGAGTGTCGCGGTATCATATCACTATCTTCTATCTTTTTACCTTATTAGTAGGGTCATATCATGAATAGAGGAGTTATTATGTAGTATGGTTTGCATTATGGAAGTGTCCCCTCTCTCGTTAGATATGTATCCCTTGGTGCGAGTTGCCGTTATGGAATATTAATGAGAAGTTCTATCATCCACTCTTTTGCATAGCTTATATTAGTTTTCAATTCATGGTTATATGATTGATCTTGTTGTTAGTATTGGTAGCACTCTGGGATCATCGAGTTAATTTAGTTGGTTTTGGCAAACCTGGATCGATCAGTAGCAACAGCTTTTTGAGAGTTGAAAAGAAAAACATAGAAGTACTCTAAAGAAAAATAATTTCATCATCTTTCTTTCTTGATTTGCTCATAAGTTTAGTATTCTCTAGTTAAGATCTTTTGTGCTTCCAAGGAATATTGCATGTTTATTTTTATCATTTGCATGTTTGGTTGTTTCCTCAACTCTTGTACTTGCTACCCAGCCTTGCTAGCCAAAAACCTGTATTGAGAGGGAATCCTTCTCGTGCATCCATCTCCTTTAAACTAAAACCTTTGCCATTTGTGTCCACCATACCTACCTAGTAGCATTATTGCTATTCCAAGTAAATTCTTGTTTTATCTAACTTCCAAATTAAACTTGTTATGTGAAAATTAGTGATTAAAGCTCTCACGAACTTGATGGCACACTTTACTTTCTTGCATTTAATAAACTTGAACCATTGTGCTCACCTATGTTGCGTATATGCTTGCGCTTTGTAAGTTGTGAATTAGCAGAACCATGTTGTCATGGGGAACGCTTTCAACATTGCACTGGTACTTTGTACCAAGTTGATATCATGTTCTTTTGTCTATGGATGTCGTCGGTGTGAAATGAAAGGGGAGCTTGTAAGTCCATGGAGTTATGCATGTGTGTTAGAGAAACGCCTGGGCCGCTGGTCTAATCCATGCTGACATGGTGGAAACCTGCAGCGTAACCATAACGAGTATCTATGAAGCATTCTTCTTATAAAAAAAGAGCCCGATATTGAGAAAAAAAGAGATATTATGAAAAGAGGAAAGAGAGAAAAAAGCACCATATTCCCATGGTAAATAAAAAGATTGCTGAGATGCTTGTTGTCTGCTTGCCTTGTCATTTTGATATGGGGATTCTTCTGTATCATCGGGCAAGGGGTACCCCGTTGGCAGTTCTCAATGATACACATATGCTTACGATGACAAGAACTTACCGGTGACTAAACTTGAGTAGCATGAGGAGCGTCCCTCGTATTCAAGGGACATGAGATATTCAACTTACAACTTGTCAATGCATATCCTCATTTTTGATCACTTTAACCTTAATCACCTAAAGATGCCTATGATAGGGGCAATGAGAGTTGAAAAATAGTAAGTATCATAATTTTTGGGAGCTCTTTATGAGACTTGCAATCCCTGCTTCCCTCTGCGAAGGACCTTTCTCTTACTTTGTAGTTGAGTTAGTAAACCTATTCCCTTCTATCTCAGCAAGTGTTTTGAGTTGATGTGTTTCATTCATTCATAAGATGATTTATGCAATCATGTTTCTTATGTTCCATGCTTTGCACGTTGCTCTTATCTTGATGTTTACTACTTTGAAAGCTTTCATTGAAAAACCAGCTATTTGTGAACTCCAGCAAATTATCAACTATTCTTCGACCAAGAGCTAAGTTTGCCATTACCAATTACGATTCACTTTATGTATCTTTATTGTGTTTCCTTTACTCATTGCAAGTTGAGTTGTATAATAGTGAGTTGTCTTCTATTATGATCTATGTATTTGATGAATGTGATGCTTCTTGTCCGTATTCTTTTATCGACTCTTCACTCTATAAACCTGAGGCCATGTTTATTGAGCTCAGTTTCGCTTGGGGACAAGCGAAGTCTAAGCTTGGGGGGAGTTGATACGTCCATTTTGCATAACTATTCTATGTCTTAATTCACTATTATTCATTGATATATTTCATATTGAGAGGTGATACTTATGTTATTTCATCTATTTTTGCATGGTTGATGACTTTTGGAGCATGGACCGCTGCAGTCAGGATTCTGATGGAAAAGGTGCTATTTGGAGGCAAAATTCGCGAAGATCAGAAAATCCGGGAAAATATATGGAAAATCCTATTTTTCCAGAAGACTAAGGATGCCAGAAGATGGAGTGGAGGTGGGCCACAGGGGGCCCACACCACCCCATGGCGCGGGGAGGCCTAGGCCATGCCTAGAGGTGGTGTGGCCGCCCTGGCCCACTCCAGCCTCTCTCCTCTGGCGTATATCATCCCCACGAAACCCTAAGACTCGAAGAGCGACCACAGAAATATTTCGCCACCTCTGCGGGGCGGAAAACACCGAGAGAGAAAGATCTCTCCTATAGACAGATTTCTGCCGGGAGAATTCCTTCCCGGAGAGGGGAGATCGTCGCCATCAACACCACCATCAAGTTGGACTTCATCGGGATCATCATCATCATCACCACCATCATCACCATCAGCACCCTCATCACCATCTCCATATTGCTGTAACAATTGCGTTGAATCTTGCTATAGTTCATAGGGGAAACTTTCTCGGTGTTGATTACTCTTTGTAGTTGATGCTATTGAGTGAACCATTGAATTATTGTTTATGTTCATATTGTTATACATCATTATTCCATCTCTGATCATGATCCATATGATGTCTTGTGAGTATTTCGTTTTGTTCTTGAGGACATGGGAGAAGTCTTGTTGTTAGTAGTGGAGTTGCGTTTAGAAAGATTCAATAGATTGTTATTTAAGTTGTGGTGTACTTCTACTAGTGGTGTCATGTGAACGTCGACTACATGACACTTCACCTATATGGGCCTAGGGGAATGCATTGTGTATTTGGCTACTAATCATAGGGGTTGCCGGAGTAACAGAAACCTGAACCCCCTTTAGGAAACCATTGCACAAGGGACGTAAGGGTCTTAGAGTTTAAAGTTGTGATTAGGTTTCTACCTTAATTACTTTCTTGTACTTACAGATGTTTGCAAGGGGTATAATAACAAGTATGTATTAGTCTTGGATGGGGCGGTACATTAGCACAGGTTCACCCATACAACACTTAGCAAGCTAGAGAAGATTAATCGACTATATGAAGCGAAAGCACTTGGCAGTCTTCCCATGTGTCCTCGAGAATGTTTGGTCATCTATAGAAATACAACCGGCTTGTCCTTTGCTGCATAAAGGATTGGGCCACTTGCTGCATTTATTCCCACTGTCTTTTATTTACTTGTACTTTGTTTACTTGCTTTATCAAAAACCCCTAAAAATCCGTTTGCTAAGTATTTGTAGAGAATTCCTGATCCATACCACTAGCCAGCACCTTCTGCTCCTCGTTGGGTTCGACACTCTTACTTATCGAAAATACTGGGATACACCCCCTATACTTGTGGGTCATCACTTTCGCGATCGGCCTCCTCGAAACACCTAATGGTCTCGAGAATCTTGTCTATGCTTGCATCTTGCATCATCATGCGTTGCAGCGTGTACCTCAGGAAAGGCATGTCTGTTTCGGCATCGTTAGAGCCGGAACCGTCGTTGTTGCTATGCTCTTCCTGGATTTCGACCTCAGCAGGTGGGTGGATCTGGGATTCGGTCTCTCCAGGGAGATCCACTCAAGATTCAACTTGGCCTGCCAGGTTTGCTTCAGGCTTGGATTTCTCCACTATCTCCGCAACTAGTGCAGGCTGGGTGGGATTAGTGTTTTCTGAGATCTGGAACTCTGCCGCCTCCGCAGACAAAGGGGACCCAGAATTTTCTTCTGCCTCTATCATCACCACTGGGGTGGGTGGGGCAGGTTCAGCAAAGCCGATGTAAACATCGATGTCGCCGAAAGACATGATAGTGTAGGTGGTCATGGCCTCCCTAGCCGGAATCCAGGTGTCGTTGAGAACGATGAGAGGGACGTCGCTGGCGTAGAGGATGCGACCGATGTCGATAGTCTCGCCGATTCCGATTCTTGTAGATTCCGCTCGGAACGCAGATCCGAAGCTCACTTTCCCCATGGTGGGTGCCAACTGTCGTCGGATTGATGACAAGTACGCCATGGGGGGGTCCTCGAGGTGTGCGGAAGAGAGGGGTGTGAATCGTACGGTGTTCCGGGACGGTGAGCACACAAGTTTACCCAGGTTCGAATCCGTCGGCTTTGGATGGATCCTACTCCTACTAGCAATCCAGTAATACGGTAGAGCCGGAATATGGGTTACAAGGGTTCGCCTGTGCGAGTTGAGATTGTAGACTACTGAGGGTGCCCTAAAGGCTCTCCCTAGATCGTCTTATATAGATATCCGGCCTAGGGTTTACAGGAGAGATCTATCCGGCTACGACTAAGAGTCGGTTATAGAGTACATCTTGAACTACAAGTAACACTATGGGCCTATGTCGGTAAGTCTTCTGGGCCTTCCCGTAGCCGGACTAGACTCCGTCTCTTCTCCCTGACTGGGCCGGCCGTGAAGCAAAGCTCTAACCCGAAGTGGGCCACCCTGGTCAGCAAGGAACTATGAGGATACCCGGAAAGTATATCCCCAACAATTTGATTCACATTTCTCCTAGAGTGGCCGCGTATATCGAAGAAGAGGCCGAGATTTCTTGACAAAATGATCTCGACTTAGTCGAAGAAGTTCGTGTCGTTGCTGAAATGAGATCAACAACCTATCAGCAGAAGTTACGCAAGTATCATAGCCAGAGAGTCAGAAACAGATCTTTCAATAAAGGTGATTTGGTTCTCCGTCTTGTGCAACAAAGAAAGCACAAACTTTCCCTAGTATGGGAAGGGCCCTTCCTGGTTAGTCGAGTATTACACAATGGTTCGTACTACTTAACTGATATGAGGCTAGTAAAAGAAAGACCTGCTACTAAGAAAAGAAAGAGAGCTAGAGGTAGTACAAATCCGGATGAGTTAGACAGACAATGGAATATTGCTCCTCCGTTTCGCACCTCCTCTCTGCGTCGCCGCCACCGTTTCGCACCTCCTCCGCACGAGTCGTTGCCAATCTAGGCCGTTGCCCCCCACCGCCGCTAGCGCTAGTGAGGGCTTCGATCACAAGATGACAGAGGAGGAACTTGTCGTCGCTGAGCAAGAGATGGAGGAGGACACCGCCATGGCGGACCGTGGTGCGTGGGCCGGGTCCTGGGTCTGCCAAGACGACATGGACTGGCTCTACCGCACCAGACGCATCCCCGCCGGCGTCACCGCGCGCCTCACCGCCGCTGAACTCGCCCCCTCACCCAATCCGAGTGAGTAGGTTGTGTTCTTGTCTCACTTCCAGCGGGGCTTCGGTTTGCCGGTCAGTGATTTCTTCCATGACTGGTTAAGCACCTACGAACTCCAGCCGCACCACCTGCCTGCCAACGCAATCACTTCCCTTTCTGCTTTCGCCTCCACGATCGAAGGCTATGCCGGACTATGGCCCACGAAGGAGCTATGGGTCCGGTTTTTTGGCCTCCATCGTAATGTTATTCCGAACATCCAACTTGATCCGGAGGACAAGCAGCTTACTCAATTCGAAGCTACGTCCATCTCACCCTGGAGGCTATCCGTTTTCCCCCGGGTCACCGGGCTGGACTCCTGCAAAGGATGGGCCCGGACTTTTTTTATGTCCGGAGCTGTGGGACGCTGTCCCCAAGAGGCCCACGGCCTTGGCCAACCAAGTCAACTGAAGGTTTGTGGAGCTAAGGATCAAGGATTGCGCAACGAGGACGCCATGATCACGTTCGTCCGCAACCGGATCTCCCCCCTTCAGAAGCGCACTCACAAGGTGTGTCACATGAGCTTCGGCCGCGACCCCAACCGGACCTCATCCTTCGAGTTGAGCAACACAGAGATC
Source organism: Avena eriantha (assembly GCA_910589775.1). Classification (NCBI taxonomy): domain Eukaryota; kingdom Viridiplantae; phylum Streptophyta; class Magnoliopsida; order Poales; family Poaceae; genus Avena; species Avena eriantha. The sequence continues at coordinate 88,396,713 of OU342745.1, forward strand.
TATCGCCGGGTTAAGGCTCTCTTCACGACCCACAAGAACTTCTCTGATGAGTGGACGTGGGGAATCGAGCATTTTTGCCGTGATAGGCTTCCTCCCGCGGTAAGTTTCGTGTCGCAAACTTACTCCGGATTAGGTTATATGTCGGTCACTGCTGTATTTTTAACTCTTTTGTCTGTTCTTTTCCTTAGCTATTCCTTCAGCAAACCCTCGAGGATGGCACTGATCCGACCCTTAAGTGGGCGCCTGACCGGGAGACCTCGAACGAGTAAGAGCCGGATCAGGAGATGTTCCTCCTGATGCCCGACGCTATGAAACGACCCACTGGTAAACTCTCTTCTATTAGAGATTGGCCTGATGACGAAGATGACTCGGATGTCGAGGTGATGGAAGCTATTGACGCTGTCCCCCATTCTTATGCTTTTTCGGCATCAGCTAACCCCGGTGGGCAGATCCACGAGGACCCTCCCCTTGCTACGGGTGAACCTGTTTTGGTAGCTCTAAAGAAGAAGCGTGGAGCTGCATCAAGTTCCTCCTCCTCCGGACCTTCTCAGCCCGCAAAAAGGCGAAAGAAGTCTGGAGACAAAACCGCCTCCAAGCCAGCAGGCAAGGCCCCAGCACGAAGGGCTCGGAAACCTAAGGAGCCCCTGACCTCGGACGCGTAAGCCTCTTTTCCTTCTGCAACTTATTCTTCCTTGTATCGTTTTTGTTTTTCTTCTGACATTGTCTGATTTGGCAGGGCTGTGGTGGAGGTCCCCCAAAGTGGAACCAGCATCTCTTCACCGCTCCGACTTATCCCTTCTCCACCACGTGACAACGAGTCACGCCCACTGAGCCCTATCCCAGAGGGTTCTGCGGCTGCTCCGGATTCTACACCACCTCGTCAATTGGGGGGAAACTTTGGAGCGGGGGAGACTGGCCCAGCCAAGGCGATGGCATCCACAACCTCGGCTTCGCCGCAACCAGCAACCACCGAGACTACCTCGGCCTCAGCACCAGCACCAGCACCAGAACCAACACCAACAACAACTCCAGCGCCAGCACCGACTCCGGCACCAGCTCCAACTCCGGAAGCAAGAGCATCCGCAGCAGCCCCAAGTCCAGCAACAAGAGCACCAACGCCAAGCTCCTCCGCCTCGTCCGAGTCTTCTCAGTCTCGGCGAGAAAGTACCCAAGCAGCTCCTAGGGGGAAATCTGCCGCAACTACTTCCTCCTCTCAGTAGTCCAAAAGCAAGAAAGCCCCTGATGCCGCCATGACATCGCTTGTTGAGGCTGGACAGCGCACCCTCGCATCCATGCTTCCCAAGAAGACTGCAGCAGCGAAGGACGTCCCTGCCGAGCCAACTGATGTGCAGCAACTTGTTCTGCACACCAGCCCGGCCCTTGCCCTAGTTGAGAGGAGGGAGGCGCATGCGAAGGGTTTGGTGGCGCCCCATATGCCCACCGGCAAGCGCTACCCCCCCGACCATGATTGAATTTGTCAATAATTGGAATCAGGCGGAGGTAGTCCAAGACGCAGATCTACCGGAGAAGTTCGGTCCCGCCGAATTCTCCGCACAAATGAACACGGCCTTTAAGGCGCTCAACATCGTGGGTCGGATGATGGAGGTACGTTGCTTGTTTTCCTTAGCCAGTTGTAGACATTAGCAATATAACCATTAGTCCCCGAGCCTCCGGGGGAGTGACTTGTTACTCGGCCGGATGCTCCTTAGGAAACTAACGTAGCTCCTTGATAACTTCAGATATGCACACACCTAGAGCCGGGTTAAGTTCCACTTGGCCCGGATTTAGTACACTTCGAATATGCACACACCTAGAGCCGAGTTAAGTTCCACTTGGCCCGGATTTAGTACACTTCGAATATGCACACACCTAGGGCCGGGTTAAGTTCCACTTGGCCCGGATTTAGTACACTTCGAATATGCACACACCTAGAGCCGGGTTAAGTTCCACTTGGCCCGTATTTAGTACACTTCGAATATGCACACACCTAGAGCCGGGTTAAGTTCCACTTGGCCCGGATTTAGTACACTTCGAATATGCACACACCTAGAGCCGGGTTAAGTTCCACTTGGCCCAGATTTAGTACACTTCGAATATGCACACACCTAGGGCCGGGTTAAGTTCCACTTGGCCTGGATTTAGTACACTTCGAATATGCACACACCTAGAGCCGGGTTAAGTTCCACTTGGCCCGGATTTAGTAGACTTTGAATATGCACACACCTAGAGCCGGGTTAAGTTCCACTTGGCCCGGATTTAGTACACTTCGAATATGCACACACCTAGAGCCAGGTTAAGTTCCACTTGGCCCGGATCTTGTACACTTCGAATATGTAAAGCTAAGTATTATTTTTGTGCTCTTTGCAGGTGACCACGAACCGCCGGAGCGCTGAATTTCAGTGTCTCCTGGACACCCACAAGATGCTGCAAGCGAAGCAAACTGCGCTTCTCACAGGATACGAGAAAAGGGGTAAATTTCTTCCTTGACACTTCTCCGTTTTTCTTCATCTCCCTCTGCCGAACTAACCCATCATTCGGTTTCCGCAGCTGGGGTGGAGGCTGAGAACAAGCTTATGAGGAAGAACCTAGATCAGATCAAGGGTAAGTTATTTTTGTCCGACCTTGCCATGCTTCTCATCTCCTTGGTTCGGCAAACATTTATACCTCGGCTCTGCCGGGTCAACACACTATTTTAGCATCTCTTGAAGATAGTGTGCCCGTGCCTGACATGATGCTGCATTTTCTCGAACAAGCAGGACAACATCAAGCCGAGCTCAAGAAGAAAGACGATGAGCTCGCCCTCCTCCGGACCAAGGACAATGAGATTGCCAGGCTCAAGGCCGAGATGGAGAAGATGAAAGCACAACACAGGTCCGAGCTCCAAAAGGTTGGCCAGGATTTCACTGAAGAGCGCGAGCGCCTCAATCTTCAGGTTGCCAAGGACAAGGATTTACTCAAGGAGGCCGACATTAAGCTTGAGTCGGCGAATGCTGAGCTCGTGTAGCTTTGCAAGAGACGTGATGACTGTACCAGGGAGTTGACCCGGATCAACAGCCACATTTTACGTAAGTTCGTTTTCCTCATCCGGTGTATTTCTCCGGGCTACCTCACATGTCTTTTATTTACCTTCTTCCTTTGTCTCGTTTTCAGGCGAATTTCTAGAGGGCACTGCCATCGCGAGCGCTGCCTTGGAAGTGAATCATATATAAAACTTCTGTGTGAGGAATCACCTCATTATCCCTCCCTGGATTCCCCTAGTGCATTTAGTCCCCACCTTTAGCCTATCCATGGCATATGCCGTGACACCACCACGACAGTTGACGCCCACCGTCGGGCTAGCGGCGCTAGTAGGGGTGAAGATCCGGACGGGAAACCTCATCAGCACCGGCGAACGCATCGTCTCCGGGCTCGTCCAGTCCTCACACCCCCTCGTGGAGGATCTCTCTCCCCCTCTAGATATTCCCCATGGTCTCGGATTAGCGAGATACATGTTCCCGGTGGCCTTGCGTCTGGAAGGAGTTGCTGCTTCCGCTGATTCGCTGGAGCGAGGAGGTGGAGGTTGTCCGGTGGCTTGAACGTGTGTGCGAGGACGGATGCGCTGCTGATTTGCGGCGCTCGGACTTCCACGCGATCTTGAGATCGGCAAGCATACGACTACATCAACCACAAGTTCCTACTCGTTAACAAAACTCGTTGTCTTCGAGGGTAAGTTCTCCATGGATGTATGTCCACCCGTTGCTCTTAAGGGTGACTAGATACAAATAGTTTAAGAACAAGCAATATCAAAGTTATGAATCAATCAACAAGTTTTGGGACAATGCACATTAAACTAAGAATGACCACTATGCTCTCTCAATAGGTGCATAAAGATATAAGATGGAGAATCAACATAAAAGTAAAAGAAAGCCCCTTCATAGAAGGAAGCAGGGATTCAAGTCTCATAAAGAGCTTCTAAAAATTATGGTACTTATTAGCTTTCAGCTCTCATTGCCCCTATCATAAGAATCTTTAGGTGATTAAGGTTAAAATGAACAAATATGAGGATATGCTTGACAAGTTATAAGCTGAAAATCTCATGCCCCTTGCTTACGAGTACCGTTCCTCATGCAACTCAACATTAGTCACAGGTAAGTTCTTGTCATTGTAAGTACATGTGTATCATAGAGAACCGCCAAGGGGGCACCCCTTGCCCAGTGATACGGAAGATTCCCCATATCAAAATGACAAGGCAAGCAGACAATGAGCATCTCAGCGATCCTTTTATTTCCTATTTGCATAGGCTTTTTTTCCTTTTTTCTCTCCTATTTGCGTAGGTGTTTTTATATAACGGATGCTTCATAGATTGCTCACTATGGTTATGCTGTAGGTTTCCACCATGATTAGGAATGGCTTAGACCAGCCGCCCATGCGTTTCTCTAACACATATACGAACTCCATGAGCCTTACTAGCTCCCCTTTCATTTCACACCACCGGGATCCATAAGCAAAAGAACATGATATCAACTAAATAAAGTGCAATGTTGAAAGCGCTCCCCATGATAGCATGGTTATGCTAATTCACAACTTACAAAACGCAAGCATATACGCAACATAGATGGGCACAATGGTTCAAATTTATTAAGTGCAAGAAAAGTAAAGTGTGCCATCAAGTTCTTGAGAGCTTTAATCACAAATTTTCACATAACAAGTTTAATTCGGAAGGTAGATAAAAACATGAATATACTTGGAATAGCAATAATGCTAATAGGTAGGTATGGTGTACTCTTTGGAATAACTTGGTTTTATTTGGAGTTGGATGCATGAGTGGAACTCATACTTGGATGGAGGCTAGCAAAAGACTGGGAGCGACCAACTAAGAGAGCAATAATGGCCATAATCATGCAAAGCGACAAAATATTATTAATTAAAGCATAAAGTGATATTACAAGTCGAAAACTAAATGATAATAGAGGTTATGGTGGCTTGGTATAGTCTTAACATGGTGTGAGCATGCGCCAAGTCAACCCAAATAAAGCATCAAAGGAGAATACCACAATATTATGATTTTATATGCTAAAACAACGCATGATTCTTTCAAGGCACATAAGGCAATCTTAGTTGTTTGTAACAAGTCATGCTACAGAAATAATCACTAAGCATAAAGTCAAAGCAATATCAAACATGACATGACAAAGCCTAGGCCACAATCAAAAACAAGACTCCTTTTATGCCACTTATAAGCATGAACTTTCCTACTCTTTTCCAATCCAAATCAACCTATTTGAAACTATGTATGAATCCATGGGTCGAACCAATTTATTTAAGCAAACCAAGCAAACAAAAACTAAAAACAAAAACGAAGACGCTCCAACAACAACACAGTTGTGCATGAAACAATAAAAATAAAGTGTTTGGAAGAAACCTGAGATTTTTATTAATGAAGAAGGGGATGCCTTGGCCATCCCGAAGCTTTGACGCTTGTACTTCTTGAATATTTATTGGGGTGACACGGGTGGCATCCCCAAGCTTGATCTTTTTTCCACACTTCATCTTATCACATTATTCTTCCCTACACTTTAAAATTTCCTTCATACAAAACTTCACACAATCTTCATTAGCAACATTAGTGTACTTAAGTTAATAAGTCTTTAGGTTCAGTTTCAACACAAGTAAAACTTCCATAAAAACACAAGCTACTGTAGCACTTCCTTTAAAAAGTTCAAGAAATTGGCAAGAACTCAAAGAGAAAGAGATTTAGGAGGCAAATGCAAATAATGGCAGAAATCTATCAAAACAGACCAGCAGGTAAAAACCAATTTTTTCAAAAACCTTCTGTTGCTCAAATCGAAAAGTGTTAAACTAATGAAAGTTGGATAACAACCTGGGACAGAATCACAAAACATGAAAGCTCAATCCGACATACAGAGATTTTTCACGAATTTTTCAGCGAAGCACAAAAATCTGTTTCGGGACAGCAACTTTCCCAAGTCTTACTTCTCTCTCATTAGAGGTTATTATTGGCACAAAAACCACACAAAAAATATAAGGAGAGTTTATTACTGAGGCAATAACTTCCAAGACTCAACAAAAGAAAAACTTACTGAAAATAAAAATAATTTGGGTTATCTCCCAATAGTTCTTTCTTTATAGCCATTAAGATAGGCATGATAATTTCGATGATGCTCACATAAGAAATATGAATTGAAGTAAAAGAGAGCATCAAGAAGAAAATTCAAAACACATTTAAGTCTAACCCACTTCTTATGCATAGGAATCTTATACGCAAATAAATTCACAAAGAACAAAGTGACAGGCATAGGAAGATAAAACGAGAGTAACTTCAAAACTTTCAGCAAATAGAGAGTTGTTTCAGTACCATGAAAACTTTTACAACCATATTTTCCTCTCTCATAATAATTTTCAGTAGCCTCGTGAATAAACTCAACAATATAACTATCACATAAAGCATGCTTTTTCATGATCTACAAACACAAAATTTTTATCAAGCTCAAAAATAGTGGGATTAAAACCTTCAAACCCACTTTTAACAAATTTATAACAAGATGACTGATCAATCTCATTTTCAGTAGTAGTAAAATTATTATTGTCAACCAATATAGGAGCATCATCTAGAGCTTTATTATAAACATTTTCAAAAGAATCCACATGAACATAACATTCATCCTCCTTTGGTAAGCATGGGGGACAATCAAATAATGTAAGGGGTAAAGAGTTACTCTCATTAGAAGGTAGGAATGGGTAGATCCATTCTTCCTCCTCTTGATCATCACTCTCCTCCTCTTTTTCATCCAATGGGCTTCCAGTTTCAGCAATTTCTTCTTCCATAGGCTCCTGCAAGGCATTAGTCTCTTCTGCTGGTGCAGAGCATCTATTAAGATATTCAAGAATATAGCCATTTTCTTCCTTCTAATTATCAAAGCAAAATTTAAGTATATCATAAACCTCATATTTATAAGGTGCATCGTCAGTATTTTCAAGCAAATAAGCTAGTTCCAATGCACCCTTCCAAGTAATAAATTCTTCAATTTGTTCCACATCATAAAAGTCATAATTTCCCTTAACATAAGAAGATATGGTATCATCATCATTATACTCACATAGAAAAGGGAGGTGTTTATACCTCTTACAGCAACAAGATTTATCAAAGCAATAAGTAACATTATAAGTAGAGCACATGTTTATAGCAATGGTATACAGTTTATTAATTTATTCCCATAAGTTTTTCCCTTTTTGTGACTAGCGATGTTCCTTATAATAATATTTTTGTTCTTTCGTGAACCCACCTTGCCAATTAGATTCTTTCAAAGAAACTAACCATTGATACAAAGCATGATAAAGCAAGACAATAACTGACCAACAAAAATAACAACTATAGTACAAACTAATTTTTTTATATTTTTGATAAAAAGAACAAGCAAACAAAGCAGAAATAAACTAATCAAAACAAAAAACAAAGTAAAGAGATTGGTTGTGAGGGACTCCCCTTGTGAAGATGTTCTTGACTCCCCAGCAATGGCGCTAGAAAAAAATGCTTGATGGATCAAAATATATCGGGCTTGTTGGGGAACCCCAAGAGGAAGGTATGATGAGCATAACAGCAAGTTTTCCCTCAGTTATGAAACCAAGGTTATCGAACTATTAGGAGCAAGGAAACATCTCCAAGGTGTTGTTTCCAACTTGGAATCCTGCACAACACAACCATAGAACTTTTGCCCCAACTTACAGTGAGGTTGTCAATCTCACCGGTTTTGCTAAAAACAAAGGATTAAACGTATTGTGAGGAAGATATTAATTGATTGCAGAAGGTAAACAGTAAATAGTAAATAGTAGATGGTTTATCAATGGTAAAAGAATAGACCAGGGTCCATAGTTCACTAGAGGTGATTCTCCTTGAGATAGATGACATGTTGGGTGAACAAATTAGGGCGGGGAAATTGACAGACACCGAGAAAGCATACATGCATATACTGATCATCTTGACTCCTATGAGATTTGATTGGGAATTACAACATTATCCATAGACCGTAATCCAACTCTATCTATGACTAATAATCTACCTTCAGGTTATCATCAGAACCCCCTCTAGTATTAAGTTTCAAGCAACAGATAATTGCATTAAGCAAAGTGTGTAAAGTAAACAATACGATTGCCCGATGGACGAAGGATTGTTGTTTTCTCCCTAGTAGAAACAACACATCTAGTACCTTAGAAATTTCTGTCACTTCCCCAGATTACTAGAGGCATGAACCCACTATCGAGCATAAATACTCCCTCTTGGAGTTGCTAGCATCTACTTGGCCAAGATAGCTACTAACAATGGAAAGCATGCAAGATCACAAATAACATAGACATGATAGAATCAATAACCAATCTGAAATAGCATCTCAATATCCATCGGATCCCCGCAAACGCAACATGTAAGATTACAAATGGATGATCTTGATCATGAACGGATCTCACAAGATCTAAACATGGTAGCACAAAGGAGAAGAACCAACCATCTAGCTACTACATGGACCCGTAGTCCAGGGATGAACTACTCACGCATCACACTGAAGGCAGTCATGGTGATGAAGAAGGCGTCCAGGGTGATCTCCCCCCTCTAGCAGGGTGCTGGGAAGAGCTTCAGATCCCTCCCGATCTAGGGATGGAGATGGCGGCGGCTATAGACTCTTTCGTGGAATTTTGATCAGGTCCTTAGGATGTTCGTCTTGGGAGGCTTTTATAGGCAGAAGGGAAAGGTCGGTGGAGCACCAGGGAGCCCACACCCCCTGGTGGTGCGCCCCAGGCCACGCCGCCACCAGGTTTGGCCGGCCTGGTGCACCACTTCGTCTCCCCTCCGGACTCCGTGTTTATTCGGGTAAAATATTGACTTTGGCTTTTTTCGGTCCAATTCCGAGAATATTTCCTTACTAGATTTTCTGAAACCAAAAACAGCAGAAAACATGCGACTAGAACTGTGGCATCTTGTTAATAGGTTAGTTCCAGCAAATGTATAAAAATAGTCCAAAGTGTGGACAAAACATAAGAAAGTAGATATAAAACAAGCGTGGAATATCAAAAATTATAGATACATTTACGATGTATCAGTCCCCGCTACTGACAGGTAATGGTTGAGCGCCTCCAGCGCGGCTTCGGCCGAATAGAACCCACGACAATTGACCAATGATGATATCCTCACCTCGTAGTCCTCCAATTCCCACGTCGCAAAATTTACGCGGCTAACGGACAGGACAATCTCAGTGTTGTGCCTGTCAATCTGGCCGATGAACAGCATGCCCGTCTTCCTGATGTCGATGACATTTGTTCTCCGTGAGCACCCTGTATACTCCGGCTTAGACGGGTCCCATTGTTTGACGCTGTAGAGGACTATGGGCACCTCGATCTAGTGGGTGGATTTGACGTGTAGATACAACGTTAATTTGTTGCCTACCCAGTTGCATCCTGGCTCCATGCAGATAAACAGGCTGTGGATGCAAGGGATCATGTGGGCATAGAGTTCGTTGAAGGAGACCACTTCTAGGAAGTTGTAGTTCGGGCAGCTGTAACCTTCTCTGCCGACGACTAGGCGGTGTAGCTCCTTAGAGAATGCGGCTAGCCGGACGGCGCTTTTCATGTCGAGACGCTCAGTGATTTGGTTGACAACATCGTCGCCGACCTTGACAAGGCCCCTGCACCGCCGGCTCTCCCTCGAACCTCTCCAAATTTTGTACGCACTATCCGCCATTGTGTCGAGGAGGATTGGGGCGAGGGCAGATCTATATAGAACTGTTTGGTTTTTTTGGAGGAGAGGGGTGGTGGTCTAGAAGGAGAGATGCACCAGGCGAGATGGTGAGGAAAATGTGTGATCAGCACGGTGGAGAGGATCCCAAATGCTGCCAGGCGGCGTCGGCGAGTGTGGATAAACTAAACAGAGATGGGGAAGATGTGATGGCTCTTTGAAAGAGCTTTTTTCTTTTCTTGTAACTAATTAACCATGTCACCTCCTGGCGTAGTATAGTCTCATCATGTCGGTTTGACTAGACACATTATTTATTTACAGGTCTTACTATAGTACTGTTTGCATAAGTAGGAGTAGTAGGTAGGAGTATTACACTACCTCCGCCCCGAGGAATAATAAGGCATCCTCGTTTTGGGTGTTTTTTCTTTGACAAAGATTTACTCTAAATATATAGTATATAGAATGTTGGTAGAAAATTAGCATTATTGGAAAGTTTTACTCTACCTCCAATAGTACGAGTACTAATTTTACACAAATTTATCAAGTGTATTAGTTACTCTATTTATCCGGTCAAATTTTACACAATGTAATCAAGTATGTATCTTCTCGGCACCTCCGCGCATACCTGCTAGTGGATCTCTCTCTTGTCTGGAGTGTGGCGCTCAGCACATGTGCCATGGTTAGGGTTGCGAGCGGGATCCCGCGAAAGTCCTGCCTCCAGTTCATTTTGAAGTTTCTATAGGAGTACTTCAAAATGAACTATAAGCAGAACTTCTACGGGATGCCGCTTTCAACTCTAACATTTGTACGACGCCTCTGTGTCTGTCTATCGTGTGTTCATCAGCTACGTTGTGTTGGTCTGCATAAGAAGGAACCACTTTGGGCGTTGGGTGGGGGCGGCGGCAAAAAAGTAGTCGCGGATCAAACTTTTCAGGTTTTGATTTTTTCGCTTGCTTCGTCCCAAACATCGCATTGAAGGTTATTACAAGGAGCAACACTCACAACACTAGAGAAGGGATATTGTACTTGGTATGTATATATATAAATATATACACGTAGGCAGCCCGAGAGGGCTGCAGCGAAGGTTATTACAAGCTACTGTAGAAGAGATTATGGGGTTAGAGATGGCAGCCCGAGAGGGCTGCAGCGAAGAGGTGTTGAAAGCGGTTCAATGTAAGAGCAAAGTTATGAAAAAAAGATAGAAATAGAGCCGCCGTAGTACCATGGCACACGTGCACAGCGCCACACTGTGGACGAGGGAGATATCAGCTAGAGGATGGGTGTGATGCAGCAAAGGAGAGAGTAGTATACAATTTTTTTCCTTGCATAGAGGAGGAGTAGCACACTGTAAGGCTGCTGGAGTGAGCACCACACTGATTTTCTTTGTTAAGCAAGTACAAGTGGACCTCATAAAAATGAAAATTGCATCCAAGTCCATGCATTTAGCACAAGGACCCTGGAACTTAGCAATGAAGTGTGTGTTTTGAGGTTTGCGCATACTAGCGTTCATCGTGCTAAAGTAGAATCTTTCTAGATTCTAAGAATGGAAAAGAAGATCCAATGATTAGCAATGTTTAGATTTGCCTGTCTTGATTAAACATTCATTGTTCCGTACACCATGCAGTGGTATATATGATATTGTGAGAGATAAGAGACAAGATAAATATAAGATAAGAAGTACTGCGAATGGCCAATCTAACTTTAGGTCTCGTAGGAACGAGGTGCTCGAGAGTTAACACGGTCGGTGGAAGTACATGTTACATCAAGGACCTCGTAAAAAATAAAAAAATACATCCAAGTCCATGCATTTAGCACAAGGACCCTGAAACTGAGCATTGAAGTGTGTGTTTTGAGGTTTGTGCATACTAGCGTTCATCCTGTAAAGACTTTCAGTAGAATATTTCTAGATGCTAAGAATGGAAAATAAGATCCAATGGTTGTTAGCAATGTTTAGGTTTGCCAGTCTTGATCAAACGGACAATGGTTTATACCCTCTATAGTGATGGTATGATATTGTAAGAGATAAGAGAAGATAAAGATAAGATAAGAAGTATTACAAATGGCCGATCTAATGGTAGGTCTCGTAGGAGTGAGGTGCTTGAGAGTTAACACGGTCGGTGGAAGTACAAGTTACATCAAGGACCTCATGAAAATGATAATTATTGCATCCAAGTCCATGCATTTATTAGCACAAAGACCCTGAAACTGAGAGCAATGGAGTGTGTGTTTTGAGGTTTGCGCATATACTAGCGTTCATCGTGCTAAATACTATAAGTAGAATCTTTCTAGATGCTAAGAATCGAAAAGAACATCCATCGGTTGGCAATGTTTGGATTTGCTACTCTTGATCCAACGGTCAATGTTCAAAGTTAATTCATACACTATGAAGTGGTTTATTGTACTGTAAGAGATAAGACACGAGAAAGAGAAGGTAAGAAGTACTGCGAATGGCCCATCAAATGGTAGGTCTCATAGGAGAGAGGTGCTTGAGAATTAATACGGTCGGTGGAAGTACAAGTTACATTAAGGACCTCATAAAAATGAAAATTGTGTCCAAGTCCACATATTTATTGGAAAAAAGGACCCTGAAAACTGAGTAATGGAGTTTGTGTTTTGAGGTTTGCGCATACTAGCATTCATCATGCTAAAGTACTCCCTCTGACCCAAATTAGTTGACTTAGTTTTATCTAGATTCAGACGTATCTAACACTAAAACAAGTCTAGATACATTTCAATCTAGACAAATCTAAGTCAACTAATTTGGGTTGGAGGGGTAGAATCTTTCTAGATGCTAAGAATGGAAAAGAAGATCTAGCATTTGGAAATGTTTGGATTTGCTCGACTTGATCCAACGATCAATGTTCAAAGTTAATCCATACACTATGTAGTGATTTATTGTATTGTAAGAGATAAGACACGATAAAGAGAAGATAAGAAGTACTGTGAGTGGCCTACCAAATTGTAGGTCTCGTAGGAGAGAGGTGCTTGAGAGTTAACATGGTCAGTGGAAGTACACGTTACATCAAGGACCTCATAAAAATGAAAATGGCATCCAAGTTCAAGCATTTATTAGCACAAGGACCCTGAAAACTAAGTAATGGAGTTTGTGTTTTTAGGTTTACGCATAGTAGCATTCATCGTGCTAAAGTAGAATCTTTCTAGATGCTAAGAATGGAAAAGAAGATCAAGAGGTTGGCAATGTTTTGATTTGCTAGTCTAGATCCAATGGTCAATGTTCAAAGTTAATCCGTACACTATGCAGTGGTTTATTATATTGTAAGAGATAAGACACGATAGAGAGAAGATAAGAAGTACTGCGAATGGCTATCAAATGGTAGGTCTCATAGGAGAGAGGTGCTTGAGAGTTAACACGGTCTGTGGAAGTACAAGTTACATCAAGGACCTCATAAAAATGAAAATTGCACCCAAGTCCATGCATTTATTAGCATAAGGACCCTGAAAACTAAGCAATGGAGTTTGTGTTTTTAGGTATGCGCATACTAGCATTCTCCGTGCTAAAGTGGGATCTTTATAGATGCTAAGAATGGAAGAGAAGATCAAGAGGTTGGCACTGTTTGGATTTTCTAGTCTTGATCCAACGGTCAATGTTCAAAGTTAATTCGTACACTATGAAGTGGTTTATTGTATTGTATTGTATTGCAAGAGGTAAGACACGATAAAGAGAAGATAAGAAGTACAATACTACGAATGGCCGATCTTTTGAATAACCTTCCCTCCTGATGTTTGGGAAGCAAGTGAAAATTTCGAAAACCGGAAAACTTTGAATTTTTCTGCCACCAAGGACCAGAGTGGTTTCCTTCCAATGTACTCCTCGTCCCTACTCCACACCAACGCGTAGCTGCCGAACACGCCAGAGACACAGAGACGCCGTACCAAGGCACACGTGCGTAGCGCCACGCTGTGGACGAGGGGAGAGAGATCAGCCGGACCGGTTGATGGCCCAAAATATACCGAGCTCGTTGGGGAACCCCAAGAGGAAGGTATGATGAGCGCAACAACAAGTTTTCCCTCAGTTATGAAACCAAGGTTATCGAACCAGTAGGAGCAAGGAAACACCTCCAAGGTGTTGCTAGCTGGACTTTGGCAGGGTGCACTACCGGTGCCAGTAGCAACGTGGAAACCTGCACAACACAACCACATAACTTTCCCCCCAACTTACAGTGAGGTTGTCAATCTCACCGGTTTTGCTGAGAACAAAGGATTAAACGTATTGTGTGGAAGAAAGTAATAGTTTGCAGAAAGTAAACAGAAAGCAGTAAATAGTTGTAGATTGATGGTAAAAGAAAGGACCAGGGTCCACAGTTCACTAGTGGTGGCTCTCCTTAAGATAGATGACATGTTGGGTGAACAAATTACAGCGGGGCAATTGACACACATCGAGAAAGCATACATGCATATACTAATCATCTTGACTTGAGATTTGATTGGGAAATACAACATTATACATAGACCGTAATCCAACTGCATTTATGACTAATAATCCACCTTCAGGTTATCATCCGAACCCCCTCCAGTATTAAGTTGCAAGCAACAGATAATTGCATTACACATTGCGTGTAAAGTAAACAATAGGATTGTTCTATGAACAAAGGATTGTTGTTTTATCCCTAGTAGCAACAACACATCTAGTACCTTAGAGATTTCTGTCACTTCCCCAGATTACTAGAGGCATGAACCCACTATCGAGCATAAATACTAACTCTTGGAGTTGCTAGCATCTACTTGGGCAAGATAGCTACTAACAACGGAAAGCATGCAAGATCACAAATAACAAAGACAAGATAGAATCAATAATTAATCTGAAATAGCATCTCAATATCCATCGGATCCCCGCAAACACAACATGTAGGATTACAAATAGATGATCTTGATCATGAACGGAGCTCACAAGATCTAAACATGGTAGCACACGGGAAAAGAACCAACCATCTAGCTACTACATGGACCCGTAGTCCAAGGATGAACTACTCACGCATCACACTGGAGGCTGGAGGCTTGCATGATGATGAAGAAGGCCTCCAGGGTGAATTCTCCCCTCCGGCAGGGTGCCGGGAAGAGCTTCAGATCCCTCCCGGTCTAGGGATGGAGATGACGGCGGCTATAAACTCTTTCATGGAATTTTGATCGAGTCCTTAGGGTTTCTGTATCAGAGGCATCTTATAGGCGAAAGGGAAGGCCGAGGGGGTGCCCCAGGTGGCCAGACCACCCCCTGGTGCGGGCCAGGGCTGGCCGCGCGACCAAGTGGTGTGGCCGGCCCCTGGCCCCTCTCCGTCTCGTATTCTGGCTCCG
This sequence comes from Avena eriantha, assembly GCA_910589775.1. Classification (NCBI taxonomy): domain Eukaryota; kingdom Viridiplantae; phylum Streptophyta; class Magnoliopsida; order Poales; family Poaceae; genus Avena; species Avena eriantha. The sequence continues at coordinate 88,411,744 of OU342745.1, forward strand.
TGTCCCCCTCGGTGAAAAACTGACTTTGGCTTTTGTCCCGACCAACTCCGAGAATATTCATTTTCTGACTTTCCTGGAACCAAAAACTATAGAAAACAGGCAGCTGGCACTGTGGCATCTTGTTAATAGTTTAGCCCAAGAAAGCGTATAAAAGTACTCCAAAGTGTGGACAAAACATAAGGAAGTAGATAAAAACCAAGCATGGAACATCAAAAATTATAGATATGTTAGCAACGTATCAACATCCCCAAGCTTAACTCCAGCTCATCCTCGAGTAGGTAAGTGATAAAAAGAAAGAATAATTTTTGAGGTGACATGCACCATCATAAACTTGATCAACGTATTTGTAAAACATTGATAGCTGGGATCATAGCACTTCCATCATAACATGAAAGTTAAAGTTCTAACAATAAGACATAGCAACTATATTGCAACATGAAAAGGCACAAACAAAAGATTCATGAATAACAATGCTTTGCAAGACGTTTGTTTGTTTCACATAAAGAAAACATAGCATAGTGGCATTCAACTTGTCCTTCATAGAGTAGCAAACATAAATGCAGAGGACACCTTCAAAGTTCATAAGAGTGACTAGATACAAATAGTTTAAGAACAAGCAATATCAAAATTATGCATCAATCAACAAGTCTTGGGACAATGCACATAGAACTAAGAATGGCCACTATGCTCTCAAAATAGGTGCATAAAGATAGAAGGTGGATACTCAACATAAAAGTAAAAGAAATGCCTTCATAGAAGGAAGTATGGATTCAAGTTTCATAAAGAGCTTCCAAAAATTATGGTACTTATTAGCTTTCAATGGTAGCTTTCAAAGTAGTAGACACTATGATAAGAGCAATGTGCAAAACAAGGAACATAAGAGACATGATTGAATAAGTCATCATATGAATGAATGGACACAACAACTCAAAATACTTGCTGAGGTATAAGAGAATGGGTTTACTGACTCAACTAAAAAGTAAAGGAAAGGCCCTTCGCAAAGGGAAGCAGGGATTTCAAGTTTCATAAAGAGCTTCCAAAAATTATGGTACTTATTAGCTTTCATCTCTCAATGCCCTATCATAAGCATCTTTAGGTGATTAAGGTTAAAGTGATCAAATATGAGGATATGACTGACAAGTTGCAATGAAAATCTCATGTCCCTTGAATACAAGGGCCGCTCCTCATGCTACTCAAGTTTAGTCACCGGTAAGTTCTTGTCATAGTAAGTACATGTGTATCATAGAGAACCGCCAATGGGGTATCCCTTGCCCGATGATACGGAAGAATCCCCATGTCAAAATGACAAGGCAAGTAGACAACAAGAATCTCAGCAATCTTCTTATTTACCATGGAAAATGGTGTTTTTTCTCTCTTTCCTCTTTTCTCATATCTTTTTTTTCTTTTTCTCTTTTTTTATCAATATCTGACTCTTTTTTTATAAGAAGAATGCTTCATAGACAACTCATTATGGTTACGCTGCAAGTTTCCACCATGACGGCATGGATTAGACTGGAGGCCCAAGCGTTTCTCTAACACACATACATAACTCCATGGACTTACAAGCTCCCCTTTTATTTCTCATCGATGACATCCATAGACAAAAGAGCATGATATCAACTAGGTACAAAGTACAAGTGCAATGTTGAAAGCATTTCCCATGACAACATGGTTCTTCTAATCCCCAACATATAAGTGCAAGCATATACAACACAGACGACACAATGGTTCAAGTTTATTAAGGGCAAGAAAAGTAAAGTGTGCCATCAAGTTCGTGAGAGGTTTAATCACTAGTTTTCTCATAACAAGTTTAATTCGGAAGGCAGATAAAAACATGAATATACTTGGAATAGCAAATGCTAATAGGTGGGTATGGTGGACTCTTTGGAATAACTTGGTTTTAGGAGTTGGATGCATGAGTGGAACTCATACTTGGTTATGGAGGCTAGCAAAAGACTGGGAGCGACCAACTAAGAGAGAAATAATGGCCATAATCATGCAGAGCGACAAAACATCATTAATCAAAGCATAAAGTGATACTACAAGTCGAAAACTAAAGGATCATAAAGGCTATGGTGACTTGGGATAGTCATAACATGGTGTGAGCATGCACCAAGTCAATCCATATAAAGCATCAAAGGAGAATACCACAATATTATGATTTTATATGCTAAAACAACGCATGATTCTTTCAAGGCACATTAAGCAATCTCAATTGTTTATAACATGTCATGCTACAACAAATATCACTAAGCATAAATCCGAAACAATATCAAGCATGGCATGACAAAGCACAGGCCACAGTCAAAAACAAGCTCTCCTTACCACTTAAACATGAACTTTCCTACTCAATCCAAGCCAAACTATTTGAAAACCAATGCATGAAAGAGGGGGTCCAACCAATTTATTCAGAAAACTAATAAAACCAAGCAAATGAAAACCAAAAACAAAAACTAAAAAGAAGATTCTCCAAGAACAACACAACTGTGCATGAAACAATAAAAATGAAGTGTTTGGAAGAAACCTGGGATTTTTATTGATGAAGAAGGGGATGCCTTGGGCATCCCCAAGCTTTGACGCTTGTACCTCTTGAATATTTCTTGGGGTGACACGGGGTGGCATCCCCAAGCTTGAGCTTTAGTCCATTCTTCATCTCATTACATCATTCTCTCCATACACCTGAAATTTTTCCTTCATACAAAACTTCACACAATCTTTATTAGCAACATTAGTGCACTCAAGATAATAAGTCTTTAGGTTAAGTTTCTACACCAATAAACCTTCCATTAAAGAACAAGCTACTGTATCACTTCCCTCAAAAAGCTCAATTCCCCAAAGAGAACTCAAAAAGGAACCAACAAGAAGCAAATGCAAATAAAGGCAGAAATCTATCAAAACACACCAGCAGGTAAAAAACAATTGTTTCGAAGACCTTTTGTTGTTCAAATAAAAAAGTGTTGAACTAACGAAAGTTAGATAACAACCTGGGGAAAAATCACAAAAATTCACGCCTCAAAACGACATACAGAGATTTTACACGAATTTTTACGGTGAAGCACAGAAATCTATTTCGGGACAACAACTTTCCCAATCATTACTTCTCTCTCATTAGAGGTTACTCTTGGCACAAAAAGCAAATAAAAAGGATAAGGAGCCGTTATTACTGAAGTAATAACTTCCAAGACTCATCTAAAACTTTTGGGTTGTCTCCCAATAAGTACTTTTTAACGCCTTTAAGTTAGGCATAAGAAGCAAGAAAAAAGAATCAAGTGTTCTCAAATGAAGAAGCATTAAAACTAAATTTCTTGCCCTTACCTCTCTTACTTTTATTCTTTACCTTAGGGAACATATGATTGTTTGGTGGAGAAGCAAAGTGCATGGTGCCCTTTTCCACATCTATTATTGCTTCAAGGAGTTTCAATAGGGATCTTCCAAGTGTGATTTGTCCTTTTCCTATACATTCAATAACAAGATAATCAGTAGAAACCATTTTCCCTAGGGTCTTTGTAAACACTCCTTCAGCTATTCCAATTGGTGAAATTGTGGCATTATTAGCAAGAAATATTTCTTCTCCTCCTTCAGAAAGTCCCCAAAGATTCAAAGATTCATAGATATATTTAGGCATAAGACATAATTCAGACATGATATCACACCGAGCATGAAAAGTTTCATTATTTATAGTAATCTTTACTGTGGGAAGCCATTTTGAGGGTTCAAAATTTATTAGAACATAGTCATGATGCTCTCTAAGTGTATTATAACAATCTTTTAAACTAGCAGTGCTGGTCTCAAGAGTATTCAATCTAGCAAATATGTTTATGAAGGAAGAATCAGATTTGCTAGGCAAGTTGTAAGTAAAGACCAACTTCTTTTTGGCATTAACAGCATCATCCTCATTGCATTGGAGGACATCTCCTCCCACTATAGCATCCAAAGCATATCTATAGCAAAGAGAAATTCCAAGGTAAAAACTGCTAAGGAACAAGCTTTGAGTCATTTTGGGTTCAATTTTTTCATGTAGATCAGATATTCTAGACCAAGCTTCTTTGAAACTCTCTTCAATTCCTTTTTTAAAAGTGAAAATCATTTACTTAGGTGACATAGTGATTGGAGCAATGCTAGACATAATGGCAACTTAAGATAGGAACTAATTTTTGTGTTTTTAATAAACAAAGCAAAGTAGTAGAACTATTATTTTTGTGTTTTTGATAAAGAAACAAGAAAAAAAGCAAAAAAAAACTAAGCAAAATAAAACAAACAAATTAAAGAGACTGGTTATGAGGGACTCCCCTTGCGAAGATGTCCTGGACTCCCCAGCAACGACACCAGAAAAACTACTTGATGGCCCAAAATATATCGAGCTCGTTGGGGAACCCCAAGAGGAAGGTATGATGAGCACATCATCAAGTTTTCCCTCAGATATGAAACCAAGGTTATCGAACCAGTAGGAGCAAGGAAACACCTCCAAGGTGTTGCTAGTTGGACTTTGGCAGGGCGCACTACTGGTGCCAGCAACAACGTGGAAACCTACACAACACAACCATAGAACTTTGCCCCCAACTTACAGTTAGGTTGTCAATCTCACCGGTTTTGCTGAAAACAAAAGTTTAAATATATTGTGTGGAAAAAGTAATAGTTTGCAGAAAGTAAACAGAAAGCAGTAAACAGTTGTAGATTGATGGTAAAAGAAAGGACTAGGGTCCATAGTTCACTAGTGGTGGCTCTCCTTAAGATAGATGACATGTTGGGTGAACAAATTACAGCGGGGCAATTGACAAACATCAAGAAAGCATACATGCATATACTAATCATCTTGACTCCTTTGAGATTTGATTGGGCATTACAACATTATACATAAACCGTAATCCAACTGCATTTATGACTAATAATCCACCTTCAGGTTATCATCCGAACCCCCTCTAGTATTAAGTTGCAAGCAAGAGATAATTGCATTACACATTGCGTGTAAAGTAAACAATAGGATTGTTCTATGAACAAAGGATTGTTGTTTTCTCCCTAGTAGCAACAAGACATCTAGTACCTTAGAGATTTCTGTCACTTCCCCAGATTACTAGAGGCATGAACCCACTATCGAGCATAAATACTAACTCTTGGAGTTGCTAGCATCTACTTGGCCAAGATAGCTACTAACAACGGAAAGCATGCAAGATCACAAATAACAAAGACATGATAGAACCAATAATCAATCTGAAATAGCATCTCAATATCCATCGGATCCCTGCAAACACAACATGTAGGATTACAAATAGATGATCTTGATCATGAACGGAGCTCACAAGATCTAAACATGGTAGCACAAAGGAGAAGAACCAACTACATGGACCCTTAGTCCAAGGATGAACTACTTACGCATCACACCGGAGGCTTGCATGGTGATGAAGAAGGCCTACAAGGTGAATTCTCCCCTCCGACAGGGTGCCGGGAAGAGCTTCAGATCCCTCCCGATCTAGGGATGGAGATGACGGTGGCTACAGACTCTTTCGTGGAATTTTGATCGGGTCCTTAGGGTTTCTATATTGGAGGCATCTTATAGGGTAAAGGGGAGGCATAGGGGGTGCTCTAGGCGGCCAGACCACCCCCTGGCGCGGGCCAGGCCTAGCCGCGTGGCCACATGGTGTGGCCTGTGATGACCCACAAGTATAGGGGGTCTATCGCAGTATTTTCGATAAGTAAGAGTGGCGAACCAAACGAGGAGCAGAAGGTGCTGGCGAGTGGCTAGGAGTAGGAATTCTCTATAAATACTTAGCAAACGGATTTTAGAGGTTTTTTATAATGCAAGTAAATAAAGTACGAGTAAATAAAAGACAATAAGAATAAATGCAGCAAGTGGCCCAATCCTTTCTTTAGCAAAGGACAAGCCTGTTGTATTACTTAAGATGACCAAACGTTCTTGAGGACACATGGGAATATCGTCAAGTGCTTTCGCTTCATATAGTTGATTAATCTTCTTTAGTTTGCTAAGTGTTGTGTGGGTGAACCTATGCTAATGTACTGACCTTCCTAGGACTAATATGTACTTGTGATTATACCTCTTGCAAGCATCCGAAATTACAAGAAAGTAATTAAGGTAGAAACCCAACCACAGCTTTAAACTCTAAGACAGTAACGTCCCTTGTGCAATGGTTTCCTAACGGGGGTTCAGGTTTCTGTCACTCCGGCAACCCCTACGATTAGTAGCCAAATACACAATGCATTTCCCTAGGCCCATATAGGTGAAGTGTCATCTAGTCGACGTTCACATGACACCACTAGAATAAATACACCACAACTTAAATATCAAACTATTGAATCTTTCTCAACACAATTCCACTACTAACAACATGACTTCTCCCATGTCCTCAAGAACAAAACGAACTACTCACAAGACATCATATGGATCAAGATCAGAGATGATATAATGATATGTAACAATCTGAACATAAACGATAATTCAATGGTTCACTCAATAGCATCAACTACGAGGAGTAATCAACACCGGGAAAGTTCCCCTAAGAACTATGCAAGATTCAACCCAATTATTACAGCGGTATGAGGTGGTGATGATGGTGGTGATGATAATGATCCTGATGAAGTCCAGCTTGATGGTGGTGTTGATGGCGACGATCTCCCCTCTTCGGGAAGGAATTCCCCCGGCAAAATTCTGTCTATCGAAGAGATCTTTCTCTCTCGGTGTTTTCCACCCTGTAGAGGCAGCGGAATCTTTCTGTGATTTCTCCCCGAGTCTTAGGGTTTCGGGAGGATAATATATGCTAGAGGGGAGAGGCTGGAGTGGACCAGGGCGGCCACACCAACTGGTGGCGCGGCCTGGGGTGGCCCGCGCCAAGCGGTGGTGTGGTCCCCCTATGGCCCATCTCCACTTCCCCTTCTGGCTTTTTCATCTTCTAGAAAAATAGGATTTTCCATGTATTTTCCTGGATTTTCTGATCTTCGCGAATTTTGCCTCCAAACAACACCTTTTCCATCAGAATCCTTACTACAACGGTCCATGCTCCAAATTCATCAACCATGCAAAAACAGATGAAATAACATAAGTATCATCTCTTAATATGAAATATATCAATGAATAACAGTAAATTATGATATAGAATAGTGATGCAAAATGGACGTATCAGCCGGCCCCTAGCCCCTCTCCATCTCATATTCTGGCTCCGTGTCCCCCTCGGTGAAAAACTGACGTTGGCTTTTGTCCCGTCCAATTCTGAGAATATTCATTTTCTGACTTCCTAGAACCAAAAACAGCAGAAAACAGGCAACTGGCACTTTGGCATCTTGTTAATAGGTTAGTCCAAGAAATCATATGAAAAGTACTCCAAAGTGTGGACAAAACATAAGAAAGTAGATAAAACCAAGCATGGAACATCAAAAATTATAGATAGATTTGCAATGTATCAATAACATGGTCTAGAGAAACAAGGGAGAAGCTTCTAGTATGACGGAGAAGTGTGTTTTGAGTTTTGTGCATATCATTCATTATGCCGAAGACTATCAATAGGATCTTCTAGATGCTAGAATGGAAAAGAAGATCCAACAGCTAGAAATGTTGGGATTCGCGAGTTTTGCTCCAACGGCCAACATTCAAAGTTATCCGTACACTATATAGTGGTAAGATAAGATAAGATATGATCATGTACAAGTCAACGATTATTAGCTACGAGGGAGAAGATTCTAGTATGATGGAGAAGTGTGTTTTGAGGTTTGTGCATAGCATTCATTATGCTGAAGACTATGAATAGAATCTTCTAGATGCTAGAATGGAAAAGAAGATCCAACGGCTGGAAATGTTGGGATTCATGAGTCTTGATCCAACGGTCAATATTCAAAGTTATTCGTACACTATATAGTGGTAAGATAGATAATATAAGATATCTCTATCTCTATTACTATAGTGGAGCAGTTTTGAATTGGATCCATAGCACTAATCCTGACCGTTGGGCTATTGGATCCAATGGTTCAGAGAAGCTGGATTCATGTTGAATAGTACCTAGAGCAAACTCCACCATGCATGTTCTACAACCATCATGTCACCACCCCAAAAATTTCATAGCACGGTAGACTGTATTCTCTCAACGAGGAGCTAAAGGTAGGATAAATATTCTCTCAAGTTCTATCAACCACTGATACAACTCTACGCACACTAGACGTTTGCATTATCTAGGAAATAAAACTAGAGAAACAATACGAGGAATAGAGATAGCTTTGCATGATAATAAATAACAAGAATGTAAAACTAGTTGCTGCAGTAATAAAATACACTAAACTAATAGAACCATGAGTGTGGAATAGTGGTGGTAATTGTGGTGGCTTTGTCCAAGTTTAAATAGCGAATAGATTAGGTTCATTGTCTTCGATGCAATTTTCTATGTGGGAGAGGCTAAATATACATGCGCTTCACTACTTGGAATTACATGTACTATATGATTGGATTGTTAGCAAACATCCGTAAGTACTAATCAATGCATTAAGGTTTCCCCAACCATAGCCTAAGTTTAATGGTCCTCTTACTCCCATATGTGCAACGTTCCGGTTCGCGTCCTCGGGTTTCTGTCGCTCCGGCATAACTCCCCCTTCCTTTTACACATACTACAAACCCTATGATGTTTAATCCATGCACGCACAAATATAATGGACACCAAAGTACTCTACCATATCAACATACAACTCTAATAAACCAAAGACGTTCAACCATTCAATCTAAGAACAAAGAAACTGCGCAAACATGACATAGATCATAGGATTATAATTTATAGCATCAAACACCATGTTTACATAGGACGGTACAGAGGTGTGTGAGAGGATGAACCACTACATGCTAGGAGGATTAGGTGATGGAGATGGCGGTGAAGATGGTGAAGATGGTGAAGACGGGGGCGGCGGCGCGGGGGACTCCTTCCCCGCCGCCGGTATCATGGGGGAGCACCGCCCCTTAGCCCCTTCCTTCAAGGCTTCTTAGGAGCCCTCCCCCATGGAGATGGGATCCATGGGGGCAAAAATGTGGATTTGGTGGCTGCAAATTCATCGGTGGAGATGCCCTAGGAGAATTAGGTTTCCTCCCTTTATATAGCTTTTCGGATTCCTTTCACCCCATCTTGGGATGCAGTAAATCGGGACTAAAAGGCCCGTCTGGACTCGGAATCAGGCAAATTGTATATCTAGAACGTTTGCCATGAAATTTTCAACAACTTTGTAGTTGAAGAGTTTTCCGTTTGACACCGTCTTTGACCCAAAACATGACCATCTTCAAAAAGAGTTCAGAGATAGATTTCTAGAAAAATCCCAATTTGACTCCAACAATGTTTCCACTTGTATTATTGGTAATTCCTACACATCAAAGTGTAAAACAAGAACATTGTGCAATTTTGCAACTATTAGTAGGTTAGTCTAAATAAATCATAAATTTTATACAAAAATGAGTGTCAAAAGCATATTATTAGCATAAAACCATCAAAAATTATAGATACGTTATGGACGTATCAACATCCCCAAGCTTAGTTCATGCTCGTCCTCGAGTACGTAAACGATCAAAACAATATAATTTTTGAGGTGACATGCAGACAACGCAATCTTGATCATCATTACTGTAAAAACATTGATAGCTAGGATTAAGGTACTCTAAACATGAATCATGAAAGATAGAGTTCTAACAATAAGACATAGCAACCATGTTATAACATGAAAAGGCACAAACAAAAGATTCATGAATAACAATGCTTTGCAAGACGTTTGTTTTTTTCACATAAAGAAAGCATAATGAGAATGGTATTTATTTTATCCCTCATAGAGTAGCAAAACATAAATGCATAGGACACCTTCGAAGTTCATAAGGGTGACTAGATACAAATAGTTTAGGAACAAGCAATATCAAAGTTATGCATTAATCAACAAGTCTTGGGACAATGCACATAGAACTAAGAATGACAACTATGCTCTCTTAATTGGTGCATAAAAATAGAAGGTAGAGACTCAATATAAAAATGGAAGAAAGAAATTGATAGAAGGAAGTAGGGATTCAAGTCTCATAAACAGCTTCCAAAAATTATGGTACTTATTAGCTTTCAGCTCTCATTGCCCCTATCATAAGCATCTTGAACTGATTAAGGTTAAAGTGAACAAACTATGGAGTATATGCTTGACAAAGTATAAGTTAGAAATCTCATGTCCCTTGTATACGAGTGCCGCTCTTCATGCTACTCAAGTTTAGTCACGGGTAAGTTCTTGTCATCTTAAGTACATGTGTATCATAGAGAACCGCCAACGGGGTACCCCTTGCCCGATGATACGGAAGAATCCCCATATCAAAATGACAAGGTAAGCAGACAATGAGCATCTCAGCAATCTTCTTATTTACCATGGGAAAATGGTGCTTTTTTCTCTCTTTCCTCTTTTCTCATCTTTTTTTTCTTTTTTCTCAATCTCTATCTTTTTTTATAAGAACAATGCTTCATAGATTGCTCATTATGGTTACGCTGCAGGTTTCCACCATAATTTGGCATGGATTAGACTGGCGGCACATGCGTTTCCCTAACGCACATACATAACTCCATGGACTTACAATCTCCCCTTTCATTCACACCGACGACATCCATAGACAAAAGAGCATGATATCAACTAGGTACAATGTACAAGTGCAATGTTGAAAGCGTTCCCCTTGACAGCATGGTTCTGCTAATTACCAACATATAAGTGCAAGCATATACAACATAGATGACACAATGGTTCAAGTTTATTAGGGGCACTACAAGTAATGTGTGACGTCAAGTTCATGAGAGCTTTAATTACTAGTTTTCTCATAACAAGTTTAATTCGGAAGGTAGATAAAAGCATAAATATACTTGGAATAGCAAATGCTAATAGGTAGGTATGGTGGACTCTGGGATAACTTGGTTTTATTTGGCGTTGGATGCATGAATGGAACTCATACTTGGTTATGGAGGCTAGCAAAAGACTAGGAACGACCAACTAAAAGAGCAATAATGGCCATAATCATGCAAAGCGACAAAACATCATTAGTTAAAGCATAAAGTGATATTACAAGTTGAAAACTAAATGATAATAAAGGCTATGGTGACTTAGGATAATCATAACATGGTGTGAGCATGCGCCAAGTCAACCCAAATAAAGCATCAAAGGAGAATACGACAATACTATGCTTTAATATGCTAAAACAATGCATGATTCTTTCAAGGCACATTAAGCAATATCAATTGTTTATAACATGTCATGCTACAACAAAAATCACTAAGCATAAAGCCAAAACAATATCAAGCATGACATGACAAAGCATAGGCCACCTTAAAAAACGAGCTCCTTTTACCACTTAAGCATGAACTTTTCCTACTCTTTTCCAATCCAAACCACACTTATCTGAAAACTAATGTATGAAAGAGGGGGTCCAACCAATTTATTCAGGCAAACTAAGAAAACCAAGAAAACAAAAACCAAAAATGAAAACATAGACGCTCCAATAACAACACAATTGTGCATTAAACAATAAAAATAAAGTGTTTGGAAGAACCTGAGATTTTTATTGATGAAGAAGGGGATGCCTTGGGCATCCCCAAGCTTTGATGCTTGTACTTATTGGATATTTCTTGGGGTGACACAGGGTGGAATCCCCAAGCTTGAGCTTTAGTCCATTACTCATCTCATTACATCATTCTTTCCTTAACACCTGGAATTTTTCCTTCATACAAAACTTCACATAATCTTCATTGGCAACATTAGTGTACTCAAGATAATAAGTCTTTGGGTTCTGTTTCAATACCAATAAAACTTCCATTAAAACACAAGATAATGTAACACTTCCCTTAAAAATCTCAATTATCCAATGAGAACCCAAAAAGGAATCAACAAGAAGCAAATGCAAATAATGACAGAAATCTGTCAAAACAGACCAGCAGATAGACACCAATTTTTTCGAAGACCTTCTATTGCTCAAATCGAAAAGTGTTGAACTAACAAAAGTTGGATAACAACCTGGGTCAAAAGCACAAAAACATACAGCTCAAACCGACGTACAGAGATTTTACACGAATTTTTACAGCGAAGCACAAAAATCTGTTTCAGGACAGCAACTTTCCCAAGCGTTACTTCTCTCTTATTAAAGGTTACTCTTGGCACAAAAAACAAATAAAAAAAGATAAGGAGAGGTTATTACTGAAGCAATAACTTCCAAGACTCAACTAAAACTTTTGGGTTATCTCCCAATAAGTACTTTTCTTTAACGCCTTTAAGTTAGGCATATGATCAAGATTGAAGTATTTTCGAATGAATAAGCATTAAGATCAATACCGGAAATATCTTTCTTTTTCAAGGCTTCATGCATTCCTACAAGTTTTTAACTGAAAAGCTTCCATGGAAAGATTTGTTTTGGTTTTATAGGCATGAACACAAGTGTTCAAGGTCGACCCCCAGTTAACCATTACTCATCATTACAATCACTTTCCTTTTTTAAAACGTTTTTAGGTAACAAGTACAACTAATTTTTTTGTAATTCGCATTCCCTATCCATACTAAGATAGAGAACAACTTAAAACTCAAAGTAAAACCTACTTAGAGATAAAGCAAACAAGTGCACACAAGAATATTCACCCACACGCTATTGCTCCCCGGCAACGGCGCCAGAAAAGGTCTTGATAACCCACAAGTATAGGGGATCGTGTGTAGCCTTTTCGATAAGTAAGAGTGTCGAAACCAACGAAGAGCTAAAGATAGGATAAATATTCTCTCAAGTTCTATCAACCACTGATACAACTCTACGCATACTAAACGTTTGCATTATCTAGGAAATAAAACTAGAGCAACAATATGAGTAATATAGATAGCTTTGCATGATAATAAATAAGAAGAAAGTAAAGCTAGTTTCTGCAGTAATAAAATACACTAAACTAACAAAACCATGAGTGTGGAATAGTGGTGGTAATTGTGGTGGCTTTGTCCAAGTTTAAATAGCGAATAGATTAGGTTCATTGTCTTCGATGCAGTTTTCTATGTGGGAGAGGCTAAATATACATGCGCTTCACTACTTGGAATTACATGTACTATATGATTGGATTGTTAGAAAACATCCGTAAGTACTAATCAATGAATTAAGGTTTCCCCAACCATAGCCTAAGTTTAATGGTCCTCTTACTCCCATACGTGCAACGTTCCGGTTCGCGTCCTTGGGTTTCTGTCACTCCGGCAGAACTCCCCCTTCCTTTTACACATACTACAAACTCTATGATGTTTAATCCATATGCGCACAAATATAATGGACACCAAAGGACTGTACCATATCAACATATAACTCTAATAAACCAAAGACATTCAACCATTCAATCTAAGAACAAAGAAACTATGCAAACATGACATAAATCATAGGATTATAACTTATAGCATCAAACACCATGTTTACAAAGGACGATACCGAGGTGTGTGGGAGGATGAACCACTGCATGCTAGGAGGATTAGGTGATGGAGATGGCGGTGAAGATGGTGAAGAGGGCTGCGGCGCGGGGACTCCTTCCCCGCCGCCGGTATCATGGGGAGGACCGCCCCTTAGCCCCCTTCCTCAATCCAAAACGTGGCCATCTTCAAAAAGAGTTATGAGACAGATTTCTGGAAAAATCCCAATTTGACTCCAACAAGGTTTCCACTTGTATTCTTCGTAATTCCTACACATCAAAGTGTAAAACAAGAACATTGTGCACTTTTACAACTATTAGTAGGTTAGTCTAAATAAATCATAAATTTTATACAAAAATGAGTGTCAAAAGCATATTATTAGCATAAAACCATCAAAAATTATAGATACGTTATGGATGTATCATAGAGAAGTTTTGAATTGGATCCATAGCACTAATCATGACCGTTGGGCTGTTAGATCTAATGGTTCAGAGCAACTGGATTCGTGTTGAATAGTACTCCCTCCGCCAAAATATAAGGCGCCTAAGGATTAGTCAAAAGTCAACATTTTTGAAGTATGACCATGATTATACATAAAAATATAAAAATTTAGAGTACTAAATTAATATCAATAGATTCACCATAAAGTATATTTTTTTAATATATCTATTCAATATTGTAGACGTAGATATTTTGTCTTAGCATGTACAACACGTGGACAGAGGTGACCCTATGTGTAAGAAAAAAATATACGTACTACTCCTGCATTGTGTAAGAAAACACACCTTAATATGGCGTACTACCTGTTCAAAAAAAATTGGCCTACTATATGGCATCCGCTAAGATTCACCTTATACATAGTGGAAAAAATAAAGTTATCTTTAAGCCTAAGGTGCACCTCAACCTTGTGGGTTGCCCATAGAGAATAGAAATATCATTTCCCCTCTCTCCCTATTTTATGTGATCGTTTTCAAAAGGGGTTCAAAATTTTGAAGATGCAAAATCTTTTCTTTTCTTTTCTTTGAGGAAGATGCAAAATCTTAGCTAGAGGCCGAACTAGTCGTCATCAATTGAGAATGTTCTTTCCTGGTAGTTGGATACTAACACCGACTACATTGCTTTTACAAGAAGAGATGCACCCATATACCTTCGAAAAGACAATTAATTTAAGAGCAATCTATCACGCTTACTTGTAGCTCAAGTTTGACCTAATTTTGATAAACTATCAAGATGCAAAATCTTAGCAAGAAGTTGAACCTGTTGTGGACGAGGAAGAAACAAGCCGGACTGTTGTGGGTTGCCCATAGAGAAGAAATCGATGGAGGATGGATGGTGAGAGCCAACGAAGGAGAGAGAAGACGCAACTTGTTTTGCATGCATATACTCCTACTAGTAGTAGGTCCATACATTTACTACTATTAGAGTGTACCCTATACCTCGTGTCAGTAGCCCATCATAGCTTTGCTCTGACATCGCACTGCCTTCAACTCATCTTCTGCGCTGATCTTGCGCTGCTTTTTTTTGAAAGTCTCGCGCTGCCTCCCTCCTGTTCTCTACTTGTGTAGTAGAGTTAGCTAGGAAGTTTTAAAATTTGCAAAACATGGGAATATCGAGAATGTTCTTTCCTGAAAGTTGGCAAACTCACACCGCCGGCATCGTTTACTAAAAGATGATGCACCCATCTACCTTTGAAAAAACAATTAATCCAAGAGCAATCTATCACGCTAACTTGTAGCTCAAATTTGACCTAATTTCGTTAAGTTATCAAGATGCAATTTCTTAGCAAGAAGTTGAACATCTTGTAAAAATTTCAGGACCTTTTATTTACTATATATATGCATGCAAAACAAATTATTTTTTCTCTCTCCTTCTTCACTACCTCATCACCATCCACCCACACCCTTGCCAGCTAATATCTCCCTCGTCCATAATGTGGCACTGCCCACGTGCATCAACTTACCTTGTCGTTCCATTTCACACCCTACACAGAGGAAGCATCAAACACATCCCCTGTCACATTGGTTCGAAAGTGTGAGGAGCGTTTTTTGTGTGAAGCGAGTACAGTAGTACGAAGGGTATGGTTCAGTTTCTCGCCCGAGAAGGACCCACCTACTTTTCCTTTCTTAACTTTTGGGCCCTTTGTGCTAAATTTATGGACCTCTACATGTAATTTTCTCTTTTTGAGGTCTTCGATCTAAACCATACTCCTACCGATCGTGTCAAATTTTAACTACAAGTAAGCACGATAGATAGTTTCCTCTTAAAATTTTCCTAAAAACTTTTGAAGCTAACCAGGAATTTAGTACATCAAAAACCACCAAAAAGTTTTTTCAAAAAATTTCCAAAGCAACCTCAATTTACTTATAGTTCAAACTTGACCTAATTTCGATAATTTGGCACATAGTCTCATTCAAGTCGACAGAGTTAGCTAGGAATTTTTAAAATTCGCAAAACATGGGAAATCAAGAATGTTCTTTCCTGATAGTTGGAAGCTCACACCAACGACATCGTTTAGTAAAAGAAGATGCACCTACCATCTACCTTCGAAAATACAATTATTCTAAGAGCTATCTATCACTCTTACTTGTAGCTAAAGTTTGACCTAATTTCAGTAAGTTGTCAATATGTAGAGTCTTAGCAAGAAGTTGAACCTCTTGTCAAAATTTCAGGACCTTTACTATATACTAGTAAGTTGCACGTTCCTTGCACATGATACTTGGATAGTAGACGTATGCCATATCTATATACAATTATAATTGGTAAAGCACAAAAAAATATAAGTTTGATCAACATCTATAAAGTATGGGTGTATATATTTGGTCTTTGTACTTTGTATCATCATGTAGAAGTAAAAGATTATTAGCTACCTAACACATGAAATTTTTGATAACATGGTCTAGAGAAACAAGATAAAAGATTCTAGTATGATGGAGAAGTGTGTTTTGAGGTTGTGCATACCATTCATTATGCCGAAGACTGTCAATAGAATCTTCTAGATGATAGGATGGAAAAGAAGAACCAACGGCTCGAAAAGCTAGGATTCGCGAGTCTTCATCCAACGGTCAACATTCAAAGTTATTCGTATACTATATAGTGGTTTGTAATGAAGACTACCAATAGAATCTTCAAGATGCTTGAATGGAAAAGAAGATCCAACGGCCAGAAATGTTGGGTCGTGAGTCTTGATCCAACGGTCAATATTCAAAGTTGTTTGTACACTATATAGTGGTAAGATCATGTAGAAGTCAACGATTATTAGCTACTAGTAAGTTGCACGTGAGACTAGGATAGTAGACGTATGACATATCATCATCACTATATACAATTATAATTGGTAAAGCACAAAAAATATAAATTTGATCAACATCTATAAAATATGGGTGTATATTTGGTCCTTGTACTTTGTATCATCATGTATAAATCAAAGATTATTTAGCTACCTAACACATGAAATTTTTGATAACATGGTCTAGAGAAACAAGGGAGAAGCTTCTAGTATGATGGAGAAGTCTGTTTTTAGGTTTGTGCATAGCGTTCATTATGTCAAAGACTATCAATAGATTCTTCTAGAAGCTAGAATGAAAAAAAGATCCAACGGCTAGAAACGCTAGGATTTGCGAGTCTTGATCCAAAGGTCAATATTCAAAGTTATTCGTACAATATATAGTGGTAAGATATGCACGCAAAACAAGTTGTGTTTTCTCTCTCCTTCACACTGCCTCATCACCATCCACACACACCTCGACCGGCTGACCTCTCCATCGTCCACAACGTGGTGCTGCCCACGTGCGTCGACCTACCTTGTCGATACATTTCACACCCTGCAAAGAGGAAGCACCAAGCACACTCCGGCACACTCGTTCAAAAGTGTGAGGAGCGTTTTTTTGTCTGTGTGAAGCAAGTACACCAGTACGAAGGCTATATGGCTAAGTTGCTCTCTCGAGAAGGACCAGACTGCTTTTCCTTGCTTAACTTTAGAGCCTTTTATGCTAAATTTATGGACCTCTATGTAAAAAAAATTAGGTCTTCGATGCAAATCGTACATTCTCCCACCGTCCATATCAAATTTTAACTACTAGTAAGCGAGATAGATAGATTCCTCTTAAAATGTCCCAACAAACTTTTGAAGCTCTAACTAGGAATTCAATACTTCGAAAACCACCAAAAGCTTTTTCATAAAACTTCCAAAGCAATCTATAATTTACTTGTAGTTCAAATTTGACCTAATTTCGATAAATTGGCATAGAGTCTCATTCAAGTCGGCAGAGTTAGCTAGGAAGTTTTAAAATTTTCAAAACATGGGAAAATTGAGAATGTTCTTTCCTGATAGTTGGAAAATCACACCTAGAACATCGTTTACTAAAAGAAGATGCACCCATCTACCTTCGACAAGACAACTAATCCAAGAGATATCTATCACATGCTTACTTCTATCTCAAGTTTGACCTAATATAATTTTGTTAAGTTTTCAAGATGTAGAATCTTAGCAAGAAGTTGAACCTATTGTCAAAATTTCGAGACCTTTACTATATATATGCATGCAAAACAAATTGTGTTTTCTCTCTCATTTCATGTCTCATCACCATCCACACACACCCTACTGCCCCGCTGATCTCTCATATACAACATGGCGCTGCCCATGTGCGTCGACATGCATTGTTGTTCCATTTCACACCCTGCAAAGAGGAAGCACAAAGCACACCCCCAGCATGCTGGTTCAAAAGTGTGAGGAGCATTTTGTGTGTTTGTGCGTAGCAAATACAGTAGTACGAAGGGTATGGCTCAATTACTCGCTCGAGAAGGACTCGAGTGCTTTTCCTTGCTTAACTTTAGGGCCCTTTGTGCTAAGTTTCTGGACCTCTATGTAATTTTCTCTTTCTTGAGGTCTTCGATGTAAACCGTACTCCCACCGACCGTGTCAAATTTTAACTATAAGTAAGCACGATAGATAGATTGCTCTTAAAATTTTCCAAATACTTTTTAGGCTAACCAGGAATTCAGTAGTACATCGAAAGCTTTTTCTTAAAACCTCCCAGCTTATAGACAAATTCTGCCACCATAGGTGTAAATAGAAGCTAATGTGACGAGAAAGTACTGCGCTAGGAAGTGACATGTTTAATTTATTGCACAGGGGTGCGTTTTACACGCACTCACGCTTAGCTGACGTCCTCGATGCAGCCTATCTTATAGCAGAAGAAAAGAAAAACCTCTTTCAAAGATCCATCCTATCTTTCCCATCTCTGTTTAGTTTATCCCTACTCGCCGACGCCGCCTGGCCGCATCTCTGGCGCGTGCTTCACACATTTTACTCCCCATCTTGCACGCTGCATCACTCCCTCCAGGCCACCAGCCCTCTCCTCCAAAAACCACCAACAACTTTACATAGATCCACCCTCGCCCCCAATCCGTCCAGACGGGATGGTGGATTCAAGGTGCAACCCGCGACACTACGGCTAGAGCAAGGACGGTGACGACGTCTTCAACGAAATCACTATGCGTCTGGACACTATCAACGCCATTAGGCTGGCCGCATGCTCCAAGGAGCTGTACCGCCAGGTCACCGGCGGAGAAGGTAGCAGGTGCCCCAATGACCGATGTTGTTCATTGGTCTCCTACAATGACGTCTATGAGCAGAAGATCCAGTGCTGCTACGCCTCGTGCGCAGCCTGCACGGAGCAAGAATGCGAGTTTGTCAACCGGCCATTAACTTTGCACGAGCTCTTTGACCACTTGAAACTTGCCCACAAGATGTACTATTTGCCCCAAGTGACCTACTCCAACAAGTACTGGTACCCAACTAACCGGCTACACGCACCAGAGATCATCGGCATCGGGAAAGAGGGCACGGAGTTTGCCGCCCTAATTGGAGGGTAGACCACGAACATCTTCCTATCCGTCAGGTACATCAGGTCGGCGGCGTGCGAATCGCCGTGGTACAAGGTGATGTTATGGTCGCTGCCATCATGGAATAAGCTCCATTCGGTCGAAATAGAAGCGACATCTAAGAAGACGAGCAGGCCTTTGTTGGCTAAAGTCGCGTTGAAAGGGCTCATGTCGTACCTGTCGAAACCGTGGCGTTACCTACGAGCTTCTCAAGATGTTGTCAGAATTCCCCCTGGATTACAAGAATATCAACCAAGAGTGAGTTAACACATATAAATCTTCTTGTGATGATCCTATTATGAATATATGTAATGTCGTACTAATTAATTACTTTATGTTGGTGACAGACCCAATTGGTATGGGCTTTCCAGCCAAATATGTCTTCATGTTCAATGCTCGCTGATGCAGTCCAATGGAACTGCGTGGTGCCTGGCTGCGATTTCGCCGCAATTCCGTTTGTGCTCCACTCCCACCTCAGAGAAGCCCACGCCATGAGGTTGCGCATTTTACACTATGGTAGGAAAGGCAGGTACATCTCTAAGTCGGTGCCGGCACCGAGCTCGCAAAATGTAGATATCGGGCTAACCGGGTTCGATGACACAGTGTTCTGTGTGCTATTCGACGGGCACGATGATGTCATCTTGATATCTGTCGTCTGCATCAGGCCGGCGGCACGCGAGTCGCCGCAGTTCATGGTGAAGTTGAGCTCTGCACATCCAAATGGCTTGTGTGAGAAGGTATTCTATGCGAATTCTAAAGCCACTTGCTCTTTGTCAGTTTGTCGGTCTAATCTGGTCGCTCGTCATCGGAATCGACCATCGGAGTTCACCGTGGAATACAAGCTTTGTATCGACAAGATTATTACCGTAGATGTAGAGGTGGGATATGTGGGAGACTTCTAAACTAACTCTAAACTAAGTGGCATAAGCGGGATATGTGAGATTTGTTAAATCGTACTTGTCCCACTTCTCCCATTTGTTTAGAGTTAGTCTAGGGGTCTAAAATTAAGGATCCTGCCTGTCCCATTTGTCCCACTTCTGCATCCCTATTTCTTAGCGATTAACCCATCTTTATCTTCTTGTGATGATCCTAACTTGAACACATGTACTCCTTGACCGGATTTTTCTTACCATTTTGGGACATGTGGATCCTAGCTTAAGGTAGTTCTGAGTATTTTGTATGGAGTTCCGTTACTGCTAATCTATTTTGTAGTAGGAGTAATACCTATGTACTGGTACTTGTTCAGACCGATGGATCTAGTGCAGAATAAGGTCTCTCTTTCCTTTTGAATCATGGCCTTGCTACATCTACCGAATTTCAATGTCTGCATTGCTGAATCTGTCAATTCCTTTGGTCATTATATGTACTGCTAAATCGGTCACTTTGAAATGGTGCTAAATCTGTCAAGTGCCGCTGATTATGAACTGGGAATCTGATGATATTTTTCTATCTTATTCAGTACTGCTGAATCTTTCAAGTGCCATTGAATCTGTCGAACGTTCTGTTGTTGCTATTACTAAAGTATTTTTTAGAACTAATAGTGATATATTGGTACTTGTTTAGATCAAGACTAGTAGATGGTCTTGATCTTCTTTTGCAACATGGCCAGAATATGTTCTCTCTGTCCTTTTGAATTATGGCCATGCTACATCTATTGGATTTTAGTGTCTGCATTGTTAAATCTATCAATACTTTTGGTCATTATCTGTACTACTAAATCCGTCACTTTGAAATGTTGTTGAATCTGTCAAGTGCTGCTGATTATGTGTTTGGAATCTATTGTATTTTTCCATTTTATTCAATGCTACTGAATCTTTCAAATAGTAGTGAATCTGTCAAATGTTATGTCGTTTTTATTACAGTACAAAAGTATATTCTAGAACTAATACTGACATACTGATACTTTTTTAGATGAAGGGTAGTATATGGTCTTACAGTTGTTTTGAAACATGGCCTTGTCACAATCTAGATGACGCTTGGGGCATTTTGGTTTGCATATGTGGGTCACACAGTCATTGATGTGAGTAGAAAGTATGCACAGAAAAGCAGACTTGATGGTCAGTTTTGCTTGCTCCGATGATCGAGGGTGTTCGGAGAAGCGACTGATCCCGCACCAAGGTTTTTAGTGCTGAAACAAGAATTGATTCTCGCTGTCCTGCTATTGAATTTCAGAGTCTGTATTGCTAAATTGGAAACTTTGAAATGCTGCTGAATATGAATTGGGAACCTGTCGTTATTTCACCAAGCATGATGCAATTTAGGCCGTGGGTTCTTGCCTTTCTAGAAGTTTCAGCAATTTTAGCAGGCTTGCCAATCTTTGCAAAGGGGTACCTTTCTACAAAGTTCATATGAGGTTCATCATCTTGGCATTTTGGTACGTACTATGAAGTACCAAAAAACATAAATGACTCCAACTTACAACTACTCTGTCGAACTGATGTGAATCTAGACAAAGTTGAGGCCATTAGAATACAAACTGGAGGGAGTAGCATAAAAATGGAAGCAGTAAATAAGTCATCTCTTAGTTCTAATAACTAAGATGTGATGAGAGAACACTCCATGGCAGCGTGCCAGTCTAGAGTACCTATAGTACTCCTACTCCATAACTCTAGTTGGCGTGCTCGATGCAGTACGCCCGGCAGAAGACAGCCGTAGGAGCACGGCAAAACCCCCTCCTTAAGAGCCATTCCCAACTCCGAGAGGCCGCATTTGGATATTCTCTAATGCATACTTCACACATTTTTCTGGCCATCTCACCCACTACATCGATCCTTCCAGGCTGCCACCCCTCTCCTCCAAATAAGCCCAACAGTCATACATAGATCCGCCCTTGCCCCCAATGATTCAAACGTGATGGCTATGGATTCGAGGCACAACCGGCTCAACAACGTTTGGATGAATGTCGGGGATGACGTCTTCAACGAAATAGCTAAGCGTCTGGACACTACCAGCGCCGTCTGGCTGGCCGCATGCTCCAAGGAGCTGTACTGCCAAGTCGCTGGCGGAAAAGGTAGTAGATGCCCCAACTACATCTGGTGGACTTTGGTCTCCTACAAGGATGTCTACGACCACAAGATCGCGTGCAACTACCACTAGTGTGTCTGCACGGAGCCAGGATGCGAGTACACCGGCGTCAAGAAAGTGTTCGTCAAGCACCTCATATCTGCCCACTCGATGACAGTGCCTAGATATAGCCCCAAAAATGGGACCCATCTGTGTTGGTTCGTGCACCGGGCTCGCTCAGAGCTGAGGTCATCGGCATCAGGAAGGAGGGAAAGCTGTTTGTCGCCCAAATTGACAGGCATAGCATGGACTTGCTCCTGTCCACAGGCTGGTCTGGTCGGCAGCGAGCGAATCGCCGCGGTACGAGGTGAGGTTTTGGTCCTTGATCTTGTTCCCTAGTTTCAATCAGGTTGTAGTAAATAGGTCACCCGAGACAACGATTAGGCCGTCGCCGGCCAACGCCGCGCAGGAAGTGCTCATGTCTTTTCTATCCAAGCCATGTCTTTGCTGGCATACTACTGAACCTGTCATTGGACAAGATTCACCGGTGAGATATCACATCTTGATCCTCTTGTGCTAATCCTACTATGAGTGTATGTAATGTTGTACTAATTAGCTAGTTTATGTTGGTGGCAGATTTCCTTTGTAATTGGAATTTCCGAAATTATGTATCCCGAACTTCCTGGTTTGTCATATGAATTTTCGATGTATGCTGCTGACCTAGAGGCCGACAGGCTACAATGAAACGAGAGACGCATCACATGCAGGAAATCAAGGGCGCAACCCGGCCACCACTTCTACTAAGTATTTTGATGGGACATGTAGTGGTTCCTAGCTTAGTGTAATCTTGTAGTTCTACACTTCTACTAAGTATTTTGTATGGAGTTCAGCTACTGCTAATCTATTTTGTAGTAATACCTATGTACTTGGACTTATTCAGATCGAGTGGAGAAAATGCATGGTCACGTCTTCCTTTTGAAACTTGGCTTTGCCATATTGTTGTACATCCATTGAATTTCAATGTCGGCATTACTGAATCTGTCAATTCTTTTGGTCATTTTCTGCCACCGTTGAATCAGTCACTTTAAATTGCTGCTGAATCTGTCATGTGCTGCTGAATGTGAAATGAACGAGTGCTCGTCGCCCTTATACATGGCCGTGGCACAATATAGATGAGACTTGGGCATTTTGGGTTGCATATGGGGGTCACACAAGCATTGATGTGAGAAGAAGGTACTCAAAGCAGACTTGATCGTCAGTTTTGCTTGCTCCAATGGTCGAGTGTTATTGGTGAAAACGACAAACTGATCGCGCGATAAGGTTTTTAGAGCTAAAACAAAAACTAGTTCTCTCTATACTGCTATTTGTATTTCATTGTCTGTATTGCTGAATAGGTCACTTTTGAAATGATGTTGAATTGGTCAAGTGCTCCTGAATATGAACTTTGAATCTATTGATAATTTTTCTACCTTATTCTGTACTGCTGAATTTTGACATGAATAGCTGCCAAAAAGAATTATCGCTTTTCCCCCTCCCTCTCTGAGGTCTTTGTTTCGAATCCGGCCGAGCACATCACAATGCAATTTCTATCAACCAGGAGAAGACATCTAGTAGTACGTAGCTCATTTGGCCGCTCTTTAGCCTAGAACATTTTTATTCGTTCTTTTCGGGGTCAGAGGACTGCTGACCACAGCCTAGTGAAATTTGAGAAAGGAGCCCATGGTGCATAGCCGAGAACATATTAATTCGGTCTTTTAGGGGTCAGGGGACTGCTAAGCACAACCCACTAAAATTTGAGAATGAAGCCCATAGAGCCTGCCCTACGGAGTATAACCCATGTAGAGCAGACTATGTAGAATAGCCAAACTCTTTTTAATTCGGCCTTTTGGGCATTGCCCCCACCTCTCAAAATAAAAAAAACTCTGCCTACCCATGTTTTTAAGAAAATACTCCATTATGTGGAATTTATAAATTGAGATGCCAGGAGAGCTGCCCTTTTATATTTTAAAAGAGATAAATATAGACACCAAAAATATTTTTAAGAAGATTAATACATAAATTGTAGTACTAATATAAGTTCAATGATATTTATTCTATAAATATCTTTGTTGTAGTGGCAACACACTCAGTTTACATTTATTTGATTTGAAGGTCTTTTGTTCGAATCGTAACTTGGATTTACATTTTTTCCCTAGCAATATCGCATTACGGAGAGGCTGACATCACGGACCCACCAGCATGCAGCGTCCCTGGATTTTGTTTTGAGGGTGGGTTCGAAACAAAAGTTTAAATACTTGTATAGAGAGACTCGCATCAGGGACCCACCAGACAGAACATACAAGGCTGCATCGGAGATCCACAAGCCAGAACATGCCAGAGAGGCTGCCACACGGGCCCCAGCAGTAAGACCATACACGGCTGCCATGGTGAAAATAGCGGACGCGGCCGAAAAAAAGTCCATCATACACATGTTGCACTTATAGAGAAGCTAACATGTCGGACCCAGCAGGCCCAAGCATAGCCCATGAAATTAGTCTATCAGCCCCAAGCATAGCCCAATACCTTCTAATTCGGCCTTTTCGTGGTCTTGTGGCCACCGACCATAGCCAGTTCAACTTAGGCATGAGATCATGGAATATAAGCCATGAAGAATAGGGCATCCGCCCCGAGTTAGCCCAGAATCTTTTTAATTCGGCCTTTAGGAGCATTTTTTGTACTCTGAGGCTGGCATCTGGGACCCGAAAAAACAGTCCAACATACACACGTTTCTTTCAAATAGAGGCTATTAGTTGAGACCCAACATAGACATGTTTCCTGCAGAGAGGTGGTTGACATCTAGGACCCAGCAAGTTGCCAAGGTCAAAACAGCAGACATGGCAAAAAAGTCCATCATACGCACGTTTCATTTACAGAGAGGCTGATATGTGGGACCCAGCAGCGTGATCTTATACAGATGCTGCATCGAGCAACGTAGCCAGTTCAAAACATGGAGACGCGAGCGAGAAAAAAGTTCAGCATGTACACGTTTATTTTAATGAGAGGCTGAAATAGGGTACCCAGCAGCGTGAGCAAACGGCAGATTCGTCGAGCAACGCTATCTAGTTCGGAACAGGGTAGCGCTAGAGAAGAAAAAATTCCATTGTACCCACGATTCTTCTAATGTGAGGCTGACATATGGGACCCACCAGCCTGAATAAACGGCTGATGCAGCGAGCAAAGCTATCAAGTTCGAAACAGGGTAGCGCGAGCGAAGGAAAAAATCCATCATACACACATTTCTTCTAATGAGAGGATGACATGTGGGGCTCAGGAGATTGGTTAAATGGTAGATGCGTCGAGAAGCCCTATCAACTCGGAGCGGGGTAGCGCCAGCAAAGTAAAAATTTCCATCATACACACGTTTCTTCTATTGAGAGGATGACATGTGGGTCCTAGGAGGTTGATTAGACGGTAGATGCATCGAGCAGTGATATCAACTTCGGAACAGGGTAGCACGAGCGAAGGGAAAAAATTCTATTATACACATGATCCTTCTAATGAGAGGCTGACATGTGGGACCTAACAACCTGACTAAACAGCAGACGCCTCGAGCTACGTTATCGAGTTCAAATCAGGGAGGCACAGCCGAAAAGTATGGTCCACTAGAGACACTGACGTCCGGGACTCACACGCCTCAAAAGACTTCAGCGAGTCAACCTCGTGCGAGGAAAAAAATCTTGCTTCCGCCACGCATTGGCCGAGTTTCATCCATGATTTTAGCAGATCCGTCGTAGTAGAGGGTCGCGAAACTGGAAAAAAAGTTTTCCATCGGCCACGGCCGAGCCAAGAATTTCGTCGCGGAAGACGCGCCTTCTACGACGACCGTCGGGCCAAGTCGTTGCGGAAGGAAAATTTTCTTGTAGTGTACCCTGCGTAACAAAGGATTAGCTATCCAAGAAACTATTGCTAGGAAGGCAAGTTCTTGCTTCTTAATAGTTCTCTAAGGAGAAGCAATAGGGAGGGCATCTTCTAATCTCCTAATCCTATCCTACATAAATTTCTGACATCAATAACTATATTTATGTAATTAGTGTCTTCTTTGATCCTATTCTTGCTATATTATGCAGAGGTTGGTGTAGACCCAAACAATTTAACTTATTAAATGGGCTAAATACATGAAATTTTTGCTTCCAAGAAGAAGGATGATGAGAAGTCAAAACTTTGAGACTCTTAAAGGTATCAATCTACTAGTGTAGTTATCATTTAGCTTCTTACTTCGTCGCACTGCCTAGACTCAATAACCTAAGCTCACAACATCACATTTTGAAACATGAGCATAATTTGGTAATACTGCATAAAAACAAACTTCCACAAAGGAAGGGGTCAGAACAACCATCATTGGTTCATGCCTCCTTATTCCAGCGATGAGTCCACGTGCGTGAGGACGCGAAAAACCCCTAAAAAACAAGTGTTATCCTAAGACAAGTCAAAAATTTATGTGGCTTCTGATTTGGTTTAAGACATTCCATAGTAGTAGTATCATAGATTGTATCATGTGTGACATGTTGAAATAGGTCTAGTGATACATTGTCGTTCTCCACATGACATCTTGGTCATATTATGATGGAAATGTAATAGTGACAATTTTCCGTGATATGAATGAATAAAATATTCTTCTTCTTCAGTGCTTGTGTTGTGTGACATTTTACTTCCACTTCAAAATTTACATCACAAAAAGAAAAATATGTCAACAACAACGAGTGGTAGAAGAAGAACTTTAACTGATGAGCCAAACTATAGGTGACATAGGTATGGTTACTTGGATGCTTATGATTCGCTACCCTATATTGGGTAAAAGGCTTATGGCCCATGAAGGTTCCAGATGATAGCCCAAGGGAGCAACCGACAAAGGTTTCGATTGTATTAGGAAAGAGACTATGAACCGACATTGTGTTGGTATTGTAATCACGCGTGTATGAAAGCTATCCGCATATAGCTTTGAGACCCGGCCTATTATATATATGACGGGAGATGCCCAAGCGGGGGTACCAAAATCTAGAGGACAATTTGTAATAGTGCATTTACTCAATATTCAGGCGACTTTGATTCCATTATTTCCCTGACATCCGACGAAATCCCCAACGTTCTCTTTTCCGCGAAACCCCAAGTCCATCACCATGGGCATTTCCGAGGTTACCCCTCATCAATTGGCGCCGTCTGTGGGAAATCTGAACACTGAAACCACGGATTCGGCGGACCGCTCTCACCAAGCATCAACTCGATGAAAGCAGATCCACGCCCACCCACCCCTATACTGGTACCCACTGATTTTAATGGCGGATCCGATCTAATCATCAGAAGCTTCCACTTCCAGATAGCTGGCCCGCAAGAATCGCACCGTTTGGCTTTGATCACATCAGGACCGTTGGTACAAAACCTGCGCCTACGGCAACACCGGCATCTTCCGTCGGATCTGCCACGGATGTCATGGCACAGATCGAAATAGGCAACAAAGGCAAGGAAATCGTGATGGATCTGGGGTATCTTGATGGCCTTCATGGGAACCTCTCCCTCAGGACCAATCATCAGCCAGCAAACCCGACAAACTCGAAACCCGAAGAAAGCAACGAAAACATCGACTTTGAAGAAAGGATGGCAAAGATCTATCTAGAACTACGATCTCAGAATACCATGGGCACATCCGTGGAAGAAGAATATGACACCATCATGCCACGCATAACACGCCACCAAGTGTGAATGATAAACGGAGATACCTCAACACCACGCGACGAAAACGGTAATCCTATCCTCAACCCTGAAGATATTTTATCAGATAACCATGCAGGAAACCACGACAATGAAGGAGACCATGGAAACAGAGGAGGAATAGCAGATAATCGCATAGTCCAAGGAAGAGGCGGAGAACCGCACGTAGGAGAGAGACAAGGACTTTGGCTACCAGCGTCGGCATGTCAAAAAGCAAGGGAGGAAATTTTGGGAGCAGTCCCGATGACAGCGGGTGCTTCACATGAGGACCTATTAGCATACCAATATCTGCTCCAAGACAAGAAGAGAGACCTACTTCGGATGTAGAGGAAACTTGATGAAAGAAAGAGATTAGCCGATGAATCCAGCTTACGACGGGCACAGTTAAGCTCTACTCGAGGATCAAGGAGCGTAACAGGAGTAGCACCACCAAGAAGGGAAACATCTCGATTGCAGAATATCCTCAAAGCAGAAAGTAGTGGAATCATCCGAGATCTCAACCTATCATTCATGTCAATCGTCCAAGCAGGAAACATCAAACCAAAAACAGCTCAGGCAGCCATTGTGGTTGCAGAAACATACCAGATCACCACTCAACCCGCACCCGATGATCCGTGTGCGGCCCTCCATCGCTTTGCCCTGATGAACCTTGGCATGGTGGGAGCCTCTCTCGCAGAAGCAGAACAGCGAGTCACACGACAACTGGATAAATCCCCACTCCGTCACAACAGGTCTCGTCAAGTGGGACACAGCTGACGATCTCGATGGCCACACCAGGCGCATCTCGTAGGATCCGAGGCGCAAAATAACACAAGAAACGACAACACGCAATACATGGGTGATGGACTAAGGAATGAAAACCGCAGCCGACGATATCGTGATGAATACAACAAAGACGATCACGAGCTATGCAAGGCCAGATGTTTCACGCACCAGATTCGCAAGGCATCAGTACCCAAAGACTTCAAACTTCCACACGACCACCACAAGTACGATGGGATCCAGGAACCCGAGGCTTGGCTAGCAGATTATTTGGCCACTGTCAAATTACAGGGCGGCTCCACAACTACCGCAATGCAAAGCCTACAACTACATCTTACCGGCGCCGCAAGATTATTGCTCAGGCAGTTACCCGAAGGTTCCATCGGTAGCTGGAATGACCTGGAAGACAAGTTCATCCGCCACTTCCAATCCACGTTTAAATGACCAACATCCTTGGAGCAGCTGCGAGCATGCAAACAAAAATCTGCCGAATCAATAAGAGCATTCATCCAACATTGGAATATATTTAAAAACTCAGTTGAGTCCATATCCCACGAAAGGGCCATCGACACCTTCAACGATGGCCTCCGTCACCGAGAATTCATAGAAGAACTGGGACGGGTTAAACCCAAAACAATTTCCTAGCTAATGGAACTAGAAAATCACTGGGCTGATGGGGAGGATGCGCTGCATAATAAACGCGCGCAATCACCTAAAGAAGATAGGGACAAGCACGACAAAGATAGAAGAAGAAGGAACAACGATGGAAACACGGGACCAAGTTACGTCGCAGCAGGTTTTTCGAAAGAAGGTAACAACAAAAGCAACGACCACAACGGTGGCTACCGCCAGAACAGGGACAACAACGGAGGAAGCCAATCCGCACAGCGGTATCAGCCAAGAGAACGAGACGCACCTATGTACACGATGCAAATGTTGGAAGGACCCTATAATATGCATTTTTACGTCGACTCATTACGCAGGCGACAATCCAACCAACTCATGAAAGACTGCCAAATGTTCCTCAAGATGCAGGAGCTACGTAATGCAAAGCCAACCAAAGCGGCAAATCGAGGATACGTATCCACGCCTGGTACACTAGCCGTCGGTGCACCACCACCACCACAAGTGGCTGATGGCTCGTGGTTGATGTAGAGCTCATTGGGAACCCCAAGAGGAAGGTATGATGAGCACAGCAGCAAGTTTCCCTCAGTTATGAAACGAAGGTTTAATCGAACCAGTAGGAGCAAGGAAACACCCCAAAGGTGTTACTAGCTGAGCTTTGGTAGGGCGCACTACCGGTGCTAGTAGCAACGTGGAGACTTGCACAACACAACCACAGAAGTTTGTCCCCAACTTGCGATGAGGTTGTCAATCTCACCGTGTTTTGTGGAAAATAAAGGATTAAACGTATCGAATGGAAAGAAGTAAAAGTTGCAGAAAGTAAACACAAAGCAGTAAACAGTTTATAGATTGTATGTAAAGAAAAAGGACCGGGATCCATAGTTCACTAGAGGTGGCTCTCCTTAAGATAGATAACATGTTGGGTGAACAAATTACAGCGGGGCAATTGACAAACATCAAGAAAGCATACAAGCATATACTACTCATCTTGGCTCCTTTGAGATTCGATTGGGCATTACAACATTATACATAGACCGCCATCCAACTGCATCTATGACTAATAATCCACCTTCAGGTTATCATCCGAACCCCCTCTAGTATTAAGTTGCAAGCAACAGATTATTGCTTTACGAACTGCCTGTAAAGTAATCAATACAATTGTTATATGAACAAAGGATTGTTGTTTTCTCCCTAGTAGCAACAGCTCATCTAGTACCTTAGAGATTTTTGTCACTTCCCCAGATTACCAGAGGCATGAACCCACTATCGAGCATAAATACTAACTCTTGGAGTTGCTAGCTACTAACAACGGAAAGCATGCAAGATCACAAATAACAAAGACATGATAGAATCAATAATCAATCTGAAATAGCATCTCAATATCCATCAGATCCTCGCAAACACAACATGCAGAATTACAAATAGATGATCTTGATCATGAACGGAGCTCACAAGATCTAAATATGAAAGCACAAAGGAGGAGAACCAGACATCTAGCTACTACATGGATCCGTAGTCCAAGGATGAACTACTCACGCATCACACCGGAGGCTTGCATGGTTATGAAGAAAGCCTCCAGGGTGGATTCCCCTCTCCGGCAGGGTGCCGGGAAGAGCTTCAGATCCCTCCCGATCTAGGGATGGAGATGACGGCGGCTACAGACTCTTTCGTGGATTTTTGATCGGGCACTTAGGGTTTACGTCCCGAGGGCAATATATAGGCGGAAGGAGAGGCCGAGGGGGTGCCTGGGATGGCCACACCACCCCCTGGCGCGGGCCAGGCCTGGCCGCACGGCCAGGTGGTGTGGCCGCCCTCTAGCCCTTCGCTGTCTCGTATTCTAGCACTTGATCCCTTCCGGAAAAATAGGCACTTTGGCTTTTGTCCCGTCCAATTCTGAGAATATTCATTTTCTAACTTTCCTGGAACCAAAAACAGCAGAAAACAGGCAGCTCGCACTGTGGCTCTTGTTAATAGGTTAGTCCAAGAAATCATTAGAAAAGTACTCAAAAGTTGGAACAAAACACAAGAAAGTGGATAAAACCAAGCATGGAACATCAAAAATTATAGATACATTTGCAATGTATCAACATCCCCAAGCTTAACTCCTGCTCATCCTCGAGTAGGTAAGTGATAAAAAGAAAGAATAATTTTTGAGGTGACATGCACCATCAAAGACTTGATCAAAGTATTTGCAAAACATTCAAAGCTGGGATCATAGTACTTCAATCATAACATGAAAGACAAAGTTCTAGCAATAAGCAAAGAAACTATGATGCAACATGAAAAGGCACAAACAAAAGATTCATGAATAACAACGCTTTGCAAGACGTTTGTTTGTTTCACAGAAAGAAAACATAGCATAGTAGTATTCAGCTCGTCCCTCAATAGAGTAGCGAATATAAATGCATATGACACCTTCAAAGTTCATAAGAGTGACTAGATACAATAGTTTAAAACAAGCAATAACAAGTTATGCATCAATAAACTAGTCTTGGGACAATGCACATAGAACTAAGAATGGCCACTATGCTCTCAAAGTAGGTGCATAAAGATAGAAGGTGGAGACTCAATATAATGGTGGAAGAAAGGCCTTTTGTAAAAGGAAGTAGGGATTCAAGTCTCATAAAGAGCTTCCAAAAATTATGGTACTTGTAGTTTTTAGATCTCATTGCCCCTATCATAAGCATCTTGAAGGTGATTAAGGTTAAAGTGACACAACTAAGAGGATATGCTTGACAAGTTATAAACCGAAATCGCATGCCCCTTACTTACGAAGACCGAACCTCATGCTACTCAACTTTAGTCACAAGTAAGCTCTTGTCATTATAAGTACATATGTATCATAAAGAACCGCCAACGGGGTACCCTTGCACATGATACAGGAGCTATCCCATAAACAAAATGACAAGGCAAGCAGACAATGAGCATCTCAGCGATCTTTTTATTTGCTATTTGCATAGGTTTTTATTGAGGATGCTTCATAGAGTGCTCATTATGGTAATGCTGCAAGTTTGCACCATGATTAGGCATGGCTTAGGCTAGCGGCCCAGGCATTTCTCTAACACACATACAAACTCCATGATCTTACAAGTTCCACTTTTATTTCACACCGCCAGGATCCGTAGGCAAAAGAACATGATATCAACGGGGTACAAAGTACAAGTGCAATGTTGAAAGCGTTCCCCATGGTACATGGTTCTGCTAATTTCAACTTATAAAGCACAAGCATATACGCAACAAAGAAGGACCCAATGGTTCAAGTTTATTAGAGGCAAGTAAAGTAAAGTGTTCCATCAAGTTCGTGAGAGCTTTAATCACTAGTTTTCTCATAACAAGTTTAATTTGGAAGGTAAACAAAAGCATGAATATACTTGGAATAGCATAAGCTAGTAGGTAGGTATGGTGGACTCTTTGGAATAACTTGTTTTAGGGAGTTGGATGCATGAGTGGAACTCATACTTTGTTGTGGAGGCTAGCAAAAGACTGGGAGCGACAAACTAAGAGAGCAATAATAGCCATAATCATGCAGAGCGACAAAACATCATTGATCAAAGCATAAAGTGATACTACAAGTTGAAAACTAAAGGATCATAAAGTCTATGGTGACTTGATATAGTCATAACATGGTGTGAGCATGCGCCAAGTCAACCCAAATAAAGCATCAAAGGAGAATACCACTATACTATGCTTTAATATGCTAAAACAACGCATGATTCATCCAAGGCACATTAAGAAATATAAATTGTTTATAACACGTCATGCTACGACAAAGAATACTAAGCATAAAGCCAAAATAATATCAAGCATGGCATGACAAAGCATAGGCCACAGTCAAAAACAAGCTCTTTTTACCACATAAGTATGAACTTTCCTACTCTTTTCCAAACCAAACCAAACTATTTGCAAACCAAAGTATGAAAGAGGGAGTCCAAACAATTTATTCAGCAAACTAAGAAAACCAAGGCAAACGAAAACCAAAACGAAAACGAAAAAGAAGACGCTCCAAGAAAAACACAACCGTGCATGAAACAATAAAAATGAAGCGTTTGGAAGAAACCTGGGATTTTTATTGATGAAGAAGGGGATGCCTTGGGCATCCCCAAGCTTTGACGCTTGTACTTCTTGGATAATTCTTGGGAGACACGCGTGGCATCCCCAAGCTTGAGCTTTAGTCCATCCTTCATCTCATTACTCATTCCTTCCATACACCTGAAATTTTTCCTTCATACAAAACATCACACAATCTCATTAGCAACATTAGTGCACTCAAGATAAATAAGTCTTAAGGTTCAGTTCTATCACCAAATAACCTTCCATTAAAACACTAGGTACTATAGCACTTCCCTCAAAAAGCTCAATTCCCCAAAAGAACTCAATAAGAAACCAACAAGAAGCAAATGCAGAAAATGGCAGAAATATGTCAAAACAGACCAACAGATAAAGACGAATTTTTTGGAAGACCTTCTGTTGCTCAAATCAAAACGTTTTGAACTAACGAAAGTTAGATAACAACTTGGGGCAGAAGCACAAAACATTACAGCTCAAACAGACATACAGAGCTCTCTCACGAATGTTTACGGTGAAGCATAGAAATCTGTTTCGGGACAGCAACTTTCCCAATCATTACTTCTCTCTCATTAGAGGTTACTCTTGGCACAAAAAGCAAATAAAAAGGATAAGGAGAGGTTATTACATAGGTAATAACTTCCAAGACTCGTCTAAAAATTTTGGGTTATCTCCCAATAAGTACTTTTCTTTAACGGCTTTAAGTTAGGCATAAGAAGCAAAGAAAGAATCAAGTGTTCTCAAATGAAGAAGCATTAAGACCAAATTTTGTTTTCATAGGAGAAGCAAAAGAAATCTTTTCTCTCTTTTGAGGGAAGTGTTCTATACCTTTCTTGAGTGGGAGTTTATATTTAATGGTGCCTTCTTTCATATCAATGATGGCACCAACAGTTCTAAGAAAAGGTCTTCCCAAAGTAATAGGACAAGAAGCATTGTATTCAACATCCAAAACATAGAAATCAACGGGGACATAGGAATCGTTAACCATAATAAGAACATCATTAAGACTCCCCATGAGTTTCTTTTTAGCATTAGCATCAAGTGGGACATTCAAATAACAATCTTCAAGAGGAGGCAAATCAAGCATATCATAAATCCTTCTAGGCATAATAGAAACACTACTATGAAGATCACACGAAGCTTTGAAATCAAAGTCATTCACTTTCATAGTAATGATGGGTTCCCAACCATCTTCTTACTTTATAGGAATAGAAGCTTTATGTTTCATCTTTTCTTATTTAATCTTTATGAGAGCATCAGTAATGTGTTTTGTAAAAGCCATGTTCATAGCACTAGCATTAGGACTTTTAGCAAGCTTTTGTAGGAACTAAATAACTTCAGAGATATTGCAACCATTAAGATTAAAATCAACTTTATCATCTAAAGTAGTAGGACTATTACTAGCCTCAACACTAGTGGTGGTGATAGTAGAAACACTAATGTTTCTAGCAATTTCATCTTCTCTTTCCCACTTAGCATGTAATTCAGCTAATAGTCTAACATTTTCATCAATTCTTACTTGTATAGCATTAGTAGCTGCAGAGGGATTCTCATTAGTTTCAGGTTTAGCAGCCATTTTATTCAAAGTAGATTGAGCTTCAGCCAAAGATGCTATATATCTTTCAGCATTAGAGAGTTTTTCCTCAATAGTTTTATTGAAAGCAGTTTGTTTACTAATAAACTCTTTAAGCATAACTTCAAGTTCAGAGGGAGAACTCTTATTATTGTTGTAAGAATTTCCATAAGCGTTACCATTGTTGGGAGGATATGGCTTATAATTGTTGTTACCAAAATTGTTCCTATAAGCATTATTACTATAAGCATTGTTGCCAAAGTTGTTATTTCTTATGAAGTTCACATCAACTTGCTCTTCTTGAGCAACCAAAGAAGCTAGAGGAACATTATTTGGATCAATATGGGCTTTCCCATTAACAAGCATAGACATAATAATATCAATTTTATCGCTCAAGGAGGAGGTTTCCTCAACAGAATTTACCTTCTTACCTTGTGGAGCTCTCTCAGTATGCCATTCAGAATAATTAACCATCATATTGTCCAAAAGTTTTGTTGCAGCACCCAAAGTGATGGTCATAAAGGTACCTCTAGCAGCTAAATCCAATAGGTTCCTTGAAGAATAGTTCAATCCTGCATAAAAAGTTTGGATGATCATCCAAGCAATCAGTCCATGAGTGGGACAATTCTTTACCAAAGATTTCATTCTTTCCCAAGCTTGAGCAACATGCTCATTATCAAGTTGTTTAAACTTCATTATTTCACTTCTCATGGATATAATCTTAGCAGGAGGATAGTATTTTCCAATAAAAGCATCTTTGCATTTAGTCCAAGAATCAATACTATTCCTAGTTAAGGAATTCAACCATTCTTTAGCTTTTCCTCTCAAAGAGAAAGGAAACAATTTCAGTTTAATAATATCACCATCTATATCCCTATGCTGTTGCATCTCACAAAGCTCAACAAAGTTATTTAGATGGGAAGCAACATCTTCATTACCAATACCAGCAAATTGCACTCGCATAACAAGATTGAGTAAAGCAGGTTTTATCTCAAAGAAAGTATTTTCAGCCACAGGTGGTGCAATAGGTGTGCTCATAAAATCATTGTTGTTGCTGCTAGTGAAGTCACACAACTTAGTGTTTTTAAGAGTAGTCATTTTTTGGGTTTTCAAATAAGAAAGCAAACTAGTAAAACTAATTTTTTTTGTGTTTTTGAATAACAAAACAAGCAAACAAGGCAAAAAAGAAAACTAAGCAAAACAAAAACAGCAAAGTAAAGAGATTGGTTATGAGGGACTCCCCTTGTGAAGATGTCCTTGACTCCCCGGCAACGGCGCCAGAAAAATGCTTGATGGCTCATGGTTGATGTAGAGCTCGTTGGGAACCCCAAGCGGAAGGTATGATGAGCACAGCAGCAAGTTTACCTCAGTTATAAAACCAAGTTTTAATCGAACCAGTAGGAGCAAGGAAACACCCCAAAGGTGTTACTAGCTGAGCTTTGGCAGGGCGCACTACCGGTGCTTGTAGCAACGTGGAGACCTGCACAACACAACCACAGAACTTTGTCCCCAACTTGCGATGAGGTTGTCAATCTCACCGTGTTTTGCGGAAAACAAAGGATTAAACGTATCGAATGGAAAGAAGTAAAAGTTTGCAGAAAGTAAACACAAAGCAGTAAACAATTTATAGATTGTATGTAAAGAAAAAGGACCGGGATCCATAGTTCACTAGAGGTGGCTCTCCTTTAGATAGATAACATGCTGGGTGAACAAATTACAGTGGGGCAATTGACAAACACCGAGAAAGCAATACATGCATATACTAATCATCTTGACTCCTTTGAGACTTGATTGGGCATTACAACATAATACATAGACCGCCATCCAACTTCATCTATGACTAATAATCCACCTTGAGGTTATCATCCGAACCCCCTCCAGTATTAAGTTGCAAGCAACAGATTATTGCTTTACGAACTGTGTGTAAAGTAAACAATACGATTGTTCTATGAACAAAGGATTGTTGTTTTCTCCCTCGTAGCAACAGCACATCTAGTACCTTAGAGATTTCTGTCACTTCCCCAGATTACCAGAGGCATGAACCCACTATCGAGCATAAATACTAACTCTTGGAGTTGCTAGCATCTACTTGGCCAAGATAGCTACTAACAACGGAAAGCATGCAAGATCACAAATAACAAAGACATGATAGAATCATTAATCAATCTGAAATAGCATCTCAATATCCATCAGATCCCCGCAAACACAACATGCATAATTACAAATAGATGATCTTGATCATGAACGGAGCTCACAAGATCTAAACATGAAAGCACAAAGGAGGATAACCATCCATCTAGCTACTACATGGATCCGTAGTCCAAGGATGAACTACTCACGCATCACACCGGAGGCTTGCATGGTGATAAAGAAAGCCTCCAAGGTCGATTCCCCTCTCCGGCGGGGTGCCAGGAAGAGTTTCAGACCCCTCCCGATCTAGGGATGGAGATGACGGCGGCTACAGACTCTTTCGTGGATTTTTGATCGGGCACTTAGGGTTTATGTCCCGAGGGAAATATATAGGCGGAAGGAGAGGCCGAGGGGGTGCCTGGGCTGGCCAGACCACCCCCTAGCACGGGCCAGGCCTGGCCACGCGGCCAGGTGGTGTGGCCGCCCTCTGGCCCTTCTCCGTCTCGTATTCTGGCACTTGATCCCTTTCGGAAAAATAGGCACTTTGGCTTTTGTCCCATCCAATTCCGAGAATATTCATTTTGTGACTTTCCTGGAACAAAAAACAGCAGAAAACAGGCAGCTGGCACTGTGGCTCTTGTTAATAGGTTAGTCCAAGAAATCATAAGAAAAGTACTCCAAAGTTGGAACAAAACACAAGAAAGTGGATAAAACCAAGCATGGAACATCAAAAATTATAGAAACATTTGCAATGTATTAGTGGCACCGCCACAAAACATCAATGACCAAAACAACGAGTACCCTAGGTCAAAAGGAGCAATGTCCATGATTCAGAAGGGGCGTCCATCCAATAGAATTCAGAAGCTCATCACAAGACAAATCAATATGGAAGAAACAGCAACATCAACCACACCCGAATATCTCCACTGGTCAGAGCAAGAAATCACATTCAGCAGAGCCGATCACCCGCTTCGGGTCCCACGATCAGATCACTCAGCCTTGATAGTCGAAGCACAAAATTGGCGGGTTCGATATGAGCAATGTCTTCATGGACGTAGGAAGTAGCATAAATCTAATCTACGCAAAAACACTAAGAACAATAGGCTACCCCTGGACAATCTCACGCCAACAGATACATCCTTCGACGGAATAGTACCAGGTAAAGCTGAAATCCCTTTAGGCAAAGTATTTCTTGACGTTGTTTTTGGTTCCAAGATAAATTTCAGGCGAGAAAAACTTGAATTTGAAATTATGGACTGACCATCACAATATCATGCAATCCTAGGACGACCAGCCTTCGCATGGTTTATGGTAGTGCCGCATTATGCATACTTAGTTATGAAAATGCCAACACCAAAGAGAGTTATCACGGTAAAAGGAAGCTTCACACGTGCCGACGAGTGCGATTGGGAGTTCAACAAAATTTCTAAATCTTTTGGGATGGCAACGGAGTTCGAACAACTCAAAACTTCAGCAAATGCACAACCACTAGAAGTAGCGCGTGTCAACCTCGATCAGGCTTTTGACACGGCAAAGGACACAAAAGGAGTACATATCCACCCTGTCGACCCGACGAAAACAACATTTGTGGCTTCTAACCTTGACCCCGCATAGGAAAGCGCGCTAATTAGGTTCCTCCATGAGCACTGGGAGATTTTCGCATGGCCACCTTCCGACATGCCGGGGAGTCCCAGGGAACTTGCTGAGCATGCATTAAATTTAGATCCAAAGTGAAGCTAGTAAAGCAGCCGCTTCCTTGGTTTGCGAAACCAAAGCGCAAAGCCATTGGAAAGGAGCTCCATTGCCTCATTGATGCCAATTTTATCAAAGAACTAACGAAATCAGAGTGGCTCGCAAACCCAGTATGTGTGCCAAAGAAAAAAACTACAGAACTTCGGATGTGCATCGACTTTACTGCACTGAACAAGCATTGCCCAAAAGATCTCTTTCCATTGCCGTGAATCGACCAAATAATCGATGCAACTGCGGGATGCGAACGTCTTTCTTTCTTGGACGCTTACTCAGGATACCACCAGATTAGGATGAAGGAAGAAGATCAGGAGAAAACGGCATTTATAACACCCTATGGTGTATTCTGCTACACAACAATGCCTTTTGGCCTCAAGAACGCCGAAGCAACATATCAGCGGATGATGCAGAAATCTTTGGGTAGCGAAATAGGCACAAATGTGCAAGTGTATATCGATGACGTCATAGTTACAACAGGTCAATGATCTGCATTGATCAAGGAGCTCGAAGAAGCATTCAAAAATCTCGACAAGTTTAGCATCAAACGGAACCCGAAGAAATGTTCCTTTGGAATCCCGGCGAGGCAACTCCTCGGATATTTGGTATCAGCCAGGGGAATCGAGGCTAATCCCGAAAAAATACAAGCAATCCTAACAATGAACAAGCCAACAAATCTGCATGGCGTACATCAACTGGCAGGGCGAGTAGCGACACTCAGTCGTTTTATTGCAAGGTTAGGACAAAAAGCACTGTCATTCTACACCCTCATGAGGAAATCAGAAAAATTCAAGTGGACGAAAGAAGCTCAGCATGCCTTTGAAGATCTTAAAAGGACACTTTCGACATCTCCTATCGTCGTGTTGCCAAAAGAAAATGAGCCTTTACTACTTTACCGCTGCCACAAATTAGGTGGTCAGCACGGTCTTGGTCGTGGAGTGACCCGAAGAAGGGAAGACCCATGGTGTGCACAGGCTAGTCTACTTCCTGAGCAAGGTTCTATCACCATCCAAACAAAGGTACCCATACTACTAGAAACTAGCATACGGAGTATTTATGATAGCCTGAAAACTACGCCACTATTTTTCAAAGCATTCAATCATAGTAGTGAACGAAGCGCCTTTGTCAAGCATCCTCAACAATCCAGAAGCAACTGGATGTGTCTCTCTATGGGGCATCCAATTATCCCCTCGGGGTATCACGTATGATAAGCACAAAGAAATCAAGTCACAAGTTCTGCCGGATTTCATCACAGAGTGGACAGAGTTACAACGTGCGGGTCCACCAGACCTTTCTAGTGCCTGGACAATGTACTTTGATGGATCAAAAGGAACAGAGGAAGCAAGAGCAGGAGTCATACTAATATCACCTCAAGGCGACACAATGCGCTAGATACTTCGGATGAGATTTGCGAACGCATCCAATAACAAAGCAGAATACGAGGCCCTGTTGCATGTCAT
The DNA here is from genome assembly GCA_910589775.1 of Avena eriantha. Classification (NCBI taxonomy): domain Eukaryota; kingdom Viridiplantae; phylum Streptophyta; class Magnoliopsida; order Poales; family Poaceae; genus Avena; species Avena eriantha. The sequence continues at coordinate 88,452,139 of OU342745.1, forward strand.
GCGAATGGCTAAAGCTTGCGGTGCAACTCGCCTCAAAATCTTCGGAGATTCTAATCTTGTGGCACAGCAAGCAATGAACAAGTGCGACACCGTCAGCGAAAATATGGTTGCTTATCACGATCTATATGGTGTTATGGAAGCTCAATTTGATGGGTGTGAAGTATCACATATAGGAAGAGCAAGAAATGAGGAAGCCGACAATCTAGCAAACATTGGATCCTTATGCTTCCTACCCAGAGTTCAAGGAGTACTGCCAGGAAATGGGCATCAAAATAAGCTACGCTTCAGTAGCTGATACATTGCAAATGTATCTATAATTTTTGATGTTCCATGCTTGGTTTTATCTACTTTCTTATGTTTTGTCCATACTTTGGAGTACTTTTCATATGATTTCTTGGACTAACCTATTAACAAGAGCCACAATGCCAGTTGCCTGTTTGCTGCTGTTTTTGGTTCCAGAAAGTCGGAAAATGAATATTCTCGGAATTGGACGGGACAAAAGCCAAAGTTGATATTTTACTGGAAGACTCACGGAGCCAGAAGACGAGACAGAGAGGGCCCACAGGGCAGCCACACCATGTGGTGACGTGGGCTAGCCCTGGCCGCGCCACCAGGTGGTGTGGGCCCCCTGGCCGCCCACCGACCTTGCCTCTTCACCTATAAGAAGCCTCCCGATGCATAAACCCTAAGTCGTCAATCAGAAATCCACGAAAAGTTCCGCTGCGCCGCCGCCACTGAAGGGGAGATTCGGGGGACAGAACGTCTCTGTTCTGGCACCCTGCCAGGATGGGGAAGTGCCCCCGGAGCCATCTCCATCGATCTCCACCACCATCTCCATCACCATTGCTGATTCCCATGATGAGGAGGGAGTAGTTCTCTCTCGAGGCTAAGGGTTCTACCGGTAGCTATGTGTTCATCGCTCTCTCTCTATGCATGATCTTATTGAGATCATGAGCTTGTAATCTATAGATCTACCTTGCTACTCAAGTGCTTTAATAGATCTTTGCTCTCCCCATGTGTGTGAAAGTGACAACGTGCACACCATGGTGGCACTTAGGCTAGAGATTATAAATACTTGTTATGAGTTATATTTGGAGTTGGATGTCTTTATGAAATTGTGGTGTTTGTTGGACTCATCTAGTGCTCAAGGTGACAGTGTGGGGTTTTCTAGATGGGAAAGATGAACTTTGAGGTGTGCTGTTATAGCCCTACCATCGATTAGAGTGTTCAACCGGAGAGTAGTTAAGAGTAGTATCATAAAGAGAATATATTTATATGAGAGTGTTCACTGGTGAAAGTATGATCCCTAGGCCTTGTTTCTAAGCATTGAAACACCGTTTGCTATTAGATCTATTACATGTTTTCTTGCTTCCTTCTTTATTTCAGTTTTACTTTATTCTTTTTGTCGTGGTGGTGTCACGGCAGATGCCATGGATAGGCTAAAAGGTGGGGACTAATACATGCTAGGGGAATCCAGGGAGGGTTAGTGGAGTGATTCTCCACACAGAAGTTTGTATTGATTTCCTTCCCAGATTACAAGTGCTCCTAGAGCTGTATTGACGAGAGGAGGAAGAAGGAGTTCTCTTACTCTCACCCACAGATCACACCTGAAACCCTAGCCAAAACAGAATAGTAGCGATACCAACCCCCTCTATAGAAGCCCTAGCCCCCCATTTATAGGGGAGGCTCGGTTTCTGCCTAGGGCATACGTGGAGGCATATTCCTAAGAATATGCCTCCTCCCAAAGTGGTAAGCCGACCGGGGTGCTTTTCCCCCCGTGTCACACATGCTTTACCTACGTGAGCCTCTGCGGCACCCTCGTCAGCAGACACGGGCGTCGTCACGCTTGTCGACCACACCCCGGTGGTCCTGTCCTTGCTTGCTTCGCTCAGGCAGTGCGTACCGAGGCTCCTTTTGACCAACGAGATTCCTGCCTTCTGCTAGAAGCCTGCTGTGACACGGATGATGGTTCATCAGGCCACACCTGTTCCTGCATATAAGTAAAACATGCACTTCCGACTCACTGCTTAAGTCGGATGAGACCTAGTTAGGCGAATGCCCCTAGGTCCGGATTACCCCGTGATTCGGCATGCCTTGAGGTAACCCGGCCAGCATCCGCTTTGACCTTGCCGAACCTCGGCTAACTTGGCCTTTATACCCCGGCGTGACCCTACCCGGGGGTATCCCCCGAACATTAGTCCCCGAAGCTGGTGCGATCTTAGCTGCCTTGGCCGCTAAGGCCACACCAGGTTCAATTTCCAGCTTTGGTTGCTATTTCCGAGTTAGCTCTTTTACCTCAGATTTTATGGATTTACACTCCCTTCGCGCATTCCAAGTTTTCACTTGCCGGCTGGGTTACCACTTTAACTCAGATATCATGGTTTTACTTTCCCTTCGCACACGCCAAGTTTTTACTCGCTGGGCGGGTTACCATAGTTCCATCCGGGTCTCATTTCCTTCTCTCGTAAGCCATCCCATGTGAAGGGTAATCATTTTGTCTTCTTATTTTAAGGGCCTGCACAGTAACCGCCGCAGTAATTGTCAGTTATCACTGCGCGCGGGTCACGTCATGCCTGCCTCCTCGTTTTTCGCATCATACTATCACGTCATAGGATGCTCTCCGCTCTGTGGCCCTCTGTGTGGCTCCCCGCTGATTGGCCCAGATGGATGATACACGACCACTGCGTGTGGCCGGTCCACTGGACGCGATCCCACTCACCCTTGGTGGGAGTGGTTAAATAGCGGAGGGGTGCGTCCCTTAGGATTTTTTCCTCCTCCGCACCCCTCTGCCCGTTGCTATTCCTCTTCGTTTTCCTCGTGACCGCGCCGCCGCCAGCACTGCCAAAAAGCAGTGTCACTGCCACGCTTCTCCGCTGCACCTCTGTGTCACCGTCACTGCGACACAAATCTCTCGCTATGGGTCCTCGTCAATCCAGGCCACTGTCCCCCGCCGCCTCTAGCGCCAGCGAGGGCCTCGAGGAGCAGATGACGGAAGAAGAGCTCGCCATTGCTGAACAAGAGATGGAGGAGGACGCCGCTGCGGCGGACCGCGGTGCGTGGGCCGGCTCCTGGGTCTGCCAGGACGATCTGGACTGGCTCTACCGGACCAGACGCATCCCCGCCGGCGTCGCCGCTCGCCTCGCATCCGCCGAGCTAGCTCCTTCTCCCAATCCTGGGGAGTTCGTCGTGTTCCTGTCTCACTTTCAACGGGGCTTCGGACTGCCGGTGAGCGATTTCCTCCAGGATTGGTTCAGTACCTACCATCTCCAGCCGCACCATCTTCCAGCCAATGCCATTACTTCTCTCTCTACCTTTGCTTCTACGATCGAAGGCTACGCCGGACTGTGGCCCACGAAGGAGCTGTGGATCTGGTTTTTCGGCCTCCGTCGTAACGTTATCCCCGACATCCACACTGATCCGGAGGACAAGCGGCCCACTCAGTTCGGAGCGGCCTCCATCTCTCCCCGGAGATTTTCTGTCTTCCCCCGGGTCACCGGGCTAGAATCCTGCAAAGGGTGGGCCCGGACGTTCTTCTACGTCCGGAACACAGGCACCGAAGATTTGATCCGGTTGCTTCCCTATACACCGGGTCCACCGAACCCGGATCTGTGGGACGCCGTTCCCAGGAAACCTACGGCCCTGGCCAACCAAGTGAGCAAAAGGTTCGTGGAGCTGAAGGAGGTTGGGCTGCGCAACGAGGACGCAATGATCACTTTCGTGCGCAACCGGATATCCCCTCTCCAGAAGCGCACTCACAAGGTGTGCCATATGAGCTTCGGCCGCGATCCCAACCGGACTTCATCCTTCGAGCTGAGCAACACGGAGATTTATCGCCGGGTTAAGGCTCTCTTCACCACTCACAAGGACTTCTCCTCTGAGTGGACTTGGGGGATTGAGCATTTCTGCCGTGACCGGCTTCCTCCCATGGTAAGTTTCATGCTGCAAACTTACCCCGAACTAACTACACGTCAGTTATTGTTGCATTTTTTGACTCTTTTGTTCATTCTTTTCCTCAGCTATTCCTTCAGCAGACCCTCGAGGATAGCACCGATCCGACCCTTAAGTGGGCACCGGACCGGGTGACTCCGGATGAGGAGGAGCCGGACCAAGAGATGTTTCTCCCCATGACCGATGCCACGAAACGACCCATGGGTAAATTCTCTTCTATTAGATATTGGCCCGATGATGAAGATGACTCGGATATCGAGATAATTGAACCTTTTGAGGTTGTCCCCCTTTCTTTTGCTTTTCCGCCATCAGCTCATCCCGGTGGTCACATCCTCGAGGATCCCCCTCTCGCTACGGGCGAGCTAGTTCCAGTGGCATCGAAGAAGAAGTGTGGGGCTTCTTCAAGCTCTTCCTCCGGACCTTCTCAGCCCGTCAAAAGGCGAAGGAAGTCCGGGGACAAGACTGCCTCCAAGCCAACAGGCAAGGCCCCAACACGAAGAGCTCGGAAACCCAAGGAGGCCGAAACCTCGGATGTGTAAGTTATTCTTTCTTCCGTAACTTGTTCTTCCTTACTTCGTCGTAATTTTTCTTCTGGCATTGCTTGATTTTGTAGGGCTCCGATGGAGGTCCCTCAAAGTGGATCCAGCATCTCTTCACCTCTCCGGCCTAGCCCTTCACCCCGTCGTGACTACGAGTCACGTCCGCTGAGCCCTATTCCGGAGGGCTCTGCGGCCGCTCCGGGTCATCATGGAGCGGGGGGAACCGACCCAGCCGGAGCAACGGCACCCACCACCACAGCAACGCCACAACCAGCAGCCACTAAGGCTACCCGACTCCAGCATCAGTTCTAGTACCAGTAGCCAAACCAGCACCATCTCCAACTCCGGCTACGAAAACATTAGTGCCAGCACCTAGTCCAGCAACGAGAGTACCAGCGCCCAGTTCCTCTGCATCTTCCGAATCTTCTCAATCTCTGAAAACCGTTGCTATGGCTTCTTCTTCCCAGCAAGACAAGGGCAAGAAGACTCAAGACGCTGCCAAGCCCAGTGCCGCCGAGCCTGGGTAACGTACCCTCATATCGATGCTTCCTAAGAAAACACCAGCGGCAAAGGACGCCCCTGCCGAGCCAACCGATGCCCAGCAGTTGGTCATGAATACCAGCCCCGCCCTTGCCTTGGTGGAGAGGAAGGAAGCACATGCAAAGGGCTTGGTGACGCCCCATATGCCCACCGGAGAACGGTACCTCCCGAGCCTGATGGAATTTGTCATGAACTGGAATAAGGCAGAGGTAGTTCTGGATTCTGATCTCCCGGAAAAGTTCAGCCCCGCCGAGTTTTCTGCTCAGATGAATACCGCTGCAAAGGCAATTAACCTCGCTGGACGAATGATGGAGGTACGTCGTTTCTCCTTTGCAAATTGTAGATAATAACTATTAGTCCCTGAGCCTCCAGGGGAGTAACTTGTTACTTGGCCGGATGCTCTTTTATAGAACTAACGTAGCTCCATGATAACTTCAAATATGCACACACCTAGAGCCGGGTTAAGTTCCACTTGGCCCGGATTTTAGTAGACTTTGAATATGCACACACCTAGAGCCGGGCTAAGTTCCACTTGGCCCGGATTTTAGTACACTTCGAATATGCACACACCTAGAGCCGAGTTCCACTTGGCCCGGATTTTAGTACACTTCGAATATGCACACACCTAGAGCTGGGTTAAGTTCCACTTGGCCCGGATCTTAGTACACTTCGAATATGCACACACCTAGAGCCGGGTTAAGTTCCACTTGGCCCGGATCTTAGTACACTTCGAATATGCACTAGGCTGACTTAAGTTTCTATATCTCTTTTAGGTGACCACCAACCGCCGGAGTGCTGAATTCCAACGCTTGCTGGATACGCACAAGAATCTTTGCGCAAAACAGGCTGCACTCATCACGGAGTACGAGAAAAGGGGTAAATTTCTTCCTTATCCTTTCCTCATTTTTCTTCAATTTCGTTTGCCGAATTAATTTGATTGTTCGGTTCCCACAGCTGGGGTGGAGGCTGAGAACAAGATAATGCGGAAGAACTTGGAACAGATCAAGGGTACATCCTTTTTGTCTGCCTTCACCGTGCTTTCTGTCTCCTTTCTCCCTTGGTTCGGCAAACATTCATACCTCGGCTCTGCCGGGCCAACACACGATTTCAGCATTGCTTGAAGAAAGTGTGCATGTGCCTGACATGATGCTGCATTTTCTCGAACAAGCAGGACAGCACCAAGCCGAGCTGAAGAAGAAAGATGACGAGCTCGCCCTTCTCCAGACCAAGGATGATGAGATTGCCAGGCTGAAGGCTGAGATGGCAAAGATGAAGGCGCAGCATCAAACCGAGCTAAAAAAGGCTGGCCAACACTACACCGAAGAGCGTGAGCGCCTCAACCTCCAAATTGCTAAGGACCGTGAGCTTCTTCATGAGGCCGACGTCAAACTTGAGTCGGCTAACACCGAGCTTGAGCAGCTTTGGAAGAGGCGTGATGATTGCACCAAGGAATTGACCCGGATTCACAGCCACATCTCACGTAATTTCTTTTCCCTTATCCGCCTTATTTCTCTGGGTTAGTTCCTATGTCTTGTTTTTCAACCTCGTCTTTTGCCTTGCTTCTCAGGCCACTTTCTAGAGGGTACTGCTATTGCTAGTGCTGCTGTTGCTAATTTCTGCCGAGAGAGGGGTACTCCCGCTGCTCCTGACGGTGCGATCATTCCCTTAGACATGGAGGACCTATTGGTCAGCCTGTCCTCTCGCGTGGAAATCATTAAAAACTACGGCAAAGATCTCCTTGACGTTTCAGTCCGAATCTTCAACGCATTCTGGCCCGCTGATGACACTCCGGAGAGAGTTACACATCTCGCTGAAAAGCTTTCTGAAATCGAGACCCAGCTCGACCTCTAGAGAGAATCCGCTGGACGTGCTACAGCTGATACTATCATTCACCACATTCTGACGTGGTATGAGAAGATAGATCTCAGCCTCCTTACACGCGTGCGCACAGGATCCAGATGGACCAATGACCCGGAGTGGGTGGCTCGGCGCTAGGCTTGCGCCCACAGTCTTATTGAATATGCTCCAATTCACGACTGGACTGAGGGTTCGAGCTTCCTGGAACTCGCTGGCAAAGAAAAAGTTGAGAACGTTGAAGATGATTTGGGTAAGGACGAAGAGGACACTGCCTCGGATATCGAAGAGGGTGAAGATGATGTCGAACTTCCTCCCGCTGCTTCTAAGTAAAAAACACTTGAAAACCTATGAGATCCCCGGTATGCCTGGTGGAATTGTATTCCAAACATATGTGATATTTTGCTACTAAATGCTTATGCCGAATTAACTTGGGCGTAGTCCTCGAGTTTCTTTTCTTGTTCGTTCAATCTCTTGGCTTGGTTCGTGTCTACCTTGGTTCGATTTTACAACTTACGAATCCGAGCTTGAAAAATTGTCTTAACAATACTAGGAAACTTTTAGGCTTAGCTCAAAAATAGAACGGCATAATAACTTGAAAATGAATACTAGGTTAGTCCAAAAACAAACGTCGGCTCGAATAAATTCTTTTCCTTAGTCGTTTTTCATGTGCTACGCAATTCCAAACTTGTTCTCTTGCTTGCCATGAAGCCAATTCTGGTTGGACAGCAGCAAGTCGAAGAGTTGGGTTCTTGGTGCTCGCACATTACTAATCCGAGTTAAGTAGAATAACTTATTCCAGCTGACGTGCGAAAAACAACAAACAAAATTAAGGTAGTCCCCGAGTCACTGCTCGAGGTTCCAACATTTCATTGATAAGCTCATTGCCGACGTACATACCGACATATGAGAAGACTCGGATACATACGCTTCTTTAGCTAAGTGTAGAAAGGACGAAGTAGAGCTATATTCCATGGTCGCTTAGATTCCTCTCCGGACTTGTCCGCCTTGTTCTTTTCATGTGGCTTTGCATCTATAAGATAGTAAGAATCATTGTGTAATGCTTTGCTCACGATGAATGGCCCTTCCCATGGGGGGGATAACTTATGCATGCCCGTAGTACGTTGTACCAACCGGAGCACCAGATCGCCTTCCCGAAAGACCCGGGGGCACACTTTCCGGCTATGATAGCGTCGGAGATTTTGCTGATATAGGGCGGATCTGGACAGTGCCAGTTCTCTCGCTTCTTCCAGCAGATCAACATCATTTTGCCGGGCTTCTTGCACTTCGGCTTCTGTGTATTGGGTGACCCTAGGCGAATCATGCTCTATGTCGGCTGGTAATACAGCTTCTGCCCCATATACCAGAAAGAACGGCGTATAGCCTGTTGATCGATTCGGAGTTGTTCTTAAACTCCACAGTACCGCTGGTAGTTCTTCTATCCAGCACCCCGCTGATCTTTGCAGTGGCTCAATGAGCCGGGGTTTTATCCCTGATAATACTAATCCGTTGGATCTTTCCACTTGTCCGTTCGATGCGAGGTGGGCTACCGAGGCTACGTCCATCCGGATCTTCTTATCTCCATAGAAACGTGCAAATGCTCCTTCCGCAAAGTTTGTGCCATTATCAGTTATGATACTGTGGGGATAACCGTACCTCAAGATTATATCTTTGAGAAACGTTACGGCCGTAGCTCCATCACATTTTCTTATAGGTTTTACCTCAATCCATTTCGTAAACTTGTCCACCATGACCAGAATGTGATTCATGTTTCCCCTTGCTGGTTTGAACGGTCCAACCATATCCAAGCACCATACGGCAAATGGCCAAGTGATCGGTATGGTCTTGAGTTCCGACATTGGCATATGTGTCTTGGTGGCATACCTCTGACAACCATTACATTTTCTCACCAGATCTTCCGCTTGCTCAAACGCATTCGGCCAGTAGAATCCGTGCCGGAAAGCTTTTGCTACCAAGGCTCGGGATGAGGCATGATGCCCGCATTCCCCCTGATGTATATCTCGGATGATTTCAAGTCCTTCTTCCGGGTCAACACATCGCTGGAGTACATTGGTCACACTCCTTTTGTATAGTTTGGAATTGATGATTGTGTAGGCCTTTGCCCTCCTCTGTGTTTGCCTGGACAGCACTTCCTCAGTGGGTAACGTTCCGTCCCTCAGGAATTGAAATATAGGCAATGCCCAAGCTGGTATTGCTCGCACAGGGAACACATCCTCATCAATCTCCATCTGATCCACTGGCATAACTTCAACCGGACCACACTGAGCAGTCCCCGGGTCTTGCGAAGCAGTCCCCGGGTTTACCGAAGTAGTCCCCGAATTTGCCGAGGCAGTCCTCGGGTCCGGCGCATCACTTCCCGCGTCAATGTCCATGGGCACCGCTCCGGACTCTGCGTCCTCCGGGACATAGATTGACTCGGACTCTAGGGATGGCCTGATGGATGGTTTCCTAAGGTGCTCTAATGCTATACCCAGTGGAATTGCTTGTCGGGTTGACCCGAGCTTTGACAGCATGTCGGCAGCCTCATTTTCCACCCGGGGTACATGGTGAAATTCGCATCCCTCAAAGTAACCAGATATCTTCTGCACATGAAATCTGTACAGTGCCATGTTTGGATCCAGGGCGTCCCATACTCCTGATACTTGCTGCACCACCAAATCCGAGTCGCCCAAAGCATATGACCCGACGTATCCCAACTTCTTTTGCTACCCTAAGCCCATGCACAAGTGCTTCATACTCAGCGACATTGTTTGAAGTGGTGAAATGGATCTGCAGTACATATTTCAACTGATCCTTCTTTGGCGAGGTGAGTACAACTCTGGCACCTAGCCCGATTTTGGTCTTTGATCCGTCAAAGTGCATTTGCCAATAGATCGGATCCGAAAGTGGCGGTTCGTATTGTACCTCGGCCCAATCCATGAAGAAGTCCGCCACAGCTTGAGATTTGATGGCCTCTCTTCTGTCATACTGCGGCGCATAAGGTGCTAGCTCAATTTCCCATTTTGCAATCATGCCACTCGCATCCTTGTTACTCATTATCTCGGATATGGGGGCCTCACATATGACTCGGATAGGGTGCTCCTCAAAGTAGTGCTTCAGTTTCTTGGCGGCCATGTACACGCCATATGCCACCTTTTGGTAATGTGGATAGTTCTGCTTTGAGGCTGACAGCACCTCGCTCAAGTAATACACCGGCCTTTGCACCGACTTACCTTCCTCGTCGCGCTCCACCACTATCACTGCACTTACAACTCGGTTGGTTGCGGCTATATAGAGCAACATTGGCTCCTTCGATAGTGGTGAGGCTAGTACTGGTGCTGTGGCTAACATTTTTTTTAGGTGGGTAAAGGCTTCGTCGGCCTGTGGCGTCCAAATGAACTTATCCGACTTTTTCATGAGTTGGTAAAGAGGCAATGCCTTCTCTTCCAACCGGCATACAAACCGACTTAACGAGGCCAGGCAACCTGTGCACTTCTAGACATCGTTAAGACACTTCGGCAGTTCCATTCGCTCGATGGCCCGGATCTTAGTTGGATTAACCTCGATACCTCGGCTGGAAACCAGAAAACCAAGCAGTTTTCTAGCCGGGACACCAAATGTGCATTTTTCCGGGTTAAGTTTCATCCGGAACCTCCTTAGGTTCGCAAACGTCTGCCTGATATCGTCAAGGAGCGTTTTGCTTTCGTTGGTCTTGATAACCACATCATCCACGTACACCTATACATTTTGACGTATTTGGTCGTGCAAACATTTTTGCATACATCTTTGGTACGTTGCCCCTGCATTACATAAACCAAACGGCATGGTGTGATAGCAATAAGCCCCATACGAGGTAATAAATGCAGTTTTTATTTGATCATCCGGATTCAGAGGTATCTGGTGAAAACTTGAATATGCATCAATGAACGACAACAGTTCACATCCAGCAGTTGAGTCTATGACCTGGTCTATTCTTGGCAGCAGAAATGGATCTTTTGGACACGCCTTGTTCCGGTTCGTGTAATCGATACACATGCGCCAAACCACTGCCACGTTCGGGTCATCCTTCTTCTTTTCCACCAGCACCGGATTGGATAGCCAATCCGGGTAGAGAACCTCCATGATAAATCCTGCAGCTAGCAACCGAGCTATCTCATCCCCAATGAATTTCCTCCTATCTTCGGTGAAGCGGCGGAGAGGTTGCTTCACCGGCTTAGCTCCGAGTCTCATATTTAAAGAGTGCTCGGCCAACTCCCTCGGAACACCTTGCAAGTCCTGTGTGGACCAAGAAAAAATGTCCCGATTCTAACGGAGGAAGTTGACGAGCTCGCTTTCCTATTTATCATTTAACCCGGCACCAATCTTTACGGTGCGCTCTGGGAACATGTCATCAATAGGAACCTTCTTGGTACCTTTCGTGGCCTGGAAGGAGACACTTCCATGCGGGTTACTCAGCGCCGGCATATACTGCTGCGTGGACTGAGCCAACGCAGCCACCTCTTGAATTTTCCTTTTTTTCCTGCGCAATCACCAGCGACTCGGCTAAGTTTGATCCGGCCGATGCACACTCCATCGAACGTCGGAAATCCCCTGCAATGGTTATCACCCCGTTTGGTCCGGGCAACTTCATCTTCAGGTAGCTACCGTGACAGCTTGCCATGAACTTGTTCAGGGCTGGCCTTCCGAGTAATGCATGGTAAGCACTTTCCAAGTTCACCACCTCGAACTCCAAATTTTCGGTTCGGCAATTATCCCTCGTGCTGAACAAGACGTCGACCCGGACTTTGCCTATGGGCTCACAAGAAATGCCGGGCACAATGCCGTGAAAAGTTGTCCTCGTGGCCTGCAGCATGTTCTCCATGATACCGAACTTGCGCATTGTGTCCGCATACATGATGTTAATGCTACTGCCATTGTCGATCAACACCTTTGAGAATCTTACGTTAATGCTAGGTCCAATGAATGTCGGATCTAGCACCAACGCATACGAACCAGGGCTTGGCATGAGCTTGGGATGATCCCTGATGCTCCAGGTGATTTCTTGATCGGACCAAGGCATGTACCTCGTCACCGCAGGCATCACCGCATTCACCTCCATATGCCTACGCTGCAAGATTTTTCTATCTGTTTCCTCAGTGGTGAACACGCAGTAGCTCTAATGGTGCTCCCTGTACTCGTTTCTCCCCTCATTTCCGGGGTACCTCTGATCCGGCGGGTGCTGATTTTCCACTTGGTGCACCGCGTCCCTTCTCTCATTGTTATCATACCTCGGCGGAGGGGGAGGCAACATCAGCTGTTGCGTGTTCGCTTCGGAGAGCAATTGTTGCCGGGGTAACTCCTGCCGAGGCTGATCATTCTGGGGTGCCTGAGCATTCCCCGAACCGCCCGGTTCAATCTTGCGCATCCACTCACATTGCCTCGTGGTATGACCCGCTGGGTTATTCGGATTTGGCGTGTGAAACTTACACGGCTGGTCCAACATCGACTCATAAGTGTACCTCGGACGGTCTTTCCTTTCTTGCCACTGCTTCTTTTGCTCTGGTGTCCAAGTCTTCTTGCCATCATTTATTGGGGTCCACTGCCCTCCAGTTTTTTGGCGTTGACTGCCCCCTGCTCCGGGCTGATCTTGATTCACAGCTGCAACTTGGTGTGAACCATATCGATGATCTGGTCTATCATCTCTCCTTTTTCCTCTGTAGTCATTCCTTCGGGATGATCTGGCCCCATCTCTTTGATAGTACTCATCGTTTGACTCGTTTGATACGAGCCTAGGTTGAGTCGGATCACCCAAAGCATACGAATCCGCAATCCGGATCATCTCTGCCAAAGTAGTTGGCATTTTCCTTTGCAACTTCATCCACAGCTCGCTTCCATACCTGCACCCTTGTGCAAACCATGCTATGGCCTGCGATTCAATCACGCCCTCACACGAATTTCTCACAGTGCACCATCGGGTTAAAAACTCTCGATCCGTCTCATTTGGCCTTTGCTTGCACATAGCTAGGGTCTGTGGCCTATTTGGCCTCTGATACATACTCGAAAAATTGCTAATGAACATTTCCTTGAAATCTATCCAACAGTTGATGCTTCCTGGTGGAAAATTGTTCAGCCATACCCTTGTCGGGCCTTCCAACATCTGGGGTACATATCGTACAGCCCATCTCAGGTTACCAGTGGCAATTTTCATAGCCGTAGCATAATTTATCAGCCAATCCTCCGGCTTCGTACTGCCGTCATACGTCTTCCTACCTCTGGGTAGCTGAAAGTTCGATACCGGTGGCTCCTTCATGATCCGGGGTCCAAAACATGCTGGGCCCGGTGGAGCTTGGCATTCAATTTGTTCCGACCTATACAGTCGATCCAGTTTTAACCTGGCATCATCCGGCATCAAATCTCTGCTTCCCAATCTCAATCCTATCACATGATAGTCTTGCCTCGGGTATCCCGCATTTGCCATTTCCGAGTCTCCATCATTATACCTGTCTTGTTCTCGTGGAGCGGCTTTCTGTTGCATACCTCGGCCGGCACTTTGCTCTTGCCTTGGTATATTCCGTTGCTGCCGTTGTCCTGCTCCAGCCGAGTTTCGTTGTCTGGCAATGCCGTTGACAACGTTCCTTTGACCGGCATTGCCTTGGTCGTGGTTACCTCGGCCAGGTTCACCTTGGCTCACACTCCGTCGATCATCATTTCTCTGTGCTTCTTTTCCTTTCCCTACCCGCGTCGGGTCATACGGGACGATCTGTTTGTTCCGTCGGGCCGAGGTTACTACCTCCTCTCTCCTAGGGCCGCCATGAGGGGATGATGCGGCTCCAGCGGATTTCTCCGGGTTACCCACCGCGGAATGGACGATCTTGGAGGCTCCAGCTCTCTCCGAGTTAGCTCTGAGTAGTTCCTCGTTTTGCCTGTTCGCAATCCGAACCAGCTCGTTAACCCTATCTTGCTGTCTTTGTCGGGCTTCACCCGTTAAACCCTCCAACTCAGATGCTACTGCATCCGCTGCTCTGAGGTTCTTTGCCGGGGTACTATACATCGGCAGCCCCACAGACAAACAGTTTTCCAGTATCACCCTCTCGGTTCATCTCGCTCATGAGAATTCTCCCCTTCACTTTTACTGCGTCCACTTTATTTGCTTTCGCGTATTCACGCAGCGTCATATTCAATGACTGCTGAGCCGCGGCTATTTTCTTTGTGCCCTCTAGGATTTTCTGCCTAGTTTCTTCCAGCTCGGCCTGCGCTCGAGCCGGATCTACCGCTGCTATTACAGGGTTTGCTAAGCTATCCATTGCTTCCCTCAACAATTTCTTTGGCCTCTCTAGTGGAGGACCTCTACCTTTCCTCGGTGCTTTTGGTGTTACCTCCGGATCTGGCGCCGGATCCTTGCTCGCACCCACACCTGGCGCAGTCATCATCACCTCTGCACGGTCCGGGGAGCGAGCGATACGCGTCCCGGGAACCACAGTGAGGGGAGGCTCCCCCGCGTCGATGACGTGACGCGGATGAACACGCGACACGTCCACAGCGACGTAGACCTTGTGCGCGCCGAGCTTGATGAAGAGGCCGTTGCGCGGAAGAGGGCACATGCCGAAGCAGCCAGCGTTGTCGCTGACGAAGTCCCACGCTCCAAAGCGCTGAACGAGCCCGGAGACGACGCGTTCGCCGGTGTCGATGATGTTTCCCGTCCGGATTTTGACCCCTGCTAGCGCCGCTAGCCCCACGGTGGGCGCCAACTGTCGTGGTGGTGTCATGGCAGATGCCATGGATAGGCTAAAGGTGGGGACTAATACACGCTAGGGGAATCCAGGGAGGGTTAGTGGAGTGATTCTCCACACAGAAGTTTGTATTGATTTCCTTCCCAGATTACAAGTGCTCCTAGAGCTGTATTGGCGAGAGGAGGAAGAAGGAGTTCTCTTACTCTCACCCACAGATCACACCTGAAACCCTAGCCAAAACAGAATAGTAGCAAGACCAATCCCCTCTACAGAAGCCCTAGCCCCCATTTTATAGGGGAGGCTCGGTTTCTCCCTAGGGCATAGGTGGTAAGCCAACCGGGGTGCTTTTTCCCCCGCGTCACACATGCTTTAGCTACATGAGCCTCTGCGGCGCCCTCGTCAGCCGACACGGGCGTCGTCACGCTTGTCAGCCACGCCCCGGTGGTCCTGTCCTTGCTTGCTTCGCTCAGGCAGTGCGTACCGGGGCTCCTTTTGACCAACGAGATTCCTTCCTTCTCCTAGAAGCCTGCTATGACCTGGATGATGGTTCATCCGGCCACACCTGTTCCTGCATATAAGTAAAACATGCACTTCCGACTCAATGCTTAAGTCGGATGAGACCTAGTTAGGCAAATGCCCCAGGTCCGGATTACCCCGTGATTCGGCCTGCCTTGAGGTGACCCGGCCAGCATCCGCTTTGACCTTGCCGAACCTCGGCTAACTTGGCCTTTATAGCCCAGCGTGACCCTACCCGGGGGTATCCCCCCAACACTTTTCCACGCCATCAAGCTATATTCTATCACCGTTACCACTTATAATTATCTATACCACTTGTATTTCACTATCTCTTCGCCAAACTAGTGCACCTATACACCTGACAAGTGTATTGGGTGTGTTGGGGACACAAGAGACTTCTTGTATCTTGATTGCAGGGTTGCTTGAGAGGGGATACCTTTGACCACTTCCTCCCTGAGTTCGATAAACCTTGGGTGATCCACTTAAGGGAAAACTTGCTGATGTTCTACAAACCTCTGCACTTGGAGGCCCAACAACTGTCTACAAGAATAGAAGTGCGTAGACATCAGTAGCTCACCCACAAACAAATGGATAGGTAGAATATGTAGGGTTCCGTAACAGAAAACAAAAAAAATTCTATCTACTCGAACACAAATACCAGCATCCATACTATGTAGACATAAGTAACGAAGAAGGGATACAGTATTCATACCTTTGAAGACCGAGGCACTCCTTACGCAGGAAGGCGTATATTGATGAAGACGAGAAGCACCCCAAGTGTGGTGCCTCCTAAGTTTGTCACACGTCTGGTGTAAAAGACGTCAATCGGACTCTGATCCAACCGAGCAGTGGAAGAAGTAGATGCCGGATCACAGATCACAAGACGGTGGTGTGAAGGTGGAGAACTCACCCATGAGGTCCTCCCCAATATTACGGAGAAGTCCTCAATGGATGAGAGAGAGAGAATGAGAGGGGATGGGGTGATTCCAAAGGGGAGGGGAGACCCCTATATATAGTGGGAGGGGGGCGCACCAGCCAGGGGCCAGGCAGTGTGGGACTAAACCCCACACCCGCCAGCCACCTAGGGGTAGCCCTTGGCCCTAGGTGGGCCCCATTGGGGCGGCCCACTAAGCCTAGGTTGGCTGGCCCCCTCTCCCTAAGCGCCATGCCCTATTGGGCCTTCCTTTGGGTGATGCCCATTAGCATAATGATGCCTTTAATAATAAAATAAAAAATATATTTAATATTAATTCTCCAATTAACATTCAAATACACATATTATATTATTCCTTCACTCCGCAACACCTTCCGGACCCCTTCCGATCTCCATCGGATATTACCCGGAACTATTACGGTTTCACTTTCTCTATTTCTCATACGATACCTCATTTACCCTAAGCGTCCCTACCCTTAAGCGTGACATCCTTCGGTTCAGAAACACTCGACATGATTGAGACTACTCTCACATCAATGATCAACAGAGGGACCTGGATGGCCATGTGACCCCTGTGCATTTCACGAATATAATCGCTAGAACCGTGAGATAGTCGTTTCCCATTCCCTTTGTCATTTGATACCTAATTCATCTAAGACTTGATCTTTGGTATCTCCATACCTTAGTTCCATCTCGTTACCGATGAACTTGTTTTCTCGTTCTCATGTCGTTGCATTCCATGACCAAGTCACATGCTTGCACGCTTCATTAATGCAACGTCACCGAGATGGCCACGTGTATCTGTCCGTTACACGGACTAGACAAATCCTGGTCTTGATATGTACTCCTCAACACATCCCTTCGGAAAACCTGAGTGGCACCTTTTTGATCACCCTTTTATGAGATGATTCTTGATAACCATCGAAGATTCTTTCGGAATGGTGATTTGTATTACCTCAGAGTTAAAGGATCAGGTTGCGAGGTTCTCTGTGTTTTATCATCAATGGTGAACTTTGTAACTAGATCTCATTAAGATATAACGGTCGGATGTTTGTCTATCATGTTATTCAACTAATAACATGACCTCATTGTCAATTGGCATAAATGCCCATGATCTTGAAACCCAGACCATCCTCATGACCAATGAACTAGTTCGCTAGAGGTAACTAGAGACATGGTTTGTTTACATACCACACATGTATTAACGTTTCGCATTAACACAGTTATAGCACAGTATGAAACGTATTATGAACATATAGGGGATATATCAAATAATGCACTTTATTATTTGCCTCTAGGGCATAACTCCTTCAGTCTCCCACTTGCACTAGAGTATGAACAAAACTAGTTTACAATAGACAGGAACCTAACACCAATGGAATCTCGGTATTGTTCGTGCTTTTCTTGATGGAGAGCTTTAGTCAAAGGATCTGCCATATTCAGTTTTGTATCTACTTTGCAAATCTTGACTTCACCTTCGTCAACATTCTGTCGGATGACGTGAAATCTAAGCTTGATGTGTTTGGCTATGGAATGAGTTATTGGTTCCCTTGCATGTGCAATAGCACCCGTGTTATCACAATAGATCGTCATAGGGTCTTGCGCATTTGGAAAAATTCCTAGTTCGATGATGAAATTCCTTAGCCGAACAACTTCGTTTGCTGCATCGGCCGCAACAATGTATTCAGACTGCATCGAAGATTGCGCCACCACCGGCTGCTTTTTACTCTTCCAGCTTACCGCCCCACCATTCACTAGGAACACAAATCCCGTCTGAGACTTAGAGTCATGATGATCTGAGTTCCAGCTTGCATCCACGTAACCCATTACGTTTAGAGCTTCATCACTGCCTCCATAGATTAGGAACATATCCTTTGTTCTTCTCAGATACTTTAGGATATTCTTTACAACTGTCTAGTGATCCGGTCTTGGATTACTTTGGTATCGGCTCGTCAATCTAAGAGCCAATGCCACATCAGGTCGTGTACTTAACATTGCATACATGATAGACCCTATGGCTGAGGCATAGGGGGTGTAAGACATCTTCTCTCTATCATTATCTGTTACAGGACATTGAGTCATACTCAATTTGCAATTCTTCATCATGGGTGTAAAACCCCTTTTGGTGTTTTCCATTTTGAACCTTTTCAAAATCTTTTCGATGTAAGTACTCTGACTTAATGCAATTAGGTTCCTTGATCTATCTCTATAGATCTTGATTCCCAATATGTATGTAGCTTCACCTAGATCCTTCATGGAAAATTGGTTGCTCAAATATGCTTTCACGCTTTTCATAAGATCAACATCGTTTCCCATGAGTAATATGTCATCCACATATAATACTAAGAAAAAACTGAGCTCCCACTCGCTTTCTTTTAAACACAGAACTCTTGGACAAATCCAAAACTCTTGATCACTTGATCAAAATGTTGGTTCCAGCTCCGAGATGCTTGCTTCAATCCATAAATGGACCGTTGAAGCTTGCATACCTTTCCAGCATCCTTAGGATCAACAAAAACTTCTGGTTGCATCATATACAACTCTTCATCAATGTGTCCATTGAGGAATGCGGTCTTGACATCCATCTGCCAAATTTCATAGTCGAAATGTGCAGCAATTGCTATTAAAATCCGGACAGCCTTAAGCATCACTACGGGAGAATATGTCTCGTTGTAGTCAACTCCTTGAATTTGTCGAAAACCCTTTACGACAAGTCGTGCTTTGTGAACGGTCACATTACCATTTGCATCTATCTTTTTCTTAAAGATCCATTTATTTTCCACGGCCTTGCGACCATCTGGAAGATCCACCAAGGTCCAAACTTGGTTTTCATGCATGAATCCTATTTCGGATTTCATGGCTTCTAGCCATTTCTTAGAGTCAGCACTATCCATATCTTCTTTGTAGGTTGCAGGTTCTTCTTGTTCGTCCAGGATGACAGACATCACAAGGCTACTATACCAATCAGGAGTGGCATGAACTCTTGTAGACCTGCGAACCTCAGGAGTCTCGATGTTGTTGTTTTGATCATCATCAATGGGCTCTTCCTCCATGTTGGAGAGAAGTTTCAGAACAGCTTCCATTGTGCTACTCGGAATTTGGAGAGAAGGGTCAACAATTTCATCTAACTCAATTTTCCTTCCACTCACTCCTTTTGCAAGAAACTCTTTCTCGAGAAAGGTGCCGGTTTTTGCGACAAGCGTCTTGCCTTCGGCTTGATTGTAGAAGGTGTATCCAATGGTTTCCCTTGGATATCCTACAAAGATACATTTTTCCGATTTGGGTTCGAGTTTGTTAGGCTGTAGTTTCTCAACGTATGCCTCACAACCCCAAACTTTCAGAAATGACAACTTCGGCTTCTACCCATACCATATCTCATATGGGGTTGTCTCCACGGATTTGGATAGCGCTCGGTTCAAAATAAAAGCGGCGGTTTCTAACGCGTGTCCCCAAAAAGACAGAGACAAATCAGTTAAAGACATCATGGACCGCACACTATCTAATAGGGTTCGGTTACGATGTTCTGACACACCATTGCGTTGTGGTGTTCCGGCTGGCATAAGCTGTGGGATGATCCCACAGTCCTTCAAGTGCATGTTAAACTCATAACTCAAATACTCTCCTCCTCGATCCGATCAAAGATGCTTGATTATCTTGTTAAGTTAATTCTCTACTTCTTTTTGAAATTCCTTAAACTTTTCAAAGGTTTTAGACTTGTGCTTCCTTAAGTAGATATATCCATATCTTCTTAAGTCTTCAGTAAAGGTAACAAAGTAACGATAACCATTGCGTGTTGAGACGCTCATTGGTCCACATACATCCGTATGTATGATTCCCAATAGGTCTACAGCTCTCTCCACTATCCCAGAGAATGGTGTCCTAGTCATCTTGCCCATGAGGCATGGCTCGCATGTATCAAGGGATTCGAAATCCAATGATCCAAGAATCCCTTTTGAATGAAGCTTCTTCATGCGCTTTGCGCCAATGTGACCAAGACGACAATGCCACATGAACATGGAATTATCATCACTTTGCTTACAATGTTTAGCACCAACACTATGGATGTGTGTATTAAAATATCAAGTAAGAATAAACAATCACACACAGGAGCATGAACATAGAAAACATCATTCATATAAATTGAACAACCATTTGTTCCTGATTTAAACGAATAACGGTCTTGCAACAAGCAAGACCCACTCACAATATTCATACTCAATGTGGTTACATAATAGCATTTATTCAAAACCAATAATAATCCTGACGGTAGACGGAGATGCAGGGTGCCGACGGCCATCACTTCGACTCTCGAACCATTGCCGACGCGCATCGTCACCTCGTCCTTCCTCAGGCACCTCCTACTCTACAGATCCTGCTGAGAGTTACAAATGTGAGCAATAGATCCGATATCAAATACCCAGGTGTTGCTCCTGGTGCTTGTAAGGAATACATCAATAACATGTATATCATATATACATTTGTCCTTGGCGACTACCTTGCCGGCTCGTTTGTCTTCAAGGTACTTGGGGCAGTTGCGTTTCCACTTCCCATCCCCTTTGCAGTAGTAGCACGTTGTGCCGGGCTTAGGGCCAGGCTTGGCAGTGTTTGAGGTGCTGGCAACTATCTTGCCATCCTTCTTGGACTTCTTTCCCTTGCCTTTTCCCTTCTGCCCTGGCCTTTTAATGTTGGTGGTCTTGTTGACCATCAACACCGTGTGCTCCTTCTTGATTTCAACCTCAGAAGTTTTGAGCATGACGAACACCTCAGAAAGGGTCTTAGTCATCCCTTGAATGTTGTAGTTCATCACAAATCTCTTATAGCTAGGGGCAGCGAGTGCAGCACCCTATCGATCGCGAGATCCTCTGGGATTTTGCAATCCAGGGCATTCAAGCACTTAACGTAGCTAGACATTTTGACCACATGCTCACTAATACTGTTGTGCTCTTCCATTTTAGCAGAGAAGAAGAGCTCGGAAGCATCATACCTCTCTGCACGGGCCTATGGAGCAAAGACGGCCTTGAGATCCTCAATGATCTCAAAATCATTCATCTTCTCAAAACGCTTTTGAAGCTCCGGCTCCATGGCATAGAGCATTCCACTCTAGATGAGGGAGAAATCATCCGTCTTGGACTGCCAGACATTCTTTTCATCCTAGGAGGCGGAATCTGCAGGCTTAGCTAGAAGCTCATCCTCGATGACATAAGTCAACTTGTAGGGGACTAGGAGGATCCTAAGATTGCGGAACCATGCGGTGAAGTTGGTTCCATCAGTTTTCAGCTTGTCCTTCTCGAGGAAAGTGCTCAGGTTGAAGGTGGGTGGGCGAGACATCTACAATGGATTTACAAAGTGTTTAGACCATTTTCATAATAATGAGTTCAAGTTTTAATCATGTATTTGGACTTAAAACAAAAGAACTCCCACTGAAACGAACATCCATCTACTCGTTTAGTGATCACATGATCCCTATCCCCTGCACCTCCCCCGATCATCATGGCCATCAGTGCAGCATCAAAGGTGGACATTCCCTAATGTCGATCACATAAACTATGTGATTCATGCTCGACCTTTCGGTGTCCTGTATTCCGAGGCCATGTCTGTACATGCTAGGCTCGCCAGTTCTAACTCGTGTGTATTCGCAGTGCAACATGTCTTGCACCCACTGTATGCGAATGTAGATATGTTTGACCCTCGATCATCACGGCCGGCCTCATACCGAAGAACTTTCTTGGTGGTGCACACACAAGGGGAATACGATAACTGGAATATTGTGAGGGATTATCTTATTATGCTACCGTCGAATATAAGTATACAAGTGATACGTCCATAACGTATCTATAATTTTTGATGGTTTTATGCTAATAATATGCTTTTGGTACTCCTTTTAAATAAAGTTTATGATTTATTTCAACTAACGTACTAATAATTGAAAAAGTGCACAATGTTGACACTTTGATGTGTAGGAATTACCAAGAATACAAGTGGAAACCTTGTTGGAGTCAAATTGGGATTTTCCAGAAATCTGTCTCAGAACTCTTTTAGAACATGGTCATGTTTCGGGTCGAAGACAGCGTCAAACGGAAAACTCTTCAACTATAAAGTTTTTTGAAATTTCGCGATAAACGTCTTGCACATAAAATTTAGCTGATTCCGAGTCCGTACGGGCCCGATAGACCCGATTTACTGCAGCCCAAGAAGGGGTGACGAGAATCAGAGAGGAAACCTAATTCGTGGGAGACACCTCCACCCACGAATTTACAGCCACCAAAGCCACATTTTTGCCTCCCCATAGATCCCATATACATGTGAGAGGGCTCTCAATAATCCATGAAGGAAGGGGGCTAAGGGGCGGTGATCCCTTGTGATACCGGCGGCGGGGAAGGAGTCCTTTGCGCCGTCGCCGGCGCTGCCGCCGCCTCTTCACCATGTTTGGAGACATCTCTATCGATCTCCACCACCATCTCCATCACCGTTGCTGATTCCCATGATGATGAGGGAGCAGTTCTTCCTCGAGCCTAATGGTTCTACCGGTAGCTATGTGTTCATCTCTCTCTATGCATGATTATATTGTGATCATGAGCTTTGTAATCAAGTAGATCTACCTTGCTTCTCAAGTGTTTTAATAGATCTCTGCTCTCCCCATGTGTGTGAAAGTGACAGCGTGCACACCATGGTGGCACTTAGGCTAGAGATTACAAATACTTGTTATGAGTTATATTTGGAGTTGGATGTCTCTATAAAATTGTGGTGTTTGTTGGAACCATCTAGTGCTCAAGGTGACAGTGTGGGGTTATCTAGATGGGGAAAGCGGACTTTGAGGAGTATGGTTATAGCCCTACCATGGATTAGAGTGTCCAACCGGACAGTAGTTCAGAGTAGTATCATAAAGAGATGATATTTATATGAGAGTGTTCACTAGCGAAAGTATGATCCCTAAGCCTTGTTTCTAATCATTGAAACACCGTTTCCAACTAGATCTGTTACATGTTTGCTTGCTTCCATATTTATTTCAGTTTGCCTTTAGTCTCTTCCATGCCATCAAGCTATTTTCTGGCACCATTGACTTCTATACGTACCATTTGTATTTCACTATCTCTTCGCCGAACTAGTGCACCTATACACCTCACAAGTGTATTGGGTGTGTTGGGGACACAAGAGACTTTTTGTATCTTGATTGCAGGGTTGCTTGAGTGGGATACCTTTGACCACTTCCTCCCTGAGTTCGATAAACCTTGGGTGATCCACTTAAGGGAAAACTTGCTGTTGTTCTACAAACTTCTGCACTTGGAGGCCCAACAACTGTCTACGAGAATAGAAGTGCGTAGACATCAAGCTATTTTCTAGCACCGTTACCGGGGAGGTAAGGTAAAAGGTACTCACATCCTCCGGTGTGAGTGCTCTAAGTTATTTCCTTTAGATTCTGCAATTTTGTCTTTTTGTTTCTTGTTTTCACTAGTTAGGCTAAATGGAAAACAACAACAAAATTAGAGAACTTTATAGTATTTATCTTGAGTTAGGACATGAAGTGTTTGAAGAGAAAATTAAAAAACCTATGAAACTTTATTTGCATGCTAATAGCAATGTGGTTAGTATGATTTATTTGGACACCATTATTGCTAATGCTATGGAAAAGTCTAAGCTTGGGGAAGCTAGTTTTTATGAAAATGATCTTTTTGGTTCCCCAGCTTTGGAAGATAGCTATTCTATTGCTTATGATGATACCAAACCTCCAATATATGATGATTACAATGATGAATATGATATTTTCAGTCCACCTACTATTGAGGAGGAAATTAATTATGACTACAATATGCCTCCTATATTTGATGATTATGGTGATGAGAATAATAATGATAGCTATTTTGTTGAATTTGCACCCACTACAATTAATAAGAATGACTATGCTTATGTGGAGATTAATAATTATTATATGCATGTGGCCCATGATAAGAATTTTTTATGTGATATTTATATTGTTAATTTTATTCATGATGCTACTGAAAGTTATTATGAGAGAGGGAAATATGGTTTTATGCATCTCAATAATATTAAGTTTCCCCTCTTTATGTTGAAAGTCTTGAAGTTGTACTTGTTTTGCTTTACTATGTTTGTTGCTTTGTGCTTTCATGACTCGTTTCTTTACAAGATTCCTATGCATAGGAAGTGGGTTAGACTTAAATGTGCTCTGAATTTGCTTCTTGATTCTCTCTTTTACTTCAATTCATATTTCTTATGTGAGCATCTTCTCAAGCTTTCTATGCCTAACTTAAAGGCCTTAAAGAAAAGTACTTATTGAGAGATAACCCAAAAGTTTTAATTGAGTCTTGGAAGTTATTACCTCTATAATAACCGCTCATTATCCTTTTTATTTGCTTTTTGTGCCAAGATTAAACTCTAATGAGAGAGAAGTAATGCTTGGGAAAGTTGCTGCCCCAAAAAAGATTTTTGTGCTTCACGTAAAAATTCGTACAAAATCTCTGTACGCCATTTTGAGGCGTGAATTTTTGTGCTTCTGACCCAGGTTGTTCTCTAACGTTCGTTAGTTCGACACTTTTTGATTTGAGCAACATAAGGTCTTCAAAAAAATTGGTTTTTACCTGCTGTTCTATTTTGACAGATTTCTGCCATTATTTGCATTTGCTTCTTCTGGTTCCTTTTTGAGTTGTCTTTGGGGGAAATGAGATTCTTTAGGGAAGTGCTACAGTACATTGTGTTTTAATTGAAGTTTTATTGGTGTTGAAACTGAACCAAAAGACTTATTATCTTGAGTACACTAATGTTGCTAATGAAGATTGTGTGAAGTTTTGTATGAAGGAAATATTTCAGGTGTATGGAGAGAATGATGTAATGAGATGAAGAATGGACTAAAGCTCAAGCTTGGGGATGCCACCCCGTGTCACCCCAAGAAATATCCAAGAAGTACAAGCGTCAAAGCTTGGGGATGCCCAAGGCATCCCCTTCTTAATCAATAAAAATCTCAGGTTTCTTCCAAACACTTCATTTTTATTGTTTCATGCACAGTTGTGTTGTTCTTGGAGCGTCTTCGTTTTTGTTTTTGGTGTTCGTTTGCTTAGTTTTCTTGACTAAATTGGTTGTACCCCCTCTTTCATACATTAGTTTTCAAATAGGTTGGTTTGGATTGGAAAAGAGTAGGAAAGTTCATGCTTAAGTGGTAAAAAGGAGTTTGTTTTTGACTGTGGTGTATGCTTTGTCATGTCATGCTTGATATTGTTTTGGCTTTATTATTAGTGATTTTTTCTATAGCATGACGTGTTATAAACAATTGAGATTGCTTAATGTGCCTTAAAAGAATCATGCGTTGTTTTAGCATATTAAAGCATAGTATTGTGGTATTCTCCTTTGATGCTTTATTTCGGTTGACTTGGCGAATGCTCACACCATGTTAAGACTATCCCAAGTCACCATAGCCTTTATGATCCTTTATTTTTTGACTTGTAATATCACTTTATGCCTTAATTAATGATGTTTTGTCGCTTTGCATGATTATGGCCATTATTGCTCTCTTAGTTGGTCGCTCCCAGTCTTTTGCTAGCCTCCATAACCAAGTATGAGTTCCACTCATGCATCCAACTCCAAATAAAACTAAGTTATTCCAAAGAGTACACCATACCTACCTATTAGCATTTTCTATTTCAAGTATATTCATGTTTTTATCTACCTTCCGAATTAAACTTGTTATGAATCTAAAACATGATTTCAAGTATATTTCAAGTACACCATTTCTGTCAACACCCGGATTTTTAATCCCAGATGCCCGTTATGCCATACCTCGCAATCCCAGGATTACCATTTTTGCGAGACACAACGGATTGGATATCACAGTACATCATCCATTACAAACCATACATAAGGTCTTACACAAATAAGGATCTCATGATCCAGTCTTAATACAACAAGCATCGGAAATAAAAGATAGTGTAGCCGTGGGTTCCATCTTCAGGGGCACAGGCAATGCTGACGAAGGCAGATAGTCCTAGTTATCATAGCCGTCCTGCTGACCATCATCTTGATAATCTCCATCATAGTCTGGCCATGATAATAGCCAGGGACAAAATCCATGAGTACTCTTTAAGTACTCGCAAACTACCACTAACAAGTATAAAAATCTAAGTTAAAGGGCTAGAGCTAAGTTTAACTATAAAGTTAAGTTGGAAACCTAAGCTGAGTTCAGAAGCAAAGAAAGCTAAAATAAAGTTCTAGAATCACTTAAGTGGGGAAGCTATTGTCATGAACACAACCCTGTTGTGGTCAAGTTAAGATTCATCATTACTTCAAAGTATTTAGAAAACATCTGACAACGAAACAGTATGGCCATTCCAACTGTTCATAACCGCGGACGCGGCTATTCAAATAGTTTGACACTCTGCAGAGGTGGTACACTTTCACCACAAGATTCGATACATCTGTCAGGGATAACCCTGAATCATCATACTTAGTATGCAGATAATCAAACATAACCTTCCCTTTACACACCCTAGTATAAGCACCTCTCCTATGAGCATGGCCTCCCAACCATGACCATCAGTCATCTTGGGCACTGCACATGTGGACAACATTGAGAGGTAGCCTCAGCTCAAACCTCTCCTGGGAGGGAACTAATACTAATGCATATAAATTTCTAGCTAAGCCTTACCCAATTCAGGTAATGTGGTTGTATGGTAAATTTGGAATGGTATCGCATCCGAATCCAACCATCAGTTTTATAAAAGGGTTAAGGCTCATGCCTCAACATTTTCCTCGTCATCAACCATTTCTGCTTCTCAACACATGTCAAAACATCTTAATAGAATGACTCATCATTCCAAGGTTTTCACAATTTATTTTCACCAAGTGTTCCCATCTAAAGTGACTCAAGTTTTTGATCTACTCTAAACTACTAAGTTAAGAGTATTCACTAAGGTCGAACAGATGGGTTCAATCTCATGCCATAGAATGACATCTAAATGGTTCTAAATAGGTAAAGTTTTATACTTTTTATGCTACCTTCAAAACAAGTAAATGACTTTGTATAACCTAAGAAGGGTAAAACTTGTAACTGAGACTTGGGGTACTATTAGTTAATAAGGGGTGTGATCAAAGCATGCTTAAGGCATCTTTGCTAAACCATCTAGTTTGATTCTAGTTTGTTAAGTACTACACTTGCAAGTACTAATTTGCAAGGGTTAACTTGGATAGTGCTAGCTTGCCTTGGTTGGTGCAGTGGTTGAAGTTTTCTTCTTCTTCTTCTTCTTGGTAGAACTCCTCCTCCTCGAGAGCTTCGTCGGTACTAGCGTATATAAATACATAGGGAGTGCACAATCACCAAACAATACTTAACTAGGCTAAATAGTATTCTAAGACACACATTTGATGATCTATTATCATCACAAACATCACAATTTTAAATTTCAATAGCTTCATCCTTTTTATTTTAGAAAAGTAATTTCTACTAATTGAAATATTAACTAAAATTTAATATTCACCACCAAAATATGGGATCATGTGGACACATGTCCTCACCACATATTCTCACATGTGGGAATGAGATTTAAAGGGTGGATCAATATTACTTTGGTTCAAGATCAGTATTTAATGATTTAAAGTGACTAGAAATGCCTATATAGCATTATTTTGGTACTAGTCCATAGTCACTGCATGTAAACCTTAATATTATTACATATTTGGATAGATATGGTGAAATGTGATTTTTGAGAGTTGGAATCAACTCAAAAGCTAACTTGGTTGATTTTATAAAAATGTTGCAAGTTGCAAAAGCTTCTGTCTTCTTATTTTTATTAGGAGAGATCTATAACTCTAAATGAATTAAACCCAGAGGTCTTGGATAGATCATCTTAATACCTTTCAGGAAAAATTTGTTTCATGCAATTTGGATTTGTAAAACTCACAGAATTAAATTTTGAAATACTGGACAGAAACTAGATTTAACTAAAAAGAAAAATCCAGATTTGAATGGGTGGGCTAGCGCGGGAAAAGAAATGGGCCAGCCCAGTGGCGCTCCGCGGTGCGGGGCTCAGCTGGCAGGGGGGTCCCGCTTGTCAGCGGCACTTAACAAGCGAAACGGTACGCGCGCTATGGGCCGTAGGATTAGAAGCGAGATCTACGGTTGAGGGTCGTCGTCGACGCCGAATAGGTCGTCGGCGAGCTCGAACCCTAGCGGCTCGGTGGGGGTCTACTGGGGGCGTACCAGGGCTCCAGCTGGGTCGGCGAGGCGGGAAAACGACGTGGAAGACGACGGCGAGGCGAGGCATGGTCGCAGCGGAGCTTGGGGTGGTCGCAATCAACGACGCCCTTCTCCTCCTGCCGCGGCTGCTCCGGCTCCAATTCTGTTGAGGCACAGCTCGCCTTGCTCCGGCTAGAGGTGGGGGAGGATCAGAGAGGTGAGGGGAGTGGAATGGTGTGGAGTGGAGAGGCTGGGGAGGGCTCCTTTTATAGGCCCGACGGTGAGACTGAGCGGGATGGGCAGTCGACGGTGGCGACATGGCTACGGCGGGGTAGAGGCATGGCTGCGGGTGGCGATCGATGTGTGGTTCCCTGGCAGTGCTCTAGAACTTTAATGCGAGCGTAGGGGCGGTGGCACATAGTCTGGGCGAGGTGGCGTTCTGCACGGCAGAGGCGGCGGTGGCCATGGCGAGCGGTGGCTGTGAGGCGTTGGGCGGCCAGCGGGGGTGTCTGGGGTGTTCTCCAGGTCGAGGCAGAGCGGTGGGCGCAGGCTAGTGCCAAGGGGCGGTCTGTGCGAGCGGGGACAGGGCGTGCTCTGGGGGCGGCGTCGGCATGCTCGACCAGCTCCAGGCGCGGCGGTTCCTGGCCGCTCTGCCCTCTGTCTCTGGCTTGGGGCTGGTTGGGCGGTGGACGTGGACCACTGGCGATGTGCTAGACATGGCGAGAGGGGTTGGCGGCTGCTGTGGCGCGATGTCACCGGTGGGGGTGCTCATGGTGCTCGACCTTAATGGCCATGACCATTTGGTCGTGTGCACAGGGTGTGGCTGGGCTAGCAAAGGGTAGGGCTGGTACTGAGGGAACAAGGGGATAAGGTTAGGCACAAATGGTGACCAAGATCACTGCTCAAAATAGTGTTTTAAATTTGGCCAGATTTGTGCACACAAGCTGTTTGATGAAATGGCCGAAAGAGAAAAAGTTTTGAATTTTGGTTTCAAAATTTTTAAGGGATCTCCACTAGTGATAGGTAGTCTCTGGTTGCAAGGGTTTTGAAAGTGGAGCTCAAAGAGATGGTTTTTGAAATAGGGGTGATCTATGCATATGCATTAGATTCAATTTTAAACTGTCATGTAAAATAGTTAACAGAAGGTTTTTAGCAGATCAAAAGGTGGGCCTTGGTACCTCATTTTGTGTACTAGGAAGGGGTGCAAAGATCAAGAATTGTTTCTGTTAAGTTTTGAGTACTAGGAATAGCCAAAGTAGGCATGCGAGTTAAATTTGCCAAAATGACCATTCCTCCTTTTTAATTCTTTTTTATTTGATTTTCTTTAGGAAAAGTTTGGGAATGATGTAGATGGTGTTTAAATCACCTAAGAAACATTTTACAAGCATTGGATCACTCAATCATGGCAATTCAAACAACTCCTATTTTAAATGCACACATATATGAATGCTTTCATATTAAATTTTTGGAAAAGTTTTTGTTAACCCCATTTTTGGTTGATTTGATCTTGATAAGCTTGGATTAAAGTTTTGGGATGTTACAATTTCCATCGCCGTTGCTGATTCCCATGATGATGAGGGAGTATTTCTTCCTCGAGGCTAAGGGTTCTACCGGTAGCTATGTGTTCATCTCTCTCTCTATGCATGATAATATTGCGATCATGAGCTTTGTAATCAAGTAGATCTACCTTGCTTCTCAAGTGCTTTACTAGATCTCTGCTCTCCCCATGTGTGTGAAAGTGACAACATGCACACCATGGTGGCACTTAGGATAGAGATTACAAATACTTGTTATGACTTATATTTGGAGTTGGATATCTCTATGAAATTGTGGTGTTTGTTGGAACCATCTAGTGCTCAAGGTGACAGTGTGGGTTATCTAGATGGGGAAAGCGGACTTTGAGGAGTGTTGTTATAGCCCTACCATGGATTAGAGTGTCCAACCGGAGAGTAGTTCAGAGTTGTATCATAAAGAGATGATATTTATATGAGAGTGTTCACTAGCGAAAGTATGATCCCTAGGCCTTGTTTCTAAGCATTGAAACACCATTTGCAACTAGATCTATTACATGTTTGCTTGCTTCCATATTTATTTCAGTTTGCCTTTAGTCTATTCCACGCCATCAAGCTATTTTTTGGCACCGTTGTCTTATATCCATACCATTTGTATTTCACTATCTCTTCGCCGAACTAGTGCACATATACACCTGACAAGTGTATTGGGTGTGTTGGGGACACAAGAGACTTCTTGTATCTTGATTGCAGGGTTGCTTGAGAGGGATACCTTTGACCACTTCCTCCCTGAGTTCGATAACCTTGGGTGATCCATTTAAGGGAAAACTTGTTGTTGTTCTACAAACCTCTGCACTTGGAGGCCCAACAACTGTCTACAAGAATAGAAGTGCGTAGACATCAACCAGCACAATAAGTAATACTTCAAAAGTAAAGTGTTATGACATGGTTACAGCATTATCATCAATAGCTTCAATGAAAGTTTCATAAACTTGTCATTGCCATGTTATAATACTTGCCCCCTTGCAATAATAAAAATAGACTCTTCTATATTATCTCTTGCAAGTTTTACGCGGCTTTACGTAGAACCCCTTCCCACCTACGAATGTGTAGCCACAACATGGATTCAATGATTGTCGTTCTTCTTCCCTTTTCAGGGCCCTCCAATGTCAATGCCATATCAACTACGGTAGAGAGACAGGCACCCCCCTAAGCCACTTTGATTCGTGGACCAGTCTCTTTAATCACCAAGTGAGGTCGGTTGGGGGCGCTTCATCAAACAGTGCCGCGATATGAACAATAACATTAAAGAGGGTAGCAACTAGAGAATCAATGCCCACATATTGCTATGTGTTCTATCCGTACGACATGTCTACCCATAGACCCGCTCTGATACCGCTGTAGGGTTCCATAGCAAAAAACAAAAAAATTATATCTACTCGAACACTAATACCAGGATCTATACTATGTAGACACAAGTAACGGAGAAGGGATACGGTATTCATACCTTTGAAGACCGAGGCATGCCTTACGCGGGAA
The DNA here is from genome assembly GCA_910589775.1 of Avena eriantha. Lineage (NCBI taxonomy): Eukaryota > Viridiplantae > Streptophyta > Magnoliopsida > Poales > Poaceae > Avena > Avena eriantha. The sequence continues at coordinate 88,483,407 of OU342745.1, forward strand.
GGCGTATATTGATGAAGACGAGTATCACCCCAAGTGTGGTGCCTCCGAAGTTCGTCACACGTCCGGTGTAGGAGACGTCAACCGGACTCCGATCCAGCCGAGCAGCGGAAGAAGTAGATGTCGGATCGCAAATCACACGAAGGTGGTGTGAAGGTGGAGAACTCACCCACGAGGTCCTCCCTAATATTACGGAGAAGTCCTCAATGGATGAGAGTGAGAGAATGAGAGGGAATGGGGTGATTCCAAAGGGGGAGGGGAGACCCCTATATATAGTGGGAGAGGGCGCACCACCCGGGGCCAGATGGTGTGGGACTAAACCCCACACCCGCCGGCCACCTAGGGGCAGTCGCCGGCCCTAGGTGGGTCCCATTGGGGTGGCCCACCAAGCCTAGGCCGGTTGGCCCCCTCTCCCTAGGCGCCATGCCCTATTGGGCCTTCCTTCGGGTGAGGCCCATTAGCATTATGATGCCTTTAATAATAAAATAAAATATATATTTAATATTATTCTCCAATTAACATTCAAATACACATATTATATTATTCCTTTACTCCGTAACACCTTCTGGACCCCTTCCGATCTCCACCGGATATTACCCAGACTATTCCGGTTTCTCTTTCTCTATTTCTCTTACGATACCTCATCTACCCTAAGCGTCCCTACCCTTAAGCGTGACATCCTTCGGTTCGGAAACACTCGACATGATTGAGACTACTCTCACATCAATGATCAACAGAGGGACCTGGATGGCCATGTGACCCCCGTGCGTTTCATGAATATAATCGCTCGAACCGTGAGATAGTCGTTTCTCGTTCCCTTTGTCATTCGATACCTAATTCATCCGAGACTTGATCTTTGGTATCTTCATACCTTAGTTCGATCTCGTTACCGATGAACTTGTTTTCTCGTTCTCATGTCGTTGCATTCCGTGACCAAGTCACATCTTGCAAGCTTCATTAATGCAACGTCACCAAGATGGCCATGTGTATTTGTCCGTTACATGGACTAGACAAATCCTGGTCTTGATATGTACTCCTCAACACATCCCTTCGGAAAACCTGAGTGACACCTTTTTGATCACCCTTTTACGAGATGATTCTTGATAACCATCAAAGCTTCATCCGGAATGGTGATTTGCATTACCTCACAGTCAAAGGATCAGGTTGCGAGGTTCTTTGTGTTTTATCATCAATGGTGAACTTTGTAACTAGATACCTTTAAGATATAACGGTCGGATGTTTGTCTATCATGTTATTCAACTAATAACATGACCTCATTGTCAATTGGCATAAATGCCCATGATCTTGAAACTCGGACCATCCTCATGACCAATGAACTAGTTCGCTAGAGGTAACTAGAGACATGGTTTGTTTACATACCACACGTGTATTAACGTTTTGCATTAACAAAGTTATAGCGTAGTATGAAACGTATTATGAACATATAGGAGATATATCAAATAATACACTTATTATTTGCCTCTAGGGCATAACTCCTTCAGAAAATGCTAATGGACTAGTTACTGCTGGACTAAAGAAAACTAGCACCACTTGACAAAGCAAAAGGATCATGGGTGGATAAATTTCCATCCGTGTTATGGAGTTTACGTACAACTCCAAATAATTCAACACAAGAGACGCCTTTCTTTTTGGTCCACAGTGCGGAAGCCGTGCTTCCTGTTGAGGTATCACACGAATCCCCAAGAGTAGCTGCATATAATGGAGAGGAATCAAGATAAGCACTTGAAGATGATGTGGATGCACTTGATAAAGCTCGAGATGAAGCCCTCTAAAGAGCAACTATGTACCAGCAAAACCTACGCAATTACCACAGCAGAAGATTGCGGCCTAGGTCCTTTGCAGTAGGGGACCTAGTTCTTAGCCTCAAGCAAGATGCCACAAGAAGTTAGAATCGCCATGGGAAGGACCATACATCGTCACGGAAGTTATTTCTGGAGGAGCATATCGACTACAAGACAACAAGACAGGAGTAAATTACTCAAATCCATGGAACGTAGCACAGCTAGGATGTTTTTATGCATACGATTACTTACAATATGATAAGAGTTATTGTTCGGCTTCTTAAGCTAGAATATCCAGACCAACGGCTAGAGGCCATCCGCCAAAAGAATAATGTATCATTGATTATGTCGCCTTATGTATAAAGAGATAAGTTATACGTACCTTAATCTTTTTATTGTTCAAAAGGTCAATGTTTCCCATAAAGCTAACAACAACTATGAGCCTATGTCCAGATACAGGCATCCGAACATAGCCTCGGGGCCTACTCCCATCGGGAACGCTGGCGCGCACCCGATAGAAATCCAATTGTGCATAAAATATATTCAGGATTGCAAACACCTTTGAGTTTTACACCAGTGTATCCTCAAAAAGGTATTACTCCCATTGAGAGATAGTATAAAGCATTAAAACTATCTGATAAAATCAAAAACATTGGCGGCCCAGCAGGCCAACCGCTAATAAAGCCAAAAATCTCGGATGACACTCAGACGTGACAAAAAATCTGAATGCCGTGTTCAGAAACATGAAGGTAAGACTCTAGGATTCATCCTGTGTGGCCTGGTAATCGCACAAGAATGCGATCTGCCAGTAAAACATCTGTATCAACGATATGATGAAAAATCCCGACGAATGCGTTGGGTACCCGATAAAAATAGAAACCTGGAATTCAGTATTCGATAAGACCTCAGCGGCTCAAACTGAATTACGCCAGTAGCAAAATTCTAGATTCGAGCCTGGGGACTTGAATTTGATAGGACAACCTTGTTTTTGCCCAGGAGCAATTAACTAACTCCTGATTCTTCGGAAGCATCAGACTCGTTGTACCAAAATCCCTACGAAAATAAAAATCAAGGAACAGAAAGAAGGAAAAAAGAAACTTTGAGACTCAACCTGAAACTACAGTATGGTTACTCGGATGCTTATGATTCGCTATTGGGTAAAAGGCTTACGGCCCATGAAGGTTTCAGATTACAGCCCAAGGGAGCAACCGACAAAGGTTTTGACTGTATTAGGAAAGAGACTATGAACCGACATTGTGTTGGTATTGTAATCACGCGTGTATGAAACCTATCCGCATACAACTTTGAGACTCGACCTATTATATATAGGACGGGAGAATCCCAAGCGAGGGTATCAAAATCTAGAGTACAATTTGTAATAGTGCAATTACTCAATATTCTGGCGAATTTGATCCATTGTTTCCCTGACATCCGACGAAATCCCAGCGTTCTCTTTTCCGCAAAACCCCAAGCCCATCACTATGGGCATTGCCGAGGTTACCCCTCGTCAATAGGGAAATGGAGAAACGAGAAAGTCTGATGCCACAAGTGCGGCCTATCGGTAAAGTTTATTGGCTTTGTGTCCATAGAGCTCTTCACATCAATGACCAGTATCTGACAACATGGCAGTTTTGTGCTACCGATGGGTTTTTTGACCTGTGTCCATAGGGTCACCCTATACTAGTGGAAGCAGGATAAATGAGATCCACAACGACTGTGATGACAATATCGAGCAATATGTGGAAGCTTGTCGGTCATAGTGGCAGACACCACTAAGAGGAGATGGAACTAAAAGAATGATCTTGAATATCAAACAATGATCTTGAATTGGAAGAAGCTGATGGAGGAAGGTGATAGGGTAGAAACATGAGCTAGGTAGAGGGGCGACCGGAGGAGGAAGAAACCTCGTGGCACCATTTGCATCTTTAGCTATTGGAACAAATAGTCGAACCCTAACACACTCTAAGACTTAGGAGACATTGGCTAAAAGAATTTCAAAGGGATTGTGGAGCATTTCATTATTTAGAAACTTTCATGTGAATCTTGTTTGATTTGTAAGACTAGAGTCCATATGAATCTTCACATGGTCTACTTTGTATACAATTTCAAAGAAAATTTTCTATTGAGTCTAATGCAAGTAAAGTTTACTTTTATTTATATGACAACTATGGCATTCGTAAAACCCTTCAAAATGTTATTTTTTATGTGACACAACTAAACAACATTTATTACACATTCATGTATTTTAAATTGTTCTGATATTCAACAAGTCATGCCATATAATCCACAAATTTTCTATTGTTGTGCTATAGAAAACATATGAACCAAGGAGGCCCTATCTAAGAGGAATCTCCAAATGAAGCTCGGGCTGAATGGAGCCCCAAATATTTGAAAAAATTAAAAATGTAGAAAATTCTTTAAAGGATACAAGTATATGTAAATGTCGAGTATGTACATATAGTTTTTATAGAATTGTGTTTTCATTGCGGCCTCCAGAAAATGATAAATGTGAAGAGAAAATGGAATTTTAGGTGCCTTTCCAGATTTTTTTGATAAAGAATTCTTTATTACTTAAGTTTAAGTATTACACCCGGCCTCTGCATAACTATGATACACACAGCCGATCAAATCCAAAAGTGGCAACTTATAAAAATTAACAAAAAGGCGCAATACAAGTAATCATCAGAGAAACTGCAAAGATGCCTAAGGTCATGGTAGAACAATCAGTAGATTATGCTGTCATCCATGTTGGATAAAAATATCCCTCCTCGTGTCCTCCAACCGAGTGGACACCTCCATAAACATGTTGCAATACTCCATATTTTTTAGAGACGACCATGAATGGAATGTAGCTATGCACTGGTAGATAACCTGCACGAGGGAATAAAAGTATCATTAAAACATTATCATTTCTACATATCCATAACAACTAAATAGTGGTAGTGCTCCCACCCTAATAAGTAAGTTAAACTTATGATCCACACTATTTAGCCCATTGCGAAAAATGTTTGCAACACTACGTGGTGGGTATAAGGTAGAACCTATTTGGGTGATGACCATATAGATCTAACAAATTGGCACTTGAAGAATAAGTGTTTGATAGTCTCATCCTGATGGAAGAATACACACTTTTTACTTCCATGAGAATTATGAATGGGTTCGTAGCAGAACACAATAATATTTCTAACTAGCGCAACACTAATGCCAAGATCTATCTATGAGTTAATGCAGTAATGGGAAAGCTTTGGTGACATAACCTTGTAGATCGAAAGTGTTATTTTCCCTCAAGGTCACGTTGCTCCTTGCACAACATACACGTGCCACAACTGGCAGCATCCCCATGGTCTCGCCCATGTCCGGTGTTCAACAACAACCCCCTTCTCCCTGATCTAGCCGGGATTGCAGAACTAGATGTTCTAGAACTGGGAACCAGCAGCACGACGACATGCCGAAGTGGTGTCGTCTCCCACGTGCGCATTTCTTCTTAGAATCGAAGCACGAGAGCCAACCGGAGAGAGGGGGAAAATCTCTAAGGAAAATTGCCTTAGCAATTTCCCAATTTATTAATTGTTATTTTCCCTCTCCCTTGGACCCTATTTATATAAGAGAAGGGGAAGAACTCCCACCTACTAGCTCACAAGGTGGGACAAAACGAGGAGGAGGAGGTGCTCCAAGGGAGGAGTATGGTCGGATGGGTCCCTCCCCACCTCGCACGCGGCCCAAGGTCGGCTAGGAGAGTAGCCAAGGTGGCTGCCCCCCCCCCCCCACATGGGCCCTTCCCTCTAGGAAGTGGCCCATGAGGGAGGATTTGCCTAAAAATCATTTAAATATTATTTTTTTATCATTAATTCCAGTACTCAATATTAGAAACATATTTAACATTTACTCATGATCAAAAACTCCTTTTCGGTCATTCTAAACATCCTTCGATCTCTCCTAGAACTATTTCGGTTTTCTATTTTTCTCTTTATTGGTGATCCTGATGACTCCAAAATGATCTCCAAGCATTTTAGAACCCTTAAGTGTGTTACCCTATAGTTTGGTAACATCACATATATGATCGAGACCCCCTCTCATATCAATGATAATTAGCAGAATCTGGATAACCATAATGACCCGTGTGCATTCCATGATGTTGTTATCGTTAGAACCATAAACGACGAGTCCAATTCCTTTTGTTACTTCGATACATAACTTGTCTGATATCTGATCATTAGTATCAACATACTTTGTTCAATCTTGTTACCAACAAGTCTACTGAACTTGTTCCCGTGATATCGCATCCTTGTGATCTAGTCATATGATAAGCATCTTGGATGCAATCTCACCGAGTGGGCCTACTGTATCTTCCCATCACATGGGAGAATAAATCTCGATCTTAATGCATACACCTCAACCTATCCTTTTGGAATACCTGATAGTATACTTCTTTATGATCACCCTGTTATGGTGTGACGGTTGATGTAGTCAAATCAGCCTCGGGTGATAATGATTAGATATGATCTGACGATCTAAGGAGAAGAAAACTTCGTTTCTAATTATTACAACGATGAACTATGTGAATTGATTGTGTCACAATCCTTATTTTGTGTAATCATGTCCATCATAACATTCACCGATGATATGACTTCATTGTAAATTGGCATAAATGCTCCATGATCAGGAAACCTTGATCATCAGTTGCCCAATGAACTAGTTTTATAGAGGCTACTAGGGACTTGGTTTATTTACATACCACACGTGTACCAATGTTTCTGATTGATACAGTTATAGCATGGTATAAAACCATTATGAACTATTTGAGATATGATAATAAACACATTTATTATTTTCCCCTAGTGCATATCTTCTCTAGTCTCCCACTTGGACTAGAGTACAAATAATCTAGTTGCATTTGTTACTAATCATAAACACAATAGTACATAGTGTGCTTTTGATCATGCTTTCTCATGGAAAACATCCTACCAATGATCTGTATCTTCCAGGTCCATATGTCCTTTGAAAATTCTTAATGTCACCTTGTTTGACATTATCAATAATATATCGAAGTATATGTTTGGTGACAGAGTGAGACTTTTGTTTCTTATGGTCTACAATGATAGTTGTTCAGTCAAGTGGACTTTCATTGTAGTCATGTATACCGGAAACACACTCTGCTGAAGTCAAACTTCTTAAGCCAAACTTACCATACTTTCCATTTCTGAAGTAGTCACCTACTTCTATATCAATGTAGATCCTTAGTTTTCTCTAAATGCCGAGGATATGCTTAATTATGGTTCAGTGATTTATTCATGAATCACTTTAGAACCGATTCTTCTAACTAAGAACATGGGTCACATTTTTTCAATTATACAACATGGTTGGATGGAAGAACCTATGACCAAGCATAGGTATGGAGATCATCTCTATTCTTCTGTTTTAAACCATCATTGTCTATACTCAATGTTTCACCTAGTTTTACAAGTAAGAACCTCTTTCTTTGTGTGTTCCATTTTGAACTTCTTCAAAATCCAATCTAGAACATTGTGAACTTCCTTTAGAATCTAAGCTAGAAACATTTTGACTCTAATGTGTTCATTAAACATATCAATCTATATCGATAGACATCAATGTTCTAGTGCTTTGTTCAACTTCATTCACATAATGTTTACTATCTTAAATACCATTAATACCAATCACACCATTCACCATATGTCATCCTCATATTTGACTAAGAAACTATTTAGCTCCCACTCAAATACTTCACAAGTGCACGTCTTCTCGATAATCTTGGTAACTCCAAAATTCTATGACCATTTATCAAATCAAGAATTTCCCACTACAAGACACTAGCATCCATATGATATGACAAAACCTAATTGTTATACCAATTACAACCCTTCCTCAATCTTGTCTTCGAAGAACATGTAGTTTTGACAACCAACTACCAGTTATCAAAATTGTAGTAATTAGTTGGCGTAAATCCTATAGTCTCAAGCATTGCTACTCATCGTAGTCAATCATTGAATTTGTCAAGACACCTTTGTGAAAAATCATGCTTTATGTATTTCTCCAAAGTTTCATTTCTTTCTTGTAACTTCACAGTTATTGGGAAAGATCAAGTAACAACTTTACTTAATAAGATCAAGTCACACATTACTTAGCAATTTCAAATGTAATTTATCTTTAGGATTTCATGACTAATAGTCATTTCTCATACTTGGGTCCATCATCGCTTCTTTGTATTTCCTAGGTATGTCTTGTTCCATTAACATGATAAGTAAATCAATAATAAAATTTCACTAATGGCGAAATGTATTCTTGAATACCACTTTCTTTAGTAAAAGTACTTAGTTGAAACATTATGACCATCATCATCGGTTTCTCCTCTACTTATAGAGTTTTGTTTTGGAACACATTCCGTTGCACTACTCAACATTTGGAGGTAAGGTCAAATACCTTGGTTCTAAACTTTCACTTTCTTCCACCGACACTTTCATTGAGAAACTCTTCTTGATAAAACAACATGTTTAAGCAAAAATGTTTCCCATCTTTAGTTGTGGAAAAATGTATCCATGGTTTCCTTAGAATACTCTACAAAGGTTTACTTATTTGTCATGACTTAGAATAATCAAAATCTCTAGAAAATTGAACATGCCATAACTTATATGGTGTTGTTTCCACAAAGATGGGTGATTCCCTATTGTAGTGTTTTGCTACTGCCGACTTATAACTCTAAACTACAATGGTAACCTGGTAAGAGATAATTTTAGACCATATGTATCTAATACTATATGAGTATGATGTTTAGACATATCAATATGCTTTGAAATATCCAATCATCGTAATTTGTGAAACATCTTTCCAAGTCTTTTATGCAAAAAACTTAGCTCAAGATACTACTCAATTTGATCTAATCACATAGACACGTGTTTCTCGTTAATTTATATCTAGTGTTTATTATGAAGGATCTTAAACATTTCATATGATTTCAGATTCAAGTTTCACTTAGTAAATACGTATATTCACTTAGATCCACAATCATGTTTACAAAACAATGATATCCACTATATCGATGAATTACAATACATCACTATGTACGAATTTCAATGACTTAGCACACATTCCATTTTACCAGAACGTGGAGCTTTAGTCATTTTACCCAATGAGGCATAGTTTTGCATGCGTCAAAAGATCCAATATCTAAAGACTTTATATTTTCATCAAGATGATACTATTACATGCACACACCAATATGACTTAAACAATAGTGTTATTCATCAATGATGTCATTATTAAGTTTGGATATCTTTTGGCTTTCAATGTTCTATAAATGCTTAAACCATTATCATCAAGATTACAATAAGAATAATGCATTCATAAACCAAAATATGATCATAATAGAAATTATTCATAATAATAGAACAACTGATTTTTTACTAACTTATATGAATAACCATCTTGCGAGATGCAAGAATCACTAATAAGTTCACACACTCAAATCGATTACAATTTTTTTATTCAAATTCTAAACTAATCCAGATGATAAATGTAGAAGGAGAAGTGTTGTTGGCCATCAAAATCTTGCTTACCATCAACACGCTGTGTCTTCTCATCATATCCATGCAATTCTTAAGTAGATGGTCCTATTTCACAAAACAAAACAAGTATCAAATACTTAGTAAAACTGCAATAAGTGTTTTATCATAAACACATTTAAAACTGTATATCATATATATACCTTCTGCATTGATAATTTCCCCTACGATAGGTTCTACTTTGATAGTTCTCAAGCGCACCATGAATTGATGAATGATTCCTCTCTCATAACATAGCCTCTGAAACATGGATGTAGTCGTACTCGTAGCTGACCTCAAGCACGAGAGCCAGCCGGAGAGAGACATGAAAACTCCCTAAGGAAAATTGCCTTAGCACGAGAGCTAGCCGGAGAGAGAGAGAGGAAAAATCCCTAAGGAATTTCCCAATTTATTAAATTATTATCCATCTCCCTTGGACCCTCTTTATATAAGAGAAGGGGAGGGACTCCCACCTGCTAGATGACAAGGTGGGACAAAACAAGTAGGAGGAGGCGCGCCAAGGGAGGAGGCCGGCCAGGTAGGCCCCTTCCCACCCCGCGTGTGGCCCAAGGTCGGTTGGGTGGGTGGCCTCTGCGGCTGTCCCCCCTCCACATGGACCCTTCCCTCCAGGAAGTGGCCCATTAGGGTGGATGTGCCTAAATATCATTTAAATATTATTTTTTAATCATTGATTCCAATAAATAATATTAAAAACATTTTAAACATTTCCTCATGATCAAAAACTCCTTTTCGATCATTCCTAACAACCTTCGGTCTCTCCTAGAACTATTCTGCTTTTCTCTCTTTCTCTTTACTTGTGATCCCGATGACTCCAAAATGATCTCCATGTGTTGTAGAAACCTTAAGTGTGTTACCCTACATTTCGAGAACATCACATACATGATCGAGACTACTCTCATATCAATGATCATTAGCGAGATCTGGATACCCATAATGACCACTGTGCATTCCACGATGTTATTTTCATTTGAACCATAAACAACGAGTCCAATTACTTCTATAACTTTGATACATAACTTATCCTAGATATAATCATTAGTATCAACATACTTTGTTCACTCTCGTTACTACAAGTCTACTTAACTCGATCCCATGATATTGCATCCTCATGACCTAGTCATACGCTACAGCTTCTTGGATGTAATCTCACCGAGTGGGCCCAGTGTATCTTCCCATCATGTGATAGAACAAATCCTAATCTTTATGATCACCATGTTATGGTGTGATGGTTGATGCAGTCAAAGCAACCTCTGATAATAGTGATTAGATATGGTCTCACATTTTATGGAGAAGGTCACTTTGTTTCTAATTATTGCAATGATGAACTATGTGACTTGATTGTCTCGCAATACTTATGTTGAGTAATCATGTCCATCACACCATTCACCAATGATATGATTTCATTGTCAATTGCTCTTTGATCAGGAAACCTGGATCATCAGTTACCTAATGAACTAGTTGTGTAGAGGCTATTAGGGATTTGGTTTGTTTACATACCACACACGTACCAATGTTTCCGATTGATATAGTTATAGCATGGTATAAAACCATTATGAACTTTTTTATATATATGATAATAAACACATTTATTATTTTCCTCTAGGGCATTTCTCCTTCAAAATGCAGTTTGTAAGGTTGTCCTTTGTGAGTATTACACCCCCATGAAGATACCACACAAAAACTTTATTTTTTAGTGCATTCTTCATCTTCCAATTTTTTTTATCATCTAATGACACATGTGGCTGAATTAAGGCTTTGTACATGGAGTCCACCGACAATTTACCACACTCATGCAAATTGCAATGGAACTCATCAGACCCTATGTCAAATGGATCAAATCCAGAATTTGTAGCAACTCATTCCAAGATGCTAGCCTAGGACCAACAAGATCTCTTCTAAATGTCACATTTGGTGAGAAACTTTCCAACACCTTAGCGAGTGTATCAAATTTGTGATGGACAATGTCGTATGAAGTGGGATACTATTCTCGGAGTGTGGCATTACCTAGACATTTATCCTCCTGGAATCTTATTTTCGAGCCATCCTTAATAGAGAATGACCAAATGGGAAGAAAATTTCTTTATCGCCATTAGGCCATCCCAAAAGTGTGAGTCATTTTATAAAAAAAGTGTGAGTCATCTGGTATCCAATAAACCTGAGACAATAGACATGATCCAATGTACTTTCTCCTTAAGAGCGGGTTTGCCGCACCACATCTTTGGTAAGAACCTTGAAAATCCATTTACCTAGAAGGGCTCTGTTCTTGACCTCAAGGTCATGAATCCCATGTCCTCCTTGATCTTTAGGTCGACACACCATATTCCATCAAGCCAGTCGATATTTTTTCTCGCTATCTCCTTGCGAAAAAAATCTTGATCAGAAATAATCCAATCGATGTAAGACTCCTTTGGGTAACTAAAATAAGATAATCATATATAATACCATATTACTTAGGACTGAATTAATGAGAACCAGCCTTCTCTTAGGGATAACAGTTTTCCTTTCCAATTACTTAACCACTTTTGTAACCGCTCCTCAACATGCTTCCATTCAGCATTTGTAAGCCTTTGATAATGATTTTTTTATATAACAGGACAAAGGCTTCCTGTCATTAAATTAATAACACCCCAAAAGGCTTCCTGTCGTTAAATTAATAACACCCCAAAATGCGAAAAGGATACAAAGTGTTGAATCTAGCTTACAACAACGAACTGCACACTCACGCGAGATACAGGACAACCAAAGAAGCTACAAAACAAAGCAGAGCAAGACCTACCTAAGAGCTACTACAGCGAGGCTGAGAACAAGCTAGGCAAGCGAACTTGTTGGGACGAAGCTCACTCTAGCGATCAGAATGGCGCACCAACACACACTACACACTGTCGCGCACGGGCAAAGTCGACGGGCCAAAGCTCACCCTAGATCCTAGACCGGTGCACCAATAAACGCTGCACACCGCTGAGCTACTCAGGGTGCCAATAGAGAGAACAAGTGGGAAAGCTCCGCCCGCGCAGCTAAAGCACCCCAAGGAAGGTCCGAACGACAAAACACCGGGAGTTCAGACCAAGTCACAAGCTTTGTCGGAGAGAGCACACCTAAGAAACAACACCATCCTAAGAGGCACCGCCCTTCTCCACAAACCTCCCGAGAGCAACTAATCGTGAGCTCCAAGGAGGTGTCTTCAGGAAGAGCACGATGCAGAGCGCCGCCACCGCCTGATCCGAGGGTCATGGATTTTCACCTAGGGCACGAAGAACAAATGAGAGAAGCCGCAATGACGCCCTCAATAAGGGGATGACTCCATGGATGTCGTCGCAGTGGCTCGAGAAAATCTTCGGAAAGGGTTTCCCCTCGGCCTAACCTCTTTGCCTCACACAAGGCGAGGGACGCCGCCAAGATGATGACCGCACCGCTGTGAGGGAATCGCTCTCACCAATCACCACACGACCACCCTACCGTGGTCACTGGCTGGCACCTAAACTACAGGCTCGCTCGTCGACCAAAGTGGTTCCCACCTTCCAGGGGTGCCATCGCATGAAGAGCCACCCTAACTCGCCTCCATAGCAAAGACGAGCCGCAGATACGCAGTCAGCCAACCCTGCTGCCGCACCAACGCACCCTAGAACACACACCCAAAAATACGGCCACAACCCATCCGAGCGACAATAGCAGAATCGGTGCTCAACTCCACGACTAGAACCTGCCCGAAGACCACACTCCATGGTCGTGAATGGACACCCTGGTTAATTTCCGTAAAAACGATGCCGACGAGCCTGTGCCAGCTTGGGGACCCGCTCCCACCAGCGGCAACGACAGAAGACATAAGACCCGTCGCCCAACGAGAACAGCGCCGGGAGGCAAACATCTCATGGAGTACAGGTCTTCAGCACCCACGGGAAATCCCAGATCTGGGTCAACGGGGCCCTCACCACTGACTGCCAACCACATCCCCACACCCTAGCAAGGGCGAGCACGAGGCAAGGCAGGAGCGAGGGAAGGTCGCCGCTGTCGTGGAGCACCACATAGTCAAGGAGGTAGGTCGAGAACCAACATGAGCCCTGCAGCATGGGAAGGAGGCGACGCGGGGAGAGGCACGGGGCTGAAGGAGGTGGCGAGGGGGCCGAGAGGGCAGCGGCGGTTTTGGAGGAACCCTAGTCGCCCCCGAGTCACCTACACGAGACGACACGGGGGCAGTTTGCTTAGTTTTCGTCCCTATGATAATGAATCAGAATGCCTAAATAGTTGATTGGAAACTGATCTTGCCCACAGCCAAATAACTCATCATATAGATTGATCTCGTCTTGAGTCTTACCGAAGTAAAATAATTCACTTTTGTAGAAGTTAATTTTGAGTCCTGAGAACTGCTCGAAAGATGATAATATTAATTTAAGATTTTTTGCTTTTTTCTAGGTAATTTTCCATAAATAGAATCGTATCATCCACATATTAAAAAATAGATAGTCCACCATCCACCGAGTGTGTAATTACACCTTCAATTTGGCTACCATTTTTGCACGCTCAATACACTTACTATATTAAATAGCATATGTGATAATATACTGCCTTGTCTTAATTTTTTTGTTTGGAAGTATCTATCAACATCATCATTGACTTTAATGGCTACATTTTGTCGAAAAAAATATTATTTATTAGAGCAAGCCACTCATCAAAAGATCCTCTTATTCTAAGAGTTTGCTGAAGAAAAGGCCACTTGACTTTATCATAAGTTTTCTCAAAGTTAATCTTTAATATTACTCCTTTTAGTTTTTTCGATGCAACTCATGGATTGTTTCATGCAAGATCACTACTCCATATTTACATTGGTGTGTATCAAAATTACATGTAAATAAAAATCATCTTTTGTGTGTTGTACAAGTAAAATTCGATCATTCTCGAAATTTTTAAATAGGTGTTTCTATTTTCTGAAAAATGAGTGGTTTGAAGGGAATAAGTGTGTGTTTCAGCGTCTCTAAGTGTGCTGGATCATGCAAGGACCAGGGTACTTGCTGACCTGCTTGCCTTAAACAAAGGTTGTTTCAGGATCATGAAAAGACCGTTTCTGTTTGCTCATGATCAATTGACCCGGACCCAGCCCAACCCATATACCCAGTCAAACTTTTACACCATCACCCACGCTTATAAATACTACTCCTTCATATCCTCTTCGTCAATTCATCTACACGGAACGGAAGCAGCCAGCAAACAGCCACACTTCGCCTTCAAAATCCGCCCCAGTCTCCAGCGAAGCATCGGAAGCAAACAGCACTCCAGCCATGGAGGCACTCCAGGCCCAGCGTCTTTTCCTGGCCCCGTCTTCCTCCTCTCCATCTACTTCCGCCGCGCGCCCACGGCCACGGCGGAGCAGCGTCGCTACCTGCCGCGCGGCCATGCGTGTACCTTCCGGTATTCAGGCGGTACAGGACAACTTTCAGCTCGAATGAATCAAGGCGCCGCTCGTCCCGGCCTCCCCTTCGGCTGACGAAGTCAACGGCTCCTCCGCCTCTGTGTCGTTGCAGAAGCTCCGTGCGATCGCGGATGCCGCGGCTGACCGCGCCGAGATGCACGACATCATCGGCAGGCAGCGCGACAACTGGAACCACCTGCTGCTCCACTCCACCAACTCCCTCACGCTCGCCGCCTCCACCATGGCCGCGCTCGCGCCCGCCGCGCCGAGCATGGTCGCGCTCAAGGCTTCCGCGGGCGTCCTCCTGGCCATCTCTGCGGTCACCATGGCCGCCGTCAACAAGATCCAGCCCTCGCAGCTCGCCGAGGAGCAGCGAAAATCCACGAGCCTCTGGAGGGAGGTCGAGCGTGACGTCCGCGCCGCGCTGGCGCACGGCGCGCCGGTGACCATGGCCGACGTGCAGGAAGCCATGGACCGGGTGCTCGGGCTCGATGCCGCCTACCCGCTGCCGCTGCTCCCCGGCATGCTCGAGAAGTTCCCTAAGGTCGTCGAGCCCGCGCGCTGGTGGCCGAGCCGTCGGCCCGCCCAGCCCAAGAAGTCTAAGAGCTTCGGCCGTCGCGGCGGCTCCTCCGTCGCTCCGGGCAACGGCTGGACCCTAGATCTCGAGGACGAGCTGCGAGGCATCCTGCGGGTCATCAAGGCCAAGGACGAGAACGAGTTCCTAACGGTGGGAAAGCTGGTGCTGAACCTCAACAGGAGCCTCGCTGTCGCCGGCCCAACGCTTGCCGGCACGGCCGCGCTCGCCTCAGTGTTCATCGGCTCCGGTGAGGCCGGGACGTGGGCATCAGGCGTCGCCGTCCTCGGCGGCGCGCTGGCGGCGGCGGTGAACATGGTGGAGCACGGCGGGCAGATGGGCATGCTCTTCGAGCTGCTCCGAAACTGCGCCGGGTTCTACCGCAAGATCCAGGAGGACATCGAGGCCAACCTTGCCGAACCCGACGTGGATCGGAGGGAGGGCGGCGAGTTGTTCGCGACCAAGGTGGCTCTGAAGCTCGGCCGGAGCCTGTCGGACCTCAAGCAGTTCAGGAAGATGGCATCGCCTTCCGTCAGGGACGAGGACATCAAGGAATTCGCCGGCAAACTCTTCTAATCCACTGACCCTACTAGTAGCTGACAGATCGGTGTAGCTAGAAATTGTTTCACACTATGCTTGAAATGCAGGCTTAAAATTCTTTTGCTTCAGAGTTTAGAGTATGAGCTCCACGAACTATTCTACGCCTTAAAATACTCCTACATTAAGTCGTCTCATAAAATAATAATCGTTCCACCCGATGAATCAGAGACGTACGCGAGGGGAACAGGGCACAGTGCCATTCCCACATCACTCCTACATTAAGTCGTCTCATAAAATCATTAAGGCCAAAAGGAGTTGTCAAGGTCCAACAACGACATGCGAACGTTGACGGCCGCTATACTTGCTACCGGTCAGCCTGCCCGCAACGGCAAGAGATGTTTGATTACAGCTGCTTCGTCAAGGATTCAGCTGGTCAAGCAGGTCTCTCGTCGCGGAATAGCGCAAGAAAACGTAAAAATACTTGAAAACAACGGGCTCCGTGGAATTTTAAGTGGTTAAGTTTTTTTTTAGATGAACGGCTATAAACTTTTAGAAACAAATTTTTATTACTCTTTTCCGTTCCAAAATATAAGATGATTTATGTTTTGTGAAACAAATGTATCTATAGTCTTTTGGTGCATAGGTTCGGAGTGAATCTGCGCATAAAAAGTCATCTAGATAAATTATTTTCACAAAAGCTAAAATATCTTATGTTTTGGAATGGAGAGAGTACGTATCTTATTTTTGGTGACTTTCAAAAAAAAAATCTTATTTTTGGTGTGCATTTTACATGGGCAAAAATTAGTTCTAGGAAAAATATATCTGCAATGTCTATTTTGGTGAAAAAATATAAAATTAGTTCTTGGGAGTAAAATATTTTGTTATAAAATGCATGGATGGCTTCAAGGAAAAACACAACTACCCCTCTAGGATGCATAAAAGTCGCTTGAGTTTGTTGCATACCTTTACGAGCAATACTAGTTATACGATTTGTAAAAACTTTTGTGAAGAATTCTTTTTGAAAAAAGGCAAAAAAAAACTTATCATTTTTATTGATAAAGCAAAAGTACACATTTGGCTGCTTTATTAGCGGAAACCGGCTAAAAACTAGCACAAGCACCCTCAACGACCATCGTGAGGGCGCACACAGCAATTCTAGCTACCCAGGTAAGCTGAACGCACACCACCATCGAAGTGGCATCGCGATGCTCAAGTCGGCCTATGTCAAACAGATGACTCCTCGTGCAAAGGCCGGCAACTCTGATTCTAATGACGAGCGCTAGAGAAGAGATGTACAAGACCCACGCCGAAGAAGATCTTCACCACCGGACCGTCTTTTGTAGGTCATCATACACCGCCCAAATAAAGACACTCCGAAGGAACACAACAACTTCGACTTTACTTGGTAAATTGTCTTTTAAGATTTGACCTCCTTAGCATCAAGATATTGCTATTCAGTGCAGGCTTTGCCTTCTACAAATTTCAGATTTTTTTTCAAGTGGACACTGGCTAAAAGTTCCTCCTACTGAAAGGGACACAGATACCACCTAGAGGAGGGGAATAGGTGGTTTAAAACTTTTACAAGATGGATTTAACAAAGGCAGAATAAAACAAGCGTTTACTTTGTCAAGCACAAAACCTATATAAAGTACGGTTCACCTATGTACACCAACAACTTATGCTAAGCAATACAAGAAACTATATAATAGTTAGATAAAAGACTTCAAGCACGAAGGCTATCACAAACTAAAGTGCATAAGTAAATAGCTCGGATATATAGATAACCGAGGCACGTAGGGACGACGATGTATTACCGGGTTCCTCCCACAAAGGGAGTACGTCTCGTTGGAGTGGTGGGCGGTACTAAGCCCACCACGCCACAAAACGCCTTACCCTATTCTCCTATAAACCTCGCCACAAGAGGTCTGGTTCACTTCTCCACTATCGGTGCACTTGTGGGTGGCAATCCGTAACCCCTCACAAAGCTTGGGGCATTTCTCCACAACTCAATTGGAGCCTCGCAATAAATAAGCTTGGAGAAAGCTCCACAACTTAATTGGAGGCCACAAGTAATCCACAAACCTGCAAAACAACTAAACCGTTTAGGGTTCTATGAACCCAAGAGTAAAAAGCTTCTCACCTTTCACCCAATTGAATCCTCACCGAAAACTCAAACCGATGCACCAAGTGCAATGGCAAGAACACAAGAAGTGCGCCAGTCCTTCTCTCCCAAATTCCACCAAAGCTACAAAAGCTAGTGGGAGAATAAGATAGGAAGAACACAAGAGGAAATCAACAAAAGAAACCCCAAAACCTAAATCCCAAGATATTAACCTCACATAGAGGTGAGATGGATTGGTGGATTTGTAGACCTAGATCCCCTTTCAAATATCCCAAAAAGATTTAAGAAATACGGGAGGGATTGAGAGTATTTAGAAGCTCTTCAAGGTTAAAAAATGGAGGAGATAGAGAATGCAATCAACTAGCCTAAGGAGGAAGAATGGGTCTATTTATACCCCTCCCCAATGAAATATGACCATTTGGGACCTCCCAGGCCGGATAATCCGCCCCTCCGCCAGATATTCCAGGTATTCCGGGCCAAAATATGGCTAAGGACTTCACGGCGCGACCCTCTATATAGGGGGTGGATATTTGGGCCGAATATTTGGCCGGATAACCTGCCCCTACGAAAACTAGCAAAAACAGCAAAACTGAAACCATCATAACTTTTGCATCCAAACTCCGATTTTGATGATCTTGGGCTCGTTTTGAAGAGAGTAACGAGATCTACAAATCATAGAGGGAACCATCATAGTACAGAAAGGGAGAATAGAAAAAAATAATGAGATGTTTAACCTATCTATAAAAGACAAACCGGCAAAACCTCGAACATCGAAAACACAATAGAGAATGCAAATGAAGTCCGTTTTCGATGAACTTGAGATTGTAATGGAGATTAACTAAAGCTCTATATCCTCTCATGGATAAGAACAATAAAGATGATGCAAGGTATGCAAATGTTTGAGATCTCTCCGAAAGATATGAGCAAGTTACTAACTTGAGAGCTCCTCTTGATAGTACAGTTACCTATCCTATAAACCGGTCTCCTAAACTAACACCACGATGTTGGGCCACACAGAGAAAAACAAAACTTTTTCCTATGTGGTGAACCCAAGATCTAGCTGAGGTAGTAGACCACGAGAATTACCACTAGACGCGCGGTTGTGGAATCGGTGAAGCACATCGCTTGATGTAGTGCAGTCCTCACGATCCATTCCGATCCACGATCATCAAAGTGTTGAACGTATAGCACCTCCGCCAGTATCCACACGTACGAGGAGGAGCGGCGGCGATGGACTGCTAGGTCCGGTACGGCGGCGACAGGACTGTACTAGACTGGAGCTAGGGTTTCCAACACATGGAGTGACCTAACCGTGTGCTCTAAGCACCTGCGCCCCGGCTTATATAGGGAGTGAAAGTGAGCTCCACTCACTTGTGGCACATTCACTAAAAGGCCTATATTAGTCACTACGAGTCCAACTCACTGACTCTGTCCGTTTCCTTTTTGGGTCCAACCCAAATATGCTCCCGCTCTTAAGTGTGTGACCCGACAGGCTCATGGTGACCCAGACACGATTCGAGTCTCACTCATGACCGATCAGTTGGTAGCGGCTCCTAGCAGAACGTGCCAACTCCCAAGTACCAAAGAGTCATGACGGCATACCTTCCAATGCGACTTTCGTCTAAGTCCCTTTTGCCTCACGATATACCTTGTCGAACTATAGGCGAATAATCGTCATCCCTTAAATAGTTCGACTCTCTTTCTCGATCCGAGATAAGTGATTCACCCGACTAACTCTTAGTCGGTCGCCTCGGTTAACACTTAACCGAGTCACGCATGGCCATGCTTTCTGAATCATATCTTCTGAGAGGGCCCAGAGAATATCTCTCCAGACGAAGGGGCAAAATCACATCTCGGTTATTCACATCACGCAGCTTGATTCTCAGTCGACCCGAGCTCCGCCTTTATAACTGCCTAGTGATAGAACAGCGTTTGACAGAACCTAAGCCGATCATCCTCAACTCAGACTGTGCAATAACCTCAGGTCTAAGGATTACATTGATTGAGACATGCAAATGCCAACTTGTTCGTTGCATCTCAATATGGGTCAGTCCGACTCGCTAAACTCTTTAGCTGAATCCGTGTAAGTCGGAATAACATCTCTATGCCCATGACAAGTGGAACCGAGTCATCAGCCGACTTTCACATTAGTCTAAGTTGCGTGTCCAGCACAACCTCAACGACCAAGGACAATTAGTATAAACAACATGAATATATAGTTCCACAATCGAATCACATATTCAATGATATATATCAGTAGTTCATACATGGACAATAACTTTATGAATACATTGGAAATAACATCATACATGATTGCCTCTAGGGCATATTCCCAACACACGAGACCAGTAAGAGAGAAACCTTATCAAGAACAAACCTTTGCCTTGTGCATATTACACTTGAGCTTGATGATGACGATCATGTACACCTCAATATGGAACACCTTTGTTGATTGCTCTAGCTTGGTAAAGACTTGGAATTTGCTCCCCCATACTCCACTATGGGAGAGCATCTCTTTTAGGCATATTTTCACATATCCATGCTCACCATAAGGATGGCAAGCTTCAAACATATGATATCTTCGAGATGGATAATCTCAAACTTGCACTTTATTTCTTCTTTATTTATTATGTTGGTGTCTTGGAGGTACACATGAGATCACTCCATCTTGTTCTTCAAGACACGCTTGCCATAGGCTCAACTCTCTCATGAAAAATATTTAGATCACTCCTTCAACATATTGGTAATCACTTGATCTTTTTTATTTTCTTCTTCTTTTAACCTTGAGACTACCGTATGGCTCAAGCATTTCCTATGGACATATCCTTAAGTATAACTCAATACAAACATTAGTCCATAGTGATTGTTATTAATTACTAAAAACACACATGTGAGCACACATGCTCTTTCAATCTCCCCCATTTTCGTAATCGATGACAATCACTTTGAGAGGGTTTATATAAGGAATTTAACGAACAAACATGGTTGCCCAACATCAAATAATACATAAGTGTGTGATGTTGGTACACCCATAATATATGGAGGAAGCTCCCCACAATATATGCACGTGTGATGAACTTGAATTTCATTACATATATTATCAACCATTACCGTTGTTGGACTTGCCTCTATATAGTCAACATGCAAAGCAACAACAAAGATGTTGAAAGGAAAATGCTTAAGAATAAACTCAAGGCATAAAACCAACTTCCCTTAAACCCTCCAAAATGTCTCCCCCATTGGCATCGATTGCCAAAATAGGTGAAAAGTTCTAGATGGCCAATATAGTGAGAATTCCTCCAAAGGTGTCATTTGAAACAAATTTCTTATGATTGGAAACATTTGCACATATCCAATTATGAATACTTAGGAAGAGATCAAACTCTATTGAGGATAAAAATATTGCATAAATATAACAAGGTGAATAAGCATAAATGAATGAAGTGGGCAATCAAAAGATCCAAAAAACCAATTGACAAAAGGAACATACCAAATGAAAGATAGTATTATGATATGATCAAAAAGAGAGTGCTCTAAATAATATGAGTAGACTCCCCAATGTTTGTGCAGAAATTATAATTTGCATTTGAAAACAATATGCACAAACATGGCATTCTCACTTCCTCGATATTATTTACACCAAACAAAATACCAAGAAAAAATATGATGAGCACAAAGTGGTATTGTAAATAAAATTAGGAAGCTCCCCAAGGTACCACTAGTAGAAACAAGGGCTTCGGTTCAGAGTAGATTCAGGCTCTAGTCCCGTGTGGGTTATGGGCCGAGACTATTGTGAGCTCTAGTCCCGGTTCGTCCTGTCTCCAATGGCTAGGAGACCGGGCTAGGTCTAGTCCCGGGTCGTTCTGGACCTCTAATCCCGGTTCATGATACGACCCAAGACTAGAGGGCTCACGCCAGCCAGCCCCACGTACGGGAGCCTGTAGTCTCGGTTGGTATCACAACCCGAGACTAGAGGTCAATCACTAGTCCCGGTTCCTAATACCAACCGAGACTATTAACAACGGGCCAAAATATCGTGGGTTCAGCCGTGGCACGAAAACGGGCAAAAATCCTACCACGGCAGGAGCACGGCTGTCCACCCCTCTGGCAGCAGATCATCTTTTCTAGTTTCAAAAGCATACCAAAAATTATAAAAAATTGAAAAATAAAATCCTTTGAATTTTAGTGATTTAGTTGTTACGAAAATTAACAAACATGAATTTTGACATAATTTGCAAAAAAATGTCATAAAAACTTCAAATGGCTACAACTTTTGCATACGATGTCAGGAAAAAATGTACAACCTATCAAAACATACAAAAAAAATTCTAGTTCAATTTCAAGGGCCATAGGCCATTTTGGATTCTTTTATTTTTTAAAACTCGAAAAGGAAAAAAGTTATTTTAAAAATTAATTTTTTTAGTAAATTTTTTATGTCATATTTGGATTTCTCACATTTTTTTGATAATAATGGATATATTATTTGTCGAATTTCAATTTATAGATTTAAAGATATCCATATTAAATGAATAAATGGCAAAAATGAATAAAATATTATTTTAATTTAAAGACTAATATTTGTGAGTAATTTTTATGTCATATTTGGATTCCTCATATTTTTCTGATCACAATGGATATATTATTTATCGAATTTCAATTTACAGATTTAAAGATATCCATATTAAATGAATAAATGGCAAAAATGAATAAAATATTATTTTAATTAGCTATTTTTTCATATGAATAAAATATTATTATTAGTTATTTATTGTTGTTTATTTAAATATTTTTTCGTAATTTCAAAAGATAAAGACGTGTGACATATTGATAAGAGTTAATAGGATTGATATGATAGTGTTGACAACAAGGTACAATTTTCCTTGCGCAAGGTCATCCTGATGGAACAAAAAAGTGTTAGAATGAGTGACCGACCGGAAAGTTTGATCACGAGTGTAATTTGACCTAATATTAAGTAAACTTAGTGTTAAAATGTTCCAAGTGAGAGATTAACGAGTTGGTGTTACCAAGTGAGAGTCAAAAAATTCAAAAAAAATTCAAAAAAATCTTTAGTCCCGGGTGGTGTTACAACCCGGGACTAGAGGTCCTCCAGCCCCCGCCGCATTGTCGCTGCCACGTGGTGGCCTCTAGTCCCGATTCGTAGCAAACCGGGACTAGAGATAGGGGCATCTAGTCCCAAATTCGTAGTCCCGGATGCGAAACCAGGACTAGAGCCCGTTACGGCCTAGGATTAGAGCCTCGTTTCCACTAATGTACATACATAAATTAGATTTTTGTATTGAATACAATGTGCACAACATGCGTCCTCACTCCCTAGATTTTATTTAAAACAAAGCTATGTACAAAGGTGAATATACCAAGGCATAAAACTTGCAAAAAACAAATGGTTGAGCAACATGTAAGATACAATAAAAACAGGCTCAACCACAAGGATGTGTGAGAGCCAAGACAAAGCATATTATAAGACTAATACAAGTATGCGCATTGAGCATCAACATAGTCTTTAATGAATGATATTTCTTAGTATGACCATAAAATACATATGTATCAAAGAAGATATAAAAAAGAAGTAACCTCTCATATATATAGGTTTCTAAGTAGACAACATCACGACGATATTTATCCACAAATAAACATGTACACACAAAATAGATACAAAAATAAATAGAGCATGATATCCTAAACAAGATCATCCAATACACCAATAAGATCTTTGCTTAATAGTATGGCCAAAAGGCTCAATTTTATATTATTATATATTAATGAACTTCAACCACAAACAATTGCAGATACAAATTCATGCCAAGACGCAACCTATAAGAGGTTGGAAGCAAGATATGTATGGATGAGTAAGAGATATTTGTTACCGAGATATCATTGGTGTGATGAAGTAGATGGGAGTTAGTTGATCATCCTAGCTTCTCTCTAATTATCATTGAGTCAACACTTCTTCCTTATGAAAGATACAAGTATCTAATCTATCTCCAATGTACCTAAAAAAATTCAAGTACAATATGGTCTCCAAACTTATTAGGTCCAAAATAGTTAGAGCAACTACAATACATAGGAGAGACTCCACAAAAATATGTGCATATTGATATGAAATTGAATTTTTTGCACATCTTAGCCAATTAGGATTAGGTGGAGTTTCCCCTATATATTGGATCAAGGAAAGAACGCACGCCATAATATATACATTAGTAAATATGCATGAACACGACTTTCAAGAACCAAATGAGATACAATTTTAACAAAACACCAAGTAAACCAAGAAGACACACCAAAGTGTGACATGACAAAAGGGTTTTCAAATTATATCAAATAACCAAACCAACTCATAAAGATCACATGTTCAATAAATGAACTAGGCAAAAACCAAAGAGCAAGAGATAGACAAAAACACAAATTCTCAAGGATTTATATCATTCTAAAAGATCAAAAAATAACAAGAAATGAGACAAATCCAACTCCCCAAAATAGCAAGGTTTCAAAAACCACACCAAACTCTCAACACTTTTTAAGATGGCACAAAGTACCACAAAAATCTTCCAAAGACATAAAACACTATATTGATCAAAACATGTTATGAAGAGGCATAAAAGGAGTGTTATAAATAATATAGGAGAACTCCTCCATGATTAGTGCATTATTTAAGATTTTGTATTTGAATACAAAATGCACTCATACGGGATCATCATCTCAACCTACGTCAAATAGATCACTAAATGATTTCAAGTTAAAGAAAGATCCATAGGAGGCAAGGAAGACGTGGGAGTCAACACCAAACATTTTCTTAGCAAAAGATAGGGAAAAAATAGAAAATGCCAAAGTAAATATGATCAAAGCATTCTACATATATAGAATACCAATTTTTTAATGACAATAAGTAAAGGCATAAATTTCCCGAGGTAGTTTACTGAGATATCCAGGATCATATTCACAACAAGAACCATACGAAAAAATATAAGAGTTTATCACCATGCTTCGATAAAGATTCTTGAGGGTTCCAAATAGTTAGACAAGCATACAAAACAATGATTAGAATAACTTGAGGTAAATGTCCATAAATTTAGATACAATTGACCACATACAATGAAACCCTTGCCAAGAAAAACTCTCACAAATAAGATCCAAAAAATGAGCAATAACATCATTAAACGCAAATAGGACTTGTTTGAGCTCACATGCCAATAAGGAACTAGATAATTTTCAGTGTTAGTTCAGTGTGGCAATACCTCAAATATTCACATTTTATAGGTTTGTAATATTTACAAAGCATACGACTCCGCCATAATGTGATAAACTATTCTTTTTCAACAAGAGGCAAAAATATCCAACACGAGACAACTAATGGAAATTATAGAATTTGAATTTCTCATGAGTATGTCATACCACACAGAGACTAAATAAACTTGGAATACCAATGGTATTACTCATGTACACACACTTTTAGGATTGTGATGAGGTACCCTAAGGACATAACACTCCCCCAAAATGGAATAGTCCGTTAATTTATCACAAGAGCCAACTAAGATGTAAACGATATGCAATAGGATCAAACACAAAACACACATATATGGTGTGCAAGACCATATACACAAACATGATTTCTCAAGTTAAGCAAGTAGGAAGCACAAAATATACAAACACATGCAAGGTACAAAACCAACACATGAATAAAGGGTGAGTAACTTTCAATGTAAATTAGTTGAGAACATGTTACCGCAAAGAGGAACAATGGATATATGATATAGATAAGTTAATATAAATGACTTGGCTTGATAGAATATAATTTATGAAGTTCCCTTAAGTCTTCATGATGTAGCTAAGTCTCCAATTCACTCCACCAACACCTATTGGTCAAGTTTTAGCATGTTGGTCCCCAACCAAGTTGGGTCCTACTAAGTTAGTCATAATAGGCTTGGTAACCCAAATGGTTCTTTTCTTGACACCACATTGGGCACCAACATATTTGGCAAACACATTGCCAACCTCATCCTTACAAAGAGAATAAACATCATCAATCATGATAGGGTTGGATGAGGAGTTACCAATAGTGCATGGAGAAGAGAGGTGACCTTTCTCACGACATATGTAGCAAGTTATTTCCTTCCCTTTCTTCACACTTGATTTCTCCATCATGGGAGTATTATCTTGATTCTTCTTGGGAAGTGGCCTTTCTTCAAGTTGAGGTAGACCATGACCTTGAACTTGAGGCATCTTCCCTTTTTGCTTCTCACTAAGAGTCGTATTCTTCAATGGGCAAGATGTAACATGGTGCCCTTAAATTTTGCACTTGTAGCCAACAATCTTGGCTGAATCCTTGCCTTATTCTTGGCCCTTCTTCTTATTTCTCTTTAACTTATTCTTGTTAGTGGACTTGTTCTTTACGAATACAAGCACACTCTTGTCATTTGGGAATTTCTATACACTCAAGATCTTGTTGAGTGTGACCCTCTCTTCATGACCCTTTTTCAAGCCCCTCTTCAAAGATGAGAGTTGAGCCTTGAGCTCTTTGATTTCCTCTACATGGTTAGTATCAACACAAATACTAGAGGAAGTAGAAACTTCATTGTAAGAGCAACAAGGCAGGGAATGTAATTCATTACAAGATGTAGAAATAATATGAGATGATGAATTATTAGGACTAGCACATGGTAGTATGACATTTGTAGTGGATATGGTGCTAATGTCCACATGGGCGCCTTAGATGTTACCTTTGACACAATAGCCTCATGAGCTAGCTTTAGCCTATCATGGGAGGCTAGAAGGTCCTCATGAGTGCTTGATAGCATAACATGATTTTTTTTCCAATTTACCATAATTTCTAGTTAGCAAAGCAAGTTGAGCCTTTAGCTCAACATTCTCCTTGAAAATAGATGCTTCACAAGAAATAGATTTAGTAGCACAAGCATCATTATAATTAGCAATAGAAGAAGACAAATTGGCAAGCTCATTATATTTTCTTTTGAGATCAATTGCCACCTCAAGAGCTTCATCACGAGTTTCCTTTACTTTAGACACTTATAGAGTAAATGTCTCCTCAAGAGATTCTTTGGTTGCTTGTTGATGCATGTAAAATGCATCCATGAACTTTGTCGTTTATTGCTTCAAAATCATTATTATTTTGCAACATTATTATATTTATTTGGCCTAACCTACTAATAGTTACAAAAGTGCACAATTTATTGTTTTACACATTGTTGTGTAGGAAATACACAAATATGGAAGGAAACCACGCATTATGGAGAAATCTGGAAATTCCTAGAATCTGTCCCTGCAGAAATATTTTCGAAGATTGCCAGAAACAACCCCGAAGATGACATCTAATGAAAAAGTGTATAAAGTTGTGGGTAATTTTATGCGCAACAATTTAGACATAAAATTCACCCCAATCGGAGTCCGGATACATTTTTTATAGCCATATTACTGCGGAGGACAAAAGCAGTTTCAGGACTCCGAAAATATGTGACGTGGTTGACTCAAACTCCTTCCATCTTTGATGATTTCGGAAAAATCACAAATTTATGGACTCATTAAGGACATAGGAGACTCCTAGGAAGGTTATAGAGATGCCCAAGAGCCCTTGGATCCAAGGGGCATCCATCCTATGGTCAAGATTGCATTTCCACCACTATATATTGAGAGGAAACCCTATTTTTGGAGGCATCCACCCATAGCCACGAAAATCCTCCTCCTTGGACTCCCACAAGGAGGGGAGAAGATCCTCCACACCATCACCATGTCCAAGGAAGAAGGGGCAAGGGGCCTCCATGTCCTAGGGTCGTTGCCGCCCTAGGGAGCCGTCGGGGCACTGCCTCTCCTCCACGCTAGGGCGCCGCCTCTCCACCATGTCATGGCCTCCTCTCCCCCTTGGGGAGGCTCATCCCCATAACCATCTACTGCAAGATCCCATCATCCCCACTATAATCTCTTGGAAAACATGATGTGTGATGCAATATATTATTTTCCCATGATATATTGTATGACTATGTTGATGTTTGAGTAGTAAATTGTGATCTAGTTTGTTTTGGTTGCATACAAGTATATGTTAACTTCTATGATGATCTTGATGCACTAACATATGAGTGCACACATATGTTGGGGGGTGCACAAGGTGTTCATCGTTGCATGTTGATAGGATGAGGGATAGACGGAGTTTGACAGAAGCCGAATCCGAAGCCTTAGAAATATTTATAATATTAATTCATGGTTAATCAACGAGGGTATTATCATGGGGACCTTAGATCTAAATGTGGTGGTTGGACTTTATGTCTTAATATTCCCTTGTTGTTCATAATTGGCCTTGGCATCAATCACTAGTGGTGTATTTGCTCATATCTATGACTATACCTAGTTATGGATCCTCCTAGAATAAAAATAGACTATATATGTGCTTCACTAATTGTGACAACCAAATGAATGAAATAGCAATTTGCCTAAACATTTGCTCCCATAGATTATCCACATCCACTAGCTCCACTTCATTTGCATTATTTTACTTATAGTATTTATTTCAACTATTTTATTGTTTTCTAGTTAATACCAAAAACAACCACACACACACACACTTTATATCCTAGCTTTGCATAGAAGGCCATATAAGTGCTTTATAGGGCTTTAGAGAATAGATAGTTTACCATCAGCTCCTTGTGGGTTCGACACTCAAATACTTATTGAATTGTACTACGGTGATCCCCTACACTTGGGGGTTATCACTTGTGCTTCTTCAAGAGATTCATTTAGATTTGCAATATCATTAGCACACTCATGCTCAAGGCTACTCATTTTGTCAATGGTGTTCTCATTCTCCTCAACGTGAGCTTCTAACTTATCAATACGTTCTTTGCTCTCAATAGCAAAACCCAAGATTTCAACAAAGTTAGAGCAAGCAATATTATTCTTAACAATAGCATGATAAACAATCTCACCCTTTTCATGTAACAAATCAACATCAATCTCTTCTTCCTAATTATACTCATCATCATCATCACAAGAGGTATTGGGTTCCAAAGTAGGAGATACCTTTGAAGCCCTAGCCATAAGGCATAGATGGAACCGTGAGATGATGATAATGAAGAATTACTTGAGGCTTAATTCAAGATGTTGTCTTGACCCGTAGAATCTTCAGTTTCCTCTTATTACTTGCCACACATTGTTGAAGTGGATGAAGATGAGAACTCATCATGGCCAAAAGTGGAAGCAATACCATCATCCTCAATAATATTGGACACATCATATTTATCTTGAAGTTTTGTCCATAAATCATGAGCGCTCCAAAAAGGTATGATTGAAAAAGTAACTACATGGATCAAAGCATTAACAATCACATTAGAAGCTTGAGCATCGAGATATAAGTTTTTATCATCCTCACAAGATAGATTTAGGAAATCCACTGGAGGAGAAAAATCTATATCTACAATTCGCTCCAAATTTGGGTCCATGGCCCAAAAATGATTAAGTATACGGATTTTCCAAATCTCATAAAATGTGCCATCGAATATGAAAATTTCATTGTGCACTAATCCCCTATCCATCATCTTTACGATCAAGATAGTGAAGCCTAAAATGAGAGACCAGGTTCTGATACCAATTGAAAGGGACACATATGCTGCCTAGAGTGGGGTGAATAGGCGGTTTAAAACTTTTACGAGATAGGCTTAACAAAGGCGGTATAAAACCGGCGTTTACTTTGTCAAGCACAAAACCTACATATACTACGGTTCACCTATGTGCACCAACAACTTATGCTAAGCAATACAAGCAACTATGTGATAGTGTGAGACCCTGGCGCATGGCTTAATAGGATTGATAGGATACCCATATCGACAAGTGGCAATTTTTTTTCCGGAAGCTCATCTAAAAAGAACTCTGAGGTTAAGCGTGCTTGGCCTAGAGCAATTTGAGGATGGGTGACCGACGGGAAGTGGGTACCGGGTGCGCACGAGTGAGGACAAAGTGCACATAAAAGACTAGTGTTGGTATATGGGGACAATCTAGATATCCTATTAAGCTGCCAGGAGTGACAACCGGGTTACACTCGCATCTGCGGGTCAGTGGCGGACATGTGGAGCATGGCGTGTGTGTGGCCTAGAGTGGACATGACATGGCACATGTGCCAGCACTGGATGCACATATGTGTTCCAAGAGGGGGCATTCCTGGCTTGTGGTTGATCGACGAGGGCGTCGATCTACTAAGGGTGGGTGTATGTGAGACCCTGGCGCATGGCTTAATAGGATTTATAGGATACCCATATCAACAAGTTGTAACTTATTTTCCGGAAGCTCATCTAAAAAGAACTATGAGGTTAAGCGTGCTTGGCCTAGAGCAATTTGAGGTGGGTGACCGACCGGGAAGTGGGTACCATTGCATATGAGTTATGTCTGCAAGTGCACAGATCGTCTGTAGCTAGTTTCAAAGTATAGATATTGATCCCATAGGGAGCCCAAAGGTAAGTGTTTATGGTGAAGTCTCTGTCACACCCAAAGTTTTCACAGGTCTTTGAGTGAATTGACTACAAGTGTTGAAATGAGAATGGCGTTTTGATTAAACTGGTAGTATTTAAATAAAACTAAAATGTAAACTTCTGAAATAAAAAGCATAAAGGTAAAGAATGATTCGGTTGTTTGTTATTTTCTACAGATGGCGAAAGAAGGGGCAGGGATATTCAGTTCATGGTGATAGTGACTGTGCCAGGTGGATGAATGATGAATGTAACAACTATAATTTTATAAGTATATGTGTAGGCGAGCAACCCATAATTAGCTGGAACTCCTCTTGGTAGATTTCATCCCAACTTTAATAATCCTACTAGTCTGTTACCAAAACCATGGTCAGACACTAGACAATTAAGACCCTTTAGGTTGCTTAGCGATTAAGCTCCTTGGGTCGGACTAATGCAATAAGCACGGTGGTTCCTTGTTATCCTCGAGTCTACTAGTTTTCCATTGATATTGAAGGAAATATGCCCTAAGAGGCAATAATAAGGAAGCGGTTTGGATGAAGGAGTTCATAACGGAACTAGGTGTGGTTCCTAGTGCATTGGACCCAATGGTGATCTATTGTGACAACAATGGAGCCATAGCCAACGGAAAGGGAACGAAGGTCTCACAAGAATTCCAAGCATATTAAGTGCCGGTTTCACTCCATCCACGAGCATGTCAATGATGGAGATATAAAGATTTGTAAAGTACACACGGACCTAAATGTAGCAGATCTATTGACTAAAGTTCTCCCAAGGGAAAACATGATCAACACCAGAACTCCATGGGTGTTAGATTTATCACTATGTAAACTAGATTATTGTCTCTAGTGCAAGTGGGAGACTGAAGGAAATATGCCCTAAGAGGCAATAATAAAGTTGTTATTATGTATTCCTTGTATATGATAGATGTTTATTCTGCATGCTATAATCGTATTGAAAGGAAACATCAATACATGTGTGTTTAATAGACAAAAAGGGTTCCTAGTTATGCCTCTCTTCCAGACTAGCTCATTGATTAACAGGATGATCAAGGTTTCCTGATCATGGACATTGGATGTTGTTAATAACGAGATCACATCATTTGTGAAATGATGTGATGAACATTCATCCGAAGTATAGAATTACGATCAAGTCATTATGTTTACATTGCTATAACATCAGACGAAGTAATCTTGGTCCTTAGACCATGAGATCATGTTAATTGCTAACACCGGAAGAGTATCTTGATAACATCAAACGTCACACCGTAACAGGGTGACTATAAAGGTGGGTTCAGTGCTACGAAGGTGTTATGTTGAGGCTCATGGATCAAGAGTGGAATTTGTCAATCCCGATGATGGATAGATAAACTCTGGGCCCTCTCGGTGATATCACATTAAGATAGCTTGCAAGCAAGTGATGTGATCACTAGAATGTTATATCACGGCAACGAGAAAAGAGTGCATGTCGGTAACATGATCAAACTAGGTATTTGGATACCGATGATCGAATCTCGGACATGTATTATATCATGAGACAAAGGGATTAAGTTACTAGCATTAAAGGTTCTCACGATCACAGAAGTCATCATTGAATGTGCAGGAGTCAGTATGGATCTCCAGGTCCCGCTTCTAATTATTGATCTGAGAGGAGTCTCAATCATATCTGCATTATTCGCGAACCGTAGGGTGACACACTTAAGGGTTGCTGGACACCATTTCGGAACACATATGTTTTAGATGAAAGGATTGCAAAGCACAGGAATTGTTTCAATAGAAACCAGAATTTTTTCGGGTGAAATTGCAGAAAGTGGTTCTGCATGTGATATTAAAATGTTGCAAGGGATTTTATGTGAATGTTTATTAATTAAAGTAATTAACAAAATTCTGAATAAAATAAATAAAAGAGTTTTATTAATTGAGAGTTGCATTAATTTGGTGGAAATTTAATGCATGTGAGTGGAATTTTGGGTGGAGTCAAAATTGATGTGAGTGGAGCTTCCACCACATGAATGAGGAAGAGGTGGGGGCACCCTCCTTGGCCGCTGGCCATGGTAGGGGAGGAGCCCCCTCTCCTATAAAAGGCCCCCTCTCCTCCCTCACAAAGCACACCTCCTCGTGAAGGATCTCTCTCCCCATGGTCTCGGATTAGCGAGATACATGTTCCCGGTGGCCTTGCGTCTGGAAGGAGTTGCTGCTTCTGCTGATTTGCTGGAGCGAGGAGGTGGAGGTTGTCCGGTGGCTAGAACGTGTGTGCGAGGACGGATGCGCAGCTGATTTGCGGCGCTCGGACTTCCACATGATATTGAGATCGGCAAGCGTACGACTACATCATCTATGAGTTCCAACTCGTTAACAAAACTCTGTTGTCTTCGAGGGTAAGTTCTCCATGGATGTATATCCACCCGTTCTTCTATATTTAGTAGATAGATCTTGGCGTATAGTTCTCATCGTAGGATTTTTTTGTTTTCTATGCTGCGAACCCAACAGTGGTATCAGAGCCTGATCTATGCGTAGGTGCTTTGCACGGGTAGTACACATATGTTTATATGTGGCGATGATGATTATGTTATTGCATCTTCTATGTATTTTGGATATTGGTGGCATAGTGGGATGAAGCGGCCCGGACCAACCTTACATGTCATCATACATGAGACCGGTTCCACGACTGACATGCAACTAGTTTTGCATAAGTGGCTAGCGGGTGTCTGTCTCTCCTACTATAGTCAATATCTGATTTACAACGAGTTGCTAATAACTTAGTTATCCTCGTTGTGGTTCATGTTCGTAGGTAAGACCGGTTCTATCTCCGAAAGCCCTAAGCCACGTAAAACTTGCAATTGATAAATTAGAGGCGTCTAGTTTAGATCGTTGTTGGGCTAGTGTCTTGATATGGTATTGTTGTAAGTAGATGTATGATAGATACTCTTACAACACACTCAAGGTGTAAGTTCCATAGACCTTGGCCTTACACACAAAGGAATGATAGAGATCATAGCATGATGCAAATGATAGAAATCAAATGCATGGACCATATCATCTCACTTTACACATTAGATGTTAGCATCTTATACTGCTAGTTTAGCGTTTTTGGTAGCATTGTAAGATGATCCTTCACTTAGATATCAAGATAAAATGTGTTCTTCCTTCAGTATGCACCGTTCTATGGATCGTGTTTCGAGACATCACGTGATGATCCGGTGTACTCGACTCCGCGCTTTCATACAACGGGTGTAAGACAGTTTTACACACACGGGTACTAATGTTCTTACTTGACGAGCCTAGCATGTACAGACATGGCCTCGAAACACAGAACAAAAGGTTAAGCATGAGTCATATAGTTGATATGATGCCCATATAGATGCTCGCCTTTGAAGCTACACCGACTCACGTGATGATCGGACTTGGTGTAGTGGATTTGGTTCATGTAATCACCAAAAAGACACGAGGGGTGTCGTTTTTGAGTGGGAGTTCATTAGTAATTTGGATTAGTTGAACTCAATCTATCATAAACTTAGTCTAAATAAACTATGCAAATTCTATTGTAGATGGCACCACCTGCTTTTAATTTCAATGTGTTCATGGACAAAGAGAAACTTGCTGCGAATGGTAGCAACTTCACCAACTGGGCTATGAATTTGAGGATTCTCCTCACTGCTGCACAAAAGCAATATGTGCTAGAGGCGCCGCTAGGCCCCCACCAGCTCCCGATGCCCCTGAAGAGGAAAAGAATGTCTATATAACTCGCAGGAGGACCACAACTTAGTTCATTGCGGCATACTGTATGGGCTAGAGCCAGAACTTCGAAAGCATTCCAAAAATGGCAATGCCTTTGATACCATGGGAGAACTGAAAATGATTTTCGATACCCATGCTGCCATAGAGAGTTATAATGCTTCTGAAAATTTCTTTAGCTGCATGATGGAGGAGAACGTCTCCGTTAGTGAGCACGTACTCAAAATGTCTGGGTACACTCATAAGCTTGTGTCCTCGGGAATAACGATTCCATTGACTTAGGCATACATCATGTTCTCCAATCTCTGCCACCTAGCTACAAGAGCTTCGTGATGAACTATAACATGCAGGGCATGAAGAAGTCTCTTCCCGAGCTTCTGTCAATGCTTAAGACTGCAGAAGTGGAGATTAGGAAAGAACATCAAGTGTTGATGATCAATAAGACCACCGGTTTCAAGAAGGACAAGAAAGGCAAGCAGAAGGGAAATAAGGGCGGCAAATCTATTGCCACACCTGAAAAGAAACCTGAGCTGGCCCTAAGTCTAATACCGAGTGCTACGATTGCAAGGGGACTGGCCATTGGAAGCGCAACTGCCCCAAGTATTTGGCGGACAAGAAAGCTGGCAAGGCAAAAAAAGGTATATGTGATATACATGTTATTGATGTGTACTTGACTAATACTCGCAGTAGCACCTGGGTATTTGATATAGGATCGGTTGCTAATATATGTAGCTCGATTCAGGGGCTGCGGAAGAAGCGACAGCTAGCAAGGGATGAGGTCACGATGCGGGTCGGCAATGGATCAAGAGTTGATGTGATCGCTGTCGAAACGCTGCCTCTCCATATGCCGTCGGGATTAGTGAAAAATCTAAATAATTTTTTATTTTGTGCCTGCACTAAGCATGAACATTGTATCCTGATCGTGTTTGATGCGAAGTGGTTATTCCTTTAAATCTGAAAACAATAGTTGTTCGATTTATATGGATAATATCTTTTATGGTCATGCACCTGTGTTGAATGGTTTATTTCTATTGGATCTCGATAGTAGTATTATGCATGTTCATTGTGTTGATGCTAAAAGGGTTAAACTTGATAATGATATATCTACATATATGTGGCACTGCCGTCTAGGTCATATTGGCATTAAACGCATGAAGAAACTCCATTCTGATGGACTTTTGGAATCACTTGATTTTGAATCATTTGATACATGTGAGCCATGCCTTATGGGCAAGATGACTAGAACGCCGTTTTCCGGTTCAATGGAACGAGCGACAGATTTATTGGAAATCATACATACTGATGTGTGTGGACCAATGAGTGTGTCGGTGCGAGGTGGATATCGTTATTTTGTTACTTTCACGGATGATTTGAGTAGATACGGGTATATCTATTTGATGAAACATAAGTCTGAAACTTTTGAAAAGTTCAAGGAATTTCAGAATGAAGTGGAAAATCATCATAACAAAAAGATCAAATTTCTACGGTCCGACCGTGGGGGAGAGTATCTTAGTTACGAGTTTAGCACACATATGAAAAATTGTGGAATAGTTTCACAACTCACGCCTGCCGGAACACCACAACGTAATGGTGTGTCGGAACGTCGTAATCGTACTTTATTGGATATGGTTCAATCTATGATGTCTCTGACTGACTTGCCACTGTCATTTTGGGGTTATGCACTAGAAACCGCTGCATTCACTTTAAATCGGGCACCATCTAAATCCGTTGAAACGACACCGTATGAATTATTGTTTGGAGACAAACCTAAGCTGTCATTTCTTAAAGTTTGGGGATGTGATGTTTATGTGAAGAAACTTCAGCCGGATAAACTCGAACCCAAAGCGGAAAATGCGTCTTCATAGGATACCCTAAGGAAATGATTGGGTATACCTTCTATCATAGATCCGAGGGCAAGGTTTTTGTTGCCAAGAATGGATCCTTTCTTGAGAAGGAGTTTCTCGCGAAAGGTGTGAGTAGTCGGAAGGTGGAACTCGAAGAGGTTACTGAACCTTCTCTTCATGAAATGGCGAGTAGCCATCACCGGAAGTTGTTTCAGAGTTGACTTCACCTAATGAAGAGAGAGCTAATGATATTGATCATGAAACTCCGAAAGAGGACACTACCGAACCTCGCAGGTCAAGCAAGACACGTGCAGCTCCTGAACTATATGGCAATCTTGTTATGAATATCATGATTGATGAAATAGATGACCCTGCGACTTATGAAGAAGCGATGACGAGCCCGGATTCCAACAAATGGCTAGAAGCCATGAAATCCGAGATGGAATCCATGTACGAAAACCAGGTTTGGACCTTGGTGGACTTACCTCACGATCGAAAGGCCGTTGAGAATAAATGGATTTTCAAAAGAAAAACTGATGCTGATGGTAATGTGACCATCTATAAAGCTCGACTTGTTGCAAAGGGGTTTCGACAAATTCAAGGAGTTGACTATGATGAGACATTCTCTCCTGTTGTGAAGCTTAAGTCGGTTAGGATTATGTTAGCAATTGCTGCATATTTTGATTATGAAATAGGGCAGATGGATGTCAAAACTGCGTTCCACAATGGTAATATTGAAGAAGAGTTGTATATGATACAACCTAAGGGTTTTGTCGATCCTAAGGATGCTGATAAGGTATGCAAACTTCAGCGATCCATCTATGGACTGAAGCAAGCATCCGGAGTTGGAATCTCCACATTGATGAGGTGATCAAAGAGTTTGGATTTGTCCAAACTTATGGAGAGGCTTGTATTTACAAGAAAGTGAGTGGGAGCAATGTGGCATTTCTGATATTATATGTGGATGACATATTATTGATTGGAAATGAAATATATCTTTTAAATAGTGTTAAAAGTTATCTAAACAGCAAATTTTCGATGAAATACCTTGGTGAAGCTTCATATATATTAGGCATTAAAATCTATAGAGATAGATCAAGACGCCTAATTGGGCTCTCGCAGAGTAGATACCTTGATAAGATATTAAAGAAGTTTAATATGGACAGAAGTAAGAAGGGGTTCTTACCTATGTTAAAAGGAAAGACATTGAGTAAGACTCAAAGTCCGGCTACGGCGGAAGAAAGAGAGATAATGGATAAGATCCCCTATGCCTCAACCATAGGCTCTATAATATACGCCATGCTATGTATAAGACCAGATGTGGCACATGCTATTAGTTTGACTAGTAGTTCGGAACACTGGATAGCGGTCAAGAATATCCTTAAGTACTTGAGAAGAACTAAGGATATGTTTCTTGTATACGGAGGTGAAGAAGAGCTAGTCGCTAAGTGTTATGTCGATGCTAGCTTTGACACCGATCCGGATGACTCTAAGTCTCAATCCAGATACGTATTTCTCTTGAACGGAGCAGCAGTTAGTTGGAGGAGTTCCAAACAACCTGTGGTGGCTGGATCACGACGCAGGCGGAATATGTTGCTGCTTCAGAAGTTGCGCAGGAAGCGGTTTGGATGAAGGAGTTCATAACGGAACTAGGTGTGGTTCCTAGTGCATTGGACCCAATGGTGATCTATTGTGACAACAATGGAGCCATAGCCAACGGAAAGGGAACCAAGGTCTCACAAGAATTCCAAGCATATTAAGTGCCGGTTTCACTCCATCCACGAGCATGTCAATGATGGAGATATAAAGATTTGTAAAGTACACACGGACCTAAATGTAGCAGATCTGTTGACTAAAGTTCTCCCAAGGGAAAACATGATCAACACCAGAACTCCATGGGTGTTAGATTTATCACTATGTAAACTAGATTATTGTCTCTAGTGCAAGTGGGAGACTGAAGGAAATATGCCCTAAGAGGCAATAATAAAGTTGTTATTATGTATTCCTTGTATATGATAGATGTTTATTCTGCATGCTATAATTGTATTGAAAGGAAACGTCAATACATGTGTGTTTAATAAACAAAAAGGGTTCCTAGTTATGCCTCTCTTCCAGACTAGCTTGTTGATTAATAGGATGATCAAGGTTTCCTAATCACGGACATTGGATGTTGTTAATAACGAGGTCACAACATGTGTGAAATGATGTGATGAACATTCATCCGAAGTATAGCATTACGATCAAGTCATTATGTTTACATTGCTATAACATCACGCGAAGTAATCTTAGTCCTTAGACCATGAGATCATGTTAATTGCTAACACCGGAAGAGTATCTTGATAACATCAAACGTCACACCGTAACAGGGTGACTATAAAGGTGGGTTCAGTGCTACGAAGGTGTTATGTTGAGGCTCATGGATCAAGAGTGGAATTTGTCAATCCCGATGATGGATAGATATACTCTGGGCCCTCTCGGTGATATCACATTAAGATAGCTTGCAAGCAAGTGATGTGATCACTAGAATGTTATATCACGGGAATGAGAAAAGAGTGCATGTCGGTAACGAGATCAAACTAGGTATTTGGATACCGATGATTGAATCCTGAACATGTATTATATCATGAGACAAAGGGATTAAGTTACTAGCGTTAAAGGTTCTCACGATCACATAAGTTATCGTCAAATGTGCAGGAGTCAGTATGGATCTCGAGGTCCAACTTCTGATTATTGATCTGAGAGGAGTCTCAATCATGTCTACATTATTCGCGAACCGTAGGGTGACACACTTAAGGGTTGCCGGACACCATTTTGGAGCACATATGTTTTAGATGAAAGGATTGCAAAGCGCAGGAATTGTTTCAATAGAAACCGGAATTGTTTCGGGTGAAATTGTAGAAAGTGGTTCTACATGTGATATTGAAATGTTGCAAGGGGTTTTATGTGAATGTTTGTTAATTAAAGTAATTAACAAAATTCTGAATAAAATAAATAAAGGAGTTTTATTAATTGAGAGTTGCATTAAATTTGGTGGAAATTTAATGCATGTGAGTGGAATTTTGGGTGGAGTCAAAATTGATGTGAGTGGAGCTTCCACCACATGAATGAGGAAGAGGTAGCGGCACCCTCCTTGGCCGCCAGCCATGGTAGGGGAGGAGCCCCCTCTCCTATAAAAGGCCCCCCCTCTCCTCCCTCACAAAGCACACCTCCTCGTGAAGGATCTCTCTCCCCCTCTAGATATTCCCCCATGGTCTCGGATTAGCGAGATACATGTTCCCGGTGGCCTTGCGTCTGGAAGGAGTTGCTGCTTCCGCTGATTCGCTGGAGCAAGGAGGTGGAGGTTGTCTGATGGCTTAAACGTGTGTGCGAGGACGGATGCGCTGCTGATTTGTGGCGCTCGCACTTCCACACGATCTTGAGATCGGCAAGCGTACGACTACATCATCCACGAGTTCCAACTGGTTAACAAAACTCTGTTGTCTTTGAGGGTAAGTTCTCCATGGATGTATATCCACCCGTTGCACTGCATCTAGTAGATAGATCTTGGCGTATATTTTTCATCGTAGGATTTTTTTGTTTTCTATGCTGCGAACCCAATAGATATCCCCGTCTGACTCGGGGGTCGCCAGTCTGCTAGCGAACAAGATCCTATCAATGTAGACCAAAGTATCATGTTTTCTAGACCCTTAATTGGAAAACAAGCATTAGGCATCCCACAGATAGTCAAGCATACATAATATAGTAATTATAATCAATCACAAACTAATGGAAAATATATAGAGGCACATCACATCTCACCAATCCCTTACATCTCCCACGCCCGAGGAACTTACTCACACATGAGAGAAGAAAACATCATCAATATAATTAAATAAAGCGAGTTCTTCTTGGTATTACCATGGAGATCCACAATAAGAATAGAAAAGTAATCCAACACAATCCAAGATGGGAAGAAACAATCTCAAACCCTAGTCTTGCAAGGTGGCGATCTCTCTCTCAAGCACAAGTAATTGCTATGGGGATGTATCGGCTAGGAGGTCGAAGATCGTGGAGCGAGATGAAGAACATCTTCCCCTCCTTCTCCGGATCTCTTCTTTCTCCCTTCTAGATGGGATGGTGGCTGATGTGTTATGTTTTCGTCCTTGGTCCCTTCATGGAAGTTTCCCCTTTTGAAAAGACAGAGGCGGCGACAGCTATACGGCGGCAACTATACGACCGGAAAAATTGCTCCCGCTGTATAGTTGCTTGTTAAAGCCTCTGTATGTTTCCCTCGATTGCTTACATAGAGAGACTTGCTTGTTTTCACCTCAATATTGTCATTCTTTAGTTAAAACCTTTTGTTGACGTTCAGAACCTGAAACACACATTAAAAACAAAGTTGTCTTCGCTACCAAAGTACTAGCATTAGGTAAAGCTAGAAACAATCAAATTCAGGAGAAAACCATCAATAAAAACCATAAGAAATGTGTCGAATCTCACAACTATCAACTCCCCCAAGCTTATATTTTGCTCACCCTCGAGTGACAAGGAAATAAAGAAGAATACCGGAGATTCGAGACCAAAATAAAAGAACTTACAAGCTTGGATTGGTGTCAAATTCTTTTCTTCATGATCCCTGCATTCTTAAATATGATCATACAAGTATTTACAAGATTGCACTAAGTACACTTGCTAACCACATATATATTGCTAGCAAATAAATCATATGCCCGAGCACGTGTCAAAAGTTTAGCTAGGAAAGTGAGACAAATTCTTTTGGTATCTCTCTTTGTTGAGAGATGAAAAGTTTTTGCTCTTGTTTCTTTAATCAATTAAGAGTTCTCAAGTTGGCACCAAAACATTCAATTTAAGAACAACTCATCTATTCCCATGTCAAAATTTCAAGACTCTCAAAGCACCTTTTTCCTTCCTTTGCCTTTTAAAAACTTCAGCTCTTTCATAGAGAAATCATGCCACTGTTTTTAACATGTTAATTGGGACTGTGTTGTGCACTCGTGACCATGCCAATGAATATGTTGAGAAATAATGGGTTAGAGGAGTACTACAAATTCACTTGGAACGTCAAACCACGAGGATACTAAAATTTTACCCGTCATAGCATTGCTGCTACAGACGTTTACATAACTCAATAGCTGAAATCAAGTGGTTTCCCACATTTAGATCGTTCGTTGGCCGGCGGAGTTAATACTTCCCCATGGAGCATGACAGTGTTGTAATGACACGCGTAAAGCAATATCTTACGGAAATTATTAGAAAAAGTAGCGGCATAATCTCTACTACTTCGAAGCATCCATTTTATCAAACAATTTCATTCAAGGGTACTATTGAGTCTATTTATATTAAGCTCAAACGGGATGGAGTAGTTCTAAAATCAAATCCTTTGGGCTAAACATGGACTCAAGTCATCTTTTGGATGATT
The DNA here is from genome assembly GCA_910589775.1 of Avena eriantha. Classification (NCBI taxonomy): domain Eukaryota; kingdom Viridiplantae; phylum Streptophyta; class Magnoliopsida; order Poales; family Poaceae; genus Avena; species Avena eriantha. The sequence continues at coordinate 88,524,902 of OU342745.1, forward strand.
TTTCTTATTGTAAAACTGTAGGGAATATTTTAGCCAAGTTCATTGATCATTGTTTCCAAGCTAAAAAGGAGACACTAGTAAAGGAATAGAATTTATAAGATAACATGCTAAGTGGGGAGTGACTTCTAGTGCAAGCGAGTAAATAGTTGTAGGATCAATTTAAGGTTGCAGAAAAGGTGATGAAAGGAATGTGATACCTCCTCTTGCTTGCTTCGTTCTCGTATTTGAGTCGAACCCCCTCTATATTTCCGTATTGCCAAGTCACCTGAAATTGAGCAATCTCCGAGAGAAACAAAGAAACGAACTTGCAATAAAAGTTACAACATTTTTTTGTATTTTTGTATTAGGAATGCAAACTGAAAGTAAACATGCAAATTTGAAGAATTAAAATAAATCAAAAGAAGGAATAAAAATATGAATGCAAGGTTTGGAGGTTTTCAAACCTCCCCAAGCTTAGGCTGTTGCCAGGCTCAGTTGTTGCCGTCATTCAGCAGCTGGTGAGGATACTGCTGGTAGTAGTTGTGGAAGTGGGTCATGAAGTGACTGAAGTTGTGAATTAAGGCACTCACATATTCATTCACTCCTTAAAGAGTGTGGTCAATCTCCCCAATGTGTTGGTTGAGCTGCTGGAATTCCTGATAGGGGATGTAGTTGTACCCTTGCTAGAATGGTTGGGCCACGAGTCCCAGGCTCCCCCTTGCTGCTGCTACTGCTGTCCCTCCCAAGCAGGGTTGTATCCCTGCTCTTCATCATGCTCTTGCTCATCCTCATCCTGCTTCTCTCCTTCTTCATCTTCCTCTTGATCAAGCTGGAGTTCAGCCATGATATCCATCACTTGGTCCTTGGTGAGGATCCAAGTGTCCTTCTCCACAATCGAGAAGGCTGGGGGACAGGGCAACGAAACCTGCTCACCCTGTGAATCACCAAGATAACCAAACTAATATGCTCGGAGCCTCTGGTTAGCTTGGTAGACACCAAGGAAGCCACAATAAGTCAAGTACTTGACGTCCATAAGTTTGGAACCGTCAACAGATTGCATAATATGTAGTTTACTATTTAATGCATGGGCAAGGTGGGATACCAATCCACCAATGCGAATATCACCTTTCATCTTGTTGGTTTGGTGGCGAAAGTGCTGGATGATTAGAGCTACAGGATTGGAGCTTTGCGGTGCAGTAGGAAAGAGAGCCTTGGTGATCATTGCCATGTCCGCATTGACCATGGAACCGGTACCACCTCTTCCCAATAGTGTGGCGAGGAACAAGGCGTAGTAGCGAATTGTTGGGTTCTGAATGGTGGACATCTTCTTATGGTAGAATTCAGTGCCACCATTAACAAAAATAGCCTCCCAAGTTTCTCCACTTGTGACGCTATAGAGGTTAGTAACAGTTGACTCCTCGACGTGAGGGAAGCCAAATGCATTGCAAAATTGTTCAGAATTTATTTCATAGTGTTGCCTGTTCATGGTGAAGCTTACCGTGCACCCATTACCTTTCTCCTTGTGGTCGTCGTAGAAGGAGGCAAGGAACTCATGGGTAAGCTCGGTGTAGGTGTCGTGGCTTGTGAAGCAAAGTACTGTCAGCCCCACAATGTTACACATGAGGTCGAAGTCCGCCTTCAACCCCGCCGTGGTGAGAAAGCCATGGTCGGCCCAACACGTGGGCAACACCCTCCTTGATGAAACTGTGGCCAACTTGGGGTTGCGCTCGGCATGGGACCCCGAGCTCTCGCCACATTGGCGCTTGATACGTCCATTTTGCATCACTATTCTATATCATAATTTACTGTTATTCATTGATATATTTCATATTAAGAGATGATACTTATGTTATTTCATCTGTTTTTGCATGGTTGATGACTTTTGGAGCATGGACCGCTGCAGTCAAGATTTTGATGGAAAAGGTGTTGTTTGGAGGCAAAATTCACGAAGATCAGAAAATTCGGGAAAATACATGGAAAATTCTATTTTTCCAGAAGAAGAAGATTGCCAGAAGGGGGAGTGGAGATGGGCCACAGGGGACCCACACCACCCCCTAGCGCGGGCAGCCCTAGGCCGCACCAGCAGGTGGTGTGGCCACCCTGGCCCACTCCAGGCTCTCCCCTCTGGCGTATATTATCCCCTCGAAACCCTAATACCTGGGGAGCGACCATAGAAAGATTCCACCGCCTCTGCGGGGTGGAAAACTACAGAGAGAGAAAGATCTCTCTGGCAGACAGAATTCTGCCAGGGGAATTCCTTCCCGGAGAGGGGAGATCGTCGCCATCAACACCACCATCAAGCTGGACTTCATCGGGATCATCATCACCATCATCTCCATCATCATCTCCACCACCACCACCATCATCACTACTTCATACCGTTGTAACAATTGGGTTGAATCTTGCATAGTTCTTAGGGGAAACTTTCCCGGTGTTGATTACTCCTTGTAGTTGATGCTATTGAGTGAACCATTGAATTATCGTTTATGTTTAGATTGTTACATATCATTATATCATCTTTGATCTTGATCCATATGATGTCTTGTGAGTAGTTCGTTTAGTTCTTGAGGACATGGGAGAAGTCATGTTGTTAATAGTGGAATTGTGTTGAGAAAGATTCAATAGTTTGTTATTTAAGTTGTGGTGTTATTCTTCTAGTGGTGTCATGTGAACATCGACTACATGACACTTCACCTATATGGGCCCAGGGGAATGCATTGTGTATTTGTCTACTAATCGTAGGGGTTGCCGGAGTGACAGAATCCTGAACCCCCGTTAGGAAACCTTTGCACAAGGGATGTCAAGGTCTTAGAGTTTAAAGCTGTGGTTAGCTTTCTACCTTAATTACTTTCTTATACTTGCGGATGCTTGCAAGGGGTATAATAACAAGTATGTATTAGTCCTAGGAAGGTCGGTACATTAGCACAGGTTCACCCACACAACACTTAGCAAACTAAAGAAGATTAATCAACTATATGAAGCGAAAGCACTTGATGATATTCCCGTGTGTCCACGAGAATGTTTGGTCATATTAAGTAATACAACCGGCTTGTCCTTTGCTAAAGAAAGGATTGGGCCACTTGCTGCATTTATTATTATTGTCTTTTAATTACTCGTACTTTGTTTACCTACATTATCAAAAAACCCTAAAAATTCATTTACTAAGTATTTACAGAGAATTACTGCTCCATGCCAGTCGCCAACATCTTCTGCTCCTCGCTGGGTTCGACACTCTTACTTATCAAAAATACTACAATACACCCCCTATACTTGTGGGTCATCAAGACTATTTTCTGGCGCCATTGTCGGGGAGTGAAGTGCTATTGGAGAGTGGAACTGGTAAAGGAAACTTCTATTGTGAGTATTGTTTACTTCTGTTAGTTGCTTTATTTCAATATGGATAATTCACTGAGTTTCTCATTTTGTAATGCTACTACCACTGCTAAGGTAGTAGATGAACCACCACCTGCTGAGATGGTACTTTTAAAATACCTACAAGAATTATTGATCATGTTATGGATAACTATTATGTTGGAGATGGAACTGTCCATCCCGGTGATCATTTGCTCTTTATACACGAATTACGCGGGTTGTTCAAGTGTGCAGGTATTACAATAGATCAAGTCAATAAGAAGTTATTCTCATTATCACTGAAAGGAAGAGCCGAAGAATGGTATAAGCTGCTGAAGAATGGTCAAGCTCTTGAATGGGAGGAATTAGTACCTCTCTTTTGTTCTAAATTTTATCCTCCTAGTGAGATTCATAAAGATCGGAATCAAATATACAACTTTGGGCCTCTTGATGGAGAGAGTACAGCTCAAGCTTGGGGGAGATTGAAGTTACTAATGCTCAAATGTCCTATTCATGGGCTGCCCAACAATATTATTATCAATAACTTTTATGCAAGGCTCTCTATTCATGATAAGGATTTATTGGATGCCTCTTGTGCTGGATGATTCACTCGCATGGAAGAAGAAGCTAAATGGGATCTTCTATACCGTATTCAAGACAATGCTGAAGCATGGGAGAATGACAAAGGAAGACAGTCAGGTATAAATTATGATTATGAATGCATTGAATCTTTTATGGAAACTGATGACTTTCAAAATATTAAAAATGCTTATGGTTTAGACACTCAAGCTATTGCAACTTATTTTAAGGCTTTTGCTTCCTATATTGATGTTCCTAAAAAGAAGTGGAATAAGTATCATGCACCTTATAAAGACATTGTTAGTAGTGTTCCTGCAAGAAATACTGAAGTTTATACTGCTAATCATGTTTTACCTGGACCTTCAATTGAGAAAATACCTTTCCCGGTTAAAGTAAAGGAACATTCTATGATAGCTAGTATGGTTAATGAAAGTACAAATAAAGCTGATGAACCTGATAAACAAATGGATGATGAACCTATAATAGCAAATGTGAAAGACTTTGTCACTAAATATGTAGAAGAGGGACACACTATCCTTTGTAAGGATATCCCTAATATTGTTTCACAAAGTAGTGTTATGAGAGCTAGTGTCCCTGTGTTTTCTGTTAGAATAAGTGATCATTGCTACAATGGTTCATGTGATAGTTATACCATTAAATTTATGCATGATACTGAAAGTTATTATGAGAGAGGGAAGACGGTTCTAATGCATCTCAATAATATTAAGTTTCCTTGCTTTACGCTGAAAGTCTTTATGTTGCACTTGTTTTACCGTCCTATGCTTGCAGCTTCTGGTTTCAACAATTTATTTGCTTACAAAATTCCCTTGCATAGGAAGTGGGTTAGACTTAAACATGTGTATTTTTGCTTCTTGATGCTCTCTTTCACTTCAATTCATATTCTTATGTGAGCATCATTAAAATTATCATGCCCATCTTAATGGCTATAAAGAAAGAGCTTTTTGGAAGACAACCCAATTTATTTGTGCTTTCAGTTGTTTTTTGTTTATTTGATTCTTGGAAGTTATTACTTTGGTAATAACCTCTACTTATCCTTTTTGTTTGGTTTTTGTGTCAAGATCAACCTCTAATGAGAGAGAAGTAAGATTTGGAGAAGTTGCTGTCCCAAAACAGATTTTTGTGCTGATCTATGTACGTCGGATTGAGCTGTAATTTTTTGTGCTTCTTCCCCAGGTTGTTATTTAACTTTCGTTAGTTTTGCACTTCTTGATTTGAGCAACATAAGGTTTTCGAAAAAATTGATCTTTACCTGCTGGTCTGTTTTAAAAGATTTTTGCCACTCTTGCATTTGCCACTTAAATCGATTTCCTTTTTGAATTCTTTTTGGGTTTTCAGAAGGAGTTGCTACAGTAGCTTATGTTTTGATGGATTTCAGTTGAAATTAGACTTAAAAGGTTTATTAATGTTTCTAATGAGAATTGTGTGAAGTTTTGTGTGAAAGAAATTTCCAGGTTATTGGAGAAAATGTTGAAATAAGATAGTGAAAGGTTTCATGACTCAAGCAATATGTGTATAAAGATGAAGATATTGATGTTATTCAAGCAGTGACTCCGGAAGAATCTACTAAATACCAAGTTTAGAGACCTGCAGAGTCCGTTTTCGAATAGGTAACAGTTCTGGTAAGAAAACTTCCACGAAAATTCCTTCCAGTTATATTTTTGCAGTTTTTATCCAACAAGGAAAGCAACGAAGCGAAATAGGGATGGAAACGGAGCCAGGGTGGCTCACACCACCCCCTGGCGCGGCCCCCTGGCCGTGCCAGCAGGTGGTGTGGCCACCTCGAACTCCGTCTCCGACCCGTTTTCTCCTAGTACCTTCCTTTTTGTTGTAAAAATTCGTAATATATAATCCCCCAGATCCCCCGAGGTTCGTATATCATGTTCTCTTCGTGTTTTCGTTTTGATCTATTTCTTCCATGAACTATTCTTAAAGTTTAGAAGCACAATGGTCTCTGCCAAGGATAAGGGAAAGGAGCCTGCAGAGGAGGATCCCAAAGATCCCGGGCAGGAGAAGGAGATCGATGAAGAGGAGGCAAGGAAAAGCCAGCACCCGCACACCGGCACTACCATTGCAAGCATTGGAGTGTTGGCAAACCCTGCCAAGATCAGAAGGACTGCATGGATGTCAACTAGAGGGAAGCCTCCGCGTCACTGTTTGGCTCCATGGTCATCTTCTCCATGCACCAAGAATCCCTTCCATACCCTTATCCATGATCATCAATGCCAGAATATGCCCAAGGAGAAACTACCCTCCAATTGGGATATGCCTAGTTCTAACCATGCAGGAAAAGAAGACTTCAAGGAGGAAGAGTGGGGAAAGAATCATACGAGCTCGGATTCACAACCCGACATGATCATGCATCGTATCGAGCACAACTCGGAGTTGATTCGTACTCTCACCTTCAAGATTGAGGACTTGAGGAAATTGATCGAAAAGCTCATCGAGAGAACACCACCATCACCGAAGGAGTAATTCGTCATCAGGTTTTGGCATCCCCTTGGTTTGCTCCAAGCTTGGGGGAGTGCCGCGGTATCACATCACCATCTTCTATCTTTTTACCTTTTTAGTAGAGTCATATCATGAATAGAGCAGTTATCATGTAGGATGGTTTGCATTATGGAAGTGTCCCCCTCTCGTTACATATCTATGTATCCCTTGGTTTGAGTTGCCGTTATGGAATATTAATGAGAAGTTCCATCATCTACTCTTTTGCATATCTTATATTAGTTTTCAATTCATGTTATATGATTGAACTTGCCGTTAGTATTGGTATCACTTTGGGATCATTGAGTTAATTTAACTGGTTTTGGAAAACCTGGCTCGGTCAGTAGCAACACTATTTTTGAGAATTGAATGAAAAAGATAAAAGTACTCTTAAAGAAATATAATTTCATCATCTTTCTTTCTTGATTTGCTCATAAGCTTAGTATTATCTAGTTAAGATCTCTTGTGCTTCCAAGGAAGACTGCATGTTTGTTTTCATCACTTGTATGTTTGTTTGTTTCCTTCAACTCTTATGCTTGCTACCTAGCCTTGCTAGCCAAAAACCTGTACTAAGAGGGAAAGCTTCTCGTGCATCCAATCCTTAAACCAAACACCTATGCCATTTGTGTCCAGCATACCTACCTACTAGCACTATTGCTATTCCAAGTAAATTCATGTTTTTATCTACCTTCCAATTAAACTTGTTATGTGAAAATTAGTGATTAAAGCTCTCACGAACTTGATGGCACACTTTACTTTCATGCACTTAATAAACTTGAACCATTGTGCCCAGCTATGTTGCGTATATGCTTGCGCTTTGTAAGTTGTGAATTAGCAGAACCATGCTGTCATGAGGAACACTTTCAACATTGCACTTGTACATTGTACCTAGTTGATATCATGCTCTTTTGTTTATGGATGTCGTCGGTGTGAAATGAAAGGGGAGCTTGTAAGTCCATCTATTTGTGTATGTGTGTTAGAGAAATGCCTGGGCCGCCGGTCTAATCCATGCCTAATCATGGTGGAAACCTGCAGCGTAACCATAATGAGCAATCTATGAAGCATTCTTCTTATAAAAAATAGATTGAGATTGAGAAAAGAGAAAAAAGGAATTGAGAAAAGAGGAAAGAGAGAAAAAAGCACCATTTTCCCATGGTAAATAAGAAGATTGCTGAGATGCTCGTTGTCTGCTTGCCTTGTCATTTTGATATGGGAATTCTTCTGTATCATCGGGCAAGGGGTACCCCATTGGTGGTTCTCTATGATACACATTTACTTACTATGACAAGAAATTACCGGTAACTAAACTTGAGTAGCATGAGGAGCGTCCCACGTATTCAAGGGACATGAGATTTTCAACTTACAACTTGTCAAGCATATCCTCATATTTGATCACTTTAACCTTAATCACCTAAAGATGCCTATGATAGGGGCAATGAGAGCTGAAAGCTAATAAGTACCATAATTTTTGGAAGCTCTTTATGAAACTTGAAATCCCTGCTTCCCTCTATGGATGGCCTATCTTTTACGTTTTAATTGAGTTAGTAAACCTATTCCCCTCTATCTCAGCAAGCATTTTGAGTTGTTTTGTTTCATTCATTCATATGATGATTTATTCAATCATGTTTCTTATGTTCCTTGTTTTGCATATTTGCTCTTATCTTAGTGTTTACTACTTTGCAACCTATCATTGAAAACCCTTTATGTGTGAACTCTTGCAAATTGTCAACTATTCTTCGACCAAGAGCTAAGTTTGCCATTACCAATTATGATTTACTTTGTGTATCTTTATTGTGTTTCCTTTACTTATTGCAAGTTAAGTTATATAATAGTGAGTTGTCTTCTATTATGATTTATGTATTGATGAATGTGATGCTTCTTGTTCGTATTATTTTATCGACTCTTCACTCCATAAACCTGAGGTCATGTTTATTGAGCTCAGTTTTTCTTAGGGACAAGCGAAGTCTAAGCCTGGGGGGAGTTGATACGTCCATTTTGCATCACTATTCTATATCATAATTTATTGTTATGCATTGATATATTTCATATTAAGAGATGATACTTATGTTATTTCATTTGTTTTTGCATGGTTGATGACTTTTGGAGCATGGACCATTGTAGTCAGAATTCTGATGGAAGAGGTGCTTTTTGGAGGCAAAATTCGCGAAGATCAGAAAATTCGGGAAAATACATGGAAAATTCTATTTTTCCAGAAGATGAAGATTGCCAGAAGGGGGAGTGGAGATGGGCCACAGGGGGCCCACACCACCCCCCTGGCGCGGGCAACCCTAGGCCGCGCTAGCAGGTGGTGTGGCCACCCTGGCCCACTCCAGGCTCTCCCCTATGGCGTATATTATCCCCTCGAAACCCTAATACCCGAGGACCGACCATAGAAAGATTCTGCCGCCTCTGCGGTGCGGAAAACTACAGAGAGAGAAAGATCTCTCCGGCAGACAGAATTCTGCCAGGGGAATTCCTTCCTGGAGAGGGGAGATCGTCGCCATCAACACCACCATCAAGCTAGACTTCATCGGGATCATCATCACCATCATCTCCATCATCATCATCTCCACCACCACCATTATCACTACTTCATACCGTTGTAACAATTTGGTTGAATCTTGCATAGTTCTTAGGGGAAACTTTCCCGGTGTTGATTACTCCTTGTAGTTGATGCTATTGAGTGAACCATTGAATTATCATTTATGTTTATATCATTATATCATCTTTGATCTTGATCCATATGATGTCTTGTGAGTAGTTCATTTAGTTCTTGAGGACATGGGAGAAGTCATGTTGTTAGTAGTGGAATTGTGTTGAGAAAGATTCAATAATTTGTTATTTAAGTTGTGGTGTTATTATTCTAGTGGTGTTATGTGAACGTCGACTAAATGACACTTCACCTATATGGGCCTAGGGGAATGCATTGTGTATTTGGCTACTAATCGTAGGGGTTGCCGGAGTGACAGAAACCTGAACCCCCGTTAGGAATCCTTTGCACAAGGGACGTCAGGGTCTTAGAGTTTAAAGCTGTGGTTAGGTTTCTACCTTAATTACTTTCTTGTACTTGTGGATGCTTGCAAGGGGTATAATCACAAGTATGTATTAGTCCTAGGAAGGTCGGTACATTAGCACTGGTTCACCCACACAACACTTAGCAAACTAAAGAAGATTAATCAACTATATGAAGCAAAAGCACTTGACGATATTGCCGTGTGTTCTCGAGAACATTTGGTCATCTTAAGTAATACAACCGTCTTGTCCTTTGCTAAAGAAAGTATTGGGCCACTTGCTTCATTTATTATTATTGTCTTTTATTTACTCGTACTTTGTTTACCTGCATTATCAAAACCCCCTGAAAATCTGTTTGCTAAGTATTTATAGAGAATTCCTGCTCCAAGCCATTCGCCAACATCTTCTGCTCCTCGTTGGGTTCGACACTCTTACTTATCGAAAATACTACGATACACCCCCTATACTTGTGGGTCATTAGTGCTTGCTCTTGCAAAAAATATTACTGATTTTTTCCATCTTGATGCACTGAAAAATTTCACCATAAAACCTTAGGCATATAGTTTCTACATGATATATGAACGATCCTACGTGCAAAAATTCAATCCTAACGTGAGAGACAATGGGGAAATCTAAACAAGCTTGAGTTCATCCACTAGATCAATCTGAAAGTTTCGACCATGGAAATATGAAAATAAAGCATGGATAGGGAGAGAAACATACCGATCTATTGATTCCCCCACTCAAACGAACGAAATCCGCGAAGAATCAAGAGTTCTAGGTGGGTTTTGAGAGGTTTGGAGAGAGAATATGAGAGAAATAATGTGGAAGGAGAAGAAACCTACCCGCCCCGGCCCGATTTTGTGGCCGCGCCGAACTATACGGCCGGAACTATACAGGCGGGATATGTTGTTCCACCCGTATAGTTGCGACGGCGCGACCAACTAGAGTTTCTTTATGCAGAACACAGCTATACAGACGCAACTATACGGCCGGATCACAATGATCCCGCCATATAGTTGGTTGTTAAACCGTATGTATCCTCGAGATAAATTTCTAAAACAGGCATCGATATCTGTATGACCGGAACTACATGGCCAGAATTTTATTCCCACCGTATAGTTGGTTGTTAAATAGTCAGTACCTTTGAGAAGAAATTCTCAAAAACATGCATTGATATCTATACGACCGGAACTATACGGCCAAATTTTTTATTCCCGCCGTATAGTTGGTCGTTAAACAATCAGTACCTTTGAGAAGAAATTGTACGAAGGAATCGATATCTATATGACTGGAGCTATACAGCCATAATTTTTATTTCCGCTGTATAGTTGGTCATTAAATTCTCCGTTCCTTCGAAATAAAATTTGTTGTTGGCAAATATATCTATACGGCCAAACTATACGGCCAGAATTTTTATTCCCGCCGTATAGTTGGTCATTAAACCATCAGTAGTCATCAAAAAATTTCTATTTCTTCGAGAATACCTTCTTAGCCTGAAACTTAACGAAATACCTTATTTTTGACCAAAAAATGACAGTAGAAATTGCCGACCAACATCAGCATGTAAAGAGCAGAATTTTAACCATTGTAGATAAAACTCAAACTTTTATTTTTATACTTATTCTACATTCGTTCAATCTATGTTTCTACTACTTTTTGACAGCTGCTTCTTCACGGACGCGCTTCCGCAAGAATGTCTGTGAAAAAGTTGTAGGAATGTGATGAACTTTTTATTCTTTAGTCTGTTTTATTGATGTGATGGGTTGACTCCCACTAAGCATTTTATTAAGAATGGTTGAATAACTCAACCTCTTCTCTATTCTCAAATTCTTACCTTGGGTTGCCCCTTATCAAAGGCACTTACCACATGAACTTGTTTTGCTGGTGGAATATATCTTTCTCCTGCTTCTAGCTTCTTTGGAAAAAACGAGATGATTTCAGCATCATAAACAATGAAGATTATTTTTCCCTCAACACAATCAACCGATGCTCCTGCAGTACTAAGGAAAGGTCTTCCAAGTATTATAGATATTTTTTCATCTTCTAGCATCTCAAGAATAATAAAATCAGTGGGAATAACATTCTCATCTATTCTAAGTAGAACATCCTCAATCATACCAATGGGTTGTTTAATGGACTTGTCAGCCATCTGTAAAGTGATAGTAGTAGGGGAATACACCCCTAATCCTAACCTTTTATAGAGGGAGTATGGCATTACACTAACTCATGCACCTAAATCACACAAAGTATTGTGAATATCAGTTTTGCCTATTGAGCATGAAATAGTTGGTATTCCGAGATCTCCTGATTTAGACAATAGCTTTCCATTAGCAGGATAACTAGTCACCATGGCAACAGTTTCAGTTATTTCTCCCTTTCTACTAAGAATATCACAGAGGAATTTAGAATAGGTAGGGCCTTTGATTGCATCCTCAAATGGAATTTCTAGACGAAGGTCACCAAGTGCCTTTGTAAAAGAATCATAGATTACCTGATCAGGTTTTCTTTTTTCGATCTGGATAAGGAAGCGTTTTCTCACTTTTCTTATTCTTGTCTTTTACCTTGTGTGGGGGGTCAGGATCTTTTGTTGCTTTCTTTTGTTGTTGTTTATCGCTTTTCTTCTTTTCTACTACAACAACTTCATCTTCATTGCTTATCTCTTTTTCTTCTCTTGGATCAACCGTGTCTGTATTAGAGTCATAACGGTCATCATGTGCATTACTTTGGTCCTCCTTGGTTTGATCTTGTGTTTCTTGAGCAGTTTCATCTTGAGGATCCACCAGTGTATCATCTTCTTGGCTTGCTTTGAGCAAGGCCTTTTCCTTTCGCTCTTTTTAGCTTCATATTCTGGTGGTCCTAATGGTCTTGTAACAACTGCACCTCTTCTTATGACAACATTAGTAGAAACAGGAATATCTTTATCATCTCGAAGAAATTTTTGATAACTTGATGCTATTTGTTCACACTTGGTTTCAATCATACTAAGATATTTGTGAAATAATTTTATTTCTTGGCCAATCTCATCATAATTTTCCATGAGTTCCGCCAAAATATACTTATGTTTCTAAAAGTGCTTATGTAGGTTATTATGAGACTTTGCTTGTCGATGTTTTAATTCTTGGAAAACTTTCCTAGTTTCATCTTCTTCAGTTAAAACTTATAACAAGTCTACTTTGTTTTCCTTAGCAAGTTCAGAATGTATACCTTTTTCTTTCATCGTTTTGTGTACTTCAGGAATAAGATCAGGAGTTATATGAAGTATCCCTTTTTCCAGCTTAGTGCCAAAATCAGGATTATATAAAGAATCATTCTTAGCCCTAGTAGACATCAATTCCAAACATTCTTTAATAGTTAAGGTATTTATAGATCCTCCTACTGAGAAGTCAAGCAACTCTCTACATTTAGTATTAGGAATACTATTGATCATTCCGAGGAATCTATCCCAGGCTTGTGGGTAGTTTTCTCCCACATTCTGAATAAAGTTGCCTATATTCTTTCTCAGTTCAGTTACCTTTTTAAAAGTATTAAACCTATTTATGAATTTGACAATGCAGTTTTCCCAACATTTAATGTAATGGCGAGGGAGAGAATACAACTAGTCTAGAGCCTTACCTTTAAGAGACCAACAAAATAATTTTAGAAGAGGGAAGTCTCTTGGCAAACCTTTTGGTCCAAGTGATGTTACCACATCGTCGAACTCTGTAAGATGTCTTCCTGGGTCTTCAGCCTCCCTTCCATTGAAAGGTTTTTCCTACAAAATTTTAATAATTCCACCATCAAATCGATATTCTCTAACTCCAAGATTAGGGAATTCTATTGGTTGTTTAATAAATTCAGAACTTGGAGCACTGTATTCTCTGAAAGTTTTCTGAGGTTTCTTGGGAGTTGTCCTATAAATAGACATGATTTCCATTATATCACTCAAGTTTTCAACTTCAACTTTATTCAATCTTAAAAGTTTTTCAATAATTTCCTCGCGTCTCTGAGTAGGCACGCGATCAATATAATCTGGTAAATAGGTCCTACCAGAGCATATAGACCCTTTGTCTCCCAGAGAGAAAATTTTGTAGTAGCAACACCTGAAATGTCAAGAGACAAACACTTAGAGCTTAGCTCCCCGGCAGCAGCGCCAGAAAATAGCTTGATGTCTGCAAGTGCACAGATCATTTGTAGCTAGTTTCGAAGTATAGATATCGATCACACGGGAGCCCAAAGGTAAGTGTTTATGGTGAAGTCTCTGCCACACCCAAAGTTGTCACAGGTCTTCGAGTGAATTGACTGCAAGTGTTGAAATGAGAATGGAGTTTTGATTAAACTAGGTGTATTTAAATAATACTAAAATGTAAACTTCAGAAATAAAAAACATAAAAGTAAAGAACGATTCGGTTGTTTGTTGTTTTCTGTAGATGGCGAAAGAAGGCGCAGGGAGATTCAGTTCATGGTGTTAGTGACTATGCCAGGTGGATGAATGATGAATGTAATAATTATAATCTTATAAGTATATGTGTAGGCGAGCAACCCATAATTAGCCGGAACTCCTCTTGGTAGATTTGATCCCAACTTCCATAATCCTACTAGTCTGTTACCAAAACCATGGTCAGACACTAGACGATTAAGACCCTTCAGGTCGCTTAGCGATTAAGCTCCTTGGATCGGACTAATGCAATAAGCACAACGGTTCCTCGTTATCCTCGAGTCTACTAGTTTTCCATTGATATCCCCGTGTCACTCGGGGGTCACCGGTCTGCTAGCGAACAAGATCCTATCCATGTAGAACAAAGTATCATGCTGTATGGGCCCTTAATTGGACAACAAGCATTAGGCATCCCACATATAGTCAAGCATACCTAATATAGTAATTAGAATCAATCACAAACTAACGGAAAATATATAGAGGCACATCACATCTCACTAATCCCTTACATCTCCCACGCCCAAGGAACTTACTCACACATGAGAGAAGAAAGCATCATCAATATAGTTAAATAAAGGGAGTTCTTCTTGGTATTACCATGGAGATCCACAATAAGAATAGAAAAGTAATCCAACATAATTCAAGATGGGAAGAAGCAATCGGAAACCCTAGTCTTGCAAGGTAAAGATCTCTCTCTCTCTCTCTCAAGTACAAGTAATGGCTATGGGGGTGTATTGGCTAGGAGGTCGAAGATCGTGGAGCGAGATGAAGAACGTCTTCCCCTTCTTCTTTGGATCTCTTCTTTCTCCCTTCTGGATGGGATGGAGGCTGCTGTGTTGTGTTTTCTTCCTTGGTCCCTTCATGAAAGTTGCCCCTTTTGACAAGACAGAGGCAGCGGTAGCTATACGACAGGAGCTATATGGCTGGAAAGATTGCACCCGCCGTATAGTTGCTCGTTAAAGCCCCTGTACGCTTCCCTCGATTGCTTCCAAAGATAGACTTGCTTGTTTTCGCCTGAATATTGTGTTTCTCTAGTTAAAACCTTCTATTGACGTTCAGAACCTGAAACACACATTAAAAACAAAGTTTTCTTCACTACCGAAGTATTAGTGTTAGGTAAAGCTAGAAAATGATCAAATCCAGGAGAAAACCATCAATAAAAACCATCAAAAATGTGTAGAATCTCATAGCTATCAACGAGTGAGGACAAAGTGCGCAGAAAAGACTAGTGTTGGCCTGTGGGGGCAGTCTAGATATCCTATTAAGCTGCCAGGAGTGACAACCCAGACACGGAGAGTCCGAGGTGTTACAGATAGCTAGATAAAAGACTTCAAGCACGAAGGCTATCACAAAGTAAAGTGCATAAGTAAATAGCTCGAGTATAGATATAACCAAGGCACACCGGGACGATGATATATTACCGAGTTCCTCCCATAAAGGGAGTATGTCTCGTTGGAGGGGTGGGTGGTACCAAGACCACCACACCTCACCCTATTCTCCAGTGAACCTCGCCACAAGAGGCATGGTTCACTTCTCCACTAGCGGTGCACTTAACCTCTCACAAAGCTTGGGGCACTTCTCCACAACTCAATTGGAAGCTCCCAATAAACAAGCTTGGGGAAAAGCTCCACAACTTAATTGGAGGCCCTAAGTAATCCATAAACCTGCAAAACAACTAAACCGTCTAGGGTTCCAAGAACCTAAGAGTAAAAAGCTTCTCACCTTTCACCCAATCGAATACTCACAAAGAACTCAGGTCGATGCACCAAATTCAATGGCAAGAACACATGAAGTTCTCAAGTCCTTCTCTCCCAAATTCTGCCAAAGCTACAAAAGCTAGTGGGATAATGAGATAGGAAGAACACAAGAGGAAATCCACAAAAGAAACCCCAAGATCTATATCCTAAGATGTTCTCCTCACATAGAGGAGAGATGGATTGGTGGATTTGTAGATCTAGATCCCCTTTCAAATACCCCAAAAAGATTCAAGAAATATGGGAGGGATTGAGAGTATTTGCAAGCTCTTCAAGGTTAAAACAATGGAAGAGATAGAGAATGCAACCAACCAGTCTAAGGAGAAAGAAGGGGTCTATTTATATAGCTCCGCAACGAAATATGACCGTTTGAGACCTCCTAGGCCGGATAATCCACCCCCAGATATTATGGGTTTCTCGGGCAAAATATGGCTAAGGATTTCGCGACATGGCCTTCTGTATAGGGGGCAGATATTTGGACCGGATATTTGGCTGGATAATCCGCCCCTCTGAAAACTAGCAAAAATAGCAAAACCAAAACCATCATAACTTTTGCATCTGGACTCCGATTTTGATGACCTTGGGATCGTTTCAAAGAGAGTAAAGAGCTCTACAAGATCATAGAGGGAACCATCATAGTACAGCAAGGGATCATAGAACCAAATAATGAGATGTTTAACCTATTTACAAAAAACAAACCGGCAAAACCTCCAACATCGAAAACACAATATAAAATGCAAATGAAATCCGTTTTTGATGAACTTGAGATTGTAATGGAGATTAACACAAGCTATATATACTCTCATGGATAATAACAAAATGAGAACCAATAAAGATGATGCCAAGTATGCAAAGTTTTGAGCTCTCTCCGAAGGATATGATCAAGTTACTAACTCGAGAGCCCCTCTTGATAGTACGGTTACTGTTGGGTTCGCAGCATAGAATACAAAAGTTTTCCTATGATGAGACTATAAACCAAGATCTATTTACTAGATACAAGGAATGGGTGGATATACATCCATGGAGAACTAACACTCGAATACAACAAAGCTTTGTTAACGAGTTGGAACTCATGGATGATGTAGTCGAACGCTTGCCGATCTCAAGATCGTGTGGAAGTCCTAGCGCCACAAATCAGTAGCGCATACGTCCTTGCACACATGTTTAGGCCACCGAACAACCTCCACCTCCTCGCTCCAGCGAATCAGAGGAAGCAACAACTCCTTCCAGACGAAAAGCCACCGGGAACATGTATCTCGCTAATCAGAGACCATGGGGAATATATCTAGAGAGGGAGAGAGATCCTTCCTGAGAAAGTGTACTTTGTGAGGAGGAGCGGGGGGCAGCCCCTCCCATGGCTAGCTCCATGGGGAGGTGCCCCCACCTCTTCCCTCATCCATGTGGTGAAGCTCCACTCACATAAATCTAGCCTCCACTCAAAATTTACTCACATGCATTAAATTTTCACCAAATTTAATGAAACTCTCATTTAATAAAAATCTTTTATTTATTTTATTCAGAATTTTGTTAATTACTTGAATTAACAAACATTCACATAAAACCCCTTGCAACATTTCAATATCACATGCAGAACCAGTTTCTGCAATTTCACCCGAAACAATTCTGGTTTCCATCAAAATGATTCCAGCGCTTTGCAATTCTTTCGTTTGAAACATATATGCTCCAAATAGTGTTTGGCAACCCTTAAGTGTTTCACCCTATGGTTCACGAATAATGTAGACATGATTGAGACTCCTCTCAGATCAATAATCAGAAGCGGGACCTAGAGATCTATTCTGACTCCTGCACATTCAACGATGACTTCTGTGATCATGAGAACCTTTAATGCTAGTAACTTAATCCCTTTGTCTCATGATATATTACATGTCCGAGATTCGATCATCAGTATCCAAATACCTAGTTTGATCTCGTTATCGACATGCACTCTTTTCTCGTTCCCGTGATATAACATTCTAGTGATCACATCACTTGCTTGCAAGCTATTCTCAATGTGATATCACCGAGAGGGCCCAGAGTATATCTATCCGTCATCGGGATGGACAAATCCCACTCTTGATCCATGAGCCTCTACATAACACCTTCGTAGCACTGAACCCATCTTTATAGTCAGCCTTTTACGGTGTGACGTTTGATGTTATCAAGATACTCCTCTGGTGTTAGTGATTAACATGATCTCATGGTCTAAGGACTAGGATTACTTCGTATGATGTTATAGCAATATAAACTCAATGACTTTGATCGTAATGATATACTTCGGATGAATGCACATCACATCATTTCCCCAATGTTGTGACCTTGTTATTAACGACATCCAATGTCCACGATCAGGAAACTTTGATCATCTTGTTAATCAACAAGCTAGTTTAAAGAGAGGCATAACTAGGAACTTTCCATTTGTTTATTAAACACTGATGTATTGATGTTTCCGTATTAATACAATTATAGCATGTAAAATAAACATCTATCATATACTTGGAATATACATAATAACAACTTTATTATTGCCTCTCAGGGCATATTCACCTTCAGTCTCCCACTTGCACTAGAGACAATAATCTAGTTACATAGTGATAAATCTAACACCCATGGAGTTCTGGTGTTGATCATGTTTTGCCCTAGGGAGAACTTTAGTCAATGGATCAACAACATTGAGATTCGTGTGTACTTTACAAATCTTTATATCTCCATCCTTAACATGCTCTCGGATGGAGTGAAACTGGCGCTTAATATGCTTGGAATTTTTGTGAGACCTTGGTTCCTTGGCGTTGGCTATGGCTCCATTGTTGTCACAATATACCTTTGGGTCCAACGCACTAGGAACCACACCTAGTTCAGTTATGAACTCCTTCATCCAAACTGCTTCATGCGCCACTTCTGCAGCAGCAACATATTCTACCTCCATCATTGATCCAGCCACCACAGGTTATTTGGAACTCCTCCAACTAACTGCTGCTCCGTTCAAGAGAATTACGTATCCGGATTGAGAATTAGAGTCATCCGGATCGGTGTCAAAGCTAGCGTTGATATAACACTTGGCGACCAGCTCTTCTTCACCTCCGTATACAAGAAACATATCCTTAGTTCTTCTTAAGTACTTAAGGATATTCTTGACCGCTATCTAGTGTTTCGTACCTGGATCAGATTGGTACCTACTAGTTAAACTAATAGCATGTGCCACATTCAGTCTTGTACATATAATGGCGTACATTATAGAGCCTATAGCTGAAGCATCGGGGATTTTATCCATTATCTCTCTTTCTTCCGCCATGGCCAGACTTTTAGTCTTACTCAATGTCTTGTCTTGAAACATTGGTAAGAACCCCTTCTTACTTTCGTCCATTTTAAACTTCTTTAAAATCTTATCAAGGTATGTAAATTGTGATACCCCTATCAGGCGCCTTGATCTATCTCTATAGATCTTTATGCCTAATATGTATGACGCTTCACCTAGGTCCTTCATCGAAAATTTGCTGTTTAGATAACTTTTAACACTATTTAAAAGATCTATATCATTTCCAATCAATAATATGTCATCCATATATAATATGAGAAATGCCACATTGCTCCCACTCACTTTCTTGTAAATACAAGCCTCTCCATAATTTTGGATAAATCCAAACTCTTTGATCACCTCATCAAAGTGGAGATTCCAACTCCGTGATGCTTGCTTCAGTCCATAGATGGATCGCTGAAGCTTGCACACCTTGTTAGCATCCTTAGGATTAACAAAACCCTTTGGTTGTATCATATACAATTCTTCTTCAATATTTCCATTGAGGAATGCAGTTTTGACATCCATCTGCTATATCTCATAATCAAAATAAGCAACAATTGCTAACATAATCCTAACTGAATTTAGCATCGCTATAGGAGAGAATGTCTCATCGTAGTCAACCCCTTGAATTTGTCGAAACCCCTTTGCGACAAGTTGAGCTTTATAGACAGTTACATTACCATCAGCAATAGTTTTCCTTTTGAAAATCCATTTATTCTCAATGGCCTTTTGATCATGAGGTAAGTCCACCAAGGTCTAAACCTGGTTTTCGTACATGGATTCCATCTCGGATTTCATGGCTTCTAGCCATTTGTTGGAATCTGGGCTCATCATCGCTTCTTCATACGTCGCCGGGTCATCTATTTCATTGACCATGAAATTCATAACAGGATTGCCGTACAGTTAAGGAGCTGCACGTGTCCTGCTCGACCTACGAGGTTCAGTAGTGTCCTCTTTCGGAGTTTCATGATCATTATCATTAGTTCCCTCTTCATTCGGTGAAGTCAACTCCGGAAAAATTTCCGGCGCTGCGCTACTCGCCGTTGCATGAAGAGAAGGTTCAATGAACTCTTCGAGTTCTACCTTCCGACTACACACGCCTGTCGCGAGAAACTCTTTCTCTAGAAAGGATTCATTCTTGGCAACAAAAACCTTACCTTCGGATCTGTGATAGAAGGAATACCCCATAGTTTCCTTAGGGTATCCTATGAAGACGCATTTTACCTCTTTGGGTTTTTGTTTATCCGGTTGAAGTTTCTTCACATAAACATCGCAACCCCAAACTTTAAGAAATGACAGCTTAGGTTTGTTTCCAAACCACAATTCATACGGTGTATTTCAACGGATTTAGATGGTGCCCGATTTAGAGTGAATGCAGCAGTTTCTAGTGCATAGCCCCAAAATGACAGTGGCAAGTTAGTTAGAGACATCATAGATCGAACCATATCTAATAAAGTACGATTACGATGTTCCGACACACCATTACGTTGTGGTGTTCCGGCAGGTGTGAGTTCTGAAACTATTCCACACTCTTTCATATGTGTGCTAAACTCGTAACTTAGATACTTACCTCCATGGTCAGACCGTAGAAATTTGATCTTTCTATTATGATGATTTTCCACTTCATTCTGAAATTCCTTGAACTTTTCAAAGGTTTCATATTTGTGTTTCATCAAATAGATATACCCATATCTACTCAAATCATCCGTGAAAGTAACAAAATAACGATAACCACCATGCGCCGACACACTCATTGGACCGCATACATCAGTATGTATGATTTCCAATAAATCTATCGCCCGTTCCATTGAACTGGAAAACGGCGTTCTAGTCATCTTGCCCATAAGGCATGGCTCACATGCATCAAATGATTCAAAGTCAAGTTATTCCAAAAGTCCATCAGAATGGAGTTTCTTCATGCGTTTAACACCAATATGACCTAAATGATAGTGCCACATATATGCAGATATATCGTCATCAAGTTTAATTCTTTTAGCATCAACATTATGAATATATGTAACACTATTATCGAGATCTAATAGAAATAAACCATTCGTCACAGGTGCATGACCATAAAAGATATCATTCATATAAATCGAACAACCATTGTTTTCATATTTAAACGAATAACCACATCGCATTAAATAAGATCCGGATATAATATTCATGCTCAGTGCAGGCACCAAATAACAATTATTTAAGTTTATAACTAATCTCGATGGTAGGTGGAGAGGCAGCATTCCGACCGTGATCACATCGACTCTTGATCCATTGCCGACACGCATCTCAACCTCACCCCTTGCAAGTAGTCGCTTGTTCTGCAGCCCCTGATTTGAGTTACATATATTAGCAACCAATCGAGTATCAAATACCCAAGTACTACTGCGAGTACTAGTCAAGTACACATCAATAACATGTATATCATATATACCTTTGTTTTCCTTGGCGGCCTTCTTGTCTGCCAAGTACTTGGGGCAGTTGCGCTTCCAATGACCAGTCCCCTTGCAATAGTAGCACTCGGTATCAGACTTATGGCTAGCTTGGGATTTCTTTTCAGGTGCAGCAACAGATCTGCCACCCTTCTTTCCCTTTTGCTTACCCTTCATGTCTTTCTTGAAACCAGTGGTCTTATTGATCATCAACACTTGATGTTCCTTCTTAATCTCCACTTCTGCAGACTTAAGCATTGATAGAAGCTCGGGGAGAGTCTTCTGCATGCCCTGAATATTGTAGTTCATCATGAAGCTCTTGTAGCTAGGTGGGAGAGATTGGAGAACACTATGTATGCCTAACTCAATGGGAATCGTTATTCCCAAGGACACACGCCTATCGGCGTACCCAGACATTTTGAGTACATGCTCGCTAATGGAGCTGTTCTCTTCCATCATGTAGCTAAAGAACTTTTCAGAAGCATTATAACTCTCTATGGCAGCATGGGTATCGAAAATCATTTTCAATTCTCCCATGGTATCAAAGGCATTGCCGTTTTTGAAACACTTTCGAAGTTCTGGCTCTAGCCCATATATTATGCCGCAATGAACTAATTTGTGGTCCTCCTGACGAGTCAGATAAACGTTATTTTCCTCATCAAGGGCATCAGGAGCTGGTGGGGGGCCTAGCGGCGCTTCTAGCACATACATCTTGTGTGCAACATTGAGGAGAATCCTCAAGTTCAAGGCCCAGTCGGTAAAGTTGCTACCATTCCTTGCAAGTTTCTCTTTCTCCATGAACACATTGAAATTAAAAGCAGGTGGTGCCATCTACAACAAAATTTGTAAAGTTTAGACTAAGTTTATGATAGATCGAGTTCAACTAATCCAAATTACAAATAAACTCCCACTCAAAAACAACATCCCTCATGTCTTTTTGGTGATTACATGAACCAAATCCACTACACCAAGTCTGATCATCATGTGAGTCGGTGTAGTTTCAAAGGCGAGCATCAATATGGGCATCATATAAATTATATGACTCATGCTTAACCTTTCGGTCCGTGTTCCGAGGCCATGTTTGTACATGCTAGGCTTGCCAAGTAAGAACCTTAGTACTCGCGTGTGTAAAACTGTCTTACACCTGAAATATGATTGTGGATTCAAGTACACCCGATCATCACGTGATGTCTTGAAGCGGCGAAACATAAATGGTGCATACTTAAGGAAGAACACATTTTTTATCTTGATATCTAAATGAGGGATCATCTTATAATGCTACTAAAAGTGTCAAACAAGCAATATAAGATGCGAACATCATATGTGTAAAGTGGGATGATATGGTCCATGCATTTGATCACCATCATATGCATCGTGGTATGATCTCTATCATTCCTTTGTGTGTAAGGACAAGGTCTATGGAACTTACACGTTAAGTGTGTTGTAAGGGTATCTACCATACGTCAACTTACAACATTACCATATCATGACACTAGCCCAGCAACAATCTAAACTAGACGCCTCTAATTTATCCATTGCAAGTTTTACGTGGCTTAGGGCTTTTGGAGATAGAACCGGTCTTACCTACGAACATGGAACCACAACAATGATAACTAAGTTATTAGCAACTCGTTGTAAATTAGATATTGACTACAGTAGAAGAGACAGACACCCGCCAGCCACTTATGCAAAACTAGTTGCATGTTAGTCGTGGAACCGGTCTCATGTGTGATGACATGTAAAGTTGGTCCGGGCCGCTTCATCCCAGTATGCCACCAATATCCAAAATACATGAAAGAAGAAATAACATGATCATCATCGCCCACATACAAACATATGTGTACTACCCGTGCAAAGAACATATGCTTAGATCAGGCTCTGATACCACTATTGGGTTTGTAGCATAGAAAACAAAAAAATTCCTACGATGGGAACTATACGTCAAGATCTATCTACTAGATACGAGCAATGGGTGGATATACATCCATGGAGAACTTACCCTCGAAGACAACAAGGCTTTGTTCACAAGTTGGAACTCGTGGTTGATGTAGTCGAACGCTTGCCGATCTCAAGATTGTGTGGAAGTCCTAGCGCCGCAAATCAGCAGCGCATCCGTCCTCGCACACATGTTCAGGCCACCGAACAACCTCCACCTCCTCGCTCTAGTGAATGAGCGGAAGTAGCAACTCCTTCTAGACGAAAATCCACCGGGAACATGGATCTCGCTAATCCGAGACAATGGGGAATATATCTAGAGAGGGAGAGAGATCCTTCATGAGGAGGTGCACTTTGTGAGGAGGAGAGGGGGCCTTTTATACGGAGAGGGGGGCAGCCCCCTCCCATGGCCGGCGCCATGGGGATGTGCCCCCACCTCTTCCCTCATTCATGTGGTGAAGCTCCACTCACATAAATCTAGCCTCCACTCAAAATTGCACTCACATGCATTAAATTTCCACCAAATTTAATGAAACTCTCATTTCATAAAAATATTTTATTCATTTTATTCAGAATTTTGTTAATTACTTTAATTAACAAACATTCACATAAAACCCCTTGCAACATTTCAATATCACATGTATAACCAGTTTCTGCAGTTTCACACGAAACTATTCCGGTTTCCATCAAAATGATTCCAGCACTTTGCAATTCTTTTGTTTGAAACATATATGCTCCAAATGGTGCTTGGCAACCCTTACGTGTGTCACCCTATGGTCCGCGAATAATGTAGACATGATTGCGACTTCTCTCAGATCAATAATCAGAACCGGGACCTCGAGATCCATTCTGACTCCTGCACATTCAACAATGACTTCTATGATCGTGAGAACCTTTAATGCTAGTAACTTAATCCCTTTGTCTCACGATATATTACATGTCTGAGATTTTATCATCGGTATCCAAATACCTAGTTTGATCTCATTACCGACGTACACTCTTTTCTCGTTCCCCTGATATAACATTCTAGTGATCACATCACTTGCTTGCAAGCTATTCTCAATGTGATATCACCGAGAGGGCCCAGAGTATATCTATCCGTCATCGAGATGGACAAATCCCACTCTTGATCCATGAGCCTCTACATAACACTTTCGTAGCACTGAACCCATCTTTATAGTCACCCTTTTACGGTGTGACATTTGATGTTATCAAGATACTCCTCTGGTGTTAGTGATTAACATGATCTCATCGTCTAAGGACTAGGATTACTTCGTATGATGTTATAGCAATATAAACTCAATGACTTTGATCATAATGCTATACTTCGGATGAATGTTCATCACATCATTTCCCCAATGTTGTGACCTTGTTATTAACGACATCCAATGTCCATGATCTGGAAACTTTGATCATCTTGTTAATCAACGAGCTAGTTTAAAGAGAGGCATAACTAGGAACTTTCCATTTGTTTATTAAACACACATGTATTAACATTTCCGTATTAATACAATTATAGCATGTAAAATAAACTTCTATCATATACTTGGAATATACATAATAACAACTTTATTTTTGCCTCTCAGGGCATATTCCCTCTAGTTACCTATCCTATAAACCTGTCTCCTAAACTAACACCATGAGACTAGTAAGAAAGAAACCCTATAGAGAACAAGCCTTTGCCTTGCACATATTATACTTGAGCTTGATGATGATGATCTTGTACACGTCAATATGGAACACTTTTGTTGATTGCTCTAGCTTGGTGAAGACTTGGAATTTTCTCCCCCATACTACACTATGGGAGAACATCTCTTTTAGGCATATTTTCACATATCCATGATCACCATATATAAGGATGGAAAGCTTCAAGCATATAATCTCTTCGATATGGCTCATCTCGAACTTGTACTTCATTTCTTCTTTCTTTATTATGTTGGTGTCTTGAAGGTACACATGAGAGATCACTCCATCTTGGTCTTGAAGACACACTTGCCATAGGCTCAACTCTCTCATGACAAATATTTGGATCACTCCTTCAACATCTTGGTAATCACTTGATCTTCTTCATTTTCTTCTTCTTTCAACCTTGAGACCACCATATGGCTCAAGCATTGCCTATGGACATATACTTAAGTATAAATCAATGTAAACATTAGTACATAGTGATTGTCATTAATTACCAAAAACACACATGGGGGCACACATGCTATTTCACCTACAACATCATCAAGTTTATTTTGTCCTCTTTAGTTAGATCATTGTAAAATGATTGTCATATAACAAAGTCAGAAAATTCATGATTAGGAACTGGATAGAAAAGGCTAGATACTCTCCTACAAGCTTGAGAGAAATCTCTTAGACCTAACTCGATCAGGTTTGATCCCATCAATGGAAATGCGGGTGTTGATCATGTGAATCTAAAAAACAAAGAACACGATCATTGAAAAAGAAAGGTAATATGGAACAACAGAGCACGCTCAAAGCCAACTCTGAGGATCATGGCTCTTCATAGATCACACTCTAAAATAAAGATGGGGTGCATATAATATGTTGCCATGCCAGGAACTTCACTATGCTTGGGTTACCCCTACCTCATCGCTCCTGTGGGCGACGATAGGGAGCCCTAAGCCTGCTGCTACAGCTTCCCCCTCTCCCCTCCAACTTCACCCCCTCGTCATTGCTAGAGGGCACCTCCGATAGAAAGTCGGCCGATGGCGATGGAGGGGCCTCCTTCTCTCCCTCACATGGTTCCTTGGAGAGGGCCAAGGGCCTTGGCCTGGGCACCATGTTGCGCAAGGGATGCGGTGGCACAACAACTCTTGTGGCAGCGCGATAGCCTAAGGCGACGGGTAGTTGGTGGCGGTGGCCTACTTCTTCAGAGGACGTGGTCGGCAAGGGACGCTTCTTGGGCTGGGCAAGGGATGTCGGCTCGCAGTGGGTCGGTGGGGTGCGGCTACCTGCTAGAGGTCATCAAAGAGCTTGGACGGAGGTGGTGCGACTCCAGGGATCCAACAACGATGGTAGGTGGGACCAGGGCAGCAAGGTTCATCGGGGGCCTGCGGGCCTAGATATAGTCTCCTACGGGCCTGATCTAGGTCAGGTGGACCTGGCTGGCTTATCGGTCGACAAACGCTTGCGTGCGCCCACCCAACGTCGGTGGCAGCTCAATGGAGGTCCGAATATTTTGGCCGGGTGTCATGGTGTGGTGCTAGGACTAGGATGATCGACAAGTACATGGATATGGATGGTGGAGATTAGCCCAACATGGGTTTCAGGGGTTCTTAGCTCATGGGACCCATTCCCTAGTCATGGTGTGACTTGGTGCCGGATCTAGGACATGGGCCTAGATTTGCTGATTGCCTAGTAATCCCACTCTAATAGGTCTACAGGCTTGACTGACGGCTGCATCCTGCCCATGAAGACCTCTGATGGCTTCGATTTTTGACATCTTCCACTATGTTTAAACATTGTTTTTGGTCAAGCAATTGCCAAAGAAACTCTCAACTCTTGCCACTAATGACTAATAATTGCAAAGCTATGCAAATCACTTCTTTGATTTATGTTGCATAGGAAATCACGGATTTTAAAGCGAAATAAGGAGTCATAATGAAGGATTTTGAGGAAGTACACACGGCCAAGTAATTGGAGAAGCATTCCATGGCATCAACACGCTTAACGACCACTGGTATGGGCGCGGTACGCCTGTACCGCCCGCCCGTACCAGGTGGCGATGACTTTGTCTCGTCAAACCCTACAACTTTTGTGAAGACGTCTATATATTTCGAGGCTCCAGCCGCCGACCAGAGGGCCGCCATTCTCAGATTGCATCACAACGCCACCAAAGGAGATCCACACCATTGTTCATCACTTCCACCATCCATCCTTGTGATGCTCCATATTTGCTTCTTGATGCTTCTTGATGCTCTCTTTTACTTAAATTCATATTTCTTATGTGAGCATCATCGAAATTATCATGCCTATCTTAATGGCTATAAAGAAAGAGCTTTTGGGAGACAACCCATTATACTTTTACTTTCAGTTTTTTTTGTTGAGTCTTGGAAGTTATTTCCTCTATAATAACCTCTCCTTATCCTCTTTGTTTGGTTTTTGTGCCAAGAATAACCTCTAATGAGAGGGAAGTAAGATATGAGAAAGTTGCTGTCCTGAAACAGATTTCTATGCGTCACTGAAAAATCGTGAAAAATCTCAGTATGTCGGATTGAGCTGTAATTGTTTGTGCTTATGCCCCAGGTTATTACCCAACTTTCGTTAGTTTAGAACTTTTCGATTTGAGCAACAGAAGGTTTTTACCTGCTGGTCTGTTTTGATAGATTTTTGCCATTGTTTGCATTTGCCTCTTAATCTCTTTCTCTTTGATAACTTGAGCTTTTAGAAGGAATTGCTACAGTAGCTTGTGTTTTAAACTTTTAATTGAAGTTTTACTTGTGTTGAACTAAACCCAAAGACTTATTATCTTGAATACACTAATGTTGCTAATGAAGATTGTGTGAAGTTTTGTATGATGGAAATTTTCAAGTGTAGGGAAAGAATGATGTGATAAGATGAAGTATGGACAAAATCTCAAGCTTGGGGATGCCACCCGTGTCACCCTAAGAAATATTCAAGAATTACAAGCGTCAAAGCTTGGGGATGCCCAAGGCATCCCCTTCTTCATCAATAATCGCAGGTCTTCTTTCAAGACACTTTATTTTTATTACCTTATGCACCATGTGTTGTTTTTAGAGCGTCTTTGTTTTTAGTTTTATTTTTCTTTCTTTGCTTGAATAAGTTGGTTGGATCCCAACACACTTCTTTTGGAGAGAGACACACCCCGTTATTCATTGCCTAGAACACTCTAGTTTTCACTCTTATTGTTCTGTGAGTGTTCCCCTTTGCTAGCACTACGTTTAGCTTTAGTTTACTTATGCTTTTGGCTTATAAATTTTTAGTTCTTCTTTGTAGATGGGTGAGGCATTCTCTCTGTTCTTTATTGATTATTATCTTTGAGAGTTGTATCAAATAAGTCGATTGGTGTTGGAAAAGAGTAGGAAGTTTCATGCTTATAGTGGTACAAAAGGAAGCTTGTTTTGACTGTGACTTAGACTTTATCATGTCATGCTAGATGTTGCTTTGACCATATGCTTAGTGATTATTGTTGTAGCATGACTTGTTTCAAACAATTGAGATTTCTTAATGTGCCTTGAAAGAATCATGCATTTTTTTAGCATACAAAAGCATAATATTGTGGTATTCTCCTTTGATGCTTTATTTGGGTTGACTTGGCACATGCTTACACCATGTTAAGACTATGAACCAGTCACCTTAGCCTCTATGATTATTTAGTTTTCGACTTTTAATATCACTTTATGCTTTAATTAATAATGTTTTGTCTCTTTGCATGATTATGGCCATTATTGCTCTCTTAGTTGGTCGCTCCCAGTCTTTTGCTAGCCTCCACCTATACCAAGTATGAGTTCCACTCATGCTTCCAACCTCCAAGAAAACCAAGTTATTCCAAAGAGTCCACTATAAATTCCTGTGCATGGTGTGTTACACCATGCCAAGTATATTCATGCTTTTATCTACCTTCCAAATTAAACTTGTTATGAGAAAATTAGTGACTAAAGCTCTCACAATCTTGATGGCACACTTTACTTTCTTGCACTTAATAAACTTGAACCATTGTGTCCATCTATGTTGCGTATATGCTTGTGCTTTATAAGTTGTGAATTAGCAGAACCATGCTATCATGGGGAACGCTTTCAACATTGCCCTTATTATTCAGTTGATATCATGATCTTTTGCTTACGGATCCCAACGGTGTGAAATAAAAGTGGAGCTTGTAAGCTCATGGAGTTTGTATGTGTGTTAGAGAAATGCCTGGGCGGCTAGCCTAAGCCACGCCTAATCATGGTGGAAACTTGCAGCATAACCATAGTGAGCATTCTATGAAGCATCCTCAATAAAAACCTATGCATATAGCAAATAAAAAGATCGCTGAGATGCTCATTTTCTGTTGCCTTATCATTTTGATATGGTATAGCTCATGTATCATGGGGCAAGGGGTACCCCATTGGCGGTTCTCTATGATACACATGTACTTACAATGACAAGAACTTACTTGTGACTAAAGTTGAGTAGCATGAGGTTCGGTACTCGTAAGTATGGGGCATGAGATTTTCAACTTATAACTTGTCAAGCATATCCTCATATTTGTGTCACTTTAACCTTAATCACCTCAAGATGCTTATATTAGGGGTAATGAGAGCTGAAAGCTAATAAGTAGCATAATTTTTGGAAGCTCTTTATGAAACTTGAAATCCCTGCTTCCCTTTGTGAAGGGCCTTTCTTTTACTTTTTATGTTGAGTCTCCATCTTCTATCTTTATGCACCTATTGAGAGAGCATAGTGGTCATTCTTAGTTTAATGTGCATTGTCCCAAAACTTGTTGATTGATTCATAACTTTGATATTGCTTGTTCTTAAATTATTTGTATCTTGTCACCCTTATGAACTTTGAAGGTGTCCTATGCATTTATGTTTTTCTATACCATGAGGGACAAGCTGTATACCACCTTTCTTATGTTTTCTATATGTGAAACAAACAAACATCTTTCAATGGATTGTTATTCATGATCTTTTGTTTGTACCTTTTCATGTTACAACATAGTTGCTATGTATTATTGTTAGAACTCTATCTTTCATGATTATGTTTAGAGTACTTTGATCTCAGCTATCAATGTTTTACAAACACCTTGATCAAGATTGTGATGGTGCATGTCACCTCAAAAATTATTCTTTTTTATCACTTACCTACTCGAGGATGAGCAGGAGTTAAGCTTCGGGATGTTGATACGTCATAAACGTATCCATAATTTTTTATGCTCCATGCTTGTTTTATATCAACTTTCTTATGTTTTGTTTACACTCTGAGGTATTTTTATACATTTTCTAGAACTAACCTATTAACAAGATACCGTAGTGCCAGTTGCCTATTTTCCGCTGTTTTTGGTTTTAAAAAAGCCAGAAGAGAAATATTCTCGGAATTGGATGAAACAAAACCCGAAGTTCCTATTTTTCCCGACATGACACGGAGTCCAAAGGGGAGACAGAGGGGAGCCAGTGAAGGGAATATACCCGAGAGGCAATAATAATGTGGTTATTATCTTGTTCCTTGATTATGATAAATGTTTATTTTGCATGCTATAATTGTATTACTTTGGAAACGTTAATACATGTGTGTTTAATAAACAAAAGGAAAGTTACTAGTTATGCCTCTCTTATAAAATAGCTCGTTGATTAACAAGATGATCAAGGTTTCCTGACCATAGACATTGGATGTTGTTAATAACAAGGTCACAACATTAGTGGAATGATGTGATGAACATTCATCCGAAGTATAGCATTACGATCAAAGTCATTGTGTTTATATTTCTATAACATCATACGAAGTAATCCTAGTCCTTAGACCATGAGATGATGTCAATCAGTAACACTGGAAGAGTATCTTGATAACATCAAATGTCACACCATGAAAGGGTGATTATAAACGTGGGTTCAGTGCTACAAAAGTGTTATGTAGAGGCTCATGGATCAAGAGTGGGATTTGTCCATCCTGATGACGGATATATATACTTTGGGCCCTCTCGATGATATCACATTGGTTAGCTTGCAAGCAAGTGATGAGATCACTAGAATATTATATCACGGGAACGAGAAAAGAGTACATGTCAGTAACGAGATCAAACTAGGTATGGAGATACCGATGATCGAATCTCCGACATGTAATAAATCGCGATACAAAGGGATTTAGTTACTAGCGTTAAAGGTTCTCACGATCACATAAGTCATCGTTGAATGCGTAGGAGTCAGTATGGATCTCTAGGTCCCGCTTCTGATTATTGATCTGAGAGGGCTCTCGATCATGTCTGCATTATTCGCGAACCGTAGGGTGACACACTTAAGGGATACTGACACCATTTGGAGCAAATATGTTTTATATAAAGAAAGCGCTAGAATTATTTCAATAGACACCGAAATTGTTTCGGGTGAAATTGCTGAAATTGGTTCTACATGTAATATTGAAATGTTGTAGAGGGTTTTATGTGAATGTTTGTTAATTAAAGTAATTAACAAAATTCTGAATAAAATTAGTAAAAGAGTTTTATTAAATGAGATAACATTAAATTTGGAGAAATTTAATGCATTTAAAGTGGAGACTTTAAAAGAGAATGTGAAGGGGCATTTTAATGTGGAGGGAGTTACCACCACATGAATGGGGGAGGTGAGGGGTCACCCCCCATGGGGCTCCGGCCATGGAGAGGGGTACCCCCCTCCTCCTGTAAAAGGCCACCCCTCTCACCCTTCTTCCTCACACCTCCTCGTGAAGGATCTCTCTCCCCCTCTAGTATTTTTTCCCCATGGTCTCAGATTAGCGAGATACATGTTCCCGGTGGCTTTATCTAGAAAGGAGTTCATGCTTCTGCTGCTTTGCTAGAACGAGGGATGGAGGTTGTCGGGGTACCGGACGTGTGTGCGATCACGGATGCACCGCTGCTTTGCGGTGCTGGACTTGCTGGAGCTGGATCTGATGGACGTGGTAGAGCTGGACTTGCTGGACCTGCTAGACTTCATCATGATCTTGAGATCGGCAAGTGTATGACTACATCATCCATGAGTTCCATCTCATTAAAAAAGCTGTGTTGTCTTCGAGGGTATGTCTCTATGGATGTATATCCACCCGTTGCTTGTATCTAATAGATAGATCTTGGCGTATAATAGTTCCCATTGTAGGAATTTTTTTGTTTTCTATGATGTGAACCCTTCAATAGTATTAGAGCCTGATCTATGCGTAGGTTCTTTGCACAACTAGTACACATATGTTTATATGCTGGCGATGATGATCATGTTATTGCTTCTTTCATGTATTTTGGATATTGGTGGCGTAGTGGGATGAAGCGGCCCGGACCAACTTTACATGTCATCGCACATGAGACCGGTTCCACGACTGACATCCAACTAGTTTTGCATAAGTGGCTGGCGGGTGTATGTCTCTCCTACTGTAGTCAATATCTAATTTACAACGAGTTGCTAATAACTTAGTTATCATCGTTGTGGTTCCATGTTCGTAGGTAAGACCGGTTCGATCTTTGAAATCCCTAAGCCACGTAAAACTTGCAATTGATAAATTAGAGGTGTCTAGTTTAGATCGTTGCTGGGCTAGTATTATGATATGGAAATGTTGTAAGTTGTTGTATCGTTGATACCCTTACAACACACCTAACGTGTAAGTTCCATAGACCTTGGCCTTACACATAAAGGAATGATGAGATCATACCAAGATGCATATGATGGTGATCAAATGCATGGACCATATCATCCCACTTTACACATATGATGTTCGCATCTTATATTGTTAGTTTGGCACTTTTAGTAGCATTATAAGATGATCCCTCATTTAGATATCAAGGTAAAAATGTGTTCTTCCTTAAGTATGCACCGTTTATGTTTCTCCGCTTCAAGACATCACGTGATGATCGGGTGTACTTGAATCCACGATCATATTACGGGTGTAAGACAGTTTTACACATGCGATTACTAAGGTTCTTACTTGGCGAGCCTAGCATGTATAGATATGGCCTTAGAACACGAACCGAAAGGTTAAGCATGAGTCATATAGTTGATGTGATGCCCATATTGATGCTCGCCTTTGAAGCTACAGCGACCCACGTGATGATCGAACTTGGTATAGTGGATTTGGTTCATGTAATCACCAAAAAGGCACGAGGGATGTCGTTTTTGAGTGGGAGTTCATTTCTAATTTGGATTAGTCGAACCAAATTTGTCATAAACTTAATCAAAGTGAATTTGCATAATTTTTGTAGTCATTAGCATCTGTTTACTACCTTATGCTTAGTTGTAATTGAGATAATGGAACTATGGAACTCTGGATTACTTTATGAACTGGTAGCGTATTGTTTTGAATGTCAATTTAAAGTTTAGAAGTCCTATTGCAAACTTTCAGCAAACTCTATTTACTCCATGAAGTTTAATAAGTAGTATTAAATCAAGAGTAAGAATTCCAATGTTAGTATCTAAAGTATCATGTTCGCCTCCATGATTCTTGATATTCAAAAGTTGTTTTAATATCGAGGTTATCTAGGAGCTGAAAGGATTGTTTCAAAAACCATCATGTGTTGAATATATTGTGATATCTGAAACAAATTTTATGGTTGCATTATGATAGAGTATAATTTAGCAAATACATGTTCTCATATTGTAGAGAATTTGTGAAGGATGGAGATGCTAGGCATCCGGATCTCCCAAAAGATTTCGGGAACTAAAATTATACTCGTCATTCGTCCTTATAGGCTATAGTAGCTTGATCATGAAAGTTGTCATGATAAGGATGGATAGAAGATGTATGTAAAATGTTTACTACACTAATAGATTACTAAAGAATGGATTTTTGAAAGAACACCAAACATTTGATGATGGTGATCCACTTCAAAGTGCAAGTCAAAATGTATTAGTATTTGACTATATACACTTTGTACTATGTGTCATGTGAATGACACCACTATTGATGTTGATAGATTCTTTTAAAAGAAAAGGAATTGCTGAAAGAGAATCTATAAAATATTTGGTAGAAAAGAAAGAGTTGGAGATGTCCAACTTAGGTATGTAGAAGATATACATGTTATGGCTGTATTCCTTGATTATTAGACAATGTGGTTCTTAGGTATTGGATACCGAATTGGTTGGTGTGAAGTGTCATCCAGAACAGCACAATTCATGAACTGAAACGACCTAAGTATCTAGCAAGAGAATAAGTGATGATGTTCATCGAAAACAAATAAAGTGTTATTGTGTTTTTCGTTGTCGTCAAACCTAGCCTTCAAGATTTGATTTAATAATTGTTATTTTGTTCCGGTATTACGAGAACAATGGTTGTTCAAATAATTACCATATTCCATAAAGGATGGATGAACGTTTACAAGTCTAGTTGGAGAAATCACATCCATAAACATTATTGCTAAAATGGCGTAAGACAAATGATTGGAAGATCACTTGTGAAGTGACATCGTTGTTTGAATTATATTGGAAAGTAAACATGAAGAAACTCCATGTTGATGGATTATTGGAGTCTTTTGATTTTGATCAATTGACGCTTGTGAAACTTTCCTCGAGATAATTGAAACTCCGTTCATAGGCCAAAGAGGAACGGATGACTACCTTATTGGAAATTGTGCATGCTAATGTGCATAGTCCATTATGTGTAGCCATATGCGATGGATCTTTTTGCTTCATATGCTTTCTCCAGAAATTTGAGTGAATATATATCTATATATTTACTTAATAAGGAAGAAGTATGAAACATTTGAAAATTGTTCGAAGACTTTCAAGATGAAGTGAAAAATCATTGTAACAAGAAAATAAAAGAGTTTATGATTTGATCATAAAGGAAGATATTTGAGTTATAGGTTTAGCAAAAACGCCTAAGATTTCAGGAATTGTTCCATGAATTTACATCTCTCGATAAACCACAGGAGTATGGTATGTTCAAGAGATCAAATCAAATCTTGTTTGACATGGTAAGATCAAAGGTGTCACTTATAAAACTGCCATCATGTTTTAAGGATTAAAGCTTTAGAGACTACCGCTTTTACACTGAAAAGAGCACCATCATAATCCGTTGAAATGACACCATATGAGTTATAGTTTGGGATAAAACCTGAATTGTCTTTTCTTAAATTTTGGTATGCTATGCACAAGTAAAATGTTTACAACCAAAGTCGGATAAGCACATCGTTGTAGGTTATCCCAAAGAATTTGTTGGGCATTCCTCCATAACACCTAGGAAAAAAGAGTTTGTCGCTTGGAACGTCAAGTTTCTTGAGAAGGATTTTTTCGCGAAAAGTTAAGTGGGAGGACAATAGAACTTTGATAAGGTTGTTGAACCTTAGCTATATGTGCTAAGTAGCGCAGTGTCGGAAAGTTTCCTGGTGGTGGCCACAATGCTCATGGCTCCCGTGATTACAAAGGGTGTGATCTTGGAGATTGGAGTTCCTATTTGAACCGTATGCATCGGTAAGAATCAAATAGTAAGATTTGAAACATAAGTCATTATTGTTTTGACAATGATGAACCGACTACATGCAAAGAAGCGATGGTGGGCCCCGACTCCCTAAAATGACTAGAAGTCATAAAATCCGTGATAGTTTCCATACACGAGAAATCAAGGTTTGAACTTGAAAGACCCTCCGGAAAGGCATGAAGCCTATTGGTCGTATTTGGATCTATAAATAGACATGGATGTTGACATCTATGAAATAGTCGACATGTCGAAAAGGAGTTTACGACAATGTTCAAGGAGTTAACTATGACAATATTTGATCTTTCATAGCGACATATAGTCTTGACGGATTAATGTAGCAATCACTACATATAATTTGGTATATGGTAGTTGAATAAACAAAACAAGGTTCTTCTAATAGAATGGTTACCTAGGACATGTACATGACACGGTCCAAAGGGTTTTGTTAAATCAAAGGATGCTAAAAGGGCATGCAAACTTCAATGGTTGAAGTAAGCATATCGGAGTTGAAATCTTCACCATGATGAAACTATTAAAAGAGTTTAAATTCATCGGAGATGATGAACATGCTTGCATTTGCAAGAAATTAAGTGGGAGCGCTGAGACATATTTCTAATACATTATCTAGAGGACATGGTGTTGATTGGAAATGATGTACCTTTTATTGACACAAGTTAAGAATTTCATTCAAATAGGATTTCGATGAAAGACTTGGGAAAACTGGAATATTTGGCATCATTGTCTATATGGATAGATTGAGGCGCTAATATGGTTGTGGCAGACATACATATATGATATATTGAAAGGGTTCAATATGAAAACAACAAGAAAGGTTCTTGCTGCATGGAAAGGATTGTATCAAGATTCAAGTGTTTCAACACTTGGTGAGTAAAATCACATGAAGATTTTGATCGATTATACCATGATATGTATATATCCTGATTTTCCTATGCTCTAAATGTTATGAGCAGATACCAGAATGATTCATAAGATGATCATTGGATGATAGTAAAGATATTCTTATGAGATTTGGAAGAACTAAGAATATATCATGTATAAGTGACAAATAGTTAAAGGTAGTTCACTGTGAAGTGTTACATTGATACTAGTTTTGTCACAAGATACAAATTAAATTTATCTCAATTTAGACTATGGGTGGCACAATGTAATGGAAAGGATGTTCCATGATGGATTTGGATGAGTTTCAAAGTTGAGACATTGTGATGGATACTACAACAAAAGGCTAAGTATATGACTTCTATAGTAGCAGCAAAGGAGGGCATTTGTGTTAAGTAGTTTGCTATCAAACTAGGTGTGGTTCAAAGTGGGCTAATATTATGAAGATATATTGTATGAAAATAATATCAACATATTTTAACCCAAACGAACTAAAGGTCTCACCAAAGGACCAAATTTATACAATGCCATCTCATTTGAGAATGAGTGATGCGTAGAGACGCAAAGACATGCAAATACACACAAACCTAAAACTGTTAGATCCGAATATTATGTTAACCACTAGCAATCGCGTATATGCAACACCAGAAAGCCATAGGTGTTCAATACGCAAATTTTTTCAAACTAGATTATTGACTCTAGTGCAAGTGGGAGACTGAAGGGAATATGCCCAAGAGGTAATAAAGTGGTTATTATCTTATTCCCTGTTTATGATAAATGTTTATTTTGCATGCTATAATTGTATTAATTTGGAAACGTTAATACATGTGTGTTTAATAAACAAAAGGAAAGTTCCTAGTTATGCCTCTCTTATAAACTAGCTCTTTGGTTAACAAGATGATCAAGGTTTCCTGATCATAGACATTGGATGTTGTTAATAACGAGGTCACAACATTACTGAAATGATGTGATGAGCATTCATCCAAAGTACAGCATTACGATCAAATTCATTGTGTTTATATTGCTATAACATCATACGAAGTAATCCTAGTCCTTAGACCATGAGATCATGTCAATCACTAACATTGGAAGAGTATCTTGTTAATATCAAATGTCACACCATGAAAGGGTGATTATAAAGGTGGGTTCAGTGCTACGAAAGTGTTATGTAGAGGCTCATGGATCAAGAGTGGGATTTTTCCATCCCAATGATGGATAGATATACGCTGGGCCCTCTCGGTGATATCACATTGGTTAGCTTGCAAGCAAGTGATGAGATCACTAGAATGTTATATCATGGGAACGAGAAAAGAGTACATGTCGGTAATGAGATCAAACTATGTATGGAGATTCCGATGATCAAATCTCGGACATGTAATATATCACGAGACAAAGGGATTTAGTTACTAGCGTTAAAGGTTCTCACGATCACATAAGTCATCGTTGAATGTGTAGGAGTCAGTATGGATCTCTCGGTCCCGCTTCTGATTATGGATGTGAGAGGGGTCTCGATCATGTTTGCATTATTCGCGAACCATAGGGTGACACACTTAAGGGATACAGACATCACTTAGAGCAAATATGTTTCAGATAAAGATTTAAGAAAGCGCTGGAATTATTTCAATAGACACCGAAATTGTTTCGGTTGAAATTGCTGAACTTGGTTTTGCATGTAATATTGAAATGTTGCAGGGGGTTTTATGTGAATGTTTGTTAATTAAATTAATTAACAAAATTCTGAATAAAATTAATAAAAGAGTTTTATTAAATGATAAAACATTAAATTTGGAGAAATTTAAGGCATTTAAAGTGGAGCCTTTAAAAGGGAATGTGAAGGGGCATTTTAATGTGGAGGGAGTTACCACCACATGAATGGGGGAGGTGAGGGGTCACCCCCCATGGGGCGCCGGCCATGGGGAGCGGTACCCCCTCCTCCTACAAAAGGCCACCCCTCTCACCCTTCTTCCTCACACCTCCTCGTGAAGGATCTCTCTCCCCCTCTAGTATTTCCCCCCATGGTCTCGGATTAGCGAGATACATGTTCCCGGTGTCTTTATCTAGAAAGGAGTTGCTGCTTCCACTGCTTTGCTGGAGCGAGGGATGGAGGTTGTCGGGGTATCGGACGTGTGTGTGATCACGGAAGCACTGCTGCTTTGTGGTGCTGGACTTGGTGGTGCTGGACTTGCTGGAGTTGGATCTGATGGACGTGCTAGAGCTGGATCTGATGGACGCGCTGGAGCTGGACCTGCTGGACCTGCTGGACTTCATCATGATCTTGAGATCGGCAAGTGTACGACTACATCATCCACGAGTTCCATCTCGTTAACAAAGCTTTGTTGTCTTTAAGGTTTTGTTCTCTATGGATGTATATCCACCCGTTTCTTGTATCTAATAGATAGAGGTTGGCGTATAATAGTTCCCATTGTAGGAACTTTTTTGTTTTCTATGTTGCGAACCCTTCATCCAGGAGGCACGCATAACCTAGGGTACCGCGGGTCACCCCTGGCCGCTCCACCAGGTGGTGTGGCCACCCTGGCCCACCTCTGGCATCGCCCTTTCGCCTATAAAAGCCCCCTGGGACGAAAACCCTAGAGACAAGATCATAATTCCACGAAAAGTTCCGCAGTGGCCCCGCCATCAAAGAGGATATTCGGGGGTCAGAAGTCTCTATTTCGGCACCCTGCCGGGACGAGGAAGTGCCCATGGATCCATCTCCATCGACTCCACCGCCATCTCCATTACCGTTGCTGACTCCCATGATGAGGAGGGAGTAGTTCTCTCTCAAGGCTAAGGGCTCTACAAGTAGCTATGTGTTCATCTCTCTCTATGCGTGATCTTATTGAGATCATGAGCTTTGTAATCTAGGATCTATTCTGCTACTCAAGTGCTTTAATTATTCTCTGCTTATCCCCACGTATGTGAAGTTGACAGTGTGCACACCGTGTGGCACTTTGTCTAAGGTTACATAAATACTTATCACGAGTATAATTTCAGTTGGATGTCTCTATGAGATTGTGGTGTTTGTTGGAACCATCTAGCGCTCAAGGTGATAGTGAGGGGTTATC
Organism: Avena eriantha; assembly: GCA_910589775.1. NCBI lineage: Eukaryota > Viridiplantae > Streptophyta > Magnoliopsida > Poales > Poaceae > Avena > Avena eriantha. The sequence continues at coordinate 88,564,219 of OU342745.1, forward strand.
TAGATGGGGAATACGAACTTTAAGGTGTGCTGTTATAGCCCTACATCGTCGAACCAGAGAGTAGTTCAGGGTAGAATAATGAAGAGAAGATATTTATATGAGAGTGTCCACTAGTGAAAGTATGATCCCTAGGCCTTGTTTCTAATCATTGAAACACCGTTTACAATCAGCCTTGTTACATGTTTGCTTTCTACCACTCTTATTTCAGATTGCAATTACCACTTATAATCATCCATAATACTTGTGTTTCACTATCTCTTCGCCAAACTAGTGCACCTATATACCTGACAAGTGTATTGGGTGTGTTGGGGACACAAGAGACTTCTTGTATCTTGATTGTAGGCTTGCTTGAGAAGGATACCTTTGACCACTTCCTCCCTGAGTTCAATAAACCTTGGGTGATCCACTTAAGGGAAACTTGTTGCTGTTCTACAAACCTCTGCACTTGGAGGCCCAACACTATCTATAAGAATAGAAGCATGTGTAGACATCACCAATAGGCTCAATGCTTTGGGTTTACCAACAACACAACCGATGTACGCACAACTACTTTTGTTTTAGATCCTTCCCCTTCAAAATATTTTAATTTGATGAGAATCCGTGGAAACACACCCAAGGGTAACCAAATTGATCATCCTGCTATTCGATATTTATTCTATGTTATTGCTAACACACTGCAGACACGTGGTGAGTTTACTAGAGTTAATGAGGAGGACATGTTGATCCTCGCAAAAGCTCCACTTGTCAATTGTAACTTAACGCCAAATTTGGGTGCTCTACTTGTGCCAGGCTCTTCAATCTCGAGGACCCATATGTGGAGGAGGAGTTGTGACCATTCTTGCACGCGCACTTTGCATCAACCTAGGTAACATCCAACCCTTGATTGGAAGTAACCGTCTCGGTCTATCTACTCTAAGAGCATGTGGTATGATTTCTAAAAGCCATGGTAGATATTTCTTCTATATACCTGGAGCAGATCACTTGATCCCGGCTCCTTTGCCTGTTTGTGTTATGACACACAGGTTGAAGCTAATCTACCCCAACAAGAAATACCCATGGGAGGATGAGAAGACGAAGAAGTAGAACAAGGAGGACCCGAACAAGATGCGCAGCCACCAAATTACAACACCACCTATGAAGACATTTATGAACTCAAAGGAAACATTCAAAACATGAACAACCTCTCTGTCAATCTTCGAGATGCCACTGCAAGCCTCACCACCTAGTTCCATGATTGGAGCAGCCAATGGAACATGGGAGATTATCCACCGCCACCACAATGAGCAACAAAAGGGCTTTCAAAAGCCTGAGCTTGGGGATGTGTTCCGCTTGTGTAATAATGAGGTTGTACTCTAGCTCCTTAAGAGCTTTGAAACACTTGTGTTGGCTTGTTCCAACACTTTGCTTTTTAATTTGCTTTTGTTTTAGTTTATTTGTTTTCCTTTATTTTCTTTTCTTGAATGCTTGGTCGCAAGTTATTTTCTATTCTTTAATACATATCCTCAAAAATATAAAAAGATTTTTCCGTTTATCCTTTTTTCGTAAACGTGGATTCATACTTTGCCTCTTTGCTTCAATATCATTTCGAGAGTAATCGTGTTTGAGTTTTGAAGTAACACATCCATATAAGGAAGAGGGATCATGAAGTTACTTATGAGAGGTATGTCCTATGTCTCCCACTTATGAAGTTTGAGTTATTTATCTTACACTACAAGAAAAGTTTCCTTCCGCAACGACTTGGCCCGATGGTCGTCGTAGAAGGCGTGTCTTCTGTGACCAAATTCTCGGCCCGGCCGTGGCCGATGGAAAACTTTTTTCTGGTTTTGTGGCCCTTTACTACGACGGATGTACTAAAAACATGGAGGAAGCTCGGCCAACGCGTGGCAGAAGCAAGATTTCCATTTCCTCGCGTGATGTTGACTCGCCAAAGTATTTTGAGGCGTGTGGGTCATGGACGTCACTGTCTCTAGCGGACCATACTTTTCGGTCGCGCCTCCCTGATTTGAACTCGATAACATTGCTCGATGCGTCTGCCGTTTAGTCAGGCTGCTAGGTCCCACATCTCAGCCTCTCATTAGAAGGATCATGTCTATGATGGAAATTTTTCCTTCGCTCGCGCTACCCTATTCTGAAGTTGATAGCGCTGCTCGATGCATCTACCGTTTAATCAACCTCCTCAGACCCACATGTCATCCTCTCATTAGAAGAAATATGTGTATGATGGAATTTTTCCCTTGGATATTGCCTCCCTGATTTCAACTCGATAATGTTGGTCGATCTACCTGTCGTCTAGTCACACTACTGGGTCCTCCATGTCAGCCTCACATTATAAGAATCGTCTGTATGATGGAATTTTTTTCTTCGCTCGGGCTCCCCTGTTCCGAACTTGATAGCGTTGCTCGATGCATCTACCGTTTAATCAAACTCTTGGACCCCACATGTCATCCTATCCTTAGAAGAAACGTGTGTATGATAGAATTTTTTCCCACGGTTGTGCATCCGTGTTCCGAGCTTGATAGCGTTGCTCGCTGCATCTACCGTTTAATCATGATGCAGGGCCCCACATGTCATCCACTCATTAGAAGGAACGTGTGTATGATGGAATTTTTGCTCTCTATCGCGCCTCCGTGTTTCGAACTTGATAGCGTTGCTCGATGCATCAGCCGTTTTTCTAGGCTGTTGGGTCCCCAATGAGAGCCTCTCATTAGAAGAAACGTGTGCATGCTAGACTTTTTTCTCGCTCGCGCCTCCCTATTCGGAACTTGGCAACATCGCTCGAGGTAGAACCTGTATAAGGCCGCGCTACTGGGTCCCACATGCCGGTCTCTCTGTAAATCAAGCCTGTGTATGATGGACTTTTTTCGGCCACGTCCGATGTTTTGACCTTCGCAACGTTTCTCGATGTGGTAGTCGTGTATGTTCTTGCTGCTGAGGCCCCCATGTCAGCCTCTCTAGTATGTTCTGGTGGGTGGGTCCCAGATGCCAGCCTCTCTATACAAGTATTTAACTTTTTTTTCAAACCCGACCATTAAACTCGAGGGATGCTACAGGATGGTGGGTCCGTGATGTCAGCCTCTTTGTAATGCATTATTAAAAAGTAAACCCTTTCTCAATAAAAAAAGTAAACTGAAGATATATATATATATATATGTACACATAGGGGATTCGAACTAAAGACCTTCAAATAAAACAGATAGACATAAACTGAGAGTTTTTCCACTATACCTAAGATACTAATAGAAATTGAATCAATAAACATGTATTAGTACTACAACTTATGTATCAGTCTTCTAAAAAATATTTTGTGTGTCCATGTTATCTCTCTTAAAATAAAAGAGCGGCGCTACTGGAACCTCGATTTATAAAAAGCCACATAATGGATTTGTTTCTTAAAAACATGGGTAGACAGAGTTTCATTAGAGGTGGGGGCAATGCCAAAAAGGCCAAATTAAAAAGTTTTTGGGCTATGGTCAATAGGCTCCTATCTCAAATTTCACTGGGCTGTGGCTCGCCAGATTCAAACATAGACCTCATCGAGGGAGGAAAAAAAGCGATAATTCCTTTGATAGATATTCATGTAAAAATATCTAATGAACACACACCACATGCGCCAAAATAGGGCTGGTATCCAATGACTTCACTTGGTGAAATCACGATGTTTATCTTTACCCTCTCATCTCTGTCCAAAATGCATCCAACGGTTCCGATGACACAAAGGCAAAAGCTCTAGAGCAAGTAGCTAGCAGCAACGACAAAACTTTTGACAAATTCAATACCATTTGAAAGATTAAGGAGTATAGAATAATAAGACATAAAAATATCGGCAGATTCCTAGTTCATATTCAGCAGCACTTGACCAATTTAGAAACATTTTGAAAGTGACTGATTCAGCAATACAGACACTGAAATTCAATATCACTACAGAGAAAGACAGTTCTTGTTTCAGCTCTAAAAACCATGCCATGCGATCAGTTTGCCCTTTTCTCCAAACACACTCAATCATTGGAACACAATCATTGTCATAATATTGGGTCATATAGGGAACCGTCATATAGATACAGATATACCATACCAGTACGTACTAGTCATAGCTCCAATCCAGCAAAAGGTTATCACAGTTTTACCACCCATATATGATCAGTGGAGATAAGACAACCACATAATTAATTACAATAGCATGCGGCCAAAGAGTTAGACAGCTAGGAAGTTCATGAACAGCATGCGACATTCAGGACAGCCAAATACATCGACCTTGACCATTCTTCCAATAGTAAGTTTGGCTGCTTTCCAGAACTTGATCCACCTGGAAGTAGCTGCCAAGCGCCCATCAGTCGAGATAATGGCATAGCGTCCCTCGATTCGCAATCCTTCGCTCTGCATCGTGAAGACTATTGTGCCCTTTTGTCTGGCATGGAGTTGCTTTGTGGCACTCTTAGGCAATTTCTAAGTCAAAGCAAGAGATAGACGCATAATTACTAAGAGCAATGCACTGAATCATGTGAAACTTGAGAAGACATTCAGAGCAGTTTATCTGTCGCCATATACTCACACACAAACATAATCCGGTGCGACCTTGTGATGACACATGTGTAGTATATGGTCTGACAAGGTCCTGCCCGAGGTGATGAAGGAGCTTGTGCCGGTGCCTGTGCTGGGGCTGGTGCAGGAGATGGGGACACTAATTGTAAAGGGGCTGGTGCAGGAGCCAGATGGCCTAGAACCGGTGCCGGCCCAGCAGCTTGATGCTAGATTCCTTCTAAGGGGTAGCTATGCTGACTACAAGGATGGTAGAGGCAGATGAGAAGTGTACAAGCAAAATGGTCTCTTATACAACAGTTACTCACAAGATAGTGCCGGAGGATATGATGAGTATACAAGCAAGTTAAGTTACTACCTCCATTCTTTCTCCTTAGATCAACAGGTGCCAAAGCAGGAACTAGGGCCAGTGCCGTTGGGGTGTCAGCAGCTTGGTGCGGGTTACCTTCTAAGGGGTAGGTAAGGGGACTGCAGGAGTGGTCAGAGAGGCATATGAGATGTGGACAAGAAAAATGGTTTCTTATACAACAGTAACTCCTAGACAGAGATGAGAGTATACAAGTGAATTAAGTTACTACCTCTATTCTTTCTCCTACTGAGGTCAACAGGTGTCGTTATAGGAACTGGGGCCGGTGCTGGTGCCGGTGCCAGTAGCTTGATGCTGGCACCCTTATGGATGGTACATAAGGCGAAGCAGACTCCAGAAGTGGTCAGGGTCATATGATGAATAAAGACAATGGTGCAGAACAGTTAGTCGCAATAAAATCATTAGAGGTTGTGATGAGTACATAATCAAATTAATTAGTACTACCTATGTTCTTGGTCCTTCGGTCAATAGGTGTACGATGGCATGCAAGTATCTACCCAGGCTTGCTAAAATCGAATGATACCTTGTCCCCCAGCTTCAGACCATTCTCACGGACATACTTGGACAAACCTCGGCCACCCAAATAGGTGGTGGCTGATGGCCCAAAATATATCAAGCTCGTTGGGGAACCCCAAGAGGAAGGTATGATGAGCACAGCAACAAGTTTTCCCTCAGTTATGAAACCAATGTTATCAATCCAGTAGGAGCAAGGAAACACCCCAAAGGTGTTGCTAGCTGGACTTTGGCAGGGCGCACTACCGGCGTCAGCAGCAACGTGGAAACCTGCATAACACAACCACAGAACTTTGCCCCCAACTTAAAGTGAGGTTGTCAATCTCACCGGTTTTGCTGAAAACAAAGGATTAAATGTATTGTGTGGAACAAAGTAATAGTTTGCAGAAAGTAAATAGAAAGTAGTAAACAGTTGATTGTAGATTGATGGTAAAAGAAAGGATCGGGGTCCATAGATCACTAGTGGTGGTTCTCCTTAAGATAGAAGACATGTTGGGTGAACAAATTACAGCGGGGCAATTGACAAACATTGAGAAAGCAATCATGCATATACTAATCATATTGACTCCTTTGAGATTTGATTGGGCATTACAACATTATACATAGACCGTAATCCAACTGCATCTATGATTAATAATCCACCTTCAGGTTATCATCCGAACCCCCTCCAGTATTAAGTTGCAAGCAACAGATAATTGCATTACGCATTGCATTTAAAGTAAACAATAGGATTGTTCTATGAACAAAGGATTGTTGTTTTCTCCCTAGTAGCAACAACACATCTAGTACCTTAGAGATTTCTGTCACTTCCCCAAATTGCTAGAGGCATGAACCCACTATCGAGCATAAATACTAACTCTTGGAGTTGCTAGCATCTACTTGGCCAAGATAGCTACTAACAACGGAAAGCATGCAAGATCACAAATAACAAAGACATGATAGAATCAATAATCAATCTGAAATAGCATCTCAATATCCATCGAATCCCCGCAAACACAACATGTATGATTACAAATAGATGATCTTGATCATGAACGGAGCTCACAAGATCTAAACATGATAGCACAAAGGAGAAGAACCAACCATCTAGCTACTATGTGGACCCGTAGTCCAAGGATGAACTACTCACGCATCACACCAGAGGCTTGCATGCTGATGAAGAAGGCCTCCAGGGTGAATTCCGCTCTCCGGTAGGGTGCCAGGAAGAGCTTCAGATCCCTCCCGATCTAGGTATGGAGACGATGGCGGCTACAGACTCTTTCGTGGAATTTTGATCGGATACTTAGGGTTTCTGTATCGGAGGCATCTTATAGGCGAAAGGGGAGGCCGAGGGGGTGCCAAAGCTAGGCGCGGGCTAGGCTGGGCCGTGCGGCCAGGTGGTGTGGCGGCCCCATGGCCCCTCTCCATCTCGTATTCTGGATCCTTGTGTCCCTCGATGAAAAACTGACTTTGGCTTTTGTCCCGTCCAATTCCGAGAATATTCATTTCTGACTTTCTTGGAACCAAAAACAGCAGAAAACAGGCAGTTGGCACTGTGGCTCTTGTTAATAGGTTAGTCCAATAAAGTGTATAAAAAGTACTCAATAGTTGGAACAAAACATAAGAAAGTAGATAAAACCAAGCATGGAACATCCAAAATTATGGATACGTTAGCAACGTATCAGTGGCCATCATTTGGGAGACATCCACATCATATAGTTGCCGCATACCTTTAGGGACCTCGCTATACAGAGTTAGAAACTTGTCATTTTCGAACATCTTGTTTATAATGGGGCGAGCGACACAAGGGATAACTTTCATGAGATAATTGATAGAGAAGTAAGGCGACAACAAAAAAAGTGAGATATAAGATCTTACATCAAGTCGGTCTAAACGACTTGGAATCCATACCTGATACCATGGATACCCTTTGCAAAGGGTGACCATGCATCATTTTTCTTCCCTCTTCCCTTGGAATGGCATACAGGGCCCCCCTTTCAATCCAGAAGCTTTACAAGAGGAGGGTAGCAGAAAGGGCTGAGCAGCTGGTGCGTGGTACTGATTGAAATTAAGTGGAAATGTTAAATTATGTAAAGAGCAAGTAAATCTAATAATATAAGACAAAACCATTGCCTGTAAAGCAACCAGATTTTTTTTTGAACTTCTAATGAGCGTAAACATATAGTACTAGCTGATAACAATAACATGGAAAATCATAACATGTGAAATTGTGGATTTCCAAATTATACCCACTTCTTAGAGAGGTCATTGCCCACCTGGGTACTATGTTGGCACTTCCTCGTTATGTAGAGGATATCCTCTTTTGGTGCGGGCATCAGAAATATACTAGCCTCTACAGCAGCCTCAGCCTCCGCAACAACACCTTCAATCTGCATAAATAGCAATAGAGCTCAACAGTTCAATACTATGTAAAGTTTGACCATGTTTATAGAAAAAAATTATAACATGAATTATATATCCTTGGAACATCATGAAACATATATTCACGTCGTATGTATATTATATCATAGTTCTTGATAGTTTTTGACTTTTTTCAAAAGTTTTGTCAAACTTTCCGTTGCTTGACTTTTCAAAAAATATAGTATATGCCTAAGCCTTGGGACGGAGGGAGTACAGTACATAGCAGTCATATACTGACTGTATGAGACAGTCTGACAGATCCAGATTTGGATTCACATAAACACAGTGCCAGAATTAATAAAATCACACATATGTTTCTCCATAAACTAGAGGCATGAACCCACTATAGAGCATAAATACTAAATCTTGGAGTTGCTAACTCTTGGATTCACATAAACACAGTGCCAGACCACCCCCTGGCGCGGGCCAGGCTAGGCCGTGTGGCCAGGTGGTGTGGCGCCCCCTGGCCCCTCTCCGTCTCGAATTCTAGCTCCTTGTGTCCCTCGGTGAAAAACTGACTTTGGCTTTTGTCCCGTCCAATTCTGAGAATATTCATTTTCTGACTTTCCTGGAACCAAAACCAGCAGAAAACAGGTAGCTGGCACTGTGGCTCTTGTTAATAGGTTAGTCCAAGAAAGTGTATAAAAAGTACTCCAAAGTTAGAACAAAACATAAGGAAGTAGAGAAAACCAAGCATGGGACATCAAAAATTATGGATACGTTAGCAACGTATCAACATCCCCAAGCTTAACTCCAGCTCCTCCTCGAGCAGGTAAGTGATAAAAAGAAGGAATAATTTTTGAGGTGACATGCACCATCATAAACTTGATCAAAGTATTTGTAAAACATTGATAGCTGGGATCATAGTACTTCAATCATAGCATGAAAGACAAAGTTCTAACAATAAGACATAGCAACTATGTTGCAACATTAAAAGGCACAAATAAAAGATTCATGAATAACAATGCTTTGCAAGACATTTATTTGTTTCACATAAAGAAAACATAGCATAGTGGCATTCAGCTTGTCCCTCATAGAGTAGCAAACATAAAGGCATAGGACACCTTCAAAGTTCATAAGAGTGACTAGATACAACTAGTTTAAAACAAGCAATATCAAAGCTACATAAAAATAGAAGGTGGAGACTCAACATAAAAGTAATAGAAAGGCCTTCATAGAAGGAAGTAGGGATTCAAGTTTCATAAAGAGCTTCCAAAAATTATGGTACTTATTAGCTTTCTGCTCTCATTCCTCCTATCATAAGCATCTTGAAGTGATTACAATTAAAGTGAACAAACTATGGTGTATATGCTTGACGAAGTATAAGTTGGAAATCTCATGTCCCTTGAATACGAGGGCCACTCCTCATGCTACTCAAGTTTAGTTACCGATAAGTTCTTGTCATAGTAAGTACATGTGTATCATAGAGAACCGCCAACGGGGTACCCCTTGCCCGATGATACGGAAGAATCCCCATATCAAAATGACAAGGCAAGCAGACAACGAACATCTCAGCAATCTTCTTATTTACCATGGGAAAATGGTGCTTTTCTCTCTCTTTCCTCTTTTCTCATATCTCTTTTTTTCCTTTTTCTCTTTTTTTCTCAATATCTGACTCTTTTTTTATAAGAAGAACGCTTCATAGACAACTCATTATGGTTACGTTGCAGGTTTCCACCATGACGCCATGGATTAGACCAGCGGCCTAGGCATTTCTCTAACATACATACATAACTCCATGGACTTACAAGATCCCCTTTCATTTCACACCGACGACATCCATAGACAAAAGAGCATGATATCAACTAGGTACAAAGTAGAAGTGCAATGTTAAAAGCGTTCCCCATAACAGCATGGTTCTGCTAATCCCCAACATATAAGTGCAAGCATAAACAACATAGACGACACAATGGTTCAAGTTTATTAAGGGCAAGAAAAGTAAAGTGTGCCATCAAGCTCGTGAGAGCTTTAATCACTAGTTTTTTCATAACAAGGTTAATTCGGAAGGTAGATAAAAACATGAATATACTTGGAATAGAATATGCTAATAGGTAGGTATGGTGGACTCTTTGGAATAACTTGGTTTTAGGAGTTGGATGCATGAGCGGAACTCATACTTGGTTACGGAGGCTAGCAAAAGACTCGGAGCGACCAACTAAGAGAGCAATAATCGCCATAATCATGCAGAGCGACAAAACATCATTAATCAAAGCAAAAAGTGATACTACAAGTCGAAAACTAAAGGATCATAAAGGCTATGGTGATTTGGGATAGTCATAACTTGGTGTGAGCATGCGCCAAGTCAACCCAAATAAAGCATCAAAGGAGAATACCACAATACTATGCTTTAATATGCTAAAACAACACATGATTCTTCCAAGGCACATTAAGCAATCTCAATTGTTTATAACATGTCATGCTATAGCCAAGATAACTACGCATAAAGCCAAAACAATATCAAGCATGGCATGACAAAGCATAGGTCACAGTCAAAAACAAGCTCATTTACCACTTAAGCATGAACTTTTCCTACACTTTTCCAATCCAAATCAAACTATTTGAAAACCAATGTATGAAAGAAGGGGTCCAACCAATTTATTCAGAAAACTAAGAAAACCAAGCAAACGAAAACCAAAACGAAAAATAAAAAGAAGACGCTCCAAGAACAACACAATTGTGCATGAAACAATAAAAATGAGGTGTTTGGAAGAAACCTGGGATTTTTATTGATGAAGAAGGGGGATGCCTTGGGCATCCCCAAGCTTTGACGCTTGTACTTCTTGGATATATCTTGGGGTGACACACATGGTATCCCCAAGCTTGAGCTTTAGTCCATTCTTCATCTCATTACTCATTCCTTTCATACACCTGAAATTTTTCCTTCATACAAAACTTCACACAATCTTTATTAGCAACATTAGTGCACTCAAGATAATAAGTCTTTTGGTTCAGTTCCAACATCAATAAAATTTCCATTAAAACACAATCTACTGTAGCACTTCCCTCAAAAATCTCAATTCCCCAAAAGAACTCAAAAAGGAACCAACAAGAAGCAAATGCAAATAATGGCAGAAATCTGTCAAAACAGACCAGCAGGTAAAGACGAATTTTTTCGACGACCTTCTGTTGCTCAAATCGAAAAGTGTTGAACTAACGAAAGTTAGATAACAACCTGAGGCAGAAGCACAAAAAGTCAGGCCTCAAAAGGACGTACAGATATTTTACACGAATGTTTACGGTGAAGCACAAAAATATGTTTCGGGATAGCAACTTTCCCAATCATTACTTCTCTCTCATTAGAGGTTACTCTTGGCACAAAAAGCAAATAAAAAGGATAAGGAGCGGTTATTACTGAAATAATAACTTCCGAGATTCATCTAAAACTTTTGGGTTACCTCCCAATAAGTACTTTTTTCTTTAACGCCTTTAAGTTAGGCATGATAGTTTGAGAAGATGCTCACATAAGAAATATGAATTGAAGTAAAATAGAACATCAATAAGCAAATTCAAAACACATTTAAGTCTAACCCACTTCCTATGCATTGGAATATTGTATGCAAATAAATTCATAAAGAACAAAGTGACAGGCATAGAAAGATAAAACAAGAGTAACTTCAAAACTTTTAGCACATAGAGAGGTGTTTTAGTACCATGAAAACTTCTACAACCATATTTTCCTCTCCCATAATAATTTTCAGTAGCCTCATGAATAAACTCAATAATATAACTATCACATAAAGCATGCTTCTCATGATCTACAAACACATGATTTTTACCAAGCTCAAAAATAGTGGGATTAAAACCTTCAAACCCACTTTTAACAATTTTATAACAAGATGACTGATCAATCTCATTTTCAATAGAAGTACAATTAATATTGTCAACCAATATAGGACCATCATCTAGAGCTTTATTATTAACATTTTCAAAAGAATCCTCAGGAACATAACATTCATCCTCCTTTAGTAAGCATGGGGGACAATCAAATATTGTAAGGGGTAAAGAGTTACTCTCATTAGAAGGTAGGAACGGGTAGATACATTCTTCCTCCTCTTGATCATCACTCTCCTCCTCTTTTTCATCCGATGAGCTTCCAGTATCAGCAATTTCGTCTTCCATAGGCTCCTGCAAGGCATTAGTCTCTTCCGCTGGTGGAGAGCATCTATTAAGATATTCAAGAATATAGCCATTTTCTTCCTTGTAATTATCAAAGCACAATTTAAGTATATCATAAACCTCATATTTATAAGGTGAATCATCAATATTTTCAAGCAAACTAGCAAGTTCAAATGCACCCTTCCAAGCAATAAATTCTTCAATTTGTTCCACATCATAAAAGTCATAATTTCCTTTAACATAAGAAGATATGGTAACATTATCATTATACTCACATTGAAAATGGAGGTGTTTATACCTCCTACAGCAACAAGATTTATAAACAAAATAAGTAATATTATAAGTAGAGCACACGTTTATAGCAATGGTATACAGTTTATTAATTTATTCCCATAAGTTTTTCCCTTTTTGTGACAAGCGGTGTTCCTTATAATAATATTTTTGTTCTTCCGTGAACCCACCTTGCCAATTAGATTCAGTTTCAAAGAAACTAACCATTGATAGAAATCATGATAAAGCAAGACAATAACAGACCAACGAAAATAACAACTATAGTAGGAACTAACTTTTTTATATTTTTGATAAAGAAAGAAGCAAACAAAGCAAAAATAAACTAAGCAAAACAAAAATAACAAAGTAAAGAGATTGGTTATGAGGGACTCCCCTTGTGAAGATGTCCTTGACTCCCCAGCAACGGTGCCAGAAAAATAGCTTGATGGCCCAAAATATATCGAGCTCGTTGGGGAACCCCAAGAGGAAGGTATGATGAGCACAACAGCAAGTTTTCCCTCAGTTATGAAACCAAGGTTAACAATCCAGTAGGAGCAAGGAAACACCCCAAAGGTGTTGCTAGCTGGACTTTGGCAGGGCGCACTACCGGCATCATCAGCAACATGGAAACCTGCACAAAACAACCACAGAACTTTGCCCCCAACTTACAACGAGGTTGTCAATCTCACCGATTTTGCTGAAAGCAAAGGATTAAACATATTGTGTGGAAGAAAGTAATAGTTTGCAGAAAGTAAACAGAAAGCAGTAAACACTTGATTGTAGATTGATGGTAAAAGAAAGGACCGGGGTCCATAGTTCACTAGTGGTGGCTCTCCTTAAGATAGATGACATTCTGGGTGAACAAATTACAGCAGGGCAATTGACAAACATCGAGAAAGCAATCATGCATATACTAATCATCTTGACTTCTTTGAGATTCGATTGGGCATTACAACATTATACATAGACCGTAATCCAACTGCATCTATGACTAATAATCCACCTTCAGGTTATCATCCGAACCCCCTCCAGTATTAAGTTGCAAGCAACAGATAATTGCATTACGCATTGCATTTAAAGTAAACAATAGGATTGTTCTATGAACAAAGGATTGTTGTTTTCTCCCTAGTAGCAACAACACATCTAGTACCTTAGAGATTTCTGTCACTTCCCCAAATTGCTAGAGGCATGAACCCACTATCGAGCATAAATACTAACTCTTGGAGTTGCTAGCATCTACTTGGCCAAGATAGCTACTAACAACGGAAAGCATGCAAGATCACAAATAACAAAGACATGATAGAATCAATAATCAATCTGAAATAGCATCTCAATATCCATCGAATCCCCGCAAACACAACATGTATGATTACAAATAGATGATCTTGATCATGAACGGAGCTCACAAGATCTAAAAATGATAGCACAAAGGAGAAGAACCAACCATCTAGCTACTATGTGGAACCGTAGTCCAAGGATGAACTACTCACGCATCACACCGGAGGCTTGCATGCTGATGAAGAAGGCCTCCAGGGTGAATTCCGCTCTCCGGTAGGGTGCCAGGAAGAGCTTCAGATCCCTCCCGATCTAGGTATGGAGACGACGGCGGCTACAGACTCTTTCGTGGAATTTTGATCGGATACTTAGGGTTTCTGTATCGGAGGCATCTTATAGGCGAAAGGGTAGGCCGAGGGGGTGCCGGAGGCGGCCAGACCACCCCCTGGCACGGGGCAGGCTAGGTTGTGAGGCCAGGTGGTGTGGCGGCCCCCAGGCCCCTCTCCGTCTCGTATTCTGGCTCCTTGTGTCCCTCGGTGAAAAACTAACTTTGGCTTTTGTCCCATCCAATTCCGAGAATATTCATTTTCTTACTTTCCTAGAACCAAAAACAGCAGAAAACAAGCAGCTAGCACCGTGGCTCTTGTTAATAGGTTAGTCCAAGAAAGTGTATAAAAAGTACTCCAAAGTTGGAAAAACATAAGAAAGTAGATAAAACAAATCATGGAACATCAACAATTATGGACACGTTAGCAACGTATCAGTGGCCATCGTCTTGAAGACATCGACATCATATAGTTGCCGTATGCCGTTAGGGCCCTCGCTATACAGAGTTAGAAACTTGTCATTTTTGAACATCTTGTTTATAATGGGGAGAGCGACATAAGGGACAACCTTCATGAGATAATTGATAGAGAAGTAAGGCGACAGCACAAAAAGTGAGATATAAGATCTTACATCAAGTCGGTCTAAACGACTTGGAATCCATACCTGATACCATGGATACCCTTTGCAAAGGGTGACCATGCATCATTTTTCTTCCCTCTTCCCTTGGAATGGCATACAGGGCCCCCCTTTCAATCCAGAAGCTTTACAAGAGGAGGGTAGCAGAAAGGGCTGAGCAGCTGGTGCGTGGTACTGATTGAAATTAAGTGGAAATGTTAAATTATGTAAAGAGCAAGTAAATCTAATAATATAAGACAAAACCATTGCCTGTAAAGCAACCACATTTTATTTTTGTGAACTTCTAATAAGCGTAAACATATAGTACTACCTGATAACAATAACATGGAAAATCATAACATGTGAAATTGTGGATTTCCAAATTATACCCACTTCTTAGAAAGCTCATTACCCACCTGGGTACTGTGTTGGAGCTTCCTCGTTGTGTAGAGGATGTCCTCTTTTGGTGCGGGCATCAGAAATATACTAGCCTCTACAGCAGCCTCAGCCTCCACAACAGTACCTTCGATCTGCATAAATAGCAACAGAGCTCAACAGTTCAATACTATGTAAAGTTTGACCATATTTTTAGGAAATGAATTATAATATGAATTATATATCCTTGGAACATCATGGAACATATATTCACGTCGTATGTATATACTATCGTAGTTCTTGATAGTTTTTGACTTTTTTCAAAAGTTTGGTCAAACTTTCCGTCGCTTGACTTTTCAAAAAATATAGTATATGCCTAAGCCTTGGGACGTAGGGAGTACAGTACATAGTAGTCATATACTGATTGTATGAGACAGTCTGACAGATCCAGATTTGCATTCACATAAACACAGTGCCAGAATTAATAAAATCACACATATGTTTCTAGACATCTTATAAGCATGCATGACACCAAGAGGGTAATACTTAAATCTGAATGTACCATGGTAATAAGGGTATTAAGAACAAATACCTTTCTCTTTAAGCTAGGCCCTTCCAGCTGGTCGGTGGCCTTGCGCGTGTTTGCTGAGTAGTGGTACTGGCCAGATCTTGTGGCATGTGGGGATACCATCCTGTTTGCCACACCTGGAGAACCGCACGTTCGTAGGTATGTACCACCGTGCTACAGTAAATGAAGAAGAGATGGTGTCACAGAGGCTTCCACAAAAACAGGATGTAGACAAAGACAACTTTTAGCATAGGTATACATCCAGGTTACAGCCAACCACTTTTAGCATTGGAAAGAATGGAAGAACGCAAAGAATATACTGCTACATTACCTTTTTAGTCAACTTTTAAGGGAACTGACGGGACCATCCCTGTCTGTAGTGGCCGTGCACGCCACTGACCCATAGTTCTCCATACAAAATCTAACGCAAAATCCATTGCACATTACGAGTTGCAACTAAAGGTTATAGAAGTGAAGAACACATAAATCAAACCCGACCAAATGCTCCAATTAGAATAGCGGTGACCATGCCCTGAGCCGGAATCCATACGAAATCAGTACCACCTACCCCCACCCCCACCCCCCATCCCCACCACCACCCCCACCCCACCCAAATGACCCAATCGCTTAGAGAAAAGGAAAAATATCCTGATTAGGTGATTCCAAGGTGAGCAATAAGCAAGAACTCCACAATCAAAGCATACCGCATACTACTACTCCTAGTACTAATAGTACCCCCAATGGCTCAATCGGAAGCAAATTAAGCAAAGACGGATTTGGAGGTGAGCAAATACACCCACCTATTTCAACAAGAACTCCCCAATCGGAGGTTGCACTGGTTCCAACAGTTGCTTGCTGGATGGGAGCTAGCTAGTGATGATTTCTTGTCTTGTCATCGGTAGAAAGGCATGCGCAGGGGAGTAGTAGTACTAGTAGTAGGGTTGGGCAGTACACTTTTTTCTATAGTAAGTATTTTTTAGTGGCACTGGTGGGAACATTTTGACGGGAGAGAATCTCGAATTTTTTATCCCAGCTATCACGTGGTGGCCTACAGCTGTTTCAAGCGGTACCCATGTCAAGGGTGAGTTAAAGCAGGTCCCACATCAAGTGGGTGAGATAATTGACCGAGCCAACCTCCTCCTTCCCTTGGTACTAGTACTAGTTCTCCCGGGTTCCTCTCCAAGGACAGAGAAAATCGCCCATGTTCGAATCAAATTGATCCCAGCTTATTATCCTTTTGTTGATTCGTCTCACGGAGCAGTGGACAAGACGACGGTAGTTGCAGCACAGGGCACCAGCGCTGGGGCCTCAAAAATAGTTTAGGAACCAATAAAATGATAAGCTCGGACTTCAGACTAGAAACACACACAAGCACACATATACTATATACTAATATAGTGAATAGTTTCCAATTGCAGTTCTACTAACGAAGGCCTAGAAATCATAATAAGGTACCTCCATATTACAGAAGTATGACAGTAGTGAACCAATCATGGGATAGCTCTACACCCCAAGAGTTTTGCAGCTGGGCTAGTGGTCATGAGACTACCCAGACGACACCAAAAATACACCCCTGATGATCAGCTGCCCTGCATCAAATCCATCCAGAAGCAGTGTACCCGATCCACAGCCTCAGGTGCAGGCTCATCAATGAACAGGTCATCGTCATTACCATCAAAGTCCTCTTTGGTCGTATGCTTCTGCGATTAGTAGATTAACAAATACGTTTATAGAGAAACATCAAAGACACACAACCTGAACATTTGTCATTCTACAGATATACCTTGTCATCTCGCATAGCGGTAGTACCAAAAATGAAACTTGTTTCATGCAGCTTACGCTTTTTCTCTCCTCCCCCATCTCCAAGTTGATCTAGATGCTCAGGAAATGCCTCTGTTAGTTGATCTAGTTGATCAACATCTGCTTCCCCTACTTGATCTTGATGATAAAGATGTGCTTCCCCCGGTTCATATGGAGGATCATATGGTTCATCATGAAATACCCATCTAAATAACATATGTGCTTAGCATCCCAAATGTAAAAATATGGTGTTCCACTATACTTTGAGGCAGCACCCTACGATTCATACACAACCGGTAGGGGCAATGTACTTTTGAGTTGTAACAATGAGCTCTAACAAATCCCATAAATCGTAGAACATCAAGGATACGTTTAGCCTGCCTAATGGTGCAATCTCTATCCAAAATCTGCCCATCTGATTAATTATGACATACAAGGTTGGTTATCATTAAAACAAAAGCAAGAAACATATATATGGAGTACCAAAACTATATATGCCTATGTGTTTCAGCAAAAATATTGATAACAAAAATTGCTGAAGGTATTTAGGAACACAGATCTAGCGCAGAATAAACTATGACCATGTAGATTGAGGACAAATTAAACTACATATTTGAAAGGGCAATAAAATTCCAACCAGATCGAGCTAGAGATAAAAGGACTACCGTGGGATTGACGTGCCCACCGATGCATCTAAAGAAGACCGGCGAGTAGGGAAAGCTTCTTCGCGCATGTTGGTGATGAGGAGAAGCCGTAAGCGCGTCTGTTTTGAGGGGCAGGGGTTGAGGGCCTAGGCAGCGGAGGGTGGAAGTTAATACACAACGCGAAGGGGTGCGGAGGGATAATTTGGGAAATTCTGACCTACCCTGCTTTGGGCACCACCATATACGTGGCCCACCTGCCAGTCACCATAGATCAAAATTGATCCAAAACTTATCAAAATACAAGTTTATGTTTTACCATGGAAACTAATGCACATAGCATTGCACTTTGCGAACGAATGGCTTTATGTCAAAAAGTTATTTAATTTTAGCACCTTCAGCTAGGAAGCTTGGAAACTCATGAAAGTAGGGCATTATCCATGAAAACTAGAATCTCCTTTGTAAACAATTGCTTGAAATGCCAAGATGCACCGATCTACCAAATATGGACACATTTGTAAGCTTGGTTGGCGAAGATGCTTCAATGTACGGAGTAGTGCAAAACAGGAAAAGGTATAGAAACTATGGCTGTGACCTTTCTCCTCTTGTTTGAAAGCCTTGAATTAATGTTCATTAATTTTGGCAAATGTCTATAAACTCATTAAATGCTAGAAAGCATACAGGCCTGTGGGTGTATGTGACGGGGACAACATCCCAAGTGGGAGTAGCGTACCTTAGAAGCTTCAACTTCAAAATTCCGGAAGAGTGCCAAAATATCCCATCCACCCATTCAAAAATCCCACCCATCCATTCAACCATCCGACCCCAAAAATTATTTTATTGCACAAATTTACCTTGGAAACTTGAAAGGGCATTATACATTGTGTGAAAAAGGGGGTGGTGGCATTTTGAGCCATCATCTTTGTAGTTGCTTCACAACCAAACACATTCTTCTTACTTGGAAATTCAAAAACAAACTTCAAATTTAGAACCAGACATATTGGTTGATTTGCAAAGATGCACCAATCTACCAAATACGGACACGTCATCATAAACTATTTCCATGACCTTGGTCACCTTTTTTTGGACGATGGTCATCTCCTTGAAAGCCTTAAATTATTCGAAAATTTCAGCAAATGCCTAGAAACTCGTTTAAATACTAGGAAGCAACTCTTGCTGGCATGTGGGCCTAGACGGTGATAGCGCGTCTGAGAGGCCCCACACCGGAGTAGCGTATGCTAGAAGCTTCGACCTCAAAATTTGGTACGACGCCTAAAACATCGCACCCATCCATTAAAATATCCCGCGCATCCATTCAAACATGCTTCACCTCTTTCTAGAATGCAAAATTCCTCTTTTATTCTTGCTCCCGAAACAAGAATCCGAGGGAGCACTGCAATAACAGAGGGATATAGGTGGTAAATTTCCGTTCTCCCAAGTGCATCACCCCATCGATGTTTCCCAGACCTTCTTCAATATTTACCTGCCCGCCCACTCCAACCTACACTGACTTTTTGGACCCACTATGCAAGTGACTGATGGCCCAAAATATATCGAGCTCGTTGGGGAACCCCAAGGGGAAGGTATGATGAGCACAGCAGTAAGTTTTCGCTCAGTATGAAACCAAGGTTATCAATCCAGCAGGAGCAAGGAAACACCCCAAAGGTGTAGCTAGCTGAACGATGGCAGGGCGCACTACCGGTGCCAGCAGCAACGTGGAGACCTGCACAACACAACCACAAAACTCTGTCCCCAACTTGTGATGAGGTTGTCAATATCACTGGTTTTGCTGAAAACAAAGGATTAAACGTATCGGATGGAAGGAAGTAATAGTTTGTAGAAAGTAAACACAAAGCAGTAAACAATTTGTAGATTGTATGTAAAAGAAAAGGACCGGGGTCCATAGTTCACTAGAGGTGGCTCTCCTTAAGATAGATAACATGCTTGGTGAAAAAATTACAGTGGGGAAATTGGCAAACATCAAGCAAGCAATACATGCATATACCAATCATCTTGAATCCTTTGGAACTTGATTGGGCATTACAACATTATACATAGACCGCCATCCAACTTCATCTATGACTAATAATCCACCTTCAGGTTATCATCCGAACCCCCTCCAGTATTAAGTTGCAAGCAACAGATTATTGCTTTACGAATTGCGTGTAAAGTAAATAATACGATTGTTCTATGAACAAAGGATTGTTGTTTTCTCCCTAGTAGCAACATCACATCTAGTACCTTAGAGATTTCTGTCACTTCCCCAGATTACCAGAGGCATGAACCCACTATCGAGCATAAATACTAATTCTTGGAGTTCCTAGCATCTACTTGGCCAAGATAGCTACTAACAACGGAAAGCATGCAAGATCACAAATAACAAAGACATGATAGAATCAATAATCAATCTGAAATAGCATCTCAATATCCATCGGATCCCCGCAAACACAACATGCAGAATTACAAATAGATGATCTTGATCATGAATGGAGCTCACAAGATCTAGACATGAAAGCACAAAGGAGGAGAACCAGCCATCTATCTACTACATGGATCCGTAGTCCAAGGATGAACTACTCACGCATCACACCGGAGGCTTGCATGGTGATGAAGAAGGCCTCCAGGGTGAATTCCCCTCTCCGACAGGGTACCGGGAAGAGCTTCAGATCCCTCCCGATCTAGGGATGGAGATGATGGCGGCTATAGACTCTTTCGTGGATTTTTGATCGGGTACTTAGGGTTTTCATCCCGAGGGCATCTTATAGGCGGAAGGAGAGGCCGAGGGGGTGTTGGGGTCGGCCAGACCACCCCCTGGCGCGGGCCAGGGCCTGCCGCGTGGCCAGGTGCTGTGGCCGGCCCCTAGCCCTTCTCTGTCTCGTATTCTGCCATCTGATGACTTCCGGAAAAATAGGCACTTTGGCTTTTGTCCCATCCAATTCCGAGAATATTTATTTTCTGACTTTCCTGGAACCAAAACCAGCAGAAAACAGGCAGCTGGCACTGTGGCTCTTGTTAATAGGTTAGTCCAAGAAATCATATGAAAAGTACTCCAAAGTGTGGACAAAACACAAGAAAGTGGATAAAACCAAGCATGGAACATCAAAAATTATAGATACATTTGCAATGTATCAGCATCCCCAAGCTTAACTCATGCTCGTCCTCGAGTAGGTAAGTGATAAAAAGAAAGAATAATTTTTGAGGTGACATGCACCATCAAAGACTTGATCAAAGTATTTGTAAAACATTAAAATCTAGGATCATAGTACTTCAATCATAACATGAAAGACAAAGTTCTAGCAATAAGACAAAGAAACTATGTTGAAACATGAAAAGGCACAAACAAAAGATTCATGAATAACAATGCTTTCCAAGATGTTTGTTTGTTTCACATAAAGAAAACATAGCATAATAGTATTCAGCTTGTCCCTCATAGAGTAGCAAATATAAATGCATAGGACACCTTCAAAGTTCATAAGAGTGACTAGATACAAATAGTTTAAAACAAGCAATATCAAGTTATGCATCAATCAACTAGTCTTGGGACAATGCACATAGAACTAAGAATGGCCACTATGCTCTCAAAGTAGGTGCATAAAGGTAGAAGGTGGAGACTCAATATAATGGTGGAAGAAAGGCCTTCATAAAAGGAAGTAGGGATTCAAGTCTCATAAAGAGCTTCCAAAAAATATGGTACTTATAGCTTTCAGCTCTCATTGCCCCTATCATAAGCATCTTGAAGTGATTAAGGTTAAAGTGAACAAACTATGGTGTACATGCTTGACGAAGTATAAGTTAGAAATCTCATGTCAATTGTATACGAGGGCCGCTCCTCATGCTACTCAAGTTTAGTCACCGGTAAGTTCTTGTCATTGTAAGTACATGTGTATCATAGAGAACCGCCAACCGGGTACCCCTTGCCCGATGATACGGAAGAATCCCCATATCAAAATGACAAGGCAAGCAGACAACAAGCATCTCAGCAATCTTCTTATTTACCATGGGAATATGGTTCTTTTTTCTCTCTTTCCTCTTTTCATAATCTCTTTCTTTCTTTTTCTCTTTTTTTCTCAATATAGGACTCTTTTTTTATAAGAAGAATGCTTCATAGATAGCTCATTATGGTTACGCTGCAGGTTTCCACCATGTCAGCATGGATTAGACCAGCGGCCCAGGCGTTTCTCTAACACATATACATAACTCCATGGACTTACAAGGTCCCCTTTCATTTCACACCGACGACATACATATATAAAAGAGCATGATATCAACTAGGTACAAGTACCAAGTGCAATGTTGAAAGCGTTCCCCATGACAGCATGGTTCTGCTAATTCCCAAAAAATAAGTGCAAGCATATACAACATAGACGACACAATGGTTCAAGTTTATTAAGGGCAAGAAAAGTAAAGTGTGCCATCAAGTTCGTGATAGCTTTAATCACTAGTTTTATCATAACAAGTTTAATTTGGAAGGTAAACAAAAGCATGAATATACTTGGAATAGCATAAACTAGTAGGTAGGTTGGTGGACTCTTTGGAATAACTTGGTTTAGGAAGTTGGATGCATGAGTGGAACTCATACTTGGTTGTGGAGGCTAGCAAAAGACTAGGAGCGACAAACTAGGAGAGCAATAATGGTCATAATCATGCAGAGCGACAAAACATCATTGATCAAAGCATAAAGTGATACTACAAGTTCAAAAATAAAGGATCATAAAGGCTATGGTGACTTGTGATAGTCATAACATGGTGTGGGCATGTGCCAAGTCAACCCAAATAAAGCATCAAAGGAGAATACCACAATATTATGCTTTAATATGCTAAAACAATGCATGATTCATCCAAGGCACATTAAGCAATCTCAATTGTTTATAACAAGTCATGCTACAGCAAAGAATACTAAGCATAAAGCCAAAGCAATATCAAGCATGGCATGACAAAGTATAGACCACAGTCAAAAACAAGCTCTTTTTACCACATAAGTATGAACGTTCCTACTCTTTTCCAATCCAAACCAAACTATTTGCAAACCAATGTATGAAAGAGGGTGTCCAACCAATTTATTCAGAAAACTAAGCAAACTAAGCAAATGAAAAACCACAACAAAAACGAAAAGAAGACGCTCCAAGAACAACACAATTGTGCATGAAACAATAAAAATGAAGCGTTTAGAAGAAACCTGGGATTTTTATCGATGAAGAAGGGGATGCCTTGGGCATCCCCAAGCTTTGACGCTTGTACTTCTTGGATATTTCTTGGGGTGACACTCGTGGCATCCCCAATCTTGAGCTTTAGTTCATCCTTCATCTCATTACTCATTCCTTCCATACACATGAAATTTTTCCTTCATACAACACTTCACACAATCTTTATTAGCAACATTAGTGCACTCAAGATAATAGGTCTTACGGTTCATGAAAGCACATGAACGGAGCTCACAAGATCTTGATCATGAACGGAGCTCACAAGATCTTGATCATGAACGGAGCTCACAAGATCTAGACATGAAAGCACAAAGGAGGAGAACTAGCCATCTAGCTACTACATGGATCCGTAGTCCAAGGATGAACTACTCACGCATCACACCGGAGGCTTGCATGGTGATGAAGAAGGCCTCCTGGGTGAATTCCCCTCTCTGGCAGGGTGCCGGGAAGAGCTTCAGATCCCTCTCGATCTAGGGATGGAGATGACGGCGGCTACAGACTCTTTCGTGGATTTTTGATCAGGTACTTAGGGTTTTCGTCCCGAGGGCATCTTATAGGCGGAAGGAGATGCCGAGGGGGTGTTGGGGTCGGCCAGACCACCCACTTGCGCGGGCCAGGCCTGGCCGCGCGGCCAGGTGGTGTGGCCGGCCCCCAGCCCTTCTCTGTCTCGTATTTTGGTATCTGATGACTTCCAGAAAAATAGGTACTTTGGCTTTTGTCCCGTCCAATTCTGAGAATATTCATTTTTTGACTTTCCTGGAACCAAAAACAGCAGAAAATAGGCAGCTGGCACTGTGGCTCTTGTTAATAGGTTAGTCCAAGAAATCATATGAAAAGTACTCCAAAGTGTGGACAAAACCCAAGAAAGTCGATAAAACCAAGCATGGAACATCAAAAATTATAGATACATTTGCAATGTATCAGTGACCCACATGTCAATGAGCCAGAATTACGGGAAGTAGAGATTCCCATCGCTTGTTGTTCGAAATTCTATTTTTTTCTGCTAAACCGAGATAAAATCATTGAAATCATCCAACCTGGCTTATACTATCATTCCACTATGTCAGAGTAAAAGCTAAAAAAACAAAGCCAAAAACACGTTCGTAGCTTTATAAGCCAAAAATCAAAAGCCAGAATTAGAGCCCAACCAAATAGCGCCTAAATCTTAAGGAACTCTTCGTGTTTTTCCTTGTTTTAGTAGTTGGGTACCTTCAATTTTATTTAACAAAAAATTTGACCAAGCAGGGTATCATCGACTTGTAAATCAATTTTTGAGATACTTTAATTAAATTGCGGTAACACCATTCTATTCCATGAATATATATAACCATAATATTATTGAGAATTCACGGAATCCTAAACCATAAAATCTAAACCCCTAAACCCTGAGCAAGCAGGTATCGTGCAACTATAGATCAAAAATTGAGATACTTTTGGTAAATTGGGTGACACCATTCTATTCCATGAATATAAGCATAAAGCTTGAACATTATGGAAAATTCCCGAAAACCTAAAACCCTAAAACCCAAATCCTAAACCCCTAAACCCTATAACCCTGAACTCTAAACCCTCACCAAGCACGTAGCATCCACTTATAGATCAAAATTTAAGATAATTTTGTTAAATTGGGTAACGCCATTCTATTTGACGAATATAAGCATAAATCCTGAGTAATATCAAAAAATTCCTAAACCCTAAACAACCCCTAAAACTTAAACCCTAAAGCCCTAAACCCTCAACCATAAACCCTAACCAAGCAGGTGTCATGCACACATTGATCAAAATTTGAGATACTTTCATTAAATCAGCTAACAACCATTCGGTTCTACGAGTATAAGCATAAACCTTGAGAATTATTGAAAATTCTCTAAACCCTAAACCCTAAACCCTAAACAACCCATAAAACTATAACGTAAAAACCTATAATCCTAAACCCACGACCCATAAACCCTAACCAAAGCAGGTATCATGCACTTATACATCAAAATTTGAGATACTTTTTATAAATTGATGTAATGCCATTCTAGTCCACGATATAAGCATAAAGCAACTTGAACATTATTGAAAATTCCTAAAACCCTAAACCCCTAAAACCCGAAACCTGAAACCCTTACTAAGCACGTAGCATGCACTTATAGATCAAAATTTGATATACTTTCGTTTAACTTGGTAACGCCATTTTATTTGACGAATATAAGCATAAATCTTGAGCATTATCGAAAATTCCCTAAACCCTAAACCCTAAACAACCCCTAAAACCTAAACCCTAAAACCCCAAACTCTCAACCCATAAATACTAACCAAGCAGGTATCCTGCACTTGATAGATCAAAATTTGAGTTACTTTCAATAAATTAGGTAACGCCATACTATTTGACGAATATAACAATAAATCTTGAGCATTATTCTAAATTCACTAAACTCTAAACCCTATACAACCATAAAACCTAAACTGTAAAACCCTAAAACCCAAAACCCACCACCCATAAACCCTAACCAAGCAGGTATCATGCACTTATAGATCAACAATTGTGATACTTTCATTAAAGCAGGTAACGCCATTCTATTCGACAAATATAAGCTTAAATCTTTGAGCATTTTTGAAAAATCGCTAATCACTAAAACCTAAACAACGCATAAAACCTAAACCATAAAACCCTAAATCATTGACCCATAAACCCTAAACCAAGTAGGTACCATGCACTTATAGATCAAAAATTGAGATACTTTCATTAAATTGCGGTAACGCCATTCTATTACATGAATATAAGCATAAAGCTTGAACATTATTGAAAATCAAAAACCCTTAACCGTAAGCCCTAAGAACCTTCTAACCATAGAACCCTAACTTCCTAACCCTAGAACCCTAAACCCTTACCAAGGAGGTATAATGCATTTATAGATCAAAATTTTAAATACTTTTATTAAATTGCGATAACGCCATTCTATTCCATGAATATAACCATATATATAAAGATTGAACATTATTATTGAAAATTCCATAAACCCTAAAACCTAGACAATCATAAACCCTAAAACCCTGAACAACCCTAAACCCTTTATCATGAACCCTAAACCACTAAACCCTAAAATCCTAAACCCTAAAATCCTAAACCATAAACCATGAACCCTTAAACCCTCAACCCAAAATAAAACCCCGAACCCTAAACTTAACCCTAGGTTATATATACTTTGAGTGAAAACTGGGATAGTGGGAATTTAAGCCATGTTTTGTAGTAGCTTCATGACTAAAGGAATTGTTGTGCCTTAGAAAATTGAAATAACTTCCAATTTGGAAGCTTCCTTTGTAAATAATATTTTAAATTCCAATACACACCAACTAGCAAATATGGATAGGTTATTATAAACTATAGAAAAGATATGGCCATGACCTTGGTCATCTGGTTTGAAAGCCATGCATATTCTTACATGGTATTCGATATATTGTGATACAATTTTTGCTGAGGAGTTATCAAATTTCAAGATTATATTTTTCCATGGAAACTAGCTAGTGCAGATAGTGATACACGAAGAGTGAAAATAATGGATGCATTTCTTTTTATATTTTGTTTATTTATATTTTTTTAAAAATGGTCGAAATTAGGTGTCATTACCATTCATATCAAAAAGTTGAATTTTGCGAAACTCTCGGTGGTTCTCCAATATTTGACTACTTGGTATCTTTGAATTATTTTAAAAAGTCAAGAGCAAGGTATATCACACACTTTCTAGTTAGAAATTAGACATACTTACTTCAGATTGTCAAAAAGTCATTTTATTGCATAGATTTAGCTAGAAAATTTGGAAATTCATGAAAGTTGGGCATTGTCCATCAAATCTAGAATCTTCTTTTGAAATGCCAAGATGCAGCTATCTACCAAATATGGACATGTGATACGTCCAAAACGTATCTATTGTTTTTCCTCTAAACTTGTGTGATTTGGATACAGCTAACACAGACTGATGTTGTTTTCAGCAGAATTGCCTTGGTGTCTAGTTTTTGTGCAGAAAATCAACTATCAGGAAAAATCCTGGAAAATATGCCAAAAATCCTATTTCACCAGAAGACTCATGGAGCCAGAAGACGAGACGGAGTAGGGCCACGAGGGGCCCAAACCACCTGGCCACGCAGGCCAGGCCAGGCCGCGCCTGGGGGTGGTGTAGCCGCCTCAGCTGCCCCCTCGGCCTCCCTCTTCGCCTATAAGTCGCCTCTTGACCTAAAAACCAAGGGGGGTTCGACATTTTTCCAGAAAGAGTTCCACTGTGCCGCCACCACCAGATTCCGCGATTCCGAACCAGAAACTCCGTTCTGGCACCCTATCGGAATGGGGAATTGGAGGATATCATCGCCATCATCATCACCATCGCTTCTCCATCGACCATCCATGTTTCCCCCATCTATGAGTGAGTAATCCCCCGTTGTAGGCAATGGGGATGGTAGGGATTGGATGAGATCGTTCATGTAATGGCATCGGATTGTTAGGGCACGGTGCCTAGTATCTACTATTTGTGCTTTTTGACTTTGTTGCAACTTGTTATGCTTAATGCTTGTCACTAGGGCCCGAGTGCCATGATTTCAGATCTGAACATGTTATTGATTCATTATGATAGTATTGTTTATGGTATTACCTGCAAATTGTATACACACGTTGTTGTCGGGAACCAAAGGCCCCTAAGTGACAGCAATCGGGATAACCGGAGGGAATCGCTTCGATGTGAGGATCACATGTGTTCATAGAGTGTTAATGCTTTGCTCCGGTGCTCTGTTAAAAGGATCACCATAATTGCCAGTAGTTCCCTTGAGGCCCCGCTACAAACGGGCTGGCAGGACAAAAGATGTTGTGCAAGTTCTCATTGCGAGCATGTATGACTATATATGGAACACATGCCTATGATTATCTAGTACTTGGATGTTTATCTTATTTATCTGCAAGTGCCCTATGTTCTGATTGCCATATGAATTGTCTTGTCCATGCAATGCCCGTCCATCCATCCCTATGCCTACCGCGCTCTAATCCTACAGTTTACTGCAATTGTTACTACTGTCTTTACTTTTACTACTACTATTACTTTACTATTGCTACTAGAAAATTGTTGCTACTGATAAACTGTTGTGAGCAAGATTGTTTCTAGGTGCAGCTGAATTGACAACTCAGTTGTTAAGGCTTATAAATATTCTTTGGCTCCCCTTGTGTCGAAACAATAAATTGGGTTTCACTTCCCTCGAAAATACTGCGATACACCCCCTATACTTGTGGGTCATCAAGACTATTTTCTGGCGCCGTTGCCGGGGAGCATAGCTCTATTATCAAGTTCACTTGGAATCACTATTGTTCGCTGCCATCCATCCATCATGGGTAAGTGTCGTGATGGCACGGTTCCTATTTTACCATCCACTACAAGAAGAGGTACGGTTCTAAACACCTCTGTTGCTCTTAATTCATCATCTGTTATGAGTAAGTTCCTTACACCACCACATGCACATGCTACACACACTGCTACAACTGCTGAATCTGAAACTTCTAATACTTATGATCATTAGGTCCTTTCCTAGATGCTACGATTGCTAGAACTATAGATGGAAATACTGAAACTCCTAATGAAGACACTACTACACATGTCAGTTCACCTGCGTCTACAGAGAGTTATGATATTGAAGACGGTTATATTGAGATGACCGATGAATTTATTAAAGAATGTCAAAACACCCATGATAGGAGTGTTATTAAGAGTCTCCTTGAGAGGCGTACTATAAAACCCAAATTGTCTCCTAATGCTAAGTTTGCTGCATCTCCCATAAACATTAAAGGTAAGGATTATGATTTCTCTCTTGATCTACCTTACATAGCTATTTTTGAGAAAGAACCTTTTTGTGGGACTAAGAATGAAAGTGCGGTAGCACATATAACTGAGCTTTCTACCATGAGTGGCCTGTTTTCTTATGATATTAAGATGCGCACCTACTTTGTTGCTAAAATTTTCCCTTTTTCACTGAAAGGAGAAGCTAAAACTTGGTTTAATAATTTACCTCCTGGATCTATTGATAGCCCTGATTGCTTGATTAGTACTTTCCTGCAGAAATATTTTCCTCCTAGTGCTAGACATGATATTTTGCAGGAACTATTTGATTTTAAATAGGGAAAAAGGGATATTGCCTGAATCATGGGCAAGGTTTTGTGCTTTGATTCATGCACAGGATGGATATCCATTACCTAAGAATGAGCTTCTTGATATATTTTATAATGGACTAACTGAAGAATCTAGGACATACCTGGACAGTTGTGTGGATTGTGTTTTCGGGAATAGGACTCCCAAGGAAGCTGAGGAATTAATGGCTAAAATAAGCAAGAATTATGAAGACTGGTCTCCTCCTGAACCAGCTATACCCGCGCTTATACCAACATCGAAGAAGAGGGGAGTTATTGAACTAAATGATGAAGTGATGAAGGAAGCTAAGAAATGTCTTAAGGAAAAGGGAATTAAAGCTGCTGATGTCAAGAATTTACCTCCTATAGAAGAATTATGTAAGCCAATTCCCCACTCATCCACTATTGAGGTACACTCTCTCCAACATTTTGATGAAGGTGATATCCCTTACTCTAAACCTCCTGATCGATGCTTAGAAGAATTCAATATTTTTACTGTTAAGCAAGATAATTTCAATAAAAGGGTGCAAAATCATTTCATGGAAAACACTAGAGCTATTGTTGAGTTGAAGGATATTGTGGAAACAACCTTTAATGATGTTAAAACGCTTATTAAACATTTTCAAATGGTTCAAACTCAAATTGATCAGCTTATTAAAGTACAAAAAGACTTGCTAGTTAATGCTGCTAAAGAAAAACATGCTTATGAAATTAGAACTAGAAGTGGTGATGCTACCCAGGATCCTCTATATCCTGAGGGGCATCCTAAAAGAATTGAGCAGGATTCTCAACGAGTTGAAAATAGTGGTACTACTCCTAAGAAAAGAAAAAAAGAAACATAAAACTATTGTAGAACCCTCTGAACCTGCTAAAGATCCTAATAGTATATCTGTCTCTGATGCTGAAACTAAAAGTGGTAATGAAGAAAATGATGCTCCTAATAAAGAAAAGGTTGAAGAAGAACCTGAAAGGCACACTAAGAATACTAAATACACTAAAGAAGATTTTGTTGCTAAGAAACATGGTAGTGAAAGAGAGCCTTGGGTCCAAAAACCTATGTCTTTCCCTAATAAGAAACACAAGTCAAAGGAAGATGAACACTATAATAAGTTTTGTGAATGGATGAAACCTTTATTCTTGCAAATTCCTTTGACTGATGCTATTAAATTGTCTCCTTATTCAAAGTATATGAAGGATATTGTCTCGAATAAAAGGAAGATCCCTAATGAAGAAATCTCTACTTTGCTTGCTAATTATTCCTTTAATGGTAAGGTTCCAAAGAAACTTGGAGACCCAGGGATTCCAACTATTCCTTGCTCTATTAAAAATAGTTATGTTAGAACTGCTTTGTGTGATTTGGGAGCAGGAGTTAGTGTTATGCCTTTTTCTCTGTATAAGAGACTTCAACTGGAAAAACTAATACCAACTGATATATCTTTGCAAATGGTTGATAAATCTACTACTATTCTTGTTGGTATATGTGTGGATGTACCTGTTCAAGTGGCTCATAATTGCTTGATATTAACTGATTTTGTTATGCTTGAAATGCCTGAAGATGATAATATGTCTATTATTCTTGGGAGACCTTTTCTTAATACTGCAAGAACTGTTATTAATTGTAATCAAGGAAAGGTGACTTTCAATGTTAATGACAAGGAGCATACTGTCTATTTACCAAAGAAGATTGATAGGACTTATGGTTTAAACTCAATTGAACATGTTGAGGGCATTCAAGTTGGAGAAATATATTGTCCCATACCAAGAGAATATTATGAAACTATTATGATTGGGACCATTTCTATCAAGGTTGAGGTAACATAATCATTAGTGGAATACAAAGTTTTGTTTCATATAAAATTGTTTTGTTAACAAGACCTGATCAACCTTGTTAACAAAGGGATTTTAATGAACAAAACAATGTTTCCACCATGATTATCTCTGCTTACTTCTATTCTATCCATTTTAGTTTTTGCTTTCGTTTAGTTTACTTTTCTATTGTTAGTTGCTTGCATGTTAGAGTGTCTTAGAACTTCTGAAGTTCTAGCTTTGTTTTGTCATTGCATTCATTTGATAAACCTCTTTCTATCAGAAAATCATTCATCTATGCCTGAAAATTGCTCAAAAATAAAGTGTCTCGAAAAATTCCAAAAAAATCATATTAATTTTTTACGTGAAAAAAGGGGCAGAGGAGTGCCTGGATAGTACCAGGAGGGGACACTAGGCAGGAACACCACCTGGTGGCGCGGCCAGCCCAGGGGCGCGCCTGGCCATGGTGTGGGCCACTCCTGGCCGTCCACTCACTCTCTCACTTCCCACTCTCTTCTCTCTCCCGAGAAAACACCAGTTCATTGCTTGAAATCGCGTTCTTGCTGTTCTTGTCCAAGATTTTTCAATCTCCTTGCTCAGCCCAGCTTTGCTGCTGAAATTTGGAGCATTTGTTCTCCGGTATGTGACTCCTCCGCTTGTCCAAGTAGATTTGTGTTTAGTGGTTTATATCTTGAGTATTTTTCTGCTATAGGTGACATGTTATGAGAGCTTGTAATCTTGTTCAATGCTTAGAGATATTGTTTTGATGCATGTTTAGGCCTCTTACAAGTCCCCATGAGTAGTGCTCTTCATTATATATTCACTTTGCAATCACTTGTGTAATAGATGTTTAAATTTCAGAATATCAAAGATGAACAACCACACCTTTGGAGAAATATTTGAGAGGGACACACCTAGGAGGTCAAGGCCTTCAAGATCAGCCTCTCAGTTTAGGCCTTCATATAATGAAGATCTCATTGCACCACGCTTTGGCAATGAAGGAGATGAGGGGGATGCTCACCCATCTACTTTTCCTTGTTATACCTTCTTGCAAGATGCAGGGATCCTCGATGATTTCCTAATATTGGTTCAGAGGGTTGGTTTGACCCCATACATGGAAGATGAGAGTGAGCAATATGCCATGCTCACCAAAACTTTTGTTGAGAGTTTTGTTTTCACTAACACCCCTATCAGTCAACTGTTTCTTTCAGAATTTATAATTTTCCTTTTACCATGCCATTGGAAAGATTTTGCAGAATTATAGGTATAGGCATGACAGGGACCATGAAGAAGATTCAAGGGCGACCCGCTGATTTGCTAGAGCTCTCTTGAGGTGTGACCAATGACGATGACCGCGTAGCTCAGCACAGGAAGATAAGAAACATCCAACTCCCAGCTCTTAGATACTTTTCTTATTATCTTGCTACTAGCATTCTTGGTAGGGAGAATACGAGTAATATCTCTAACTATCATTTAGCCTTCCTCGCTGTTGCACTTAATAATGATACTTGGTACAATCTTGGCTCTCTCATTGCTCGCCGCCTACATGCTAGGGGACCTATTTATGGGCGCATCATTGTTTCACGTATGGTTACTGTGTTAGAACTTTCTGTGGATCCTAACGATACTATATTGGCACCTCAAAGGCTTGATCTTGCTGCCATGAAAACACATCACTTCGTCACTGCTAACTCTGATATGGACAGTTTAGTATACATGATGTTGTTTACTGACGGGGATTAAAGGGAGATTCCTTTGCCGCAATCTACTTTGTTCAATGTTCATAGGAGGTCATGGTCTCGCTCCAAGGAGGAGATGGACGAGCAGCTCCGCTTGCTCGGTTTCCACAGGCAGCACCAGGAGGATGTGCCCTCCTACGATTACTCTGCACACTACGGTGGGGCATCCTCCAGCTCGCACCAGGACGAGGGTACCTCCTCACCGTACTATGGAGGGGCTCCATCTTGGCTAGCTTGGGATTGATACCCACTTAGGCCAAAAGCCTAAGCTTGGAGGGAGGTACACGGACATCACACTCATCTCCATACCATGTTTCTTCGGTACTTTGTATATTCATGTTTCGTTCTCTTTTTAGTTTTTGTTCTCTCTTTGTTTTTGCTTTCTAAAACACAAAAAGAACAAAAATATTTCTATTGTTTATCGTTGTTTACTTCTTCTTCTTTTTTGCCTTGGTTTGTTTTTCCCTTTTTGCTTTGTTTGAACTATTCAAAAAACCCAAAAAGATTTTGCTTTCCTTGTTTTTTCCTTTTGGTTCTTCCCTTTAAAAATCAAAAACACCAAGAATATTTGTTGTTCTTCTTTGGTTTTGTGAGTTTGTTGTAGGGTTCAGCAGTCCTCAGTGGAATTTTGTTTCATGTTATTATTCAAGACACACAAGTGAAGGGCAATAATGAGGATTAATGACAACTTGAGGTGTGGTAAGAGGCTGGTAACGAACTCTATTTGTTTTCATTTTTGTACATATACTCATCATTGTGGCCATGCTTAGTCTGTTCATGTAGGGTGTATGTTATTTATGGATGCTTAGTAGTTCTTGCTTTCTTATGATTAGCTCCAGCTCGCTAATAATTTGTAGCATGTCATATGAATGTTCGCTTGCACTGCTCTATTCATAACTTGGTATGATATTGTGGTACCCTCCTCTGAGTGTTTCACTTGAATTGACTTGGCACATGCTCATGCATGCATATGAATGAAACATAATCAGTTAAGCCTCGATGAATTATTTTGCCTCAGGGGTCTTGAATCACTTTCATGCCATGTTTAGTCTTGTTTTGTTGCAAGCATGATTATGACAGTTACTGCTCTCTTGTTTGTCGCTCCCTTACTATTCCTAGCCTTCGCCTGCACTGAGTATAAGCTTTACTCGTGTTTCCAACCCCCTAAAACCAAATATTGCCAAAAGTGTCCACCATACCTACCTATTAGCATCATTTTCTATTCCGTGCATGCTTAGTATGCCTTGTTTTCTTCCGACTAAAATGTTTGCTTGTTATGACAAAGTTAGTTAGTAAATCTCTCACGAACTTGATGGCACACTTTACTTTCTTACACTTAATAATCTTGAACCATTGCGTCCATCTTTGTTGCGTATATGCTTGCGCTTTATAAGTTGAAGTTAGCAGAACCATGTATCATGGGGAATGCTTTCAACATTGAACTGGTACTTTGTACCTTGTTGATATCATCATTCTTTTACTTATGGATCCTGAGGGTGTGAAATAAAAGGGGAACTTGTAAGATCGTCGAGTTTGTATATGTGTTAGAGAAGTGCCTGGGCCGCTAGCCTAAGCCATGCCTAATCATGGTGGAAACTTGCAGCATAACCATAATGAGCATTCTATGAAGCATCCTCAATAAAAACCTATGCAAATAGCAAATAAAAAGATCGCTGAGATGCTCATTATCTGCTTGCCTTGTCATTTGATTATGGGATAGCTCCTGTATCATGTGCAAGGTGTACCCCATTGGCGGTTCTCTATGATACATATGTACTTACAATGACAAGAGCTTACTTGTGACTAAAGTTGAGTAGCATGAGGTTCGGTCTTCGTAAGTAAGGGGCATGAGATTTCAGCTTATAACTTGTCAAGCATATCCTATTAGTTGTGTCACTTTAACCTTAACCATTTAAAGATTCTTATGATAGGGGCAATGAGAGCTCAAAGCTATCGAGTACCATACTTTCAGCATTTGGAAGCCTTTCGAACTCTTCAAAACTTTTTCATTTCCTTGATGAGTCACCAGCCATTCTATGAGCACTTTCTTTACTTCTAGTCTTCACCTGAACTTCAGAGGTGCCTTGGCATTCACAATCAAAGGCAAGCGAGATACCACTCTATCATATCTTCTTATGAGCATTATAATGTTGCTTATGTTTATGTTTCTTGCTAGTTATTATTTTTGAGTTGGAATCTCTTCATAGCTTGCAGTGACTATTAAGTAAACTTAGTTGCATACTCCTTATTATGAATTGCCTGAGTAGCTGATCATATGCTGAGAATATATACATGTTATGAAGAAAATGTGTTCGCGAAAGTTTCTTTTATCGCACTCAGTTTTCAACTGAATTGCTTGAGGACAAGCAATAAGCTAAGCTTGGGGGGGTTGATACGTCCAAAACGTATCTACTTTCCCGAAGACTTTTGCTATTGTTTTTCCTCTAAACTTGTGTGATTTGGATACAACTAACATGGACTGACGCTGTTTTTAGCAGAATTACCTTGGTGTCTAGTTTTTGTATAGAAAATCAACTATCAGGAAAAATCCCGGAAAATATGCCAAAAATCCTATTTCACCAGAAGACTCATGGAGCCAGAAGACGAGACGGAGTAGGGCCACGACGGGCCCACACCACCTGGCCGCGCGGGCCAGGCCATGTTGGGTTCGCAGCATAGAAAACAAAAAAATTCCTATGAAGAGAACTATACTCCAAGATCTATCTACTAGATACAGAGCAACGGGTGGATATACATCCATGGAGAACTTACCCTCGAAGACAACAGAGTTTTGTTAACGAGTTGGAACTCGTGGATGATGTAG
This sequence comes from Avena eriantha, assembly GCA_910589775.1. Lineage (NCBI taxonomy): Eukaryota > Viridiplantae > Streptophyta > Magnoliopsida > Poales > Poaceae > Avena > Avena eriantha. Next base: position 88,599,737 of record OU342745.1, read on the forward strand.
TTGTACGCTTGCCGATCTCAAGATCGTGTGGAAGTCCGAGCGATGCAAATCAGCAGCGCATCCGTCCTCGCACACACGTTCAAGACACCGGACAACCTCCACCTCCTCACTCCAGCGAATCAGCGGAAGCAGCAACTCCTTCTAGACGCAAGGCCACTGGGAACATGTATCTCGCTAATCTGAGACCATGGGGGAATATCTAGAGGGGGAGAGAGATCCTTCACGAGGAGGTGTGCTTTGTGAGGGAGGAGAGGGGGGCCTTTTATAGGAGAGGGGGCTCCTCCCCTACCATGGCCGACGGCCAAGGAGGGTGCCCCACCTCTTCCTCATTCATGTGGTGGAAGCTCCACTCACATCAATTTTGACTCCACCCAAAATTCCACTCACATGTATTAAATTTCCACCAAATTTAATGTAACTCTCAAGTAATAAAATTCTTTTATTTATTTTATTCAGAATTTTGTTAATTAATTTAATTAACAAACATTCACATAAAACCCCTTACAACATTTCAATATCACATGCAGAACCACTTTCTGCAATTTCACCCGAAACAATTCCTACGCTTTGCAATCCTTTTGTCTGAAACATATGTGCTCCTAAATGGTATCCAGCAACCCTTAAGTGTGTCACCCTACGGTTCACGAATAATGCAAACATGATTGATACTCCTCTGAGATCAATAATCAGAAGCGGGACCTGGAGATCCATACTGACTCCTGCACATTCAACGATGACTTCTGTGATCGTGAGAACCTTTAACGCTAGTAACTTAATCCCTTTGTCTCATGATATAATACATGTCTGAGATTCGATCATCGGTATCCAAATACCTAGTTTGATCTCGTTACCGACATGCACTCTTTTCTCATTCCCGTGATATAACATTCTAGTGATCACATCACTTGCTTGCGAGCTATCTTAATGTGATATCACCGAGAGGGACCAGAGTATATCTATCCGTCATCGGGATTGACAAATTCCACTCTTGATCCATGAGCCTCAACATAACACCTTCGTAGCACTGAACCCACCTTTATAGTCACCCTGTTACGATGTGACGTTTGATGTTATCAAGATACTCTTCTGGTGTTAGCAATTAACATGATCTCATGGTCTAAGGAGTAAGATTACTTCGTATGATGTTATAGCAATATAAACATAATGAATTTGATCGTAATGCTATACTTCGGATGAATGTTCATCATATAATTTCACAAATGTTGTGACCTCATTATTAACAACATCCAATGTCTATGATCAGGAAACTTTGATCATCTTGTTAATCAACGAGCTAGTCTATAAGAGAGGATAACTAGGAACCCTTTTTGTTTATCAAACACACATGTATTGATGTTTCCTATCAATACAATTATAGCATGCAAAATAAACATCTATCATATACAAGGAATACATAATAACAACTTTATTATTGCCTCTCAAGGCATATTTCTTCAGTCTCCCACTTGCACTAGAGACAATAATCTAGTTTACATAGGGATAAATCTAACACCCATGAAGTTCTGGTGTTGATCATGTTTTTCCCTAGGGAGAACTTTAGTCAACGAATCTGCTACATTCAGGTCCGTGTGTACTTTACAAATCTTTATGTCTCCATCCTTGACATGCTCGCGAATGGAGTGAAACCGGCGCTTAATATGCTTATAATTCTTGTGAGACCTTGGTTCGGCGTTGGCTATGGCTCCATTGTTGTCACAATAGATCACCATTGGCTCCAATGCACTAGGTGTTGGGTCCACAGCATAGAAAACAAAAAAAATCCTACGATGAGACCTATACACCAAAATCTATCTACTAAATATAGAGCAACGGGTATACATACATCCATGGAGAACTTACCATCGAAGACAACGAGTTTTGTTAACGAGTAGGAACTCGTGGTTGATGTAGTCGTACGCTTGCAGATCTCAAGATCGTGTGGAAGTCCGAGCGCCGCAAATCAGCAGCGCATCCGTCCTCGCACACACGTTCAAGCCACCGGACAACCTCCACCTCCTCGCTCCAGTGAATCAGCGGAAGTAGCAACTCCTTCCAGACGCAAGGCCACCAGGAACATGTATCTCGCTAATCCGAGACCATGGGGGAATATCTAGAGGGGGAGAGAGATCCTTCACGAGGAGGTGTGTGGATGAAGGAGGGAATGGGTGGCCTTTTATAGGAGGAGGGGGGTGCCCCCTCTCTCCATGGCCGGCGCATGGGGGGGTGACCCCTCACCTCCCCCATTCATGTGGTGGTAACCCCTCCACATTAAAATGCCTCTTCACATTCCCTTTTAAAGTCTCCACTTTAAATGCATTAAATTTCTCATTTAATGCTCTCTCATTCAATAAAACTCTTTTATTTATTTTATTCAGAATTTTGTTAATTACTTTAATTAACAAACATTCACATAAAACCCCTTGCAACATTTCAATATTACATGCAGAACCACTTTCTGCAATTTCACCCGAAACAATTCCGGTTTCTATCGAAACATTTCCTGCGCTTTGCAAACCTTTTGTCTAGAACATATGTGCTCCTAAATGGTGTCCGACAACCCTTAAGTGTGTCACCCTATGGTTCGCGAATAATGCAGACATGATTGAGACTCCTCTCAGATCAATAATCAGAAGCGGGACCTGGAGATGCATATTGGCTCCTGCACATTCAACGATGACTTTTGTGATCGTGAGAACCTTTAACGCTAGTAACTTAATCCCTTTGTCTCATGATATAATACATGTCTGAGATTCGATCATCGGTATCCAAATACCTATTTTGATCTCGTTACCGACATGCACTCTTTTCTCGTTCCCGTGATATAACATTCTAGTGATCACATCACTTTCTTGCAAGCTATCTTAATGTGATATCACCGAGAGGGCCCAGAGTATATCTATCCGTCATCTGGATTGACAAATTCCACTCTTGATCCATGAGCCTCAACATAACACCTTCATAGCACTGAACCCACCTTTATGGTCACCCTGTTATGGTGTGACGTTTGATGTTATCAAGATACTCTTCCGGTGTTAGCAATTAACATGGTCTAAGGACTAAGACTACTTTGTATGATTTTATAGCAATATAAACATAATGACTTGCTCGTAATGCTATACTTCGGATGAATGTTCATCACATCATTTCACAAATGTTGTGACCTTGTTATTAACAGCATCCAATGTCCATGATCAGGAAACTTTGATCATCTTGTTAATCAACAAGCTAGTCTATAAGAGAGGCATAACTAGGAACCCTTTTTGTTTATTAAACACACATGTATTCATGTTTCCAATCAATACAATTATAGCATGCAAAATAAACATCTATCATATACAAGGAATATATAATAACAACTTTATTATTGCCTCTCAGGGCATATTTCCTTCAGTCTCCCACTTGCACTAGAGACAATTATCTAGTTCACATAGTGATAAATCTAACACCCATGGAGTGCTGGTGTTGATCATGTTTTGCCCTAGGGAGAACTTTAGTCAACGGATCTGCTACATTTAGGTCCGTGTGCACTTTACAAATCTTTATATCTCCATCCTTAACATGCTCGCGAATGGAGTGAATCCGGTGCTTAATATGCTCGGAATTCTTGTGAGACCTTGGTTCCTTTGTGTTGGCTATGGCTCCATTGTTGTCACAATAGATCACCATCGGGTCCAACGCACTGGGAACCACACCCAGTTCTGTAATGAACTCTTTCATCCAAACTGCCTCCTGCGCTGCTTCTGAAGCAGCAACATATTCCGCCTCCGTTGTTGATCCAGCCACCACAGGTTGTTTGGAACTCCTCCAACTAACTGCTGCTCCGTTCAAGAGAAATACGTATCCGGATTGAGACTTAGAGTCATCCGGATCAGTGTCAAAGCTAGCATCGACATAACACTTAGCGACTAGCTCTTCTTCACCTCCGTATATAAGTAACATATCCTTAGTTCTTCTCAAGTACTTGAGGATGTTCTTTACCGCTATCCAGTGTTCCAAACCTGGATCAGATTGGTACCTACTAGTCAAACTAATAGCATGTGCCACATCCGGTCTTGTACAAAGCATGGCATACATAATAGAGCCTATGGCCGAGACATAGGGGATCTTATCCATCATCTCTCTTTCTTCCGCCGTAGCCAGACTTTGAGTCTTACTCAATGTCTTGCCTTGCAACATAGGTAAGAACCCCTTCTTACTTTCGTCCATATTAAACTTCTTTAATATCTTATCAAGGTATGTACTCTGCGATAGCATCCTTAGGATCGACAAAACCGTTTGGTTGTATCATATACGACTCTTCTTCAATATTACCATTGAGGAACGCAGTTTTGACATCCATCTGCCATATTTCATAATCGAAATATGCAGCAATTGCTAACATAATCCTAACCGACTTAAGCATCGCTACGGGAGAGAATGTCTCATAGTAGTCAACTCCTTGAATTTGTCGAAACCCCTTTGCGAAAAGTCGAGCCTTATAGATGGTTACATTACCATCAGCATCAGTTTTTCTTTTGAAAATCCATTTATTCTCAACGGCCTTTCGATCGTGAGGTAAGTCCACCAAGGTCCAAACCTGGTTTTCGTACATGGATTCCATCTCGGATTTCATGGCTTCTAGCCATTTGTTGGAATCAAGGCTCATCATCGCTTCTTCATACGTAGCAGGGTCATCAATTTCATCAATCATGAAATTCATAACAGGATTGTCGTACAGTTTAGGAGCTGCACGTGTCCTGCTTGACCTGCGAGGTTCGGTGGTGTCCTCTTTCGGAGTTTCATGATCAATATCATTAGCTCTCTCTTCATTAGGTGAAGTCAACTCCGAAACAACTTCCGGTGCTGCGCTACTCACCATTTCATGAAGAGAAGGTTCAATAACCTCTTCGAGTTCTACCTTCCGACTACTCACACCTTTCGCGAGAAACTCCTTCTCAAGAAAGGATCCATTCTTGGCAACAAAGACCTTGCCCTCGGATCTGTGATAGAAGGTATACCCAATCGTTTCCTTAGGGTATCCTATGAAGACGCATTTTTCCGCTTTGGGTTCGAGTTTATCCGGTTGAAGTTTCTTCACATAAACATCACATCCCCAAACTTTAAGAAATGACAGCTTAGGTTTGTTTCCAAACCATAATTCATACGGTGTCTTTTCAACGGATTTAGATGGTGCCCTATTTAAAGTGAATGTAGCGGTTTCCAGTGCATAACCCCAAAATGACAGTGGCAAGTCAGTCAGAGACATCATAGATCGAACCATATCCAATAAAGTACGATTACGACGTTCTGACACACCATTACGTTGTGGTGTTCCGGCAGGCGTGAGTTGTGAAGCTATTCCACAGTCTTTCATATGTGTGCTAAACTCGTAACTAAGATACTCTCCTCCACGGTCAGACCGTAGAAATTTGATCTTTCTATTACAATGATTTTCCACTTCATTCTGAAATTCCTTGAACTTTTCAAAAGTTTCAGACTTGTGTTTCATCAAATAGATATATCCATATCTACTCAAATCATCCGTGAAAGTAAAAAAATAACGATATCCACCTCGCGCCGACATACTCATTGGTCCACACACATCAGTATGTATGATTTCCAATAGACCTGTCGCCCGTTCCATTGAACCGGAAAACGGCGTTCTAGTCATCTTGCCCATAAGGCATGGCTCACATGTATCAAATGATTCAAAATCAAGTGATTCCAAAAGTCCATCAGAATGGAGTTTCTTCATGCGTTTAACGCCAATATGACCTAGACGGCAGTGCCACATATATGCAGATATATCATTATCAAGTTTAATCCTTTTAGCATCAACATTATGAATATGCGCAATACTACTATCGAGATCCAACAGAAATAAACCATTCAACACAGGTGCATGACCATAAAAGATATCATTCATATAAATCAAACAACCATTGTTTTCAGATTTAAATGAATAACCACTTTACATCAAACACGATCCGGATACAATGTTCATGCTCAGTGCAGGCACCAAATAACAATTATTCAGATTTATAACTAATCCCGACGGCATATGGAGAGGCAGAATTCCGACGGCGATCACATCAACTCTTGATCCATTGCCGACCCGCATCGTGACCTCATCCCTTGCTAGCTGTCGCTTGTTTCGCAGCCCCTGAACCGAGTTACATATATTAGCAACCGATCCCGTATCAAATACCCAGGTGATACCTCGAGTACTAGTCAAGTACACATCAATAACATGTATATCACATATACCTTTGTTTGCCTTGCCGGCCTTCTTGTCCGCCAAATACTTGGGGCAGTTGCGCTTCTAATGGCCAGTCCCCTTGCAATAGTAGCACTCGGTATCAGACTTAGGGCCAGCTCAGGGTTTCTTTTCAGGTGCGGAAACAGATTTGCCGCCCTTCTTTCCCTTCTGCTTGCCCTTCTTGAAACCGGTGGTCTTATTGATCATCAACACTTGATGTTCTTTCCTAATCTCCACTTCTGCAGTCTTAAGCATTGACATAAGCTCGGGAAGAGACTTCTTCATACCCTTCATATTATAGTTCATCACGAAGCTCTTGTAGCTAGGTGGCAGAGATTGGAGAACACGATGTATGCCTAAGTCAATGGGAATCGTTATACCCAAGGACACAAGCTTATCGGCGTACCCAGACATTTTGAGTACGTGCTCACTAACGGAGCTGTTCTCCTCCATCATGCAGCTAAAGAACTTTTCAGAAGCATTATAACTCTCTACGGCAGCATGGGTATCGAAAATCATTTTCAATTCTCCCATGGTATCAAAGGCATTGCCATTTTCAAAACGCTTTCGAAGTTCAAGCTCTAGCCCATACAGTATGCTGCAAAGAACTAAGTTGTGGTCCTCCTGACGAGTTATATAGACGTTCTTTTCCTCGTCAGGGGAATCAGGAGCTGGTGGGGGGCCTAGCGGCGCCTCTAGCACATATTTCTTTTGTGCAGCAGTGAGGAGAATCCTCAAATTCATAGCCCAGTTGGTGAAGTTGCTACCATTCGCAGCAAGTTTCTCTTTCTCCATGAACACGTTGAAATTAAAAGCAAGTGGTGCCATCTACAACAGAATTTGTAAAGTATATTTAGACTAATTTTATGATAGATTGAGTTCAACTAATCCAGATTACTAATGAACTCCCACTCAAAAACGACATCCCTCGTGTCCTTTTGGTGATTACATGAACCAAATCCACTACACCAAGTCCGATCATCACGTGAGTCGGTGTAGCTTCAAAGGCGAGCATCTATATGGGCATCATATCAACTATATGACTCATGCTTAACCTTTCGGTCCGTGTTCCGAGGCCATGTCTATACATGCTAGGCTCGCAAGTAAGAACCATAGTATTCGTGTGTGTAAAACTGTCTTACACTCGTCGTATGAAAGCGTAGAGTCGAGAAAACCCGATCATCACGTGATGTCTCGAAATACGATCCATAAAATGGTGCATACTTAAGGAAGAACACATTTTATCTTGATATCTAAATGAGGGATCATCTTATAATGCTACCAAAAGCGCCAAACTAGCAATATAAGATGCAAACATCTAATGTGTAAAGTGAGATGATATGGTCCATGCATTTGATCTCTATCATTTGCATCGTGGTATGATCTGTATCATTCCTTTGTGTGTAAGGCCAAGGTCTATGGAACTTACACGTTAAGTGTGTTGTAAGAGTATCTATCATACATCTACTTACAACAATACCATATCAAGACACTAGCCCAACAACGATCTAAACTAGACGCCTCTAATTTATCAATTGCATGTTTTACGTGGCTTAGGGCTTTTGGAGATAGAACCGATCTTACCTACGAACATGAACCACAACAAGGATAACCAAGTTATTAGCAACTCGATGTAAATTAGATATTGACTATAGTAGGAGAGACAAACACCCGCTACCCACTTATGCAAAACAAGTTGCATGTCAGTCGTGGAACCGGTCTCATGTATGATGCAATAACATGTAAGGTTGGTCCGGGCCGCTTCATCCCACTATGCCACCAATATCCAAAATACATAGAAGATGCAATAACATGATCATCATCCCCCACATATAAACATATGTGTACTACCCGTGCAAAGCACCTACGCATAGATCAGGCTCTGATACCACTGTTGGGTTCGCAGCATAGAAAACAAAAAAAATCCTATGAAGAGAACTATACGCCAAGATCTATCTACTAGATACAGAGCAACGGGTGGATATACATCCATGGAGAACTTACCCTCGAAGACAACAGAGTTTTGTTAACGAGTTGGAACTCGTGGATGATGTAGTCGTACGCTTGCCGACCTCAAGATCGTGTGGAAGTCCGAGCGCCGCAAAACAGCAGCGCATCCATCCTCGCACACACGTTCAAGCCACCGCACAACCTCCACCTCCTCGCTCCAGCGAATCAGCGGAAGCAGCAACTCCTTCCAGACGCAAGGCCACCGGGAACATGTATCTCGCTAATCCAAGACCATGGGGGAATACCTAGAGGGGGAGAGAGATCCTTCACGAGGAGGTGTGCTTTGTGAGGGAGGAGAGGGGGGCCTTTTATAGGAGAAGGGGGCTCCTCCCCTACCATGGCCGGCGGCCAAGGAGGGTGCCCCCACCTCTTCCTCATTCATGTGGTCGAAGCTTGATGCACTCGACGATCGACATAGAGCTCGTTGGGAACCCCAAGAGGAAGGTATGATGAGCACAGCAGAAAGTTTTCCCTCAATTATGAAACCAAGGTTTAATCAAACCAGTAGGAGCAAGGAAACACCCCAAAGGTGTTACTAGCTGAGCTTTGGCAGGGCGCACTACCGGTGCTAGTAGCAACGTGGAGACCTGCACAACACAACCACAGAACTTTGTCCCCAACTTGCGATGAGGTTGTCAATCTCACCGTGTTTTGCGGAAAACAAAGAATTAAACGTATCGAATGGAAAGAAGTAAAAGTTTGTAGAAAGTAAACACAAAGCAGTAAACAGTTGTAGATTGTATGTAAAGTAAAAGGACCGGGATCCATAGTTCACTAGAGGTGGCTCTCCTTAGATAGATAACATGATGGGTGAACAAATTACAGCGGGGCAATTGACAAACACCGAGAAAGCAATACATGCATATACTAATCATCTTGACTCCTTTTGAACTTGATTGGGCATTACAACATTATACATAGACCGCCATCCAACTGCATCTATGACTAATAATCCAACTTCAGGTTATCATCCGAACCCCCTCCAGTATTGAGTTGCAAGCAACAGATTATTGCTTTACGAATTGCGTGTAATGTAAACAATACGATTGTTATATGAACAAAGGATTGTTGTTTTCTCCCTAGTAGCAACAACACATCTAGTACCTTAGAGATTTCTGTCACTTCCCCAGATTACCAGAGGCATGAACCCACTATCGAGCATAAATACTAACTCTTGGAGTTGCTAGCATCTACTTGGCCAAGATAGCTACTAACAACGGAAAGCATGCAAGATCACAAATAACAAAGACATGATAGAATCAATCTGAAATAGCATCTCAATATCGATCGGATCCTTGCAAACACAACATGCAGAATTACAAATAGATGATCTTGATCATGAACAGAGCTCACAAGATCTAAACATGAAAGCAGAAAGGAGGAGAACCAGCCATCTAGCTACTACATGGATCCGTAGTCCAAGGATGAACTACTCACGCATCACACTGGAGGCTTGCCTGATGATGAAGAAGACCTCCAGGGTGAAATCCCCTCTCCGGCAGGGTGCCGGGAAGAGCTTCAGCTCCCTCTCGATCTAGGGATGGAGACGACGGCGGCTACAGACTCTTTCGTGGATTTTTGATCGGGTACTTAGGGTTTTTGTCCCGAGGGCAACTTATAGGCGGAAGGAGAGGCCGAGGGGGTGTTGGGGTCGGCCAGACCACCCCCTGGCGTGGGCCAAGCCTGGCCGCGCGGCCAGGTGGAGTGGCCGGCCCCTGGCCCCTCTCCGTCTCGTATTCTGGCACTTGATCCCTTCCGAAAAAATAGGCACTTTGGCTTTTGTCCCGTCCATTTCCGAGAATATTCATTTTCTGACTTTCCTGGAACCAAAAACAGCAGAAAACAGGCAGCTGGCACTGTGGCTCTTGTTAATAGTTTAGTCTAAGAAATCATATGAAAAGTACTCCAAAGTTGGAACAAAACACAAGAAAGTGGATAAAACCAAGCATGGAACATCAAAAATTATAGATACATTTGCAATGTACCAACATCCCCAAGCTTAACTCCTGCTCGTCCTCGAGTAGGTAAGTTATAAAAAGAAAGAATTTTTGAGGTGACATGCACCATCAAAGACTTGATCAAAGTATTTGCAAAACATTCAGAGCTGGGATCATGGTACTTCAATCATAACATGAAAGACAAAGTTCTAGCAATAAGCAAAGAGACTATGATGCACATGAAAAGGTACAAACAAAAGATTCATGAATAATAATGCTTTGCAAGACGTTTGTTTGTTTAACATAAAGAAAACGTAGCATAAAAGTATTCAGCTTGTCCCTCAATAGAGTAGCAAATATAAATGCATATGACACCTTCAAAGTTCATAAGAGTGACTAAATACAATAGCTTAAAACAAGCAATAACAAGTTATGCATCAATCAACTAGTCTTGGGACAATGCACATAGAACTAAGAATGGCCACTATGCTCTCAAAGTAGTGCATAAAGATAGAAGGTGGAGACTCAATATAATGGTGGAAGAAAGGCCTTTTGTAAAAGGAAGTAGGGATTCAAGTCTCATAAAGAGCTTCCAAAAATTATGGTACTTGTAGTTTTCAGCTCTCATTGCCCCTATCATAAGCATCTTGAAGGTGATTAAGGTTAAAGTGACACAACTAAGAGGATATGCTTGACAAGTTATAAACCGAAATCTCATGCCCCTTACTTACGAAGACTGATCCTCATGCTACTCAACTTTAGTCACGAGTAAGCACTTGTCATTGTAAGTATATGTGTATCATTAAGAACCGCCAACGGGGTACCCCTTGCACATGATACGGGAGCTTTCCCATAATCAAAATGACAAGGCAAGCAAACAATGAGCATCTCAGCGATCTTTTTATTTGCTATCTGCATAGGTTTTTATTGAGGATGCTTCATAGAGTGCTCATTATGGTGATGCTGCAAGTTTCCACCATGATTAGGCATGGATTAGGCTAGCGGCCTAGGCGTTTCTCTAACACACATACAAACTCCATGATCTTACAAGTTCCAAGTTTATTTCACACCGCCGGGATCCGTAAGCAAAAGAACATAATATCAACGGGGTACAAAGTACAAGTGCAAGTTGAAAGCGTTCCCCATGAAACATGGTTCTGATAATTTCAACTTATAAAGCGCAAGCATATACGCAACAAAGAAGGACCCAATGGTTCAAGTTTATTAGAGGCAATAAAGTAAAGTGTGCCATCAAGTTTGTGAGAGCTTTAATCACTAGTTTTCTCATAACAAGTGGAAAGTAAACAAAAGCATGAATATACTTGGAATAGCATAAGCTAGTAGGTAGGTATGGTGGACTCTTTGGAAAAACTTGGTTTAGGGATTTGGATGCATGAGTGGAACTCATACTTTGTTGTGGAGGCTAGCAAAATACTGGGAGCGACAAACTAAGAGAGCAATAATGGCCATAATCATGCAGAGCGACAAAACATCATTGATCAAAGCATAAAGTGATACTACAAGTTGGAAACTAAAGAATCATAAAGGCTATGGTGACTTGAGATAGTCATAACATGGTGTGAGCATGCGCCAAGTCAACCCAAATAAAGCATCAAAGGAGAATACCACTATACTATGCTTTAATATGCTAAAACAACGCATGATTCATCCAAGGCACATTAAGCAATCTCAATTGTTTATAACAAGTCATGATACAGCAAAGAATACTAAGCATAAAGTCAAAACAATATCAAGCATGGCATGCCAAAGCATAGGCCACAGTCAAAAACAAGCTCTTTTTACCACATAAGTATGAACTTTCCTACTCTTTTTCAAACCAAACCAAACTAAATGCAAACCAAAGTATGAAAGAGGGGTCCAACCAATTTATTCAGAAAACTATGCAAACAAAAGAAACCAAAACCAAAACCAAAACGAAAAAGAAGACGCTCCAAGAAAAACACAACTGTGCATGAAACAATAAAAATAAAGCGTTTGGAAGAAACCTGGATTTTTATTGATGAAGAAGGGGGATGCCTTTGGCATCCCCAAGCTTTGACGCTTGTACTTCCTGGATATTTCTTGGGGTGACACGTGTGGCATCCCCAAGCTTGAGCTTTAGTCCATCCTTCATCTCATTACTCATTCCTTCCATACACCTGAAATTTTTCCTTCATACAAAACTTCACACAATCTCATTAGCAACATTAGTGCACTTAAGATAAATAAGTCTCAATGTTCAGTTCTAACACCAAATAAACTTCCATTAGAACACTAGATACTGTAGCACTTCCCTCAAAAAGCTCAATTCCCAAAAGGAACTCAAGAAGGAACTAACAAGAAGCAAATGCAGAAAATGGCAGAAATCTGTCAAAACAGACCAGCAGGTAAAGACGAATTTTGTCTAAGACCTTATGTTGCTCAAATCAAAAAGTGTTGAACTAACGAAAGTTAGATAACAACCTGGGCCAGAAGCACAAACAATTACAGCTCAATCAGACGTACAGAGCTCTCTCAGGAATTTTTACGGTGAAGCACATAAATTTGTTTCGGGACAGCAACTTTCACAATCATTACTTTACTCTCATTAGAGGTTACTCTTGGCACAAAAAGCAAATAAAAAGGATTAGGAGAGGTTATTATAGAGGTAATAACTTCCAAGACTCATCTAAAACTCTTGGGTTATCTCCCAACAAGTACTTTTCTTTAATGCCTTTAAGTTAGGCATAAAAATTTGAGAAGATGCTCTCATAGGAAATATGAATTGAAGTAAAAGAGAGCATCAAGAAGCAAATTCAAAACACATTTAAGTCTAACCCACTTCCTATGCATAGGAATCTTGTATGCAAATAAATGCACAAAGAAAAAAGTGACAGGCATAGGAAGATAAAAAAAAAGTAACTTCAAAACTTTCGGCACACAGAGAGGTGTTTCATTACCATAAAAACTTCTACAACCATATTTTCCTCTCTCATAATAATTTTCAGTAGCCTCATGAATAAACTCAACAATATAACTATCACATAAGGCATGCTTTTCATGATCTACAAGCAGTAGAGCTTTATTATAAACATTTTCAAAAGAATCCTCGGGAACATAACATTCACCCTTCTTTGATAAGCATGGGGGACAATCAAATAATGTAAGGGATAAAGAGTTACTCTCATTAGAAGGTAGGCATGGGTAGATCCATTCTTCCTCCTTTTGTCCATCACTCACCTCCTCTTTTTCATCTAATGAGCTTTCAGGTTCAGCAATTTCTTCTTCCATGGAGGTTCTAGCAGGCGGTGGTTCATCTATTACCTTAGCAGTCATAAAACTGTTCCCAAATAGGAAACTGAGTGAGCTATCCATAATGAAATAGTGATTGGAGCAGAGCTAGTCATAAAGACAACTTAAGAAAGGAACCAATTTTTTTGTGTTTTTGAAATAAGAAAGCAAACAAGTAAAACTAATTTTTTTGTTTTTGAAGAACAAAACAATCAAATAAAGCAAAAAGAAAACTAAGAAAAACAAAAACAATAAAGTAAAGAGATTGGTTATGAAGGACTCCCCTTGTGAAGATGTCCTTGACTCCCCGGCAACGGCGCCAGAAAAGATCTTTGATGGCGTATAGTTGACGTGGGAGTTTCTTCTTCTTCGTTCCCCGGCAACGGCGCCAGAAAAGATCTTGATGCACCCGACGATCGATGTAGAGCTCGTTGGGAACCCCAAGTGGAAGGTATGATGAGCACATCAGAAAGTTTTCCCTCAATTATGAAACCAAGGTTTAATCGAACCAGTAGGAGCAAGGAAACACCCCAAAGGTGTTACTAGCTGAGCTTTGGCAACGCACACTACCGGTGCTAGTAGCAACGTGGAGACCTGCACAACACAACCACAGAACTTTGTCCCCAACTTGCGATGAGGTTGTCAATCTCACCATGTTTTGCGGAAAACAAAGGATTAAACGTATCGAATGGAAAGAAGTAAAAGTTTGCAGAAAGTAAACACAAAGCAGTAAACAGTTGTAGATTGTATGTAAAGTAAAAGGACCGGGATCCATAGTTCACTAGAGGTGGCTCTCCTTATATAGATAACATGCTGGGTGAACAAATTACAGCGGGGCAATTGACAAACACCGAGAAAGCAATACATGCATATACTAATCATCTTGACTCCTTTGAGACTTGATTGGGCATTACAACATAATACATAGACCGCCATCCAACTGCATCTATGACTAATAATCCACCTTCAGGTTATCATCCGAACCCCCTCCAGTATTGAGTTGCAAGCAACAGATTATTGCTTTACGAATTGCGTGTAATGTAAACAATACGATTGTTATATGAACAAAGGATCGTTGTTTTCTCCCTAGTAGCAACAACACATCTAGTACCTTAGAGATTTCTATCACTTCCCCAGATTACTAGAGGCATGAACCCACTATCGAGCATAAATACTAACTCTTGGAGTTGCTAGCATCTACTTGGCCAAGATAGCTACTAACAACGGAAAGCATGCAAGATCTCAAATAACAAAGACATGATAGAATCAGTAATCAATCTGAAATAGCATCTCAATATCCATCGGATCCCCGCAAACACTACATGTATGGATTACAAATAGATGATCTTGATCATGAACGGAGCTCACAAGATCTAAACATGAAAGCACAAAGGAGGAGAAAACAGCCATCTAGCTACTATATGGATCCGTAGTCCAAGGATGAACTACTCACGCATCACACCGGAAGCTTGCATGGTGATGAAGAAGGCCTCCAGGGTGAATTCCCCTCTCCGGCAGGGTGCCGGGAAGAGCTTTAGATCCCCCCCCCGATCTAGGGACAGATACGACGGCGGCTACAGACTCTTTCATGGATTTTTGATCGGGTACTTAGGGTTTTTGTCCCGAGGGAAACTTATAGGCGGAAGGAGAGGCCGAGGGGGTGCTGGGGTCGACCAGACCACCCCCTGGCGCGGGCCAAGCTTGGCCGCGCGGCCAGCTGGTGTGGCCGGCCCCTGGCCCCTCTCTGTCTCGTATTCTGGCACTTGAGCCCTTCCGGAAAAATAGGCACTTTGGCTTTTGTCCCGTCCAATTGAATATTCATTTTCTGACTTTCCTGGAACCAAAAACAGCAGAAAACAGGCAGCTGACACTTTGGCTCTTGTTAATAGGTTAGTCCAAATAATCATAGGAAAAGTACTCCAAAGTTGGAACAAAACACAAGAAAGTGGATAAAACCAAGCATGGAACATCAAAAATTATAGATACATTTGCAATGTATCAAAGCTCCACTCACATCAATTTTGACTCCACCCAAAATTCCACTCACATGCATTAAATTTCCACCAAATTTAATGCAACTCTCAATTAATAAAACTCTTTAGTTATTTTATTCATAATTTTGTTAATTACTTTAATTAACAAACATTCACATAAAACCCATTGCAACATTTCAATATCACATATAGAACCACTTTCTACAATTTCACCCGAAACAATTTTGGTTTCTATCGAAACAATTCCTGTGCTTTGCAATCCTTTCGTCTGAAACATATGTGATCCTAAATGGTGTCCGTCAACCCTTAAGTGTGTCACCCTACGGTTAGAGAATAATGCAGACATGATTGAGACTCCTCTCACATCAATAATCAGAAGCGGGACTTGGAGATCCATACTGACTCCTGCACATTCAACGATGACTTCTATGATCGTGAGAACCTTTAACGCTAGTAACTTAATCCCTTTGTCTCATGATATAATACGTGTCCGATTCGATCATCGGTATCCAAATACCTAGTTTGATCTCGTTACCGACATGCACTCTTTTCTCGTTCCCGTGATATAACATTCTAGTGATCACATCACTTGCTTGCAAGCTATCTTAATGTGATATCACCGAGAGGGACCAGAGTATATCTATCCGTCATCTGGATTGAAAAATTCCACTCTTGATCCATGAGCCTCAACATAACACCTTCGTAGCACTGAACCCACCTTTATAGTCACCCTGTTATAGTGTGACGTTTGATGTTATCAAGATACTCTTCCGGTGTTAGCAATTAACATGATCTCATGGTCTAAGGACTAAGATTACTTCGTATGATGTTATAGCAATATAAACATAATGACTTTTATCGTAATGCTATACTTCCGATGAATGTTCATCACATCATTCCACAAATGCTATGACCTCGTTATTAACAACATCCAATGTCTATGATCAGGAAACTTCGATCATCTTGTTAATCAACGAGCTAGTCTATAAGAGAGGCATAACTAGGAACCCCTTTTTGTTTATCAAACACACATGTATTGATGTTTCCTATCAATACAATTATAGAATGCAAAATAAACATCTATCATATACAAGGAATACATAATAACAACTTTATTATTACCTCTCAGGGCATATTTCCTTTAGGCCAGGCCGCGCCTGGGGGTGGTGTGTCCGCCTTGGCTGCCCCCTCGGCCTCCCTCTTCGCCTATAAGTCGCCTCTTGACCTAAAAAACAAGGGGGGTTCGACGTTTTTCCAGAAAGAGTTCCGCTGCGCCGCCACCACCAGATTCTGCTATTTGAAACCAGAAACTTAGTTCTGGCACCCTGCTGGTACGGGGAATTGGAGGAGATCATCACCATCATCATCACCATCGCTTCTCCATCGACCATCCATGTTTCCCCCATCTATGAGTGAGTAATCCCCCGCTATAGGCTATGGGGATGGTAGGGATTGGATGAGATCGTTCATGTAATGGCATCGGATTGTTAGGGCATGGTGCCTAGTATCTACTATTAGTGGTTTTTGACTTTGTTGCAACTTGTTATGCTTAATGCTTGTCACTAGGGCCCGAGTGCCATGATTTCAGATCTAAACATGTTATTGATTCATTATGATAGTATTGTTTATGGTCTTACCTGCAAGTTGTATACACATGTTGTTGTCCAGAACCAAAGGCCTCGAAGTGACAGCAATCGGGATAACCGGAGGGAATGGCTTTGATGTGAGGATCACATGTGTTCACTGAGTGTTAATTCTTTGCTTTGGTGCTCTATTAAAAGGAGCACCTTAATTGCCAGTAGTTCCCTTGAGGCCCCGCTGCAAACAGGCTGGCAGGACAAAAGATGTTGTGCAAGTTCTCATTGCGAGCATGTATGACTATATATGGAACACATGCCTATGATTATCTAGTACTTGGATGCTTTATCTTATTTATCTGCAAGTGCCCTATGTTCTGATTGCCATAGGAATTGTCTTGTCCATGCAACGCCCGTCCATCCATCCCTATGGCTACTACGCTCTAATCCTACTATTTACTGTAATTGTTACTACTGTCTTTACTTTTACTACTGCTATTACTTTACTATTGCTACTACAAACTGTTGCTACTGATAAACTGTTGTGAGCAAGCTTGTTTCCAGGTGCAGCTGAATTGACAACTCAGTTGTTAAGGCTTATAAATATTCTCTGGCTCCCCTTGGGTCGGATCAATAAATTGGGTTTCACTTCCCTCGAAAATACTGCGATACACCCCCTATACTTGTGGGTTATCAACATGCTATTATAAACTATAACAGAGATGTGGTTCTGACCTTGGTCATCTTGCATGAAAGCCTTCAAAATATATTGTTTATCAATTTCGGCAAATGTGTGGAAACTCATTTATATGTTGGTAAGCATACTGTCGCTGGCGTGTGGATTTAGACGGGGCCAACACGTGAGAGCGGCCGCGTCGGAGTAGCGTACGTCGGAAGCTTCAACCTCAAAAAATTTGTATGGCGCCGAAACATCCCGCGCACTCTATTCAAATATCCCGCGCACTCTATTCAAATATCCCGCGCACTCTATTCAAATATCCTGCGCATCGCTTTTTGCAAATGCAAAATTCCTCTTCTATCCCTGCTCCGGAAACAAGGACCGTGGGAGTACTGCAATAATAGAGGGGTATAGGTGGTAAATATGCGTCATCCCACCTATATTCCCCCCATCGTCTCTTCCCCACCTAGAACCCTCCATCCTCGACCTTCCTCCAGCTGCTTCACCGTCGGCCCTCTCTTCCACACTAGAGCTCTTCCACTGTTGGCGCTCTTCACCGGAACTATTTCACCGACTCCCTCGCTGCACCGGATCTGCTTTGCCAATGTCGTCGTCTACCCTACCAGGGCCGCTTCACTGAATCATTCGTTGCTGACCCCGAAATGTTGAGCCGCTGCCCCCGCTGCCCTCTTGCCCGTCCTCACCGCGCAGCGTTAATTTCTCTTGCACATTTACTATATTTTTGGTACTCGTAAGCTACGAAATCATTAGGATGTTGCTCAATATCCTAGATGCTATTGCCATTTCGTTTGCACCTTTCATCTTGTAGGTCCTATCCATATCATTAGCTTCTCGCTTTTATTCCCTTTCTTACATTCTCACGCTATCGGTTTAATCCTCCAACACCAACTCATAGATTCTATTCTTTCCGAGCGCTCGCACGGGTCATGCAAACAGCTCATAGATGATCCAACACTGACAATCTGACGTCCAACAAGGCTGAATCGTGACGTTTCCTTGTGTTACTTAGGCCAGTTTTTTGTCATGTTAATTAGTTGTATAACATGCATGCCTAATAAGTTAATAAGTCATTCTACCTAAGAACTTACCATGACATTTGCATTTATGTTCAATTGTGA
This sequence comes from Avena eriantha, assembly GCA_910589775.1. Classification (NCBI taxonomy): domain Eukaryota; kingdom Viridiplantae; phylum Streptophyta; class Magnoliopsida; order Poales; family Poaceae; genus Avena; species Avena eriantha. The sequence continues at coordinate 88,618,581 of OU342745.1, forward strand.
ATCTATGGGCGAATGCTTAATTCAGAAAATGTCCATCTAGTTTGGATGATATATCTAGTCATTTTTAATGTTATATGTTGGTGTTTTCACCTGCTTTCATCCTTCCAAACCAGCTATCTAGTTTGAAACATACATCTGGTAATTTTTAATGCTATGTTTTTGGTGTTTTCCAAGAGTTTTCATCCTTCCAAACCAACTAACTTGGTTTCAAATGTCATGCATAGAAATGACAATGGAGTACAAGGACCAGAGTTCCAACTGCTCTGCTTAGATTCTTCTAGAAGATTGACCAGGAGTCACACCCGCCCGAGAAGGAGCTACTGTCAGCCTGAACATGCTACTATAAGTTCATACTTACTTTAAATGATCTCTACTATATATAATACTACTTGTTTCTCTTGTTGTTTGTTTTAACCTCTTTCACCATTTTTTAGCAGACTATAGTTAAAACCCAGCAGGAGTCCTTGGAAGGCAGAACTGAAAGTTGTGATCCCTCCTCCTATTCATACTCCCATTGCATTTACGAAGAAAACAACTTACTTAACAGTCCACCTAGAACAACTCATGTAGGTGATAAATATATAAATGTTGTATTGCATGCAGAACAAAAGGGTGTAGCTGCTCTTAGATATGTAGCTGGAATGTTGAAGAAGAGGACAGATGATACATTGAAGCGAATCACCATGTACCAATCTCTTATTGATGGTACTGACACATTGTAATCTGTCGGAATTACGATCTTGTTGTATAACTTGTTGTAACAAACTTTTATTATTGTGTAATAAGTAGTTTTAATTTCTACGTGTTTATTAATTGATATCTTGATATTCACCTATTCTGCGAAAAATAGGCGCTAGCAAAAAAAGCCGAAATAGTAATAGCCCGGAGCAGTAGCATGCAAAACGTTGAAACAACATGCAGATGGACATCCCAAAAAGGCCAGAACAGGAAAAGGTCAGAACAGTAGAAGGCTAGAATAGTAGAAGGCCAGAACAGTAAATGGCCAGTACAGTAAAAGGCCAGTACAATAAAAGGCTAGTGCAGTAAAATGCCATAGGAGTAAAAGGCTAGAACAGCAAAATGCCAGAACAATAGAAGACCAGAGCAGAGAAAAGGGCAGAACAGTGAAAGACCAGAACCGTGAAAGGTATAAACAACAAAAGGCCAGTACAGTGGCAGACCAGTACAGTAACAGGTCGAACAGTGCCATCCTAAACAGGCAAAATCCCAAACATTAAAGGGCCTAAACAGTAATGGGTCAAAATTCCTAAAAGGCTAGAATAGTAATAGGACTGAATTGTAAAAGGCTAGATTGGCAACAGGCCTGAATAACGCCGGGCCGTATTGGTGCAGGCCTCAAGTGGCAGCATAGTGTTGGGCTAACCTGGGCCTTATATAGGCCAAAACAGTGTCGGACTTGAAAGCATATGGGCGGCTGCTGGCTACAGTACTGGGCTGATTCTAGACAGTGCAGGACTAAACATTAAAGGGTTATGTTCCTATTGGGCTCTCCACATGGGCCGACCCATTTAGTTATTAGCAGGCCTTGGCTGGGCCTAGCTTCCACCATGTTCTGCGACCGTTAACGGCGGCTGCCACGTGTCAGGTTGCGTGAAGTCAGCAGTTATCGCGGCTGGCGAACAGATCTAAGACGGAACAAGTTTTCGTGGCCGAAGGGTGCGATCCGCCATGGTCAGGAAAAAAATCGTGGTTGATTCATTTGTGGCGGGGCATTTACCACGATGGGCATCCATCACGGAAGACTTTTTAGCCACGAAAAACGAGCCTTCAACCACGAAAATCATCCATTGTAAAAGCCAACTTTTCTTGTAGTGTTAGTTGGTTGATTTGCTAAGATGGCATGCTAGTGGGAAGTAATTTAATATGGTTAGAGTGAGGCTTTTTATTGGTATGATGATTAGTTGTTGAAGCTCTTGCTCTAGTTCTTTTAGTTAACCGAGTCTTGCCTTGGAAATAATAATACCAAACAAGTATAATAAGAAAAATTCTGAAATTTATGACTTGTTTGATGAATGATTGTCTTGAGAGTATACCCTTGATTATACTTAACCCCATAGATATTTTGACAGTCTTGACGACACTCATGAAAGGAGTTGTTTGATTTAAATAAAGTCTAGTGGTACTTCTGATGCATGCCAAAGCTAACCTTGTGGATCAAACCATGGTACTAGCTCAAAAAAGAGAGAAAGAAGCGAGACAACTTTGTTCTATGTCTCTAATGCACACCTTTGGGATGCCAACAACTCCTCTAGCTTTTGAACAATCTATGGTATAACCCCGGATTTTGGCTATGAGTTGATGACTTTAGTGGCATCCATGTCAATATATGGGAAAAAGTATTGGTACTCTCAAAGGTTGTGCAAAAACTAGCAAAAATAAACAAACAGCGATCCTAGAAAAGTGAAAAATAAAGAAAAAAATATTTATGAGGATCCACTTAACAAGTCCTTGGCATGGTATCATTACTACTTTACGAATTTTTCTTGAAAGACAATGATTGGATTAGAAGTATTTTAGATTGACTTGATTTATTGATGTGGGTGTAAATAAGACACTTCATTGTTATACTACTTGGGACATGAAACTCTCTTACTCAATTATGCTATTTAAACATCCTAGTGTTCCTTGGCAAGCTGAGAGTTAATTAGAGGAATTGGATTGATTGTTACACTTCTAGTTATTTATACTTATATTAAACTTTACTTTGATTATCTTGACTTACCGAAGCTTGTATAGTATTCTTTTCATCTCTCTAACTTTGATAAGCTTCGCAAATGAATAAAGTGTTGAGCACATATGACTACCGACTGTAAGTGAACTCTTATTCTCGTTGTTTCAAGTTTAAACGATGAATTCGTTATAGTTCTTGTGGTTCTTCTTGCTCGAGGATGATCAAGGTTTGAGCTTTGGGGAAGTTGATGGCTCCAATTTTCGCCATCTTCCACTGCGTTTAAATGTTGTTTTTGGTCAAGCAATTGCCAAAGAAACTCTCAAATCTTGCCACTAATGACTAATGATTGCAAAGATATGCAATTCCCTTCTTTGATTTATGTTGTGTGGGAAATAACGGCTTTTAAAGCGAAATAAGGAGTCATAATGAAGGATTTTGTGGAAGTACATACGGCCAAGTAATTGGAGAAGCATTCTAGGGCGTTAGCGCGCTTAACGACCACTGATAAGGGCGCGGTCCACCCATACCGCCCACCCATACTAGGTGGCGATGGCTTCGTCTCGTCAAACCCTACAACTTTCGTGAAGACGCCTATATATTTCGAGGCTTTAGCTGCCAGCCAGAGGGCCGCCATTCTCAGATTGCATCACAACACCACCAAAGGAAATCCACACCATTATTCATCACTTCCACCATCCATCCATCCACTAGCCATAGCCATTACTTTGTACTTTATATCTCCTTGTGATTTGGTGACCATTGTAAGAATATTTGATTTCAATCTAAGTATTTGCATGATGTTTTCTATCTTCGATCTATTTGTTATGAGTGAGTAGTCCTCACGGGCTGCGGGTTGGGGAGAAACCTCGCAGCAATTATGTGCATCTAGATCATGGGAGAATTGTATTTTGTTTGAATTCGTGATTTGTATCTTTTGTTTCTTCGTCTCTTGTCTTGATCTATGGACTTTTAGGTACCCAAGATCCCATAGATTGATAAAGGCATGACATGAGATACTTGGCTAGCGGCGATCTCATAGGAACCTCAGTGACAGAAAGGGTAGTACGATCTTTGCTTAGCGCCCCATTCGGGATCAACAACAACATCACCACTTAAAGTTTTGATCTGTGTTTACAATTAATAATTGTTTGTAAATCGTGGCTTCGGTGTACTCTCGGTTAGATTAAAAGTATATTGCTATGCCCGCTGCATCACGGGGGCTCTAGAATATTAGGATGTGTTGCCCATAATATATTATCTCAATACAAACACTATACATGACTATGCTTATTATTATCTTTTATCCCATTTGATGTGCAGCTGCAGGTGGATCTTCAACCTTGGCCTATCTCCATCCATTGATTCAAACCCGTTATAAAAGAAAAGTAGATTGGTCCGGTCAACTAAGGTAAAACAAACAAACAAAGTCTTGTAGACGTGTCCTTCTTTATTACCTTTTAGCAGTGCTTTCTGAGATTCAATTAAACCTAGGTCTTCTAGGGAAAAAACTATTATACAACATCCGTGAATCCGGATCAAATGTATCACCCTCGTAGTCCAAGGGCTAGTTCGCTAACTCGGACCTCCCTCATCCATCCCGGTGGATTACTGCCTGCCACGTCATGGGTGGGAGAGCTTGGATGTCGAGGCGACAACCTCGGGAGGTGGACTATGGGGCATCTCTATAGCGAGCAACGTGGCTTCGGCAAGGAGAAAATTGTGGGGGATCCTGGTGTTATCAGTGCTTTGGCTTTGGCAGATCTCAGATCGCGTGTCGGAGGCCTAACTCGGGGTCAATGGGTGACCTAAGTTTGGGAGCGGTGCGAAGGTTTTTTTAGGGGAAAGCTCGGCGCCTCAGCGCCAGCGACGATGATATCTGCAGGTGTCATAACCCTCTCAGGGGCACCATTGTGTTTACCTAGTTTCGGGTGAAAACCTTGACCACCGCAGTCATTGCATCACTACCGTTGTTCCACTCGATCTTGTTTCGGTCTTTTCAAGTATAGTCTTCGTTGTTTTCTTTTGTCTTCTCTTGATATGCTCCTAAGGGGGTATCCCATTAACTTGTATTGGTTTGGCGGTTATGGTTTTATTTATAAGACAAGGCCAAAGCTTGTTTTGAGATGGAGAACTTCACTAATGTGCTTATGCACTAATCTTGTAGCAAGAAAGTGTCCTATTGACTAATCTGCATGAAACATCACATGACGCCGATTAGTGTGCATATCGACCAAGCTGGTACCTTAGAGCATCTATAACCCATAGATGAAAATCTTTAGAGGAGCACAGTCGAAAACAAACCTAACCGAAAGTCCAAAAGGCTTGAGGAGCAAATATAGGATTTCGGCCCCTAAAAATTTCCACCCCTCTCCTATATTTTCTCGGCCGCGCGGCCGATGAGAAAAAAATGTCCCAAGCTGCCACTCACTCTGCCGGCGCCGTTCTTCTTCCCACCGCCTCTCCTTCCACCAAACTCGCCAAATATGGCCGGATCCAGCCGCTAGTCTCCGTCGTCTATCCGCGGCTCCTTTCGAGGCCGCCGCGCGTCTCATGGTCGTAGATCGGAGCCTCGCGATATCCCGTTGGCAGCGGCACTACACGGCCAATACCATGGCATGAGGCAGCTGCAGTGGGGGACCTGGGTGGCAGAGATCACCGACGGGAACACTGGTTGGGCACCTTCCAGTCGACGCGACAGGCAGCGTGGGCGCACGACATCAAGAACGTCGAGCTCCACGGCAGCCACTGCGGCGAGCTATATTTCCCTCTCGGCAGTGAGGTGCCAGAGATCTTCTCCCCTCCTAGCCACGGCCATGCCACGCGAGTCGCTCGGGAGGCCCGGGAGTGAATCGAGGCCGAGGCTGCTAGCGAGCGGTACATGGCCGAGCTCCGTCGGCAAAATCTTAGCCATGCCGATGTGAAGGCCGCACGCTATGGCACTGCTTCCTCAAAGCGAGCTTCGGGTACCCGGGACTAATGAAACACCAGTACATGTCATACAGAAGCTCCACTTGTGAAATATCGCGAATCTAGTGGAAAAGGGCCCCTCTAGAACATTCCTTTTAATGGAATTGTTCATTGGGTTCGACTTGTTGTTCTAAAAAATAGAAAGCTGTCTCTCGTATGTTATTGTAAGGTGATTCATTCATAATATTTCTTATGTGCGGTTAGGAGTACGCTGCACGTCGTGGCCTCGCCTCTTCCTCCTCGGTGGCAGGGCCTTCTTCCACCTCGACGGCAGCATGGCAGGGCCTTCATACTCCTCGGCGGCGGCTGAGTCTTCCTCGGCGCAGGAAGTCATCGACCTCGGCGACAGCAACACCGACGCCACCGATAGCTTTGACGCGTGGCTCGACAGCCTCCACAAGTAGGTGATCACCGACACCGACGATCGATGCTCGTCGGCGTAGCTAGGGTTTCTATGATGGCCACTGATACACTTCAAATGTATCTATAATTTTTGATGTTCCATGCTTGGTTTTATCCACTTTCTTGTGTTTTGTCCACACTTTGGAGTAATTTTCATATGATTTCTTGGACTAACCTATTAACAAGAGCCACAGTGACAGCTGCCTGTTTTCTGCTGTTTTTGGTTCTAGGAAAGTCAGAAAATGAATATTCTTGGAATTGGACGGGACAAAAGCCAAAGTGCGTATTTTTCCAGAAGTCATCAGATGCCAGTATACGAGACGGAGAAGGGCCAGAGGGCGGCCACACCACCTGGCCGCGCGGCCAGGCTTGGCCAACGCCAGGGGGTGGTGCGGCCAGCCCAGGCACCCCCTCGGCCTCTCCTTCCGCCTATAAGATGCCCTCGGGACGAAAACCCTAAGTACCCGATCAAAAATCCACGAAAGAGTCTATAGCCGCCGTCATCTCCATCCCTAGATCGAGAGGGAGCTGAAGCTCTTCCCGGCACCCTGCCGGAGAGGGGATTTCACCCTGGAGGCCTTCTTCATCATCAGGCAAGCCTCCAGTGTGATGCGTGAGTAGTTCATCCTTGGACTACGGATCCATGTAGTATCTAGATGGCTGGTTCTCCTCCTTTGTGCTTTCATGTTTAGATCTTGTGAGCTCCGTTCATGATCAAGATCATCTATTTGTAATTCTGCATGTTGTGTTTGCAAGGATCCGATCGATATTGAGATGCTATTTCAGATTGATTATTGATTCTATCATGTCTTTGTTATTTGTGATCTTGCATGCTTTCCGTTGTTAGTAGCTATCTTGGCCAAGTAGATGCTAGCAACTCCAAGAGTTAGTATTTATGCTCGATAGTGGGTTCATGCCTCTGGTAATCTGGGGAAGTGACAGAAATCTCTAAGGTACTACATGTGTTGTTGCTACTAGGAATAAAACAACAATCCTTTGTTCATATAACAATCGTATTGTTTACATTACACGCAATTCGTAAAGCAATAATCTGTTGCTTGCAACTTAATACTGGAGGGGGTTCGGATGATAACCTGAAGTTGGATTATTAGTCATAGATGCAGTTGGATGGCGGTCTATGTATAATGTTGTAATGCCCAATCAAGTTCAAAAGGAGTCAAGATGATTAGTATATGCATGTATTGATTTCTCGATGTTTGTCAATTGCCCCGCTGTAATTTGTTCACCCAGCATGTTATCTATCTTAAGGAGAGCCACCTCTAGTGAACTATGGATCCCGGTCCTTTCTTTTACATACAATCTACAAATTGTTTACTGCTTTGTGTTTACTTTCTACAAACTATTACTTCCTTCCATTCAATACGTTTAATCCTTTGTTTTCAGCAAAACCGGTCAGATTGACAACCTCATCGCAAGTTGGGGACAAAGTTTTGTGGTTGTGTTGTGCAGGTCTCAACGTTGCTACTAGCACCGGTAGTGCGCCCTGCCAAGGCTTAGCTAGCAACACCTCTGGGGTGTTTCCTTGCTCCTACTAGTTTGATTAAACCTTGGTTTCGTAACTGAAGGAAACTTGCTGTTGTGCTCATCATACCTTCCTCTTGGGGTTCCCAACGAGCTCTACATTAATACCGAGCCATCAAGCATTTTTCTGGCGCCGTTGCCAGGGAGTCAAGGACATCTTCACAAGGGGAGTCCCTCATAACCAATATCTTTACTTTGTTATTTTTTTTTTTTCTTAGTTTCTTTTTGCTTTGTTTGCTTGTTTTGTTATAAAAAATAGTTTTACAAGTTTGCTTTCTTTATTGAAAACACACAAAAAATTAGTTCCTATCTTAAGTTGCCATTATGTCTAGCATTTATCCAATCACTATGTCACCTGAGGAAATGATTTTCACTTTTAAACAAGGAATTGAAGAGAGTTTCAAAGAAGCTTGGTCTAGAATCTCTGATCTACATGAAAAAACTGAGCCTAAAATGACTCAAAGCTTGTTCCTTAGCAGCTTTTACCTTGGAATTGCTCTTTGCTATAGACATGCTTTAGATGATGTTGTGGGAGGAGATTTCCTCCAATGTAATGAGGACGATGCTATTAATGTTATAAAGAAATTGATCCTTACTTACAACTTGCCTAGCCAAACTGATATTTCTTACGCAAGAATATTTGCTAGATTGAACACACTTGAGACTAGCACTACTAGTTTAAAAGATTGCTATAATAAGCTTAGGGAGCATCATAATTATGTTCCAATAAATTCTGGACCATTAAAGTGGCTCCCCACAGTAAAGATTGATATAAACACTGAGACTTTTCAAGCCCGATGTGATATCATGTCTGAATTTTGTCTTATGCCCAAAGATATTTATGAATCTTTGAATCTTTGGGGGATTACTGAAGGAGGAAAAGAAATATCTCTTGCTAATAATGCTACCATATTACCTATTGGCATAGCTGAAGGAGTGTTTACAAAGATCCTTGGCAAAATGATTTTTACTGATTATCTTGTTATTGAATGTGTAGGAAAAGGACAAATTACACTTGGAAGGTCCCTATTAGAACTCCTTGGAGCAATAATAGATGTGAGAAAGGGGACCATGCACCTTTATTCTCCACCAAACAATCATATTTTCCCCAAGGTAAATAATAAAAGTAAGAGAGGTAAGGGCAAGAAATTTGGTTTTAATGCTTCTTCATTTGAGAACACTTGATTCTTTCTTGCTTCTTATGCCTAACTTAAAGGCATTAAAGAAAAGTACTTATTGGGAGATAACCCAAAAGTTTTAGATGAGTCTTGGAAGTTATTACTTCAGTAATAACCGCTCCTTATCCTTTTTATTTTATTTTTGTGCCAAGAGTAACCTCTAATGAGAGAGAAGTAATGATTGGGAAAGTTGCTGTCCCGAAACAGATTTCTGTGCTTCACCGTAAAAATTCGTGTAAAATCTCTGAACGTCTTTTTGAGGCATGAATTTTTGTGCTTCTGCCTCAAGTTGTTATCTAACTTTCTTTAATTCAACACTTTTTTATTTGAGCAACAGAAGGGCTTCTAAAAAATTCGTCTTTACCTGCTGGTCTGTTTTGATAAGGAAGCTAGAAAAGTGTTTGAATGTTTTAATATGCTAGGCTCATGTGTAGATGTTGTTGGTACACGGGAAAAGATGAATAAAACTGAACCTAATGGGGAGGAATTTAAGATACCATTACCTTTTAAACTTGTAGCAATGCATGAATCCATAGAAAAAAATCTTGATTGTGTTGTTCCCGAAAACCCGTTCGATGAAAATAGTGAACCCAAGAGCGTTGAGAGAGGATCCTCTAGAACTTATTTGGATGAGATACATTGTCTTGTTGAAGATATTTCTGGTATTAATCTTAATGCTTCTTCATTTAAGAACACTTTATCCTTTTTCTTGCTTCTTATGCCTAACTTAAAGGCGTTAAAGAAAAGTACTTATTGGGAGATAACCCAAAAGTTTTAGATGAGTCTTGGAAGTTATTACCTCAGTAATAACCGCTCCTTATCCTTTTTATTTGCTTTTTGTGCCAAGAGTAACCTCTAATGAGAGAGAAGTAATGATTGGGAAAGTTGTTGTCCCGAAACAGATTTCTGTGCTTCACCGTAAATATTCGTGTAAAATCTCTGTACGTCCTTTTGAGACGTGAATTTTTGTGCTTCTTTCCCAGGTTGTTATCTAACTTTCGTTAGTTCAACACTTTTCGATTTGAGCAACAGAAGGTCTTCGAAATAATTCGTCTTTACCTGCTGGTCTGTTTTGACAGATTTCTGCCATTTTCTGCATTTGCTTCTTGTTGGTTCCTTTGTAAGTTCTTTTGGGGAATTGAGCTTTTTGAGAGAAGTGATTCAGTAGCTAGTGTTGTAATGGAAGTTGATTGGTGTTAGAACTGAACCTTAAGACTTATTTATCTTGAGTGCACAAATGTTGCTAATAAAGATTGTGTGAAGTTTTGTATGAAGGAAAAATTTCAGGTGTATGGAAGGAATGAGTAATGAGATGAAGGATGACTAAAGCTCATGCTTGGGGATGCCATGCGTGTCACCCCAAGAAATATCCAAGAAGTACAAGCGTCAAAGCTTGGGGATGGCCAAGGCATCCCCTTCTTCATCAATAAAAATCCCAGGTTTCTTCCAAACGCTTCATTTTTATTGTTTCATGCACAGTTGTGTTGTTCTTGGAGCGTCTTATTTTTTGTTTTCGTTTTTCTTTTTCTTTTGCCTGGTTTTCTTAGTTTTCTAAATAAATTGGTTGGACTCTTTCATACATTGGTTTGCAAATAGTTTGGTTTGGTTTGGAAAAGAGTAGGAAAGTTCATACTTATGTGGTAAAAAGAGCTTGTTTTTGACTGTGGCCTATGCTTTGTCATGCCATGCTTGATATTGTTTTGGCTTTATGCTTAGTATTATTTGATGTAGCATGACTTGTTATAAACAATTGAGATTGCTTAATGTGCCTTGGATGAATGATGCGTTGTTTTAGCATATTAAAGCATAGTATATTGGTATTCTCCTTTGATGCTTTATTTGGGTTGACTTGGCGCATGCTCACACCATGTTATTACTATCTCAAGTCACAATAGCCTTTATGATCCTTTATTTTTCAACTTTTAGTATCACTTTATGCTTTGATCAATGATGTTTTGTCGCTCTGCATGATTATGGCCATTATTGCTCTCTTAGTTTGTCGCTCCCAGTCTTTTGCTTGCCTCCGCAACCAAGTATGAGTTCCACTCATGCATACAACTCCCTAAACCAAGTTATTCCAAAGAGTCCACCATACCTATCTACTAGCTTATGATATTCCAAGTATATTCATGCTTTTGTTTACCTTCCGAATTAAACTTGTTATGAGAAAACTAATGATTAAAGCTCTCACGAACTTGATGGTACACTTTACTTTTCTTGCCCTTAATAAACTTGAACCATTGTGTCGTCTATGTTGTATATGCTTACACTTATTTGTTGGGAATTAGCAGAACCATGTTGTCATGGGGAACGCTTTCAACATTGCACTTGGTACTTGTACCTAGTTGATATCATGCTCTTTTGTATATGGATGTCGTCGGTGTGAAATGAAAGGGGAGCTTGTAAGTCCATGGAGTTATGTATATGTGTTAGAGAAACGCCTGGGCCGCTGGTCTAATCCATGCTGACATGGTGGAAACCTGCAGCGTAACCATAATGAGTTGTCTATGAAGCATTCTTCTTATAAAAAAAGAGTCATATATTGAGAAAAAGGAGAAAAAGAAAAAAAAGAGATTATGAAAAGAGGAAAGAGAGAAAAAAGCACCATATTCCCATGGTAAATAAGAAGATTGCTGAGATGCCCGTTGTCTGCTTGCCTTGCCATTTTGATATGGGGATTCTTCCGTATCATCGGGCAAGGGGTACCCCGTTGGCGGTTCTCTATGATACACATGTACTTAAGATGACAAGAACTTACCGGTGACTAAACTTGAGTAGCATGAAGAGCGACCCTCGTATACAATTGACATGAGATTTCTAACTTATACTTCGTCAAGCATGTACACCATAGTTTGTTCACTTTAACCTTAATCACTTCAAGATGCTTATGATAGGGGCAATGAGAGCTGAAAGCTATAAGTACCATATTTTTTGGAAGCTCTTTATGAGACTTGAATCCCTACTTCCTTTTATGAAGGCCTTTCTTCCACCATTATATTGAGTCTCCACCTTCTACCTTTATGCACCTACTTTGAGAGCATAGTGGCCATTCTTAGTTCTATGTGCATTGTCCCAAGACTAGTTGATTGATGCATATCTTGATATTGCTTGTTTTAAACTATTTGTATCTAGTCACTCTTATGAACTTTGAAGGTGTCATATGCATTTATATTTGCTACTCTATGAGGGACAAGCTGAATATTATGCTATGTTTTCTTTATGTGAAACAAACAAACGTCTTGCAAAGCATTGTTATTGATGAATATTTTGTTTGTGCCTTTTCATGTTGCATCATAGTTTCTTTGTCTTATTGCTAGAACTTTGTATTTCATGTTATGATTTAAGTACTATGATCCTAGCTTTGAATGTTTTACAAATACTTTGATCAAGTCTTTGATGGTGCATGTCACCTCAAAAATTATTCTTTCTTTTTATCACTTACCTACTCGAGGACGAGTGGGAGTTAAGCTTGGGGATGTTGATACATTGCAAATGTATCTATAATTTTTGATGTTTCATGCTTGGTTTCAACCATTTTCTTGTGTTTTGTCCACACTTTGGTGTACTTTTCATATGATTTCTTGGACTAACCTATTAACAAGAGCCACAGTGCCAGCTGCCTATTTTCTGCTGTTTTTGGTTCCAGGAAAGTCAGAAAATGAATATTCTCGGAATTGGACGGGACAAAAGCCAAAGTGCCTATTTTTCTAGAAGTCATCAGATGTCAGAATACGAGACGGAGAAGGGTCAGAGGGCGGCCACACCACCTGGCCGCGCGGCTAGGCTTGGCCCACTCCAGGGTATGGTGTGGCCAGCCCAGGCACCCCCTCGGCCTCTCCTTCCGCCTATAAGATGCCCTCGGGATGAAAACCCTAAGTATCGGACCAAAAATCCACGAAATAGTCTGTAGCCGCTGTCATCTCCATCCCTAGATCGGGAGAGAGCTGAGCTCTTCCTGGCACCCTGCCGGAGAGGGGATTTCACCCTGGAGGCCTTCTTCATCACCATGCAAGCCTCCGGTATGATACGTGAGTAGTTCATCCTTGGACTACGGATCCATGTAGTAGCTAGATGGCTGGTTCTCCTCCTTTGTGCTTTCATGTTTAGATCTTGTTAGCTCCATTCATGATCAAGATCATCTATGTCTAATTCTACATGTAGAGTTTGCGGGGATCCGATGGATATTGAGATGCTATTTCAGATTGATTATTGATTCTATCATGTCTTTGTTATTTGAGATCTTGCATGCTTTCCGTTGTTAGTAGCTATCTTGGCCAAGTAGATGCTAGCAACTCCAAGAGTTAGTATTTATGCTCGATAGTGGGTTCATGCCTCTGGTAATCCAGGAAAGTGACGGAAATCTCTAAGGTATTAGATGTGTTGTTGCTACTAGGGAGAAAACAACAATCCTTTGTTCATAGAGCAATCGTATTGTTTACATTACACGCAATTCGTAAAGTAATAATCTGTTGCTTGCAACTTAATACTGGAGGGGGTTCGGATGATAACCTGAAGGTGGATTATTAGTCATAGATGTAGTTGGATGGCGGTCTATGTATAATGTTGTAATGTCCAATCAAGTTCCAAAGGAGTCAAGATGATTAGTATATGCATGTATTGCTTTCTCGATGTTTGTCAATTGCCCCACTGTAATTTGTTCACCCAGCATGTTATCTATCTGAAGGAGAGCCACCTCTAGTGAACTATGGATCCCGGTCCTTTCTTTTACATACAATCTACAAACTATTTACTGCTTTGTGTTTACTTTCTGCAAACTATTAATTTCTTCCATTCGATACGTTTAATCCTTTGTTTTCAGCAAAACTAGTGAGATTGACAACCTCATCGCAAGTTGGGGACAAAGTTTTGTGGTTGTGTTGTGCAGGTCTCCACATTGCTACTAGCACCGGTAGTGCGCCCTGCCAAGGCTCAGCTAGCAACACATTTGGGGTGTTTTCTTGCTCCTACTGGTTCGATTAAACCTTGGTTTCGTAACTGAAGGAAACTTGCTGCTGTGCTCATTATACCTTCCTCTTGGGGTTTCCAACGAGCTCTACATTAATACCGAGCCATCAGCCACCGACGCCGGCGACCATCCTAGTGTTAGAATCTATGTATGAACTATGCAGTGTGTGTATGAACTAAGTGTTTTAGTTTGATTTTGATGTGTTTCCGTTTTATTGCAATGTGTTTGTTGAAATACCTAGTAGAAGATTGAAATATAGGAGTGCAAATTAAGGGAATCGACTCCGATGACCGAAGTTTAGAGGAGCAAATTTTTTCTCCTCGATGAACAGTGCGTCAAAATCGGCTCTAACATTTAGGGGATCGGTTAGAGATGGTCTTACTTTGATTTCAAATATTTTTTCTCTCACTTAGAGAAAAAGCAAGTAGTTGGGCACTTGGTCGTCGACTGATTGAAGAAGTCAATAAATCAGTACTCCCTCTGTCCCAAAATAGATATCATAGATTTATCAAAATTTGGTTCAGTCTAGGCACTATTTAGTATATAGATTCATCCAAATTTTAACAAACCTGCTACATCTATTTTAAGACGGAGTGAGTATATTATTAGCTTTACATCTAAGCTAGCGTACGTAAGGTTAAGTGAAAACATAATACTCTCATGTTCCATAATTCTTATCGTGTTTTTAGTTTAAATTGAAACTAAAACTGCGACAAAAATTATGGAGGAGAGAGTACCGTTCACCGTGAACTATGCGAAGAGGCATGGTTGACACGCCAATCGAATTGTACTAAGGTTTCAACGGGGAAGTAGTCCCTCCATCCCGGAATAGATGTCGATAGTTCGTCTAAATTTAGATGAATCTATATATTAAATAATTTCTAGATTCATCTAAATTTTGGTAAATCCGCGATATCTATTTTGAGACGGAGAAAGTATAAAAAATACTCTCTCCGTCGAGAAATAAGTGATTTGCATTAGTCTAGCTTCGTATGTATATCTATGTACTAAAACGTGTTTAGATATATATTAATCTAGACAAATAAAAAACATTTATCTTTAAACAGAGAGAGTAAGTACGATTTTCCTTGACGGTCTATTTTCCTCTTGCAGCCACACTGCCTTTGGTTTTCTTCTGTATCCAAAGTCAATGGACCAAAAGGGCAAGCCAAGAAGCACGCGATATTAATAATTGTTCAAAGTCAATGAAAAACGCAGTACTGCTAGATTAGTTTCAAGCGGCGTCGATCGACCAGGACGTTGCAAAAACGCAGTACTGCTAGATTGTTCGAAGTCAATGAAAAACGCAGTACGGATCGATCGACCAGGACGTTGAATTTACAAGTACTGCGGTAGGTTGCCCGGCCCAGAGAAAAATGCTTGGAAAAAGTGTAAACATTACACGTTCGAGGGGTTTGAACATGCACATGCGCACGGTGAAAAACACGGCGTATCTGTCGGTCAGAACTAACTAGGCACCGTCTAACCGTGTCTCTCACAGAAAGAATACTACAGCCAGCGCCTGTCAGCGTGCGAGGTTGATCCTGCTGGTCGATACATGCAGGCACGTGCCATTGCCGGCAACCACTTGTACGCGAGAATAATATAACGCATATTTAATTGATGCATTAGCAAATGAACCAAAAGTCTAAACTAATGCAAAGATCCAGCCTACAAATTTATATTCTTAACACTTTTAGTTCTTAGCGTGAATTCGGTGCATGCTGACTCTGATATCATGTCGAATTGATGCACTAGCTACTAAGTCCGAACTAATAGAAAAGGATTCAGAAGTTGTTTACTCGACAAATCAGAACAAGAGGACACTTCAAATAACCATCACTGGAAAAAGCGAAACGAGCCCACCATCCGGAAAACAACTTCTGAATGCATAAAGGTACAGCGGGGATATTCATAATTGATTAAGTGCAGGGGTCTTGATTTCTTTTAAAGTTCCTATCAGTCTGTGTTAAGTTATAATTCCTCTGTCTGGAAATAAGTGACTCGCATTTTGTCTAGATTCGCTTGTATCTACACACATCACTGAAATGTGTCTAGATACATTCAAATCTGGACAAATCCAACTCACTTCTTTGGGGCAGGGGAATACTTTGTTAACTTTTAGTCATTCTTGTGAAATTTTAATCACTTATGTGAAATTGTTTTTGTTATTTTTTGTTTATTTTGTTAGTTTTATATTTTCCACAGATGCATCTTTGTACAAATGTGCCTATATTTTTTGCAGTTGTACTCTATTTTTGGTGCAAATTCACTAGCACTTTCTCTTCGTTCTTATGTTTTTTATTTGTTGCACTTGCACTCTTTTTGAATATTTTTATATTTCAATTGTGTAATTGCACATTAATGGTGAGGGACAAAAAGTGACTGAAACTTCAGAAATTTGACTCACCTACGCTCAAACACTCCATGGGTTTTACATTTCAATCGAAAACTTGGCTATTACTCCATGGGTTTTACATTTCAATTGAAAACTTGGCTATTACATCAGAATTTTGTATCTTAGAACATGTGTTCTCAATATTGTTGAAACTTTCTTTCATGGAAAAAACTTGTAAAATTAGATCATATACCGATGTGCCTCAAGTTTGTTTCATGAGAATGCTACTGGGAGATTAATTTTGTCTTAAAATAGCACCCCACATCATTGTACTCTTATGAGGAATTTCTAACTTTTATATGCTTATAACATAAAAAATGTTTGTAATGACACTAGGGCTAAATAGTGTAGTATATGTTTATGTGCTCTTACGATTCAGAGGCTGCAAGGTTTGCTTTTCTATTGTCTAAATTGTTGGAAGATGACGGTGTTCAAAAATATAAACATAAGATAATGTGTGGACCATCGAATGTAAATCTTGCAATAGTACTTTCGTACATCATTATGTTAACATGTAACATATCAAAAGTACTAGTCACCTGAACAATAATTAAAGGGAAATGTCTAAACATAGTCAATCCAGCATAACCTTGATGGCAAGGGCATATTGATGTGTCCTTGTTCCCCTGCGCGTGAGCTTACACAGGTGTGTGGTACTAGGTTGTCACACGATCTTCTTAATTAAGACTGATATGTTCCCCCTCCCCACTCACGTGTTAGTTTTCAGTATCGGAACAAGAAGTTTGTTCCCTGTTTTAGGGAGTGAATCATTTTGGAATTTGGACACGACGTCGAGGAAGACGTGCAATGGAGAGAGTGGGATAGGGTGAATGGAATGAAGAAGGATGAACAATGAGCTACACAACGACTATGATGACAATGTCGAGCAATATGTGGAAGCTTGTTGGGAGTAGTGGAAGACATCATTAAGAGGAGATTATATCATTAATATGAGATTATTTCGTTAAGAGGAGCTCACCTACCAGGGAAATATCAAAGAATGATCCTGAATGCGAAGAAGCCGATGGATGAAGATGATAGGGGGGACATGAGTTAGGTGGGGGCGACTGCATGAGAAAGAAACCTCGTGGCACCATTTGCACTCGTAGGTGTTGGAAAGAATGGTCAAACCCTAATACACTCTAAGACTTAGGAGACTTTGGTTCCAAGAAATTTTATAAGGATTGTGGAGCATTTCATTCTTTAGATATTTTTCATGTTTAGCTTGTTTGTTTGTAGGACAAGAGTCCATAAGAATTTTTGCATGGTCTACTTTGCATACAATTTCAAAGCAAAATTTCTACTGAGTGTGATGTAACTAAAGTTTTTCCTTTTATTTCTATGGCAACTATGACACTTGTACCTTCAGAATATTCCGTGTTTTCATGTGACACAACCGAACAACATCTATTACACATTCTTGTATTTTAAATTCCTTTGAGATTCAACTAGTCATGCCATATAATCCATACATTTTCTATTTCTGTGTTATAGAAAACATGTGAACCAAGGAGGCCCAACCAAAGAGGAATCTCCAAATGAAGCCTGGGATCAATGGAGCCTAGAATATTTGAAAAAATAAAAAAAATCTAATTGAATTTATTTAAAGTCCGATCGGGCTCAATGAAGCCCAGAATATTTTGAAAAGGAAGTTCTAATGGGAAATTCTTTAGAAAATCCAAGTACTCTCTCCGTCTAGATTAGGATATCTCGTATTTGTTTAGATTTGCATGTTATATATCCATTAAAATGTGGCCAGATACAGATGAATCTATACAAATCAGTGATATCATTTTCTAGAGGGAGTATATGTAAATGTCTAGTATGTACATATAATTTTGTGTAGAATTGTGTTTTCTTTGAGGCCTACAATACAAAAAAAATGTGAAGACCAAAATGGAATTCTTAGTGCCTATTTTTTTTGCGAAATTCCACCGATCTATTAATAATCATAAACAACAGTACAAATAGTCCAAAAAATAATAAAAATTACAAATAGGTCGTTGGACCACCTAGCGACGACTACAAACACTGGCATGAGCCAAAGGTGCGCCGCCATCCTCGCTCCTGCATCACCGGTGCCCCGCAAAGCTTGTCGTAGTAGAGGTTGTTGTAGTAGATGAACTAAGGTCCCAAAGGACTAGCGCACCAGAGCAGCAACCATCGCCGAAGATGAACAACGTAGATCGGAAGAGACTGACCTCAAAATACACATACGAAAAATGACCAGATCCCAACAAATCCATCGAACACATGACTCCACGCTCCCTCCACTGATGCTAGATACACCACCAGAGCGAGGATAGGGCAGGAAGAAACTTATTCTGACCTCAAGACGTAGCCGCCGCCTCAACATCCTGAAGAAGATACTAAAAATAGTCTAAACAAAACACTGAAACCTCCCGCCGGCGAAAGGCCATGGTCCGCCACGCCTCCAAGGCCCTAAGGCCGCCAGAGATGGGACGGGCCGATGGCGTAGTCGGCGGAGGGAAGGAACACTAGATGGGTTCGCTGTCGTCTCCTGGAGAGCTCCTTCTCTTCTCTTCGTACGTACCGGTTCAGAGAAGTTCCCGTGTCTATTTCTTAGTGCCTATTTAGAGTCACACATTGTTGTGTAACAAAACTACATGTAAATAAAAATCATCTTTTGTGTATAGTACAAGTAAATTCGGAATTTCTGGAAACTTATAAATCCTTTTTTTGGTTGAAAAAACAGTGGTTTGAAGGAAATAAGGGTGTGTTTAAGGGGATTGTTTGTTTGCGGTACCAAACTTCCTGGACGAGTGCATCCCGGTACCCGAGTTGTCATCAATAGCGCGGAGGGGCCGTAGTAGAATCGCCAATTGTCCAGAAGGGCCAAATGGGGGTGAATA
Source organism: Avena eriantha (assembly GCA_910589775.1). Classification (NCBI taxonomy): domain Eukaryota; kingdom Viridiplantae; phylum Streptophyta; class Magnoliopsida; order Poales; family Poaceae; genus Avena; species Avena eriantha. The sequence goes on from OU342745.1 coordinate 88,637,599, forward strand.
CAAATCTAACGGCCAAACGGTCGTTTGAACCAGACGAAAAACGGTTGAACTCAAATACCGCCTTTAGGTCAACTCTTCTTGGCCCGCTCTGTCAGTATTCCTCGTTATCTTTTCCGGTCGTGGACTAGCTTACCCCTACATGGACCAGATACCTGAGTGGACCAGATCTATTTCTTTTCTCTGCTCTGATCTTCTCCCCTGCTCCCCTCTCCATAACATTTGCTCAGCTCCGGCTGCTCGTCTCAGATCGGAGCTCGCACTTGCTATAATTTGCGTCTCCGCCATGTCCGGTCAACCTCCCACGCCTCTAATCGAAGCTCGCAGCCGTCGCCGTCGCATCGTCCGCCGTATCGGAGCTTCGCGTCCCTGGACTAATATCTCGCCTCTGGCTAGTCCTTCTTGCACGGCGGAGCACGTCCCGTCTGGGCATCCAGGCCAGTGACTGGCCTCGGGAAATTGCGTGCTTCCGCGCACCCCAGGCATGGTAGCCCTGGCACAGTAGTTTGACGACCACGCTCTCATAGCCACCGTGCTGGGCGTCCGTCCCGCCGTGTCGCCGGCAGAGTTTCTGTCGGCTTTCAGGTCTCGTTTTGGGATCAGACGAAATGAGGTCAAGATTGAGGTATGCGCGCTGCCATTCGATATTTTCGTCCAGTTCGAGCATAGCTCAGATACCGAGCGCGTTATGCATTCTTCATGTTCTTTCGAGTGCTGCCGGGAGAAAATGAGCTTTATGCGTTGGCATCGCGCCTGTGGGTGGGGCGATCGCTTGGGGCAGCTTCGTTTCTTCTCCAAACTCGGCTTTGATGGCCTCCCATTGGATGCTTGGGAGCCGGAGGCCCTCAAGAAGGTCGTCAGTAGCCTTGGCGGCGAGCTGGTGGAAATCGTGCCACCGAGCGACAGATGGGTCATCGAGGTAAAGGCGTGGCTGAAAGATCCTGGCACCGTTCCTAAGATGTACGAGGTGCAGATTCCAAGCAGGGCAGGGCGACAGCTTTGCTGGAAGCACCCGGTCATCATCCACCTGGAGGAGGTTCTGGAATCGGTACATGCCATTCAGGGCCCCGAAGAGGCTGCCAGAAAGCATCCTCGTTGCCTGTAGTGTTGGCCTAGAAGGATTGATGACACAGGACCACCACCGTTTCGCGACGGTGCACATAGTTTCGGTGGGGGAACTAGGCTTGGACAAGCTGGTGGTTCTGATTTCCCTCGATTGAAGACAGAGCTCTAGTGAATTGTCGTGGTATGTGTGGCTAATGAACTTGTAGTATGGAGAGCGTAGCAGGAAGTTAGCATCGACTAAAAATGTGTAATAGTTTGAATCGATGTAGTACGTGTGGGTAATGAATTTGAAGTAGTATGTGGGTGTAATAGTTTGAATCGATGTCATATGTGTGGGTAATGAATTTGATGTAGTGTGTGTGTAATAGTTTGAATCGATGTAGTTGAACACCGTGCTTTATAATTTCTGTGAATAACCAAGGACAACCTCATGAAAAGAGGGTGGTCTGGCAATGAGCAATGTCAATTCTATGGATGCCAGGAAAATGTAGTCCATCTCCTCTTCAAGTACAAGGTAGCTATATTTGTAACACGATGAATTGTAGGACCATTTTGCAGACAGCACAAGACAAAGGAAAAATGGTTTACAGCACAGACAGCAGACGCAAAATCTATAGTATGGGATTAAAAAATGCCAGTTAACTGGATTTAACCATGACTAGTAATTGAAGGAAATAGATACTTGATATTATTTGCTTACAATGGTAGTACTTTCATACAAAAGGGTCTTATACCTCCACAAAAGTGGGCTAAACTTCCTACTAATTTGTAGAACAATTCGTCAGCATTTCATCTACAAAAGCCATTCTTCAGTCTAAACTTAACTATTCTACACTGAAGAAAGTACATATCTCCACCAGAAAAGTTGGCTGGCCAATTGCCTTGAGAGGATATAAGTTCTTTGATCATTTAACCCAAATTGATCTATTGCCTTCCCGCCAAACTACAAGAAATCTGCATCGTTCATGCACGAACGATTTGGGTGCGCCAGTCCCGGTTCAGTTGGACCATCCGCGCCGCCGCAATGATTTCTTCGAAACTGAAATTCGCCATCTTCTTCTTGGGATCGTAGGTCCGTGTGAACTGGAACCTGAATTCCGGGACTGAGTTGATGCCCGCCGACGGCTCCGGCTGTCGAACAATCCAACATGATGAGTGTAGACGCTTGGTCGCCGCCACGGTACGGCCTCCGACGGTGTGTTGGATGGAGCGTCTTTGCCGCAGATGGCGTGTTCCCAGCCTCCCCCACTGTGGTAAGGTAGCCCGCGCCGAAGCATGGACGCGAGAGTTCCTAGACCTTGGCGCTGCCCTATTCGAGGGTGTGTACCCTCGGCGGCATGCTCTCGTGAACGATTTGATATGTACCTTGTTCCCACTGCCTAGAGCATGTCGTAATGCCGCCGCGCAATTTCTCCACATCGCTCTCTTGGCCCTGCTTGCCGCACCCGGCACCGGCGCCGCCGCCGCGGCCGATTCGGCACATTCGGTGAAATCATCCGCCTAGCAGGGCAATGGGAGACCGGCCTTGAAGTAGAGCTTCATGGCTTGCCTTAGAGGGGCTAAATACCATAGTTTCGACGGCTGTCGCAGGGGCGGTGGCGGCTGCTTAGGCAGGGCCATGTTACCCTAGGTGGTGCGGCGTGGAGGAGCTGCGCAAGGTGAACTATGGTTTGTCGGAGAAGGGGAGTGAAAGACTGACAGTAGGTTTGGACTACGGGCACGCGTGAAAAATAACCATCTCCCATTTCCTTAGAGGGTAATAATTCGACACTCGTTGTAGTAACCGCTCAATCTTTATTTCCCTTCTCAGTGTAAGAGTGCGAACGTATTAAAAAGATCGGTCGTGGCTATCCACCTCATCGGGCAATGTACCAGGATAGGTAGGAGACCAGGTTTCATTTTAGAAATGTTAACAACTATGCCCTTATGTTTATACAATATTATTTCTATGCCACCATGTACCGTCGATTGTAGCAACACCATCAGAAACAGGGGATGACAACATGGCGTGTTTTCTTTTTTAAAAGGGGATCAGAAACAGGGGATGCCGATGTGGCATGTTTTCTGATTGGCAGACCCGCCTCCTCCACCTTCGACGGTGCGCATCCCAGGTTCGAGGGCTTGTGCCACCCACCCACACATTATGGTGCAATTTTCCATGTGGAACCTGAATTCCGGCGCTGAGCTGATGCCCGCCGCCGGCTCCGGCTGTCGAACACAGAGAATTCTGAAAGAAGATACTAAAAATAATACTTTGAATTCTAAAAGTACTAAAATTAAATACATTACAATTTTGTCTGAAAGTTAATATGCATACTGCTGATCGAAATAATATAAATACAGTACAAATTTCTACTTCGAAAAATAGACCTAAAAATGCTAGCAAATAACCTAGGATGAATATAGGATTCATTCTCCCCTATATATTTCGTCGTCGTCGACTCCCGCGTGTTGCAACACATGTTCAAAGAACTCTCTCTGTCTACAATGTGCTGCCAGTATCTCGTCCAGATGTAAGGCATCGGTGTATGTTCCAGACTTAAGCCATACATTACCATTGTTGGTTCCTCTTCCCAGGCTTGAACCTCATGATCGTACAGTCTGATATAATTCCTGTAGTATATGCAACTGGGTTTGACTATGGGGTGTAACCAGGTGTCAATGGAGATATACCAATTGTAATCAACAAAGAGGGCACGACTTCCAATGTCACTGACAGCCTTGAGAGAGCAGTTCTCCGTGTCCACTCGGTACAACACCGGTTGCCCTTTGGTGAAATCCCCGTTCAACACAAGAAGCAGATCACCATCTGACTCCACAAGGTAAAAATTGTAGGTTCCATGTACCTATTCAAAGACTAGGGATGAAATTATTTTGGCCATCATGACAGTGCTCGCGCGCTGCTCTAACTAGATGTTGGTCGACAAGATGTCTCCATTCTCAAGTAATGCATATACTTCCCCTCGGAATGCCGTCATGTAGTCCAGAAGCGTATTAGGAGGTGGCGAATACAATCCTTCTCCAAATGATTCATTGATTTGCCCCATTGGGGTGCTCTCATCGGCCCATGCAATATGATATGGATAATTAGTGCAAACGAACACCATCGTAGGGGACTTCATCACGACGATAGATTGCAGAAGATCAGATGGTATGTGTGCTTGAAACTCAGTGTTAGACTTATGAGTGATTGGGTTCAGAAGCCAAATCTGGTACGGCTCCACCCTCTGAGCAAGCACGATGATGCCACGAGAAACACCGACGAAGTAGAATCTTTTGGAAGAAGAGGGCATCAGTTAGCACTAAGATGTTTACAATGGAAAATACCAATAAATGAATATTATATATATATATCGGATGTGAATGTGAACTTGCGATGGACATCCATTAGATTCTTCCTGAAGCAACGACCAGTGGCAAGGTTGAGGAAGGTGAAGTCGCCAACGTCTAGAAGTGTGTGATCTATCATGATTCAGTTGTTGAGATAGAATTCAGGCATCTTTAAGTGCGGTGCCAATCGGTGCAGACTTCCCGACAAGCAGCATAGGTGTCGACGTACTCCTCTTTTTCCAGCAAGTAGTTGGCGATCTTGCGAAGTGGGTCGGCCGGGAGATCGGACCAGTTCCTCTTCATCCGGCTACTGGACATGGCTTACATGCGGGAATGTTTCGATCGAGGAACAAAGAAGAACTACCACTTCAAGGAGAAGAAGAAGAGGAGAACAGACAAGGGAGACGAAGCGGAACTACCACTGCGAGTAGACGAGGAGACGAGGGAGAAGAAGCGGAACTGCCACTTCAAGTTTGGATCAACGTGCTTTTTTCGGAACTAGCGCGTGAACCAGCCATGCACTACATGCAAGTTTTGATCAAACAGACTGACATGTGGGACCTGCTAAAAAATTCCGTGAAGTGCTACCGTGCATAGTGCGCTGACAGGTGGCATGTTTTCTGACTGGCGGGCCCACCTCCTCCACCTTCGACGGCGTGCGTCCCAGGTTCGAGGGCTGGTGCCGCCCACCAACACATTATTGTGCAATTTTCCATGTTTTGTCGCAACCAGCTCCGCTCCGCTCCTCTTCTCCTGCCGCCGCCACTCCGCTCAGTCGTGCACCGCTCTCGTCGTCCCCTTGGGTCATCGTCCTCTCGCCCTCCCCTCCCTGCCATCCCCTCATGTTCCCTCCCCTCCCCTCCATGTCCTGTCTCCTTGTCGCCGTCCATTGCCCAGGCGCGTCTAGAAACGAAAACCGAGAGTCGGCCATTGGGTTAGGCACCTAACGACGCTAGTGATCCGGATCCCACTCGGAGATGGATCATCTGAGGGTTGAGAACACAGAGATGGGTCCTACGCGGCTGGAGAGCACGGAATCTCCTTGAAGTCTAGAGAGCAGAGAGGACAACGAAACAGGGGAAGAGGAAGCGGGGTGCAGATCTTTGGAGGTATGGAGCTCGGAGAAGGTGATGTGTGTCCACATTGAAGGGTAAGAACTATGATTCCTTTTCTGCATACCCCAATTAGCGTTTCTAGTCACGTGGTGATGGCAAGGATATGTGTTGGTAACCGCAGGACGTCTGTATAGCTTGTCCTTGAGCATGATGCTTTGTCAAGCAAGAATGAAGGCACTGAAATGTGTGGCGGTGCGGATGATGATGAGAAAGCATATCCAGACGTGGTTGCTGACCCTGATAGGATGGAGAGTAGGGAATATTTGGTTGATTCGAACTTTGAGCCTGACTATGGGACTGATGAGGAAGAGGTATATGAAGATGTGGAAATGGGATGTACATACGATGACGAAGACGAGGACAAGCCAGTGATATATGATAGGGACAATCCTACAATTGATGAGGGGACTGTCTTTGAGAATGTGGAGGACTGCAGATATGCAGTTGCAACCTATGCAATCAGAGTTGGGTTCGAATTTATCATTGAAAAGAGCAACCAAAAGAGATTTAGGGTGCACTGTAGGGAAAGCAATGTGTGTAAATAGAGATTACATGCATCTCCAATGCGGGGTGGACACCCATTTCAGGTTGCAATAGCTACATTTAGTTTCAGTCTTTCCCATATTTATTCTGCTAATAACTAGCTCTGAATTATTTGGATTCTTATTGAATGCAGATCAAATTAAACACGAAGAAACACAACTGCCATAATACTTCTTGAAGTGATAAAATTAGACCGATGACTACCAAGTGGATTGCTGCTACTGTACTTGACTGGGTGAGGCAGGATCATAACATTGGACCTGCTGAACTCAGAGCAAAGATTAGCAAAAAGTTTAACGTTCTGATTCCTTACCACAGAGTCTTTGGTGGGAAGTAGATGGCTCTAGAATTCATTCAAGGCAAGTGGAATGACAGTTTTCATATGTTGTATAGTTTCAAAGCTCAAGTAGAGAAAACATCGCCTGGTAGTGTTGTTGACATCGATTACGAGGTTGTGAAAGGAAGAGAAAAGGTCTCGAGGGGGGTCAGGTATAAGCAGGCAGATAAGATATGCTTTAGGAGATGTTTTGTCTGCCTGAAGGCATGCTGGAAGGGGTTCCTAGACGGCTGCAGGCCATACTTGGCAATAGGCGCAACTTCTTTAACAGGGAAGTTTCTGGGGACATGTTGCTTCTGCTTGTGCTTTAGACGCGCATAATTGGCTTCTACCCGTAGCTTATGCTATTCTTGAGGGTGAATCAAATGAAAGATGGACATGGTTCATGCAGAGACTACGGGCAGTAATTGGTCACCCTGAAGGCTTGGTGATACACACCGGTGCATGCGAGGGTCTTGAGAATGATGTTGATGCTGTGTTTCCTGGGGTTGAGCATAGGGAATGCATGCGGCACCTCGCTACTAAGTTCACGAAGAAGTTCAAAGGAAAGATCTTTGAAGAGGACTTGTGGCGATCAGCATACACATAAACCCCAAGCACACATGATACTGACTTGTAGAACATGTATGTAGTGCCAAAGGTGAAAAAATACCTAGAAGAACATCACACCAAGCTATGGGCCAGAAGCAAGTTTGGTGAGTTAAGCAAGGTGGATTTTGTTTGCAATAATTTGGCAGAAGTTTCAATGATAAGATTTCGGGCATGAAGACACTTGGAATTGTTATTTTGTTGGATGCAATAAGACAGTGCATAATGGTGAAGATAGATTTAAGGCAAAGAATTTGCGCAAGAAAACTTTTAGGCCATAAAATAGTTCCAAATTGGCTGAGGTTTATGCAGAATACAAGCATGGAAGTGAACAGAGGTACATTGTAGACAAGACTTGTTCATGCAGGCAGTGGCAGATCACTAGTCTGCCATGTCACCATGCAATTTACCTCATCTTAAAGCTTAGAGGTAGCGGAGCTGAAATAGAGAACTATGTCGACAACTATTTCTCCGTGGACAAGTTTGCTGCAAGTTATGCGGAAAACATACCACCTATGGCCAATGAAAATGATTGGGAGATTGTCGATCCTGGGTTCAAACTTCAACCACCAGTTCTTAGGAGGCCACCTGGGAGGCCTAGAAATCTAAGGATCGAAGCCTCCACCAATAAAGGTTCAAGGCTGGAAGCTAGGAAAAGGAAATGCAAATGTTGTGGCGGATTCGGCCATATCAAGAGGTTGTGCAAAAATCCTGTTACACATGATATTGTCCCTGTTCACACCCCGGTGGCAGAAAATGAGGCTTCTCAGCCAAAACTGGAGGAAGAGCAGCACGAAGACGAAGAACTTAAGGAAGTGCAGCACGTGGAGGACAACGGTAATGAGCACTCGGAGGAAAACATATGTAAGCAGCCAATTTATGAAGAAGTGGAGGTGCCGGCGAGAAAAGGGTGTGAAAATAAACAAAAAGGTAAGCGGAACGGGGAGGAAAGGGCAAATAATGGAGGTGTATTAGAATATGAAGAAGTTGCAAGGGTGATTGAGGATGTTCTTGAGGATCTTTCGGCTAACTGCAGGAGAAATAATAAATCCCTGCCAATTTCATTTTTGTACGATTCTCAAGATGAAAGGTAAGCTTAAAATTGTTTTATTTGCCATTTTATCATTTTTTATCCTCATCAACTAATGTTTAATACAGCGTGGGCTAGCAGCTAATAAGGGGAGTAGAAGATGCGGGCACAGTAACGTCGTATGTTGAATTATCATTGAAACTAAACTAGTCATGTCGTCTTTATTTATATATGGCGCGTGCAACTTGTCTGTCATGGGGTGATACATTGCAAATGTATCTATAATTTTTGATGTTCCATGCTTAGTTTTATCCACTTTCTTGTGTTTTGTCCACACTTTGGTGTACTTTTATTATGATTTCTTGGACTAACCTATTAACAAGAGCCACAGTGCCAGCTGCCTGTTTTCTGCTGTTTTTGGTTCCAGGAAAGTCAGAAAATGAATATTCTTGGAATTGGACGGGACAAAAGCCAAAGTGCCTATTTTTCTAGAAGTCATCAGATGTCAGAATACGAGACGGAGAAGGGTCAGAGGGCGGCCACACCACCTGGCCGCGCAGCCAGGCCTGGCCCACGCCAGGGTATGGTGTGGCCAGCCCAGGCACCCCCTCGGCCTCTCCTTCCGCCTATAAGATGCCCTCGGGGCGAAAACCCTAAGTATCGGATCAAAAATCCACGAAAGAGTCTGTAGCCGCTGTCATCTCCATCCCTAGATCGGGAGGGAGCTGAAGCTCTTCCTGGCACCCTACCGGAGAGGGGATTTCACCCTAGAGGCCTTCTTCATCACCATGCAAGCCTCCGGTATGATACATGAGTAGTTCATCCTTGGACTACGGATCCATGTAGTAGCTAGATGGATGGTTCTCCTCCTTTGTGCTTTCATGTTTAGATCTTGTTAGCTCCATTCATGATCAAGATCATCTATTTCTAATTCTACATGTAGCGTTTGCGGGGATCCGATGGATATTGAGATGCTATTTCAGATTGATTATTGATTCTATCATGTCTTTGTTATTTGTGATCTTGCATGCTTTCCATTGTTAGTAGCTATCTTGGCCAAGTAGATGCTAGCAACTCCAAGAGTTAGTATTTATGCTCGATAGTGGGTTCATGCCTCTGGTAATCCGGGAAAGTGACAGAAATCTCTAAGGTATTAGATGTGTTGTTGCTACTAGGGAGAAAACAACTATCCTTTGTTCATAGAAAAATCGTATTGTTTACTTTACACGCAGTTCGTAAAGCAATAATCTTTTGCTTGCAACTTAATACTGGAGGGTGTTCGGATGATAACCTGAAGGTGGATTATTAGTCATAGATGCAGTTGGATGGCAGTCTATGTATTATGTTGTAATGCCCAATCAAGTCTCAAAGGAGTCAATATGATTAGTATATGCATGTATTGCTTTCTCGGTGTTTGTCAATTGCCCCGCTGTAATTTGTTCACCCAGCATGTTATCTATCTAAGGAGAGCCACCTCTAGTGAACTATGGATCCCGGTCCTTTACATACAATCTATAAACTATTTCTGCTTTGTGTTTACTTTCTGCAAACTTTTACTTCTTTCCATTCGATACGTTTAATCCTTTGTTTTCCGCAAAACACGGTGAGATTGACAACCTCATCGCAAGTTGGGGACAAAGTTCTGTGGTTGTGTTGTGCAGGTCTCCATGTTGCTACTAGCACCGGTAGTGCGCCCTGCCAAAGCTCAGCTAGCAACACCTTTGAGGTGTTTCCTTGCTCCTACCGGTTCGATTAAACCTTGGTTTCATAACTGAGGGAAACTTGCGGCTGTGCTCATCATACCTTCCTCTTGGGGTTCCCAACGAGCTCTACATCAACCACGAGCCATCAACACATTTTTTGGGCGCCGTGCATTGAGCCATCAAGCGATTTTCTAGCGCCGTTGCCGAGGAGTTAAGGACATCTTCACAAGGGGAGTCCCTCATAACCAATCTCTTTACTTTGTTGTTCTTGTTTTGCTTAGTTTTCTTTTTGCTTTGTTTGCTTGTTTTCTTCTTAAAAAACACAAAAAATTAGTTTTACTTGTTTGCTTTCTTATTTGAAAACCCAAAAAAATGACTTCTCTTGAAAACACTAAGTTGTGTGACTTCACTAGCACCAACAACAATGATTTTATGACCACTCCTATTGCTCCACCTGTGGCTGAAAATACTTTCTTTGAGATAAAACCTGCTTTGCTCAATCTTGTTATGAGAGAGCAATTTTCTGGTATTGGTAATGAAGATGCTGCTTCCCATCTAAATAACTTTGTTGAACTTTGTGAGATGCAAAAGCACAGGGATATAGATGGTGATATTATTAAACTGAAATTGTTTCCTTTCTCTTTGAGAGGAAAAGCTAAAGAATGGTTGAATTCCTTGACTAGGAATAGTATTGATTCTTGGACTAAGTGCAAAGATGCTTTTATTGGAAAATACTATACTCCTGCTAAGATTATATCCATGAGAAGTGAAATAATGAAGTTTAAACAACTTGATAATGAGCATGTTGCTCAAGCTTGGGAAAGAATGAAATCTTTGGTAAAGAATTGTCCCACTCATGGACTGACTGCTTGGATGATCATCCAAACTTTTTATGCAGGATTGAACTATTCTTCAAGGAACCTATTGGATTCAGCTGCTGGAGGTACATTTATTACCATCACTTTGGGTGCTGCAACAAAACTATTGGATAATATGATGGTTAATTATTCTGAATGGCATACTGAGAGAGCTCCACAAGGTAAGAAGGTAAATTTTGTTGAGGAAACCTCTTCCTTGAGTGATAAGATTGATATTATTGTGTCTATGCTTGTTAGTGGGAAAGCCCATATTGATCCAAATAATGTTCCTTTAGCCTCTTTGGTTGCTCAAGAAGAGCAAGTTGATGTGAACTTCATAAGAAATAACAACTTTGGCAACAATGCTTATGGTAATAATGCTTATAGGAACAATTTTGGTAACAAAAATTATAAGCCATATCCTCCCAACAATGGTAATGCTTATGGAAATTCTTACAACAATAATAAGAGTGCTCCCTCTGAACTTGAAGTTATGCTTAAAGAGTTTATTAGTAAACAAACTGCTTTCAATAAAACTATTGAAGAAAAACTCTCTAATGCTGAAAGAAATATAGCATCTTTGGCTGAAGCTCAATCTACTTTGAATAAAATGGCTGCTAAACATGAAACTAATGAGAATCCGTTTGCAGCCACTAATGCTATACAAGTAAGAATTGATGAAAATGTTAGACTATTAGCTAAATTACATGTTAAGTGGGAAAGAGAAGATGAAATTGCTAGAAACATTAGTATTTCTACTATCACTACCACTAGTGTTGAGGCTAGTAATAGTTCTACTACTTTAGATGATAAAGTTGATTTTGATCTTGATGGTTGCAATATCTCTGAAGTTATTAAGTTCCTACAAAAGCTTGCTAAAAGTCCTAATGCTAGTGCTATGAACATGGCTTTTACAAAACACATTACTGATGCTCTCATAAAGGTTAAAGAAGAAAAGATGAAACATAAAGCTTCTATTCCTATAAAGCAATAAGATGGTTGGGAACCCATCATTAATATGAAAGTGAATGACTTTGATTTCAAAGCTTTGTGTGATCTTGATAGTAGTGTTTCTATTATGCCTAGAAGGATTTATGATATGCTTGATTTGCCTCCTCTTGAAGATCGTTATTTGAATGTCCCACTTGATGATAATGCTAAAAAGAAACTCATGGGGAGTCTTAATGATGTTCTTATTATGGTTAACAATTCCTATGTCCTCGTTGATTTTTATGTTTTGGATGTTGAATACAATGCTTCTTGTCCTATTACTTTGGGAAGACCTTTTCTTAGAACTGTTGGTGCCATCATTGATATGAAAGAAGGCACCATTAAATATCAACTCCCACTCAAGAAAGGTATAGAACACTTCCCCAAAAAGAGAGAAAAGATTTCTTTTGCTTCTCCTATGAAAACAAAATTTGGTCTTAATGCTTCTTCATTTGAGAACACTTGATTCTTTCTTTGCTTCGTATGCCTAACTTAAAGGCGTTAAAGAAAAGTACTTGTTGGGAGATAACCCAAGAGTTTTAGATGAGTCTTGGAAGTTATTACCTCTGTAATAACCTCTCCTTATCCTTTTTATTTGCTTTTTGTGCCAAGAGTAACCTCTAATGAGAGTGAAGTAATGATTGGGAAAGTTGCTGTCCCGAAACAGATTTCTATGCTTTACCATAAAAATTCCTGAGAGAGCTATGTATGTCGGACTGAGCTGTAATTGTTTGTTCTGCTACCCCCAGTTGTCATCTAACTTTAGTTAGTTCAACACTTTTTGATTTGAGCAACCGAAGGTCTTCGAAAAAATTCGTCTTTACCTGCTGGTCTGTTTTGACAGATTTCTGCCATTTTCTGCATTTGCTTCTTGTTAGTTCCTTCTTGAGTTCCTTTGGGGAATTGATCTTTTTGAGGGAAGTGCTACAGTATATAGTGTTCTAATGGAAGTTTATTAGGTGTTAGAACTGAACCTTGAGACTTGTTTATCTTAAGTGCAATAATGTTGCTAATAAAGATTGTGTTAAGTTTTGTATGAAGGAAAAATTTCAGGTGTATGAAAGGAATGAGTAATGAGATGAAGGATGGACTAAAGCTCAAGCTTGGGGATGTTACGCGTGTCACCCCAAGAAATATCCAAGAAGTACAAGCGTCAAAGCTTGGGGATGCCCAAGGCATTCCCCTTCTTCATCAATAAAAATTCCAGGTTTCTTCCAAACGCTTCATTTTTATTGTTTCGTGCACAGTTGTGTTTCTCTTGGAGCGTCTTCTTTTTCGTTTTTGTTTTGGTTTTTAGTTTGATTGGTTTGTTTAGTTTTCTGAATAAGTTGGTTGGACCCCCTATTTCACACTTTGGTTTGCAAATAGTTTGGTTTGGTTTGGAAAAGAGTAGGAAAGTTCATACTTATGTGGCAAAAAGAGCTCGTTTTTGACTGTGGCCTATGCTTTGTCATGCCATGCTTGATATTGTTTTGGCTTTATGCTTAGTATTATTTGCTGTAGCATGACTTGTTATAAACAATTGAGATTGCTTAATGTCCCTTGGATGAATCATGCGTTGTTTTAGCATATTAAAGCATAGTATAGTGGTATTCTCCTTTGATGCTTTATTTGGGTTGACTTGGCACATGCTCACACCATGTTATGACTATCTCAAGTCACCATAGCCTTTATGATCCTTTAGTTTTCAACTTGTAGTATCACTTTATGCTTTGATCAATGATGTTTTGTCGCTCTGCATGATTATGGCCATTATTGCTCTCTTAGTTTGTCGCTCCCAGTCTTTTGCTAGCCTCCACCACCAAGTATGAGTTCCACTCATGCATCCAACTCCCTAAACCAAGTTTTTCGAAAGAGTCCACCATACCTACCTACTAGCTTATGCTATTCCAAGTACATTCATGCTTTTGTTTACCTTCCACTTGTTATGAGAAAACTAGTGATTAAAGCTCTCACGAACTTGATGGCACACTTTACTTTATTGCCTCTAATAAACTTGAACCATTAGGTCCTTCTTTGTTGCGTATATGCTTGCGCTTTATAAGTTGAAATTAGCAGAACCCTGTTTCATGGGGAACACTTTCAACATTTCACTTGTACTTTGTACTCCGTTGATATTATGTTCTTTTGCTTACGGATCCTGGCGGTGTGAAATAAAAGTGGAACTTTTAAGATCATGGAGTTATTATATGTGTTAGAGAAACGCCTGGGCCGCTAGCCTAAGCCATGCCTAATCATGGTGGAAACTTGCAGCATCACCATAGTGAGCACTCTATGAAGCATCCTCAACAAAAACCTATGCAAATAGCAAATAAAAAGATCGCTGAGATGCTCATTGTCTGCTTGCCTTGTCATTTTGGTTATGGGAAAGCTCACGTATCATGTGCAAGGGGTATCCCGTTGGCGGTTCTTAATGAAACACATATACATACAATGACAAGAGCTTACTTGTGACTGAAGTTGAGTAGCATGAGGATCGTTCTTCGTAAGTAGGGGGCATGAGATTTCGGTTTATAACTTGTCAAGCATATCCTCTTAGTTGTGTCACTTTAACCTTAACCACTTCAAGATGCTTATGATAGGGGCAATGAGAGCTAAAAGCTTTAAGTATCATAATGTTTGGAAGCTCTTTATGAGACTTGAATCCCTACTTCCTTTTAACAATAGGCCTTTCTTCCACCATTTTATTGAGTCTCCACCTTCTATCTTTATGCACTACTTTGAGAGCATAGTGGCCATTCTTAGTTCTATGTGCATTGTCCCAAGACTAGTTGATTGATGCCTAACTTGTTATTGCTTGTTTGAAACTATTATATCTAGTCACTCTTATGAACTTTGAAGGTGTCCTATGCATTTATATTTGCTACTCTATTGAGGGACAAGCTGAATACTTTTATTCTATGTTTTCTTTATGTGAAACAAACAAACGTCTTGCAAAGCATTGTTATTGATGAATCTTTTGTTTGTGCCTTTTCATGTTGCATCATAGTTTCTTTGCTTATTGCTAGAACTTTGTATTTCATGTTATGATTAAAGTACTTTGATCCCAGCTTTGATGTTTTGCGAATACTTTGATCAAGTCTTTGATGGTGCATGTCACCTCAAAAATTATTTTCTTTTTATCGCTTACCTACTCGAGGACGAGCAGGAGTTAAGCTTGGGGATGTTGATACATTGCAAATGTATCTATAATTTTTGATGTTCCATGCTTAGTTTTATCCACTTTCTTGTGTTTTGTTCCAACTTTGGAGTACTTTTATTATGATTTCTTGGACTAACCTATTAACAAGAGCCACAGTGCCAGCTGCCTGTTTTCTGCTGTTTTTGGTTCTAGGAAAGTCAGAAAATGAATATTCTCGGAATTGGATGGGACAAAATCCAAAGTGCCTATTTTTCCGGAAGGGATCAAGTGCGAGAATACGAGACGGAGAGGGGCCAGGGGCCGGCCACACCACCTGGCCGCGCAGCCAGGCCTGGCCTGCTGTGGCGCCCCACAAAAATCACTACTAGAAAATCGCGTTGTTTTTGTGCATTGCATCATCATGACCGCATGCTCATGTCATCATGCCACATTGCATTTGAGCATCGTCATCATTTTGCATGGATTTGTCTAAAACTATTTTCGAAACGCCTAGTTTTGTTTTTCTAAATATTCTTGTCTCTATTCAAATTAAAACCCCGGGCCTCCGGAATATTTTGTTTCGTCTACCAACGATTTACAAAAGCCTCATTTTTAATAAATAAAATATTTAAATTATTTTTGGGAGGCAGCCAACCAGGCCCGAAAGCCCAGCCGGCCACCTCCAGATAAAAATCCTACCTACCCTAGAACCACCCAAAACCTTTTCCACCAAATAACCTACCCAGCCCTATCCTACCCAGCCCCACCTCACTCCCTCCACTCCCTGCACGCCACCTCCTCACCTTCTGGCCCACCCGCCTGCCACGCACACACGCACACAATCCTCGCACGCCGCGCCCACCCCCGCGTGGCACACCCTGCTGCCCCGACACACCCCACCTGGGTGCGAACACCAACCCCACACGCCACCCTGCCGCTCGTTCCCGCCCACCTGGGCCCAGAACCCATCCTCACCTCCACTTGCCCCAACCCGACAACCCCCGTCTCCCCGGGCCCCACCCCTGGCACCGACCCCACCATCACGCTCCCCCGTCTCCTCCCTCCGCCGCCTCCCTCTAGAGCCGCCGCCGCCTCCTCAACCTCGCCCGCATGCCGCGGAGCTCCCCGCGCCGGCCGCCTTCGCCCTACCCGCCGCCACCATCCCTCCTCCTTCTGCCGCGAGCCACCTCCCCACCATGGACGCCGTCGTCGGCCGCCGTCCCCTTCCCGTCGCCTCTCGCTCCTCGCGCGGCCGCCCAAGCTCCCTGCACCAAGCGCGTCCGCGCCTCCCCGCTCAACCTTCCTCGCATCGGCCCTGCTCCCTGCCGGTCCTTTCCCTGGCCGCCGCCACCGTGTGCCCCGCCCTCCATCCTCTCCACGAGACGCCTCCCTCGCCGAGCCCCGCCATGGCGTCGTGCCTCGGCGCCTCTGCCAGTCGATGCTGACCACGCGGGCTTGACCTCCCCGGCGTTCTTGCAGCCCCCTGAAGTACGGCTCATGGCCTCGCCCGCCTCCTCCATCTCGCGCCTGGCGTCGTCCTCCGACGGCCTCCGTCTTTCCACGAGCTCGCTTGCGCTTCTACTATTGGCCATCGGTGCCCAGGTCCCTGTACTCGCGTGTGCCTCCTTGATGCGCCGCCACGGGCGCCTGTGACCTCCGCTCTGGGTCAGTTGACCGTGCGACCGCCTTTGTTTTGCTGCTATTTTGTTCAGTGGGTGATGTGGCGGTGCTCGACCTCCTCTGTTCGGACGCCTTCCTGCGGCACGGCTCAAGTCGTTCATTGTGGGTCTCTCGTCGGTGCCACATTCAAGTCTTGGTGAATGTCCTCCCTGTCTTTGCATACCACCAGTGCACGCACAATCCATGTGAAGCAGGTGGTGGCCACGCCGACTCGTGTGAAGCCACTAGAAGATGATCGGAGTTAGACGACAAGGTCCGGGATCGTTCTGCCAAGACCAAAGCTACGACAAGATCTACCGATCACTCGAACCCCGCAACCCAAGTCCGGCACCGACAAATGAAGTCGGAACCACCAAGACCTTCGTCGCGGACCGACAAGACCTCCTTCCCGGTATCCGAAGACCGTTCCCGTCGAACACGAACCCTCGGCACGCCATGATCTCCTTCTCGGAAGCCGGAGACCAGACCCGAACCACATCGAACCAACATCTTCCGAACCCCATGTGTGAATCTTTTCCCAAGCCCTATTTTATAAATGCTATATATAAATCTGTCGCATATTAAATTGTTCATCTCGCATGCATATCATGTGGGTTGGGGGCCTTATGCCGATTCACCTCATAATTAAATATGGAGTCTATCTGCGGGCTATTCTAGTCTTATTCCGGACTCCATTTAAATTTGTGTAGCGAACCGATGCCCTGTTTTGCCTTGTTAAGACAACATTTAAATTGCGGGGTAGTTAAATAACTCGAACCTATTAATTAATTGTCGGGACCCCGGTTCCACTTAATATTGCCTAATTGCACCGCATCTGCATCATATCATAATCATGCCGGATCTTCTGCCGTAGTATTAAATATTGCATCCGGTGTTTCTTCTAGTGTTTGCTTCTTTGCGGATTAGGTCGATGAGTTGATGCGAGTATCGACAAGTTCTCCGGCTATGAACCTCCGGCAGTGTTTCCCAGGCGAGCATCTCTCCTCCTTCTACCTATTTTGCATTTATAGTCTTTACTTCCTCCTGTTGATCTATTGCTATCCGTGTTGCGATGCTTTAGTTTCCGTGCACCAGTTATATCTCGTGCAGCCTCTATATTGCCTTGGACACCTCCTATTACCTGTGTTTGGTAGATGGCTGGCCTTGCAAGTCGTAGTTTCTTGCTCAGGTGCGATCTTGTGTTGTTGAGTACCACAGTTGTTGGAATGCTGGCAGATGTTTATTGGTGGAGATGCTTATTGGGGAAGATGATCATGACTTTAATTACAACCATTAAAATGCTAGATATAACTAATGCAGAGGCATCGGTGGGCAATAGATGTTATTTGGTACTTCCACGCTCACTTGTGTCCCGTAGGACCCCGAGTACTTGATACCTGTTCCTTGATTTTTCGCACTATCCACATCCGGGAGGCCTTATGGACCCCCCTGAGCCAGAGCTTGATTCATTTCTATTTCTTGGGGACACAAACTAGTTTGGGGTTTTCTTACTATCCTGTACTTATGCCATGCTTTACTACTTTATTACGATTGTGCGTGGAGCACCTGTACTGTTTAGGATCGTGACATGTTTTCGCTGTATCGACAAGCCCAGTCACACTTTCAGGTTCCCAGTCGTTTATAGCCGTCCACACAAACCCTGGGTCTGTTCCGGAGCCGGCCAACTTCGTTGCGGGTAGCTTAGTGGGGTGGCCCCCTGAAATATATCTGAATCCTGTGATCGCTTTGTCGTGAATGCCTCGTTGGGTTTTGAGTTGGTTTTTTCGAGGTTGATCGAGTGTGTGTTGCTATTTGTGCACCCTTGGAGGGTAAAACTTTCTGAAAGCCGTGTCCGCGGTTATGGATGACTTGGAGCACAGTATCTCGATCATAGACAAGCATAACTAAAGCAGTGCTATAAATTTGACTTAATATATGACTAGTAATCAGATTCAACTATAACGGAATGGATATTAAAAATGCCAACAACTGCTGGATCTGTGTTGTTTGTTATATCTGCTAGTAAGTATTGCAACTCCAATGGAATGTGATAAAAGTGCCAACCACTGCTGGGTTTTGGGATTCCTCAGGATAATCATATCTGACTAGTAAATGTTCCAACTACAACGGATTGTTAACTAAACTGCCTACTACTTATGCTTTCAGGATGTCTCATGCTATCTATATCTGATTAGTAATTGCTGCAACTATAATGGAATGAGTAAAATTGCCAACTTCGTGAGTTCCTTGGTCTGACTTCCTCGTTTGGTCTCGAGGGGGAAATACCAGGATGGGTTTGTTTGGTGTTAGCTTCAGGTTGGATCCGAATAGGTCTTTCTTATCCCTCGCTGATAACTGCCAGTTGTATCGGGTCTCTATAGGTTGTTTAGTGCCGCTGCGCTACCGCTTCAGCCACCATACCTATGTAGGCGAGAGCCGCCGAATGCTAGCCTCGCCGTGTACTGGCCTCAGTACTGACGCTCCTCTTTTTCCTTTGCCCTTTGTCGGCACCCCTTTTGTTTTAGCAGGTTTGACATCGTTAGCAGGGTTACCCTTCCGGCTTGGCCTGGGCAGGGTTATAGACGCCATTGGTTATTCTTCAGGGCTCTTAGCCCCATTTGCCTCTTGTCCGTACTCGGACGCCGTATCGATTTCAAAGTAATCTGGATCTTTGTATTATGTATCTGTATTCTTGACTCTTGGAGTCGTGTTGTATATATATCTGTTCAGTGGGTCCCATCGAGGACTGTTGTGTAATGGTATTACTTCGTTTTCCACCCGCACGAAAGTGCCTGGTGGGCGTCCTTGAATCGTTTCTATGCGGGTTTGGCGGAAAGGGCTAAAACTTGCATAGGGCCGATTCGAGGGTGTTATAGAGTGGTATCAGAGCTCAGCAGTTGCGATACCCCACAAGTCCAGCCTGTGGGATAACCTAGCTAACGGCCGAAGTAGAGTGTCAAAACTATTATTGCAAAATTGGTTGGATAGATCTGATTAGGTATGTTTTACTCCTTACCCTCTGCTGCTCTCCTCTCACCTCTGCGTGTTTTGAATCTGCTCTCTTATCTTTTCTTTGAGTCCAGGATTTCTCGTGGTTGGGTTTTCGTCGTACCTTCAGGGTTTTCGCTTCCTTCTTGGGTAACAGTGCTTCCACATCCGGTCTTCGTGCTATCTGAGTAATCCTTCACCTGTTGGATTTCTCTCTGTTCCTTGTTGTGCTTTCCGGTGTTTTCCGACACGACAACATCATCTACACCAGATCCGATGAAGATCATGTATCACCCCTCTTGTTCTGAACACCCCTTGCGAAGATCTTCAGTCTAAATCCCGAGAGTTGGTTACACGATTCTGCGATTCATTTACAGAAGGATGCTTTGAAACAGGATGGACTGATCACCCTACCCGCCTCTCACTGTGCACTTTTGTACATCGAATCGGTGGATCCAGCAATTTTACTCCGTCAACGGAAGCCAGAGGTGGCTTTATTTGTTGATACCTCTACCTTCGCCCTTTGTTCCCGGAGTGTTCTCTCGACGATCACGGACAATGACCTCTTGTTAGTGGTGTCGCGAGGATCTATACAAAGTGAGGAGATTCGGATCACCGACCTTTTTCCCGGTACCATGAGGCGGATCTCGGGGGCGAGATCCATTGTTAGTGGTGTCGAATTGTGGCGCCCCGCAAAAACCACTACTAGAAAATCGCGTTGTTTTTGTGCATTGCATCATCATGACCGCATGCTCATGTCATCATGCCACATTGCATTTGAGCATCGTCATCATCTTGCATGGATTTGTCTAAAACTATTTTCGGAACGCCTAGTTTTTTTCTAAATATTCTCATCTCTATTCAAATTAAAACCCTGGGCCTCCGGAATATTTTGTTTCGTCTACCAACGGTTTACAAAAGCCTCGTTTTTAATAAATAAAATATTTAAATTATTTTTGGGAGGCAGCCAGCCAGGCCCGAAAGCCCAGCCGGCCACCTCCAAATAAAAATCCTACCTACCCCAGAACCACCCAAAACCTTTTCCACCAAATAACCTACCCAGCCCTATCCTACCCAGCCCCCTCCACCTCACTCCCTCCACTCCCTACACGCCACCTCCTCACCTTCTGGCCCACTTGCCTGCCACGCACACACTCCTCGCACGCCGCGCCCACCCCCGTGTGGCACACCCTGCCGCCTCGACACACCCCACCTGGGTGCGAACACCAACCGCACACGCCACCCTGCCACTTGTTCCCGCCCACCTGGGCCCACATCCCATCCTCACCTCCACTTGCCCCAACCCGACAACCCCCGTCTCCCCTGGCCCCACCCCTGGCACCGACCCCACCATCACGCTCCCCCGTCTCCTCCCTCCTCCGCCTCCCTCTGGAGCCGCCGCCGCCTCCTCAACCTCGCCTGCGTGCCGCGGAGCTACCCCCCGCCGGCCGCCTATGCCCTACCCGCCGCCAGCATCCCTCTTCCTTCTGCCGCGAGCCACCTCCCTACCATGGACGCCGCCGTCGGCCGCCGTCCCCTTCCCGTCGCCTCCCGCTCCTCGCGTGGCCGCCCAAGCTCCCTGCACCAAGCGCGTCCGCGCCTCCCCGCTCAACCTTCCTCGCATTGGCCCTACTCCCTGCCGGTCCTTGCCCTGGCCACCGCCACCGTGCGCCCCGCCCTCCATCCTCTCCACGAGACGCCTCCCTCGCCGAGCCCCACCATGGCGTCGTGCCTCGGCGCCTCTGCCAGTCGACGTTGACCACGCGGGCTTGACCTCCCCGGCATTCTTGCAGCCCCCTGAAGTACGGCTCATGGCCTCACCCGCCTCCTCCATCTCGCGCCTGGCATTGTCCTCCGTCCGCCTCCATCTTTCCACGAGCTCACTTGCGCTTCTGTCGTTGGCCATCGGTGCCCAGGTCCCTGTACTCGCGTGTGCCTCCTTGATGCGCTGCCACGGGCGCCTGTGACCTCCGCTCTGGGTCAGTTGACCATGCGACTGCCTTTGTTTTGCTGCTCTTTTGTTCAGTGGGTGATGTGGTGGTGCTCGACCTCCTCTGTTCGGACGCCTTCCTGCGGCACGGCTCAAGTCGTTCATTGTGGGTCTCTCGTCGGTGCCACATTCAAGTGTTGGTGACTGTCCTCCCTGTCTTTGCACACCACCAGTGCGCGCACAATCCATGTGAAGCATGTGGTGTTCAAGCCGACTCGTGTGAAGCCACCAGAAGATGATCGGAGTTAGACGACAAGGTCCGGGATCGTGCTGCCAAGACCAAAGCTACGACAAGATCTATCGATCACTCGAACCCTACAACCCAAGTCCGGCACTGACAAATGAAGTCGGAACCACCAAGACCTTCGTCGCGGATCGACAAGACCTCCTTCCCGGTATCCGAAGACCGTTCCCATCGAACACGAACCCTCGGCATGCCATGATCTCCTTCTCGGAAGCCGGAGACCAGACCCGAACCACATCGAACCAACATCTTCCGAACCCCATGTGTGAATCTTTTCCCAAGCCCTATTTTATAAATGCTATATATAAATCTGTCACATATTAAATTGTTCATCTCGCATGCATATCATGTGGGTTGGGGGCCTTATGCCGATTCACCTCATAATTAAATATGGAGTCTATCTGCGGGCTATTCTAGTCTTATTCCGGACTCCACTTAAATTTGTGTAGCGAACCGATGCCCTGTTTTGCCCTGTTAAGACAACATTTAAATTGCGGGGTAGTTAAATAACTCGAACCTATTAATTAATTGTCGGGACCCCGGTTCCACTTAATATTGCCTAATTGCATCGCATCTGCATCATATCATAATCATGCCGGATCTTCTGCCGTAGTATTAAATATTGCATCCGGTGTTTCTTCTAGTGTTTGCTTCTTCGCGGATTAGGCCGATGAGTTGATGCGAGTATCAACAAGTTCTCCGGCTATGAACCTCCGGCAGTGTTTCCCAGGCGAGCATCTCTCCTCCTTCTACCTATTTTGCATTTATAGTCTTTACTTCCTCATGTTGATCTATTGCTATCCGTGTCGCGATGCTTTAGTTTCCGTGCACCAGTTATATCCCGTGCAGCCTCTATATTGCCTTGGACACCTCCTATTACCTGTGTTTGGTAGATAGCTGGCCTTGCGAGTCGTAGTTGCTTGCTTAGGTGCGATCTTGTGTTATTGAATACCACAGTTGTTGGAATGCTGGAAGATGTTTATTGGTGGAGATGCTTATTGGGGAAGATGATCATGACTTTAATTACAACCATTAAAATGCTAGATATAACTAATGCAGAGGCATCGGTGGGCAATAGATGTTATTTGGTTCTTCCACGCTCACTTGTGTCTTGTAGGACCCCGAGTACTTGATACCTGTTCCTTGATTTTTCGCACTATCCACATCCAGGAGGCCTTATGGATCCCCCTGAGCCAGAGCTTGATTCAATTCTATTTCTTGGGGCCACAAACTAGTTTGGGGTTTTATTACTATCATGTACTTATGCCATGCTTTACTGCTTTATTACGATTGTGCGTGGAGCACCTGTACTGTTTAGGATCGTGACACGTTTTCGCTGTATCGACAAGCCCAGTCACACTTTCGGGTTGCCAGTCGTTTACAGCCGTCCACACAAACCCTGGGTCCATTCCAGAGCCGGCCAACTTCGTTGCGGGTAGCTTAGTGGGGTGGCCCCCTGAAATATATCTGAATCCTGTGATCGATTTGTCGTGAATGCCTCGTTGGGTTTTGAGTTGGTTTTTCCGAGGTTGATCGAGTGTGTGTTGCTATTTGTGCACCCCTGCAGGGTAAAACTTTCTGAAAGCCGTGTCCGCGGTTATGGATGACTTGGAGCACAGTATCTCGATCATAGACAAGCATAACTAAAGCAGTGCTATAAATTTGACTTAATATATGACTAGTAATCAGATTCAACTATAACGGAATGGATATTAAAAATGCCAACAACTGCTAGATCTGGGTTGTTTGTTATATCTGCCTAGTAAGTATTGCAACTCCAATGGAATGTGATAAAAGTGCCAACCACTGCTGGGTTTTGGGGTTCCTCAGGACAATCATATCTGACTAGTAAATGTTCCGACTACAGCGGATTGTTAACTAAACTGCCTACTACTTATGCTTTCAGGATGTCTCATGCTATCTATATCTGATTAGTAATTGATGCAACTATAATGGAATGAGTAAAATTGCCAACTGTATGAGTTCCTTGGTCCGACTTCCTCATTTGGTCTCAAGGGGGAAATACCAGGATGGGTTTGTTTGGTGTTAGCTTCAGGTTGGATCCGAATAGGTCTTTCTTATCCCTCGTTGATAACCTCCAGTTGTATCGGGTCTCTATAGGTTGTTTAGTGCCGCTGCGCTACCGCTTCAGCCACCATACCTATGTAGGCGAGAGCCGCCGAATTCTAGCCTCGCCGTGTACTGGCCTCAGTACTGACGCTCCTCTTTTTCCTTTGCCCTTTGTCGGCACCCTTTTTGTTTTAGTAGGTTTGTCGTTGTTAGCAGGGTTACCCTTCCGGCTTGGCCTGGGCAGGGTTATGGACGCCATTGGTTATTCTTCAGGGCTCTTAGCCCCATTTGCCTCTTGTCCGTACTCAGACGCTGTATCGATTTCAAAGTGATCTGGATCTTTGTATTATGTATCTGTATTCTTGACTCTTGGAGTCGTGTTGTATATATATCTGTTTAGTGGGTCCCATCGAGGACTATTTTGTAATGGTTTTACTTCGTTTTCCACCTGCACGAAAGTGCCTGGTGGGCGTCCTTGAATCGTTTCTATGCGGGTTTGGCAGAAAGGGGTAAAACTTGCATAGGGCCGATTCGAGGGTGTTACACCCGCGCCAAGGGGTGGTCTGGCCGACCCCAGCACCCCCTCGGCCTCTCCTTCTGCCTATAAGTTGCCTTCGGGACGAAAACCCTAAGTACCCGATCAAAAATCTGCGAAGGAGTCTGTAGCCGCCATCGTCTCTGTCCCTAGATCGGGGGGATCTGAAGCTCTTCCCGGCACCCTGCCGGAGAGGGGAATTCACCCTGGAGGCCTTCTTCATCACCATCCAAGCCTCCGGTGTGATGCGCGAGTAGTTCATCCTTAGACTACGGATCCATGTAGTAGCTAGATGGCTGGTTTCTCCTCCTTTGTGCTTTCATGTTTAGATCTTGTGAGCTCCGTTCATGATCAAGATCATCTATTTGTAATCCATACATGTTGTGTTTGCGGGGATCCGATGGATATTGAGATGCTATTTCATATTGATTATTGATTCTATCATGTCTTTGTTATTTGAGATCTTGCATGCTTTCCGTTGTTAGTAGCTATCTTGGCCAAGTAGATGCTAGCAACTCCAAGAGTTAGTATTTATGCGCAATAGTGGGTTCATGCCTCTGGTAATCTAGGGAAGTGACAGAAATCTCTAAGGTACTAGATGTGTTGTTGCTACTAGGGAGAAAACAACGATCCTTTGTTCATAGAACAATTGTATTGTTTACTCTACACGCAGTTCGTAAAGCAATAATCTGTTGCTTGCAACTTAATACTGGAGGGGGTTCGGATGATAACCTGAAGGTGGATTATTAGTCATAGATGCAGTTGGATGGCGGTCTATGTATTATGTTGTAGTGCCCAATCAAGTCTCAAAGGAGTCAAGATGATTAGTATATGCATGTATTGCTTTCTCGGTGTTTGTCAATTGCCCTGCTGTAATTTGTTCACCCAGCATGTTATCTAGCTTAGGAGAGCCACCTCTAGTGAACTATGGATCCCGGTCCTTTTACTTTACATACAATGACTCTAGTTGTGGTTAATAAGAAGAACACACATGCAATGACACTGGTGGATCCATATGTGGATTGTGAAAATAACACACATGCAATGACTCTAGTTGTTGTTAGTAAAAAGAACACACATGCAATGACACTAGTGGATCAATGTGTGGTCTCTGAAGACAACACACATTTCAATGACACTGGTGGATCCATATGTGGTATGCGAAAAGAATAGACATGAAATTACTCCAGGTGTAACACACATTTAAATGACAATGGTGGATCCATATGTGGTCTGTGAAAAGAACACACATGCAATGACTCTAGCTGTGGTTAATGACAAGAACACACATGCAATGACACTGGTGGATCCATATGTGGATTGTGAAAAAACACACATGAAATGACTCTAGTTGTTGTTAGTAATATGAACACACATGCAATGAGACTGGTGGATCCATGTGTGGTCTATGAAGAGAACACACATGCAATGACACTAGTGGATCCAGATGTGGTTTGTGAAAAGAATATTCATGAAATGACTCTAGTTGTTGTTAGTAAAAAGAACACACATGCAATGACATAGGTGGATCCATGTGTGGTCTCTAAAGAGAACACACATTTCAATGACACTGGTGGATCCATATGTGGTCTTTGAAAATAACAGTCATGAAAAGACTCCAGTTGTGGTTAATGAAAGAATACACATTTCAATGACAAGCGTCATTCCATATGTGGTCTGTGAAAAGAACACACATGCAATGACTCTAGTTGTGGTTAATGAGAAGATCACACATGCAATGACACTGCTGGATCCATAGGTGGATTGTGAATAGAACACACATGCAATGAACTCTGGTGGAACCACATGCAATGACACTAGTGGATCCATGTGTGCTCTGTGAAGAGAACACACATGCAATGACACTGGTGGATCCATATGTGGTATGTGAAAAGAATAGTTATGAAATGACCCCAGTTGTTGTTAGTAAAAAGAACAGACATGCAATGACATTGGTGGATCCATGTGTGGTCTCTGATGAGAACACACATGCAATGACTCTAGATATGGTTAATGAGAAGAACGCACATGCAATGACACTGGTGGATCCATAGGTGGATTGTGAAAAGAATACACATGCAATGACTCTAGTTGTTGTTAGTTAAAAGAACAGACATGCAATGACACTGGTGGATCCATATGTGGATTGTGAAAATAACACACATGTAATGACTCTACTTGTTAGTAAAAAGAAGACACATGCAATGACACAGGTGGATCCATGTGTGGTCTCTGAGGAGAACACACATTTCAATGAAACTGGTGGATCCATATGTGGTCTTTGAAAAGAATAGACATGAAATGACTCCAGATGTGGTTAATGAAATAATACATATTTCAATGACAATGGTGGTTCCATATGTGGTCTTTGAAAAGAATACACATGCAATGACTCTAGTTGTTGTTGGTAAAAGGAACACACATGCAATAACACTGGTGGATCCACGTGTGGTCTCTGAAGAGAACACACATTTCAATGACACTGGTGGATCCATATGTGGTCTTTGAAAAGAACAGTCATGAAAAGACTCCAGTTGTGGTTAATGAAAGAATACACATTTCAATGACAATCGTGGTTCCATATGTGGTCAGTGAAAAGAACACACATGCAATGAATCTAGTTGTGGTTAATGAGAAGAACACACATGCAATGACACTGCTGGATCCATAGGTGGATTGTGAAAAGAACACACATGCAATGAACTCTGGTGGAACCACATGCAATGACACTAGTGGATCCATGTGTGGTCTGTGAAGAGAACACACATGCAATGACACTGGTGGATCCATATGTGGTATGTGAAAAGAATAGTTATGAAATGACCCCAGTTGTTGTTAGTAAAAAGAACAGACATGCAATGTCATTGGTGGATCCATGTGTGGTCTCTGAATAGAACACACATGCAATGACTCTAGATATGGTTAATGAGAAAAACGCACATGCAATGACACTGGTGGATCCATAGTCGGATTGTGAAAAGAATACACATGCAATGACTCTAGTTGTTGTTAGTTAAAAGAACACACATGCAATGACACTGGTGGATCCATGTGTGGTCTCTGAAGAGAACACGCATTTCAATGACACTAGTGGATCCATATGTGGTTCGTGAAAAGAACACACATGCAATGACTTTGGCTGTGGTTAATGAGAACAACACACATGCAATGACACTGGTGGATCCATATGTGGATTGTGAAAATAACACACATGCAATGACTCTAGTTTTTGTTAGTAAAAAGACACACATGCAATGACACAGGTGGATCCATGTGTGGTCTCTGACGAGAACACACATTTCAATGACACTGGTGGATCCATATGTGGTCTTTGAAGAATAGACATGAAAGGACCCCAGATGTGGTTAATGAAAGAATACATATTTCAATGACAATGGTGGTTCCATATGTGGTCTTTGAAAAGAACACACATGAAATGACTCTAGTTGTTGTTAGTAAAAAGAACACACATGCAATGACACTTGTGGATCCATGTGTAGTCTCTGAAGAGAACACACATTTCAATGACACTAGTGGATCCATATGTGGTCTTTGAAAAGAACAAGCATGAAAGAACTCTAGTTGTGGTTAATGAAAGAATACACATTTCAATGACAATGGTGGTTCCATATGTGGTCTGTGAAAAGAACACACATGCAATGACTCTAGCTGTGGTTAATGAGAAGAACACACATGAAATGACACTAGTGGATCCATAGGTGGATTGTGAAAAGAACACACATGCAATGAACTCTGGTGTAACCACATGCAATGACACTAGTGGATCCATGTGTGGTCTGTGAAGAGAACACACATGCAATGACACTGGTGGATCCTGATGTGGTCTGTGAAAAGAATAGTCATGAAATGACTCCAGTTATTGTTAGTAAAAGGAACACACATGCAATGACACTGGTGGATCCATGTGTGGTCTCTGAAGAGAACACACATGCAATGACTCTAGGTGTGGTTAATGAGAAGAACACACATGCAATGACACTGGTGGATCCATAGGTGGATTTTGAAAAGAACACACATGCAATGACTCTAGGTTTTGTTAGTAAAAAGAACACACATGCAATGACACTGGTGGATCCATGTGTGGTCTCTAAAGAGAACACACATTTCAATGACAATGGTGGTTCCATATGTGGTCTGTGAAAAGAACACACATGCAATGACTCTAGCTGTGGTTAATCAGAAGAACACACATGCAATGACACCGGTGGATCCATATGTGTGAAAATAACACACATGCAATGCCTCTAGTTGTTGTTAAAAAAAGAACACACATGCAATGACACTTGTGGATCCATGTGTGGTCCTTGAAGAGAACACACATGCAATCACATTGGTGGATCCAGATGTCGGTCTGTGAAAAGAATAGTCATGAAATGAATCCAGTTGTTGTTAGTAAAAAGAACACACATGCAATGACATTGGTGGATCCATGTGTGTTCTATAAAGAGAACACACATTTCAATGACAGTGGTGGATCCATATGTGGTTTGTGAAAAGAACACCCATCCAGTGACCCCAGATGTGGTCTCTGAGAAGAACGCACATGCAATGTGGTGGATCCATAGGTGGATTGTGAAAAGAACACACATGCAATGACTCTAGTTGTTGTTAGTAAAAAGAACACACATGCGATGACACTGGTGGATCCATGTGTGGTCTCTGAAGAGAACACACATTTCAATGACACTAGTGGATCCATATGTGGTCTGTGAAAAGAATAGACATGAAATGACTCCAGATGTGGTTAATGAAAGAATAAATATTTCAATGACAATGGTGCTTCCATATGTGGTATGTGAAAAGAACATACATGCAATGACTCTAGTTGTGGTTAATGAGAAGAACACACATGCAATGGCACTGCTGGATCCATAGGTGTATTTGTGAAAAGAACACAAATGCAATGAACTCTGGTGGAACCACATGCAATGACACTGGTGGATCCATGTGTGGTCTGTGAAGAGAACACACATGCAATGACACTGGTGGATCCATGTGTGGTCTCTGAAGAGTCAGTGTATTGTCCCATCCGATATGCCAGGAATGTGCGAACTTTATTTTCAGGATTGGACGAGTTTCGACTAGTTTCAAAGACAAAGACAACTAAAACATGGCCAACATATATAGATTATGCCAATAATCGACTATGACTCAAGTGACCCAAATCCAAAGAGGGCATTAAGATACCGTACATAGATTTAATTTATGCTTAACTGGCCCTAATCGACTATGACGCTCCCGCAGTTTCCATCATCGACGAAGTTGTCCGCGTCGCCGCCAGCCTCCTCCGCATCGGAATCGATGCCGACGTTCCCGGCAGCGTTCCTCCTCCTCATGGATTCTTCACAACGTGCCGCATCGATAACGGTGGAGGTCGTACGCCCAGGCACTGCCCAGAAGCGCTGCCTCCCTTCGAGGTTGCGCAGATCTAGGTGGATCTCCCGCTGGTGGGTTTCGCACAGCTCAATCAATGCAGCCCGCTCCTTTTTGAACAGCTTTCGCCAGTACGCGCTCATGCGCGAGTACTGTGCCACTGCCCTATTCCACTCCAGCAGTTGGTGACAGCGCTCCTCGATCTGCCTCGCTAACACATTGTCGTGCAAGAGCGTCACAACAGGAACCCCGGCGTAGCTGAGCTGGAAGCCGGCCAGAAGCCTCGCGAATGACTGTGCGAGTATGTCATAGTGGGCGAACATCTGAGCCTCGTGCAAGCTGAGTTTGGGCCTCTCCCTCTCCATGGCGATGAAGGAACACGGTCTAAGCTTCGGTCCCGAGGTTAAGGGGAGGAGGGCAAGGATGTACGCCCAGCGTTGTTGCCACTGCCAATTAGTTCGCAGAACAGACTTCTCGCGGATCGCCATCGCGAAGGACATCCTTATCGTCCACGCACCCCGATCCAACGGCGCCTAACAATTGGGGATCGGGTCTTCTAGAAGCCCAGAGCGGTTGCTAGTTAGCTCTGCGTCCCGATTATTTGTGGCCAACGGCTGTCGTTGAAAATAATACACATTTCAATGACACTAGTGGATCCATATGTGGTTTGTGAAAAGAACACACACGAAATGCCTCTAGCTATGGTTAATGAGAAGAACACACATTCAATGACACTAGTGGATCCATATGTGGATTGTGAAAATAATACACATGCAATGACTCTAGTTGTTGTTAGTAAAAATAACACACATGCAATGACACTGGTGGATCCATGTGTGATCTCTGAAGAGAACACACATTTCAATGACACTGGTGGATCCATATGTGGTCTTTGAAAAGAAGAGTCATGAAATGACTCCAGGTGTGGTTAATGAAAGAATGCACATTTCAATGAAAATGGTGGATCCATATGTGGTTTGTGAAAAGAACACACATGCAATGACTCTAGCTGTGGTTAATGAGAAGAACACACATGCAATGACACCGGTGGATCCATATGTGGATCGTGAAAAGAACACGCATGCAATAACTCTAGTTATTGTTAGTAAAAAGAACATACATGCAATGAAACTGGTGGATCCATGTGTGGTCTCTGAAGAGAACACACATTTCAATGACACTGGTGGATCCATATGTGGTCTTTGAAAAGAACAGTCATGAAATGACTCCAGATGTGGTTAATGAAACAATACACATTTCAATGACAATGCTGGTTCCATATGTAGTCTGTGAAAAGAACACACATGCAATGACTCTAGCTGTGGTTAATGAGAAGAACACACATGCAATGACACTAGTGGACCCATAGGAGGATTGTGAAAAGAACACACATGCAATGAACTCTAGTGGAACCACATGCAATAACACTGGTGGATCCATGTGTGGTCTGTGAAGAGAACACACATGCAATGACACTGGTGGATCCAGATGTGGTCTATGAAAAGAATAGTCATGAAATGACTCTAGTTGTTGTTAGTCAAAAGAACACACATGCAATGACACTGGTGGATCCATGTGTGGTCTCTGAAGAGAACACACATGCAATGAGTCTAGATGTGGTTAATGAGAAGAACACACATGCAATGAGTCTAGATGTGGTTAATGAGAAGAACACACATGCAATGACACTGGTGGATCCATAGGTGGATTGTGAAAATAACACACATGCAATAACTCTAGTTGTTGTTAGTACAAATAAGACACATGCAATGACACTGGTGGATCCATGTGTGGTCTCTGAAGAGAACACACATTTCAATGACAGTGGTGGATCCATATATGGTTTGTGAAAAGAACACTCATCTAGTGACTCTAGATGTGGTCTGTGAGAAGAACACACATGCAATGACATTGGTGGATCCATAGGTGGATTGTGAAAAGAACACACATGCAATGACTCTAGTTGTTGTTAGTAAAAAGAACACACATGCAATGACACTTGTGGATCCATGTGTGGTCTCTGAAGAGAACACACATTTCAATGACAATGGTGGATCTATATGTAGTCTGTGAAAAGAATAAACATGAAATGACTCCAGATGTGGTTAATGAAAGAATACACATTTCAATGACAATGGTGGTTCCATATGTGGTGTGTGAAAAGAACACACATGCAATGACTCTAGTGGTGGTTAATGAGAAGAACACACATGCAATGACACTAGTGGATCCATAGGTGGATTGTGAAAAGAACACACATGCAATGAACACTGGTGGAACCACGTGCAATGACACTGGTGGATCCATGTGTGGTCTGTGAACAGAACACACATGCAATGACACTGGTGGATCCATATGTGGTCTATGAAAAGAATAGTCATGAAATGACTCCGGTTGTTGTTAGTAAAAAGAACACACATGCAATGAACTCTGGTGGAACCACATGCAATGACATTGGTGGATCCATGTGTGGTCTGTGAAGAGAACACACATGCAATGACACTGGTGGATCCAGATGTGGTCGGTGAAAACAATAGTCATGAAATGACTCTAGTTGTTGTTAGTAAAAAGAACACACATGCAATGACTCTGGTGGATCCATGTGTCGTCTCTGAAGAGAACACACATGCAATGAGTCTAGATGTGGTTAATGAGAAGAACACACATGCAATGAGTCTATATGTGGTTAATGAGAAGAACACACATGCAATGACACTAGTGGATCCATAGGTGGATTGTGAAAATAACACACATGCAACAACTCAGGTTGTTGTTAGTAAAAAGAACACACATGCAATGACACTAGTGGATCCATGTGTGGTCTCTGAAGAGAACACACATTTCAATGACAGTGGTGGATCCATATGTGGTTTGTGAAAAGAACACTCATCCAGTGACTCCAGATGTGGTCTCTGAGAAGAACACACATGCAATGACATTGGTGGATCCATAGGTGGATTGTGAAAAGAACACACATGCAATGACTCTAGTTGTTGTTAGTAAAAAGAACACACATGCAATGACACTGGTGGATCCGTGTGTGGTCTCTGAAGAGAACACACATTTCAATGACAATGGTGGATCCATATGTAGTCTATGAAAAGAATAGACATGAAATGACTCCAGATGTGGTTAATTAAAGAATACACATTTCAATGACAATGGTGGTTCCATATGTGGTGTGTGAAAAGAACACACATGCAATAACTCTAGTGGTGGTTAATGAGAATAACACACATGCAATGACACTAGTGGATCCATAGGTGGATTGTGAAAAGAACACACACGCAATGAAATCTGGTGGAACCATATGCAATGACACTTGTGGATCCATGTGTGGTCTGTCAAGAGAACATACATTTCAATGACAATGGTGGATCCATATGTGGTGTTTGAAAAGAACACACATGCAATGACTAGATGTGGTTAATGAGAAGAACACACATGCAATGACACTGGTGGATACATAGCTGGATTGTGAAAAGAACACACATGCAATGACTCTAGTTGTTATTAGTAAAAAGAACACACATGCAATGACACTGGTGGATCCATGTGTGGTCTCTGAAGAGAACACACATTTCAATGACACTGGTGGATCCATATGTGGTTTGTGAAAAGAACACACATGAAATGACTCTAGCTGTGGTTAATGAGAAGAACACACATGCAATGACACTGGTGGATCCATATGTGGATTGTGAAAATAATACACATGCAATGACTCTAGTTGTTGTTAGTAAAAATAACACACATGCAATGACACTGGTGGATCCATGTGTGGTCTCTGAAGAGAAGACACATTTCAATGACACTGGTGGATCCATATGTTGTCTTTGAAAACAACAGCCATGAAATGACTCCAGGTGTGGTTAATGAAAGAATACACATTTCAATGAAAATGGTGGATCCATATGTGGTTTGTGAAAAGAACACACATGCAATGACTCTAGCTGTGGTTAATGAGAAGAACACACATGCAATGACACCGGCGGATCCATGTGTGGATTGTGAAAAGAACACGCATGCAATAACTCTAGTTATTGTTAGTAAAAAGAACATACATGCAATGACACTGGTGGATCCATGTGTGGTCTCTGAAGAGAACACACATTTCAATGACACTGATCGATATGTGGTCTTTGAAAAGAACAGTCATGAAATGACTCCAGATGTGGTTAATGAAAGAATACACATTTCAATGACAATGCTGGTTCCATATGTGGTCTGTGAAAAGAACACACATGCAATGACTCTAGCTGTGGTTAATCAGAAGAACACACATGCAATGACACCGGTGGATCCATCTGTGGATTGTGAAAATAACACACATGCAATGACTCTAGTTGTTGTTAACAAAAAGAACACACATGCAATGACACTGGTGGATCTATGTGTGGTCTCTAAAGAGAACACACATTTCAATGACACTGGTGGATCCATAAGGTGGATTGTGAAAAGAACACACATGCAATGACACTGGTGGATCCAGATGTAGTCTATGAAAAGAATAGTCATGAAATGACTCCAGTTGTTGTTAGTAAAAAGAACACACATGCAATGACACTGGTGGATCCATGTGTGGTCTCTAAAGAAAACACACATGCAATGAGTCTAGATGTGGTTAATGAGAATAACACACATGCAATGAGTCTAGATGTGGTTAATGAGAAGAACATACATGCAATGACACTGGTGGATCCATAGGTGGATTGTGAAAATAACACACATGCAATGACTCTAGTTGTTGTTAGTAAAAAGAACACACATGCAATGACACTGGTGGATACATGTGTGGTCTCTGAAGAGAACACACATTTCAATGACAATGGTGGATCCATATGTGGTGTGTGAAAAGAATAGACATGAAATGACTCCAGATGTGGTTAATGAAAGAATACACATTTCAATGACAATGGTGGTTCCATATGTGGTTTGTGAAAAGAACACACATCCAATGACTCTAGCGGTGGTTAATGAGAAGAACACACATGCAATGACACTAGTGGATCCATAGGTTGATTTTGAAAAGAACACACATCCAATGAACTCTGGTGGAACCACGTGCAATGACACTGGTGGATCCATGTGAGGTCTATGAAGAGAACACACATTTCAATTACAATGGTGGATCCATGTGTGGTCTGTGAAGAGAACACACATTTCAATGACAATGCTAGATCCATGTGTGGTCTGTGAAAAGAATAGACATGAAATGACTGCATGTGTGGTTAATGAAAGAATACACATTTCAATGACAATGGTGGATCCATATGTGGTCTGTGAAAAGAACACGCATGCAATGACTCTAGTTGTGGTTAATGAGAAAAACACATATGCAATGACACCGATGGATCCATATGTGGATTATGAAAAGAACACACATCACGCAATGACTCTAGTTGTTGTTAGTAAAAAGAACACGTATGCAATGACACTGGTGGATCCATGTGTGGTCTTTGAAGAGAACACACATTTCTATGACAATGGTGGATCCATATGTGGTTTGTGAAAATAACACACATGCAATGACTCTAGCTGTGGTTAATGAGAAGAACACACATTCAATGACACCGGTGGATCCATATCTGGATTGAGAAAATAACACAGAATGAAGGACTCTAGTTGTTGTTAGTAAAAAGAACATACAGGCAATGACACTTGTGTATCTATGTGTGGTCTCTGAAGAGAACACACATTTCAATGACACTGGTGGATCCATATGTGGTCTGTGAAAAGAATAGACATGAAATGACTCCAGATGTGGTTAATGAAAGAATACACATTTCAATGACAATGGTGGTTCCATATGTGGTTTGTGAAAATAACACACATCCAATGACTCTAGCGGTGGTTAATGAGAAGAACACACATGCAATGACACTAGTGGATCCATAGGTTGATTTTGAAAAGAACACACATGCAATGAACTCTGGTGGAACCACATGCAATGACACTGGTGGATCCATGTGAGGTATATGAAGAGAACACACATTTCAATGACACTGGTGGATCCATATGTGGTCTTTGAAAAGAACAGTTATGAAATGACCCCATTTGTTGTTAGTAAAAAGAACAGACATGAAATGAATCCAGGTGTGGTTAATGAAAGAATACACATTTCAATGACAATGGTGGATCCATATGTGGTTTGTGAAAAGAACACACATGCAGTGACTCTAGCTATGGTTAATGAGAAGAACACACATGCAATGACACCGGTGGATCCATATGTGGATTGTGAAAATAACACACGTGCAATGACTCTTTTTGTTGTTAGTAAAAAGAACACACATGCAATGACACTGGTGGATCCATGTGTGGTCTCTGAAGAGAACACACATTTCAATGACACTGGTGGACCCATATGTCTTTGAAAAGAAAAGTCATGAAATGACTCTAGATGTGGTTAATGAAAGAATACACATTTCAATGACAATGGTGGTTCCATATGTGGTCTGTGAAAAGGACAAACATGCAATGACTCTAGATATGGTTAATGAGAAGAACGCACATGCAATGACACTGGTGGATCCATAGGTGGATTGTGAAAAGAATACACATGCAATGTACTCAGGTGGAACCACATGCAATGACACTGGTGGATCCATGTGTGGTTTGTGAAGAGAACACATATGCAATGACACTGGTGGATCCAGATGTGGTCTGTGAAACGAATAGTCATGAAATGACTCCAGTTGTTGTTATTAAAAAGAACACACATGCAATGACAATTGTGGATCCATGTGTGGTCTCTAAAGAGAACACACATGCAATGACTCTAGATGTGGTTAATGAGAAGAACACACATGCAATGACACCGGTGGATCCTTATGTGGATTGTGAAAAGAACACACATGCAATGACTCTAGTTGTTATTAGTAAAAAGAACACACATGCAATGACACTGGTGGATCCATGTGTGGTCTCTGAAGAGAACACACATTTCAATGACACTGGTGGATCCATATGTGGTCTTTGAAAAGAACAGTCATGAAATGACTCCAGTTGTGTTTAATGAAAGAATACACATTTCAATGACAATGGTG